>CM063501.1:150589015-150636515 GCA_032207245.1 Pardosa pseudoannulata
TAATACTGCTGATACCATGCACTTAGTCCATCAATAAATTTCAAAATCAAAAATGAATGCAACACACATTAAACAAACTTTATTTGACTTATGTCACTTTCTGTAATACATATCTATTCTACTCTCATATCTCAAAATAGCTGCATGGTAATGCTTATGATCATATGTTGCCAAAGTTATTGTAAGCTCTCATAGTGTTTTTTGAGGAAAGATTTATTTTGATTATACCATTTATATGACATTTCTTTCTTCATATTTAGTATCTGTAATTTATTGACAATAATTCATTTAATATGGTTAAACCCTTCTAGCAACAGCCCAGAGCAGGAGCTCAAAATTCAAAGTTTTAAGAAATTGCCATTTTTTCTGTGTAATAATGGTATGAGAAATTAGGTTTACATTACATGAATTGAAAATTTTTGAGATAAGCAAAAATTTTAAATTCATGTTTCAAATTCATGTTTGTTACAAAGTTTTGCTATAAATTTCAAATTTTGTGGTATTGCTCGTTAAAACTGGGCTGTCAATATATGTATACATATATATATATATATATATATATGCATGCATGCATGCTTACATATATATAAATATGTATACTCAATTATATATATAAGGCTACTATAAAAAATTAATTTTCAAAATGCTATTAAAAGTATTACAGATGTGAATAATATATGGAAATAATGGCAATCTCACATTTTCTTCATCATTTACCATGTTTTATGTTTTCTTCTTGAGTAAACAATGTATAGATAAGTGGTATTTGATTTCATTCTATACATTTAGTAGTGTCAGCTTATCAATGATCTTCATTGCACTATTGATCTGTTACTTGAGCTATTCTAATGCATTTTGTAGAGGGAACCCATTACAAAATATTGTCCAAGTAATTTACACTAGTAGTTAAAAAAAAAAAATTTTTTTTGGTGTGTCTTTTGGGAGATACTGCTAGATACTGAACTCTTGCTTATACAAGGGTGCACACAATTCAAATGGTGTGTCTTTGAGGTTATTTTCATATATTACTCATATATGTATGTGTTATACTTTTGAACTGTCGTATAACAAAAGGGGTGGGTGGGGGTTATAACTTCCCCATAAGATTGTCTGTAAACATATATACGTAAGAATTATTGTATTAATTTTGAGGTATGAGTTGAAGTGGGAGAAACTCCCCTATGAAAATTTCTCACTACATCCTTGGTTTTGAATACATACTTGCCATTTGAAAATGAATGAATCTTATGTAGTAGCCCTTTTCTTATATATATATATATATATATATATATATATATATATATATATATATATATATCTTATATAAATTGAACATTATATATACTCTTAATGTGAGTTTTGTTCCTAACCAATTATATTAAACACCTGTACATCAGTTCCTATTACACCTGATCTGTGCATTCTTCAATCTCTGTACTATTTTTTAATTCTTTTTATAATATTTTTTATTTGATTAATAGACTATTGGATTTGATCCATTGGTGCCTGCTGAAGAAAGTATTAAATTTGGAGTGAAAAGTTTAGAACTAGAAAGTATTTGGCCTCTTGCTGATTATATTACAGTTCATACTCCATTAATAAAACAAACGAAAAGTAAGCTTTATTTTATGTGATGTCTTTAAATATATTTTAAATAAGTTTTGATTATTTTGGTCAAAAATTGTTAGACTTTTAAAATATTATGTTGTTTTTGAGAATAAAGATAAAGAATAATATTAGATGTATTTAAAAAAAGTTTCTCATCACACTTAAGGAAAATTTGAGTTGAATGTTTTGTATTTATTGTATTTAAACATCCGTTCTTATTGTTTTACTTATTTCAAATATATTTTGGAATGATTCTGAAAAATTAATTAAAAGTATTTACTGTAACAGGTTGCTTTGTAAACATTTTAATAGTAAAACATATTTCTAAATTTGTAAAGCAGTTTTTTATATAATGAATTTTGTTTGTGCTTAGAAAAATAATCATTTTTATGTGCATAATTCTGTAATTGAGTGAAAATGAATTTTCTTTCGTTTTTAATTATCTTTTACTGTAACTCTTAAAAACATATTAGAACATTTATTTAAACTTCTTTAGAAATTATGCAACATTGCAGCTTTAAAGTATTTGTACAGGCTGTCAACATCACTCTATATCATAACATAAATACATTTAAATGATCAGGGGTGATATTGACAGCAGATTTTTCTGAAATTCTTAACTTAAAAATTTTGAAATCTGGATTTTTGAATTTGTATCCAATGATTTTATAAGGAGATTATATAAAGGCTGGAACATCACATAAACAAATGTCCAAACTTCTATTTTGCAAAGACTTTTATAAGCCAGTTAACTTTTCTGTTGAACAACTGTATATAATACACAAATAAACAAAAGTGTATTGCTTTTTATATAGTTGCAAGGTTTCATCATCAAAGTAGTATCAATGTTTCCAAATATAGAAATATTTTTGAACACAAAATTAGTACTAATGTTTCTAAATATAAAAATATTATTGCAAATATATTTAACTTTGGATACATCAAATGCATCTGATGGAAAGTCGTTTTCAGTATTAAAGTATTTACAAAACTCTGTATCAAACTGTATCAAAGTTAAATTCTGTAGCTGTTTTATACATTGAATAAAATGATTTGGATAATATTAATTCTGATAAAATAATTTATAATTTTGCTTAAGAACTAGAAAGCAGAATTGTTAAATAAAGTAATTATGTACTTTTTGTTAGACATTTAATAAAATAAATTTCAATTTTTTAAAATTTATAAGCAAGCTGTTCAAGCTTTTCTAAAAAAGCTTAAATTTATTGTCATATGTTAAATATTTGTTAATAAAAATTTAAGATTTATTTTAATTTCACACATTATTTTAATTTTGTTTTATTTATTGATTTACATTTTCATATACAGTGATACCTCTCTGAGCGGTCATCCCACCACACCGAGAATATTTGGCCACTTAGAGGGGATGGCTGCTCTGAAGGGTTTTATTTACTATTATAAGATATTTACTATAATGTGTAATATAAACAAGTCTGACATATATTCCTCATGTAAATGAAATTTAAAACTTATCTAAAGAGAAAATAGTACTTTATTTCATGCATATTTACATTTTTTAAAAGGCTACAGTTTGTTCTGTAGTCTTTGTAATCCTTCAAAATCATATTCTTTTCTTTGATGACGTTGTTGATTTGCATTCGTCTGCAGTTAAAAAATTCAGCTAATTTCTTGCCGATTTGCTATTTTCATATTAACACGGAGCTTCATGCTCTGCTCCAAACTTAGAAAAACACGTTTCGACATTGTTGCAATTCAGATCACTCACCAACTAATGAAATAAAACTGGCATGAATGACATTTTTGCTGACACAGGTGCAATTCTTCCTTTACTGTACTGATTGGAATTCCAAAGAAAGGCCCTAGGACATCTTCAACACTTGATTGTCCAGTACCTCCCTCAGCTGCTATGGATGGTGCAATAGGGATTCCCTATCTGAAAGGGGTGGGGAAAATTCAAAAGAGATAACAGATTTAACTTTTTTAGAAAGGGAGGGCAGACCGTGGGAATGGACTTCTCAAGTTATTCCTTTGTCATATATCCGACCATAAACCTGACCTTGAGTTTTTCTTCTCAAAATTAAAAAAACAAAAGTGAGTAGGATTTCTTGAAAAATGGTCATTAGGTCTATGAATCGAAAAATCTGTGCCATGAAAAATTGGCCCTTTAGAAGGGTGGCTGCTCAGAGAGGTTTCACTGTACTTTATTTCTTGTAAGAAAGGAAAAGAACCTGATAAGAAGAAAAGGCCTAGGGATTCAAAGTAATCTAGCCTTAGGTTATGTTATCAATTATATCAAATTATATAAGATTTTGCTCATGGTAGTTTTCAAGATTTTTTATGTGGGGTCACAATCACACCTAGACCTCTTCTTTGAGATTCAAACCATAGTCACTGTGTAAAAATATGACATGCTGACCACTATAAATTATGGCTGGCAGAAAGAAATAGAAGTACCATAAATAATGAATTCAGTTGCAGAAAGAAAAGTTTCCCAGGTAGCACAAAAATATTGGCCAATATCAAATATTATAGATAATCAAATATTATAGATAGGCTGGCATTAAAGATAATCAAATTATCTTTAATGTTATCTCTCAATATTAAAGATAATCAAATATTATAGATAGGCTGGCAGAAAGCAATAGAAGTACCATAAATAATGAATTCAGTTGCAGACAGAAAAGTTTCCCAGGTAGCACAAAAATATTGGCCAATATCAATAAAATAATATTGGCCAATATAATTTTAATATGGGCTCACGTCAAATGGACAACTTCTCCTAAATGATATCCCTGAATATCATTTTTTGATATTTAGCAATGTTGGTTAATATTCCACAATATGCCTGAATATCACTTTTTAATATTTAGCAATGTTAATCAGTATTTCCACAATATCCCTGAATATCATTTTTGGATATCTGGTAATGGTTAATATTTCTCCTGTTCAATTCACCATGTGAACTAATTCATTCACTTCTTGAAATAAGGCTTTTTCTATTTATTTAGAAGCTTTACGTTTAAAATTCGCATTATTATATAGCATTTTCTCTCAGAGCTAAATTCTGTCACAGTTCAGTTTTACTTTGCTTGTCTCAGAGCTTTCTAAAAATTGCAATAATTACTATTAGTTGCAGTACTAGTGTTGTCTTGTATGGAGTGGAGGAAGGGTAAACTTGATTCACTTTCGTTCACATTCAGGTAATGTAGTATCATCATCTGTTGCACTGAATGGCAGGAAATATCATTTGATGTCAGATAATGCTATTTATTTTTATGAATATTGATAGATAGATATCCCTCTTCTAGAGTTCTTATTAAATATCATTTTTATGACATTGTTAACAACATTTAGGAAATCATTCAAACAAGTGGGATTCATAAAAAACAGGTAAATTCATTAACCCTCTGACTGCCCAATTTGTAAAACGAGATCTCTTTAAAAATTGCTTATTTTTTTGTTGCATAGTTTAAGTATATATATAAGCATACTATTTATAATTCTATTATCTGATATGACTATAGTTCTTTTCATATATTTCTATTTATTACCTAATTAAATGTCTAATATTATATATAATTTATCCCACTGGTTAAACTGGTGAAAAGGCAAAATGTGCTTCTTAAAAAATGAAGAAAAACACATGCCTGCGAAAATCGTGGGATGAGCAAATTTTGCTACATTTGAATTGCCTGTGGAAATCACGGGATGAGCAGTCAGAGGGTTAAATTTCATTTTTCAGAATAATAGTTCTCTTATGAGCAATGCAAGCAACTCTTTTAAGTGTTTTTAAAGCCATTTCAAATCTAAATTTAACATTATGCCGTCAATATTGACAGATGTCAAAAATTTGATGTGAGACATTCAGCAACATTCAAAATAGTGCATAACATTTGTACAGCATTGGCCTATATATTTGTGCTACCTTCATTATCAGCTGTCATACTGCCAAAATTCAACAGGAAAAACTGATGACATTACTTCTATTAATGAAAAGGAAGCTTGTTTTCATGTTGATAACATTTGAAAGTTGTGTCAAACAATTTTAATAAAATAGATATTTAGTTCTGGAACTTTTTAATCATACATTATGTAGTAAAACTTACTGTAAAATAAAATTAAGAAATTTAAAAAGGATATTTAAAGTTAAAATACATTTTTACAAACTTAGTCTGTTAAAACTGTAATAATCGAACTTGAAAGAATGATTTTTAATTAAAAAAGTAATATTTTTTAAATTTTTGTTATATGAAAGTAATTACACATTTTCTATTTTCTGAATAATACAGATTTAATTAATGCCGATGTATTCGCCAAATGCCGTAAAGGTGTAAAGATCATCAATTGTGCTCGGGGAGGTATTGTAGATGAAGATGCCTTATTGGCAGCTTTAGAATCCAGCCAGTGTGGAGGAGCTGGTTTAGATGTCTTTCTTGAAGTAAGAATTAAAAAAAATTCATTGAATTATTTTATTTTTTTGTAGTTAAATTGAAAATATTTTAAAATTATACTTTAGCACTGTGTAATTTGCTTTAATGCAATGAGAATATTACACTGTTATAATTTATTAATTTTTTTTTTCTGTAGCTTTGTATTGTTATTTTGAAAGGAATTTTTAAAATACATGCATAAGTAACTGGTTAAAAGATTATTTTTAAGTAAAATAATTTTTATAGCTTGTAAATATATGTATAAATTTAAAATAGTTGTAGTGTTAATAAAACTGGCATTTTTCTGAGCTGTTATATTACTTTTGTGTTTATAGAGTTTGAATTTTTCTTGAAAATTATTTCTGACCTGTATAATTCCATTTTAAGTTTCTGTTTATTCTCAAATTCTGGTAACTTTAATAAAAATTATCATACAGAGGATGTTTCAGTTTTATTAAAGTATATATTTTCTGTTACTGTTTTTAACCCTTTAAAGGTCACTAACACAAATTCTTAAGGATTTAATGGAATTAGTTCATAAATAATATCTATGAACTTTATAAATGTAAATGCATATTTTTTTTCTTGAGGGAGTAGGGTGTAATTTGAGGGGTGGTTAAAGTGCAAATGCCAGCCCCTTGTACGGAGTGAAATTTTTTTTTAAAGGTTTAATTATGCTGGGGGAACAATGATTATTATCATAAAAATGGTATTATAAAGAAAAACTAAACATTTTACAGCCAAACAATGGCTGAGCGCTGCTTTTAGATACCAGAATTTGTGTGTTCAAATCCCACTAAAAGCATGGATGTTTGTAGCCATTTGGAATCGGCTTTTAGCTGAAGGTTTTGGTCTGATTAGCCAGTATGTTACAAAACAGTAGACCGTAGCTCTCCAAACCAAACATAAACAATTTATACGGTTTTTGTTTGGAAAGATATTTTTTCACTGGGGTTAGAAGTAACAAAAATCATATTACGGGCTTTTCCAGGGAAAGTAAGTTTAAACATGTATATTCCAAATAATAAAAAAACTAAGTATAGAGTCTTGTATACTCCCTTTTGTGAGTAAGAAATGTCATAAACCTAGAAGACCTAAAAAATCCATCATATGTTTTTCTAAAGCAGAGAAAGAATTTACAGGTGGTTTCACTCCGAAACCACTGTCTGCTAAAGGGTTAAACTATAAAACTGTTATTTCTTTAATTGAAAATTATAATATTTTTTTTTTTGACAGGAACCTCCCAAAAATACAAAGCTTATCCAGCATCCAAAAGTCGTTTGTACTCCTCACCTAGGTGCTAGTACCCGAGAAGCTCAAAGTAGGGTAGCTGATGAAATTTCTTATCAGTTTGTTGATCTGATTAATGGACGGCCAGCTCATGGAATTGTAAGTTGATATCAGATTTCAGACCCTTATCCTATAGAAGCTCCTCAAGCAATTTCTCTATATCAGCACAGTACATTTTTCATTTAGAAACTTTTTACACAATTTCTTTTTCATGTGCTGCTTTTTAAAATTATTTTTTACATTTCAGTGCATTTTTAATATTTTTTTTTACCAAGTAAAAGGTATTTTTTAACCCTTAATTTGGCTAAGTCTGGCTGCTACACCAGACATGTATATTTATAACTACTATATAACCTAATTGTCAGTGTTCGCCACAACAGACATAAATTATCTCAAAAATGGAAAATGATATATTTTTTTGTTAATAAAAAGAGATCGTAATGTCTATATAAACATGGGAAAATAACAGAAATTAAAAAATATTTGAAAAAACTTCTTGTCAAATTAAGGGTTAAATACTTTTTATATTAATCATATATTTTTTATAATAATCAGTTTTTGATAGTTTAAAATTTCTTAAATATCAATTTTGTTAGTTTATTAGGTTTTGGTTTTTACTAATTTATACTTTATAAGTTCATGCATCATGTCAAATAATTACATTTTTGACTTTTTATAGTTGCATGAAACAAAGATATTATTTTTAAAAAGCAAGAGAAAATATTTTATTTCATTGACTTAGTTTACTCCCTAAATAAATAAAAAAATTATGCTCAGTTATACTTAGGGAAGTTTTTCCTTTTCTTCTAGTGTTTTTTAAAACATTACAATATGTTCAAAGACAATGTAACTGATTTAATTGTTTTTAAAACTGTGTAAAAATTTAATTAATATCAGTAGCTAAAAATTTTTATGTAATATCTAGTTGCAATGTTTTTAAATTGTGTATGACCGAAACTTATTACTTCATAAATTGTTAGCTTCATATTTCTGTGTTGAACTTATATATCCCATTAATTATTTAGTTCATATCCTATTACCTTATTTCATTTAAAAACTGTAAACATTAATTTAAACTATTTGATGCCAACCAATGTTAATCTAGTTTTCCCATATCTGACAGAAGCTCTGAACTGGTAAGTTTGACCCATGGAGTTTAGATGATCTAGTTTTAACATTTGAAAGACATTTGGGATGTTATGATGTTTGGACAATTTGATGGATTTTAATTATGGTGGATTTTAAAAGCTATTTAATTAATGCTTGTTTTAAAATAAAAATGCTGGGATATGAGTATGCGTACATATATATATATATATATTCATAGTCTCTGAAATTTTAGGTCAATTCGCCTGCATTTTGTTTATCAATGGCTGAAGTGAATAGGCCATGGGTAAATGTAAGCAAGAAAGTTGGAGGTGTTATAGCTTTATTATTTCCCGATTCAGATGAGATTTCTTTGGAAATTACTGTACATGGTAAGTTAGTTACATATATACAACTAAATTATAAACTGCTAATTATTTTTATTAAAAATTAGTTTTTGATTAGTTTAAATTTTTATTCTACCATAAGTAGAATTTCCATATATATTATATAGTTCTCCATTAATGCATGTGTAATCTTTTTAGGTTATATGGGTTTTTATATTATTAAAGGGAGTCATAATCAAGATGTATATTTTATTATGGAGTGTTTAGGGAATTATTTTTTTAATGGATAAAGTAGTTAAAAACCAATTTGTTAATAACAGTAAACTACCACTTGAAACGGGAAATACATTTGAGTAAGGCAAAATACTGTGCTTATAAAAACAAAAACCCCAAACTATCTTTTTTTTTTAGTTATACATTGCTTGAGCATTTAAATGCATATGCATACACACATGCAGGTATATTTTTATATGCATTTCTGTACACTCATATACATATATACAGTAAAACCTCATTTGGATAAAGTCAGAGGAATGCAAAAATCTTTT
The DNA here is from genome assembly GCA_032207245.1 of Pardosa pseudoannulata. Classification (NCBI taxonomy): domain Eukaryota; kingdom Metazoa; phylum Arthropoda; class Arachnida; order Araneae; family Lycosidae; genus Pardosa; species Pardosa pseudoannulata. The sequence continues at coordinate 150,598,307 of CM063501.1, forward strand.
CATATTAACCTTAACCAAAATTTCTATTAACCAATAAAATAGCAAAATGCATTTAGGATGACTTTAAAAAATAAATACTTAAAACAAAGTAACTACATGATATCTGTAGAATATTATATGTTCTTTTTAAGTTAATGAGTATTTTTATGCAAATAGGTATACCTCTAACTATACTGATAGCAGTACATAGTGATACAGATACATATATCACAATCAATACCACTTTCTAGAATAAATATGGTCTCTTCACTTGTGAAAAACTAAGGGGCATATATAAAGAGCAAATATATATAAATGCACATATTTATTCACTTTTATGAATATAATCCAAAAATTATAAACTGCTGAACAAAGAGAAAGCTAATCAGCTAGAAGTAATAACGAACAATGCAGTCTGGCCACATTGAAAAGAACGATGCAAGTCTAATTAAAACTTAATTTTACAGCGGCTAAAATGAACATTTTTACTAGTCAATGACAGACAAGAGAAAAAAACAAAAATCACTCTGCTCGAATAGAGGTGCATCCAAGAGCAAAAGCAGAAAGAATTTTTCCACTTACTCAGTGAATTTAAGTGTAAGATCAGGAAAAACGCAGAGCCATTTGCTGGCGACAGCTGGGCATTTACATCTAAATTTACATCTATAGGATAGAAAGCTTTGGAAAATGTATAGAAAAAATTTAAAGGCGAGAATGCTTCTTTGATTAAGACATTTAGAGGCTGGGAAAAAGATTTTAAGGAATTAGAATGAGAAAGAGGAGGTTTTTAAGGAAATATTTAAGTTAAATAATTTTGATATATTACATATATATATATAGTAACTCCCTACCTGAATCACAGCATATCTTGTGCATGTATGATGCAAATTTATTTAATACTTCTATTAATTAATGGGGAATATTATCATTGATTAAAGGATTATCTTTTTTAGGTCCAGATCTGAATCGCAAAGAGAGTCTATTTAGTACAGCTGTTTTAATTGGCTTACTGAAACAACGAAATAATGTTACTGCTAATTTCATTAATGCACCTACCCTGGCTAAAGAGAAGGGTTATCAGGTAATATTTTCTGTATTAGAATACTATTTAAGCAGTTAGAAGTTTATAAGTTGTTTGTTAATATCAAATGGTATCATCTTTCTAATTTGTATTAGATTTATTGGTATTTTAATTTTTATTTATTTGCTACAGATAAATGCTGACATAGGAGCTAATGTCTGCTGTATGTAAAAATGATTAAATAATTACAAATTGCTTTGCACTTTTTATTAATTTATGCTTTAAAGGTATTATTTAGTCCATATATATGTAATATATTAAAAATTTAACTTAAATGTATCTAAATGTTTTTTTTTTCAATATTAATTACATTTCATTATGAAAAAAGAAAATCCTCAATTCAAGAATGCAGTCTCTTTTGTTTTCTTGGCAGTGAAATCTTAACTTCTTTATTTCTTTGTTTACTTCAAATCACACAGTATTCAGTTGCTCAATTTGAACACTGAGCTGTTATATTTTCCAATTTTGAGTGACCAACTGGTCTGCTATCAAACTATAAAGAATGCTGATTTAATTATGTTATTATTATTTTTTTTTTACCTCTAGGAATGTGCATATGTGTTACTTGAAGAAGTCAAGTTTCTATCGTTTTCTGTCAACCTATTTTGCTGGCAATATATCCGCGAGAGATACAGTTTTGACGTCAATAGAATGTACTAAAATATTTGGTTATTGACAGCTTCATCTTTTCTGAGCTCAGCTCCAGCATACCAAATTTAGACTAGTTTATTTCAATTTTGAGGTAATTTTGTACTGCCACTGAAACTTTGAGAGACCATCGATGATTTGTGCCATTGTAGATTGCTGCTGATTCCACAGTGTTTCATTTGTAAACATATGTAAAAGCCTTCATATATGTATATGTCTGTTTGCTGTGCATTCCATAATGGTTGGACCTATTCTTCTAATATTTTATATTGAGATTCAAGTAAAGCCTGTTTAGGCACATAAAATTATTTGGCAGTCAGGGTTTTGATAGAGATTGAATGTTCTTATGTCCTCCAACAGGCCTAGCAACCATATTTGCATATATTTTTCTTTTGATGATGTGCTAAAATAATTAAAATTTTAAGTAACCTAATTCTTCTCTATGGCTTGTATTTTAAGTTCAAAGGTTTTACTACTCTTTTAACTAGGTTTGGTTTAATTATTTATTTTTTTTTATCTCTTTTTCATTTGACTCATTTCTTTGTTTTTTATTTAATTTAAATGTTTTTGTCAAGTCAGTCTTTTCTATTAATATGATCATTTGCAAAATCCAAACAATTAAACATTTTTTTTTATATCAAGAGCTTGGATCTTTTTCATCACAGTCAAGTAGAGTAATTATCTCATCAACTTTTATGAGATCCACATTGATAATTTTATTTTTACATGAACCTTTTCTTTAAATAACTTTGCAAAAATGGTAGTTACTTTTCCTTTAGCCGAGTGAAAGAATAAATTACCAAATGTAGTCAAAAATTTGTGAAGAAAATTAAATTTGTTTTGTTTGTTTTTGAAATAGTTTATCTTCCAAATTATTTATTTCTGGTGTAATATAATTTATAAACTAGTTTAAAATTTGAAATAAATATGACTTTCATTTGGAAGCCTCTTAAATACTCAGATTGAAAACTGGGCATGAAGCAGCTTTTAAATTTAATAATATATACAATCAAAATGATAATGTTAACATATTTACTTACTTACTCTATGTAGCCATTTTAAATTTGATTATTTCTGTTAGTTTTACATTATGTATGTACAGGTTAGATATATATCAGGGAATTGTCTACATACTTTGTTTCTGGAAAATATTAGGGTACTTTTAAAAGTCCTACAAAAATCAAGGACATTTTTCAAATTTTACCAACTTCAATAAAATATTTTTTTATCTCCAAAACATTATCAGCATGCCAAAATTAAAATTTCAAATATTTCATATTAAAGTAGTTTCACATTTTATTAAACACCTTTAAAAAATGTTATTTTCAATTAACTGTCTGACTTCTAAGAAGCACTATTGCGCTTGTCTTGTGCTGTGTTAAATATGCATAGAAGTGTGATTGTACTGCTGTATTTTACTATAATTTTCACACTAGAGATTAAGTCTTATTTTTCTCTCATTTAATGAGAAATTTATAGTAACATACAGCACCACAATTGCCCTTCCACACTTTTTTGACAGAATATATGAGAAGAGTGATAGCGTTTCTCTGCAGTCAAATGGTTACGGTAAAATTATTTTCGGTTTCATTTTAAGGTATTGCAAATTTTTTAAAATATTCATAATGTATGTTAAAATGTTTAGATATTGTTTCACCCGAGTTCAAGCGTAAGGAAAAATTCCATCATTTAGGTGCACCATTTATATATATCTTGATTTAACCTAATTGGGTGATAAATTATAACTGTAATATACATACTGCGCATGGGCATCTGAACAATGGCTGAATGGTTGGTACTGATCTTTGGTACTGGAGTTCATGGGTTTGGTGGCATAGAGATTCGTAGCCATTTGAAATCAGCTTTAAGCAGGTAGACCATAGCATACCAAACCAAACCAAACCAAACCAAAACACTACACATGGGCAAGATATGCCTTTGACCATGGACATTTTAATTTACTCCAATTGAAAGATAGTAAAATCCTTAGACACATGGGAAAATTGTGCCAGTATGTAAGGGAAGTTATAATTTTTACATAATTAAGTGCAAAAAATGGTGAATCCCACCTTATAGGGTTGCGGGATCAAAACTTTAGCACTTTTTTGAGTGATTTGTTTTTGTAAATTGGTAGTTATACACCAAAGCAGTTTTTTGTTTTTATTTATATTTCACTAAGAAGCTTATATATGTGTGTTTAATAACTATTCTGTATAAGTGAGTGATACATCAATAAAACATGAACAAAGTGATCAAAATAAAAAAATAATTGAGGAATCTTTAAATACTTTTTCTTAGACAGAACTTAATTATTATCTGCAGATGTTTAATAAGCATGACAGGATTTCATTTGTTACATAAAAATGTTTGTCATTTTGAAAATTGAATCATTCTGGTACAACTATTTGATTCTCAGTTTTTGTTTTTAATTAAAATGTAGTATTAAATTGAGTTCATTTCTGTATTTGGCTATTGATGTTCATATTATACTTTGCAGTATCATTTATAACCTTTTAACATATATTAACGTAATTTGTTTGTTGTGTTACAGTATTATATTGATTCATCAACATTTTGATGAATAGTAAAGTATTAATATTTTCCTAGCAAACTCCTGTGTGAATTTTACTGAAATAACAACTATTTTATTTGAAAGAAATTTAACCTTTTTTCATTGTTTTCAAACGTATTAATGGCCGTTTCTATTGCAGGTGACAAGTGTCAGTGTATCTCCACCAATGACTGAAGGTGTTATTCCAGTATCAGTACTAGTAACTGCCAAATCTGCTAGTGCAAACCATTCTGTATTAGCAACTTTCAGGGGTTATGAACCTCTCTTATGTGCCATAGATGAACATGGGTTCCATACTCCACCATCCCTAACAGACAATCTAATTTTGTGCAAAGCAAACCATTCTTCTGACCTTATTGCACAGTTATTAGGTAACAGTATTTTTTTTTAAAGTTATATTTATCTCTATTTAAACGTGCGTCTAGTCTAGGATTAATGGTTTATTTGTTCAAGTTACTTTTTATCTGTTATAAATATATATATATATATATACATGCTATATATTACTGAGTATAAGCTAAGAACTTTTTAAACTTCTTATAGAACTAAAGTGAAGTATTTTGTTTGTTTATGAATCCACAGAACAGATAGTGTATACACCCTTCTTGGCAACATACTTTTCCTGTGGTGACTCAAAAGTCATCGAATTGAGAAAAATAAACAAAACATTATAAAAAAAGAAAATTTATAATGGATATAAATAAATGAAATTTGCAGAAATTTTGTAATGAGAAAAAAAAATGCAAAAGTGGAAAAATAAATTTATAAGGAGTCTTGCCTTTGATGTAATCTCACCAAAATAATTCTATGTATAACAAATCAGCTAATCTCATAAAATATATTTCCATGAAAGATGATTGCAAGTGATAAATTGCAAAAATTAATACTTTTTAAATTTAACTTAAATTTACGTTGTTTAAATTTTTGAAAAATACAAGCTTTAAATACAGTTACCAGAGTTTAAACTATTGTTGTTGGTGTTTAATAAATAAAAATAGTATTGACTGTATGATGTAGTCCTGAGTTTCTTAACTGGGTGGTGCAGAATCAATCTAGAAAAGTTAGTTTAAAATTAGGAAATTAATCAAAGAGCTATGAAGATGCTTAAAAGTTAAAATTCAAGTTATCTCCCGGCCACTGTTAAAACATAAGATTAGTCTTTGCATCTGTATTAAGGTGCTCTACCACCACAGTTTTTATACTGGATACTGCAGCAAAAGAAGTTTGAGAACTTTTGGCTTAGTGTTTTACTCTAGCGATTTGATTAGAAAAAACTTAAACAATTTTACTTGCTTGACAACAATTTTGAATGCTACAATTTTTTTTTCATTTAATCTTACATAAGGGTTTTGAATTTTGGGTAAATTTGTGAAGGAAAAAAATGGATCCTCAGTTTATACACAGATAGGCTTATATTAAAAAATATGTAGTTTTTGTGTGTGTGTGCATGTGCTTGTTTGTAATTGGTCAAAAATTAATCTTTACTGATCACCCAAAATTATAGCCTTTATCTTTACTTGCAAGGGTTTGCATGGCAAGGTAATTTAGATGCAGCAGTCATACCATAAAAGGCAACTTATTGCAACATTAAGATGAGGAAAATACTTAACAAAAGTCCTTTATTTTCATTATAAACTTTGGGAAATAATGGACATATCTTGTACAGTCAAGAGCCATAATGTATATGTTGATATGTGAAAAGTGCCTGCTTGAGGAGGGGGATAATTACATGTGTTATTTCTCATGAGAGAGACACTTAAATCAGTGCTTCTCTAGTGGTTTGTTTAACAATTGTGGCAAAGGTGCATACAATGGCATAAAGATTCCAAGGATATGTGGCTTATGAATTTTATGGAGCAGTTATATAAATATAGTAATAAGCTTCTTACACTAAGTTTTAAATCTACTAGGATTCAATATTTATAATGGGAAGCCAAATATTATCTTGCATGCAAGCAGCTAATAGCCAGAATGGATCATATATATGTAAAATTTATTTCCTCTAGTCACAATAATTATGTAGCCCCTATTGTTTTTACTTGCCCGGGTTACTGGGCAAGGAGAAGCCTAATCAGCTAGCAGTAATAACAATACAGTCAGCCCACATTGAAGAGAACGACACAAGTCTAATTAAAACTTTGTTATAATTTCTAAAAATTGACATCTTTACTAATCAACGACAGACAAGAGAAAGACACAAAAATCAGTTTGCTCGAATAGTGGTGTACCCAAAAGTGTAGACGGAGAGAATTTTCCCAAGAGACAAGAAACTTAGTCAGTGAATTAAACTCTTAAATCAGGAAAAATGTGTAGCCATTTCCCAGCAACAGCTGGAAAACGTGTTGAATAGACAGAAAATTTACGTCTGTAGGACAAAAAGCTTTGGGAAATATATTGAAAGAATTTTAAGTCGGGAACACTCCTTTGATAAAGACATTTAGAGGCTGGGAAAAAGATTTTAAGGAATTAAAATGGGAGAGAGGAGGTTTGTAAGGAAATATTAAAGTGAAATAATTTTGATATATTACTTAGGTATATGTATGTAATAATACAGTTGGCATTTATGGCAAGTGCAGATAAATGGGATTTAAATATAGATGGTGACTTAATGAAGATAGCAATATTTCAGAAAACACTCCTCTTGATTGCAGTTTTTTTTCCAGAAAGATGCCCTTCTCTTTGCTCTGTATCTGTATTGCATCATGGAAAAAAAAAGAATGATTCAAAACAGTAAAACTTAAACAATTTCAAAACCTTTATGTCTGCTATCTCAGAGCATGTTTTTGCTTTTAGTTCTATAATTTTTTGAAGTAATCACCAAGGTTTAAAAAAAATTAATTGGTCAGACCACTTGGCTGAGGTGTGAATTAAACTATGAATGGCCACTTAAGAGTAGGTATTAAAAGAAGAAAGCAAGTGAATTTTGCCCATGCTCAGAAACTTAAAAACTCCTTTCAGTAATTCATCAGTGATCAATCTGAGTTTTGGCTGTAAATTCAGTTTGGAAGTTATGTGTTATGGATTCACAAGAAACAAATGGTATAATATTTAGTTAGAGGATCTGTGGACTTTCCTGTAGTGCCTTATATAAGCTTTTAGGATTTTTATTCTATCCAATATTTTTTGTTATCTACTTCTTTTTAAACATTACAGGCTAGGATGGGTCCTAGCCTACCGCAAAATGTTTCTTCAGATAGCTCTGTCCTTGACTTTAATTTTCTAGTTGGAAACTATAACTGAAATTATCCTTACTCATTCCAAATTGTCAACCTTGAGTCCATCCTGATTTACCTTGTGTGACTTTTGGAACAATTAGTTTTTTACAGGTAGGGTTGTCAGACCTTTGTCAAATCTTCACCCTCGAGGGCTGGGTTTATTTTAGTTGCTTTTGGTGACATGCATAGGGTATGTTGTGGTTATTCTACTCTAGTCAACACTAAATTTTTTTGTTTCATATATATATATATATATATATATATATATATGTATGTGTGTGTGTAAAGCTAAAAAATTAGTGTGAACAATTATCATTTTCTCTTAATCTGTATAAAAAATTACTTTATTAGTTTTTGATCATACTAAAATACTTTTATTTAACCTGGATGCTTGTGGTTTTGCTCACAGCTTCAGAGTAGATGTGCAAAATGTCATGTCATCACTTTATTCTATATATCTCGGATTGTGAGAAAGTTTTCTGTGTGGTGTACTATTGACTTGTAGTGAATGCAATGTTATACACATATATGAAAATGGTGATGAGCCACTTATGCATTATCTACTTATTGATGATTTGCAGCTAAATAAAAGATTTTTTTCTCATACCACTGATTGTGTGTATGTCTTTAATTTGTGGATTTGATGAGTTCAACTTTGTGACTTTTATATATATATATATATATATATATATATATATATATATATACATATACACATACATATATATATACATATATACATATATATTTAAAATGTAAGGCCAGAAAAAAAAACACAAGCTCAATTATTTTAATTTCAAAACTAACTTCTTTCTGATTGGGAGATTGATTTTGATATACATTCTGCTGTAGAAGTGTTCTAAAATCTAAATAATCACTTTTAGAATTCTATTTTACAAATCACTGCAAGAATCTCGCTCTTTTTTTCTTGTACATACAATTTCATGTATTAATTCATGCTGTAGTTTTCCTTTAGAAGGGAAAATGGCACAAATGCCAATTTTGAATGTTTCATCTGCAATAAGGCTTTTTAAAGAACAATAAAAGCTTTATTCTCTTTATGATTGTGTATGTGTTTCATCATTGCATTCTGGATTTAGCTTTTGCCAAGTTTTCATATTGGATATGAATAATTAAATAATCAGTAGTATTACCTGTATGTATAATATATATATACACATATGAAATACAGGTGTGCCAAGTGTGCGTGCACATATGTGGCCAAATTTCTAGGACAGCAGATGGAATAAATAACATTAAAATATGATAACTAAAAACAGGACATAAACTAATAAACAGGATTTTATTGAAAATATTTAGTTAGAAATCTTATATCTTTTTTCTCTCTGCCTTTTTGTGTTTAGGAATAGTTGTTGTCATAAATTTGAGTGAGTTTTTATTGCATGTTTTGTTATTTATAAAGAGGTTGATTTGCTATAAATCAAGTCATTTTAAAAGGAATTATTGCTTAAAAATTTCCAGAAATCCCATCTTAAATATGCAGATGGATCTATAATAAGAGATAAAACTTTTCTTTCCATAATTTTTTATTCCTAGTCATTTTTCTGGAGTAATCATATAAACATAACATTATGATCCTATACTTTGGTCTAAGTTATCAGTCTATTGAGAATCCATATTGATAGGGTCACCAAATACTCTCTTTCATGCAGTTAGCTAATATTTCAGAACTGGCCCTATGTCTATGTATCTGTGTATGAAAATTTGCTTAGCTAATTTATTTTTTAATTTTTAGGTGATCTTGTGGTAAAAGGAGTTGTCAGCAGTACAACTTGGTCGACAATCAAAGATGACCAAAACTGGTGTGCCATTAGTAGTTCTATCAAAGATTACACTGTGCCAGATGATTTAGCCGCACAAATTAACCACTGTGCTCAACTTAATATGTAAACAACTTTCTATATACATTTAAATTTACATTCCCTGACAGATATTTCACTGATAAATGCAGTTTATATTTTACTGTTTAGATAAAGCTATGCAGAGTTTTCTTTATTTTTTTGCTTATATTTCGATGAGGGATAACTGTTACATCACTCATATACTGTTATTTTACTGTTATATGATGATTGTTTGCTAAGACTTTTTAAAGTATATATATTAAAGATTATTGTTAGATCATTATTTGTCTGAGTCTGTCAATTGTGTCTATATTTTATTTGTTATGAGAATAAAAAAAACCGTTTGTTTCCATCATAAATTTGATATCAGGATATATATGCAATTCTAAAGGTTCATTTAACACTTGAAAGTATTTTCTGTAAACTTAAAATGGAGTGGTCATTTTAATCCCTTTTATACAGCATCATATATGTTAGAAAACATGATTACAAACACAAGTTTTCTCATACCCAGAAGTGTTTCTTCTTATTTTCTGTCATAAAATCAATACATCAAAGACAATAAAGGGAAAATGTAAGGAAAACCTATTTATAATTATACAGTCGAGCTTGTGTATAACGAGCACAAAGGGACTGTAACATTTACTCGTTAAATCTGTGTGCTCATAATAAATGGGTACTTAAGGCAGGCGTGCAACCAGAAGCGGGGGAGGGGGCTTGGGAGGTCAAATGATTGAATTTACTTAAAATTTAATTAATACTTACTTTAATTACATTAATTTAATTAAATACTTTTCTTAATTTAATGACAATTAACCCCCCCCCCAACCAGCGAAAAATTTCTAGTTGCACTACAGTCTTAAATGAAAAAAAAACAATAATAAACGGAAAGAAAAATAAAGGAAAAGATTCTTACCAAAACACTTATTTTTTTCATTAATCTACATATTTAAAATTGTAGTTTGTTAGCTTACTCTGAACTTGTTCCCTGTCCCTTTCCTGTGCTTGCATTTTTCTGTTTGCACTTTTAGAATAGGTCCACTCACAGGAAAATCAGCACTAGGTTGCACCGTCATCCATTTCAATAACGCTTCATCCAAATCCTCTTTCGAACACTTCTTCAGTCATTTACAGTCTGTTTTATTTTGGTCGTATGCATCCATTAACTTGCCTTTGTTTTTTAGCAGTGTGGACACAGTAGATGAAGACAATCCAAACCTTTTGCAGATTTTGACATTTTTAAACACCATCATCCAACTCTTGTAAAATTTTTACTTTTTCGTCAACCGATAAAGCTTTGCATTTTGACATAGAGGATAAAAATTGTCGTGTGTACTCAACGAACTCAGGTGAAAGAATGACCATCTGACCCTCTTACTTGATCCCTACACTTAGCAGGTACAGCTGTTCTTGCCCTCCCATCCCACCTCCCTGTTTACAATAAGTCCCACCTGTTGCACCGGATTTGTGAACCCTCCCTACTGACATTGGAAAGCTGGAGGAATTTTTCCTACAAAAGTATTAAACAGCGGAGAAGAAAAAAAAAGATAAGACAGAAAGACTAGAAAGATGAGAAAAAAGATTGCAAAACAGAAAAATATTGCTCGCTAAAACCAGGTCTTGCTCGTTAAAAGCGACTTCTGTTCCATAGACTTAACATTGATCCAACCAAATATTCTCGCTTCCCTCAGTAAATCTGAGTTCTCATTAAAGCTGAGCTAGTTATAAACGAGTTTGACTGTATTTTAAAATGCTCTTTGTATTCAATTTGTGCATTCCCTGCAATACATGCCATGAGTTCCATACATAATTTTCTATCCTGCCACTCATAAACAAATTTTATTTGGGCACTCAAGTACATCTTTTATACACTCCTTGTTATATTTTGCATCTCCTTCTTAAACAATCGATTCTTTAATTGAGTCATTAAAAATATTAAACTGTGTATTATTTTAGAAGGTATTAGTTGATTTTAAGCTTCCAGGGGAGAAGTAACACTTTTTGAAATGCATGTACATCCAGGAAATTTTGTAATAGTGTTTTTATAGACACCCAAACATTAGAATTGGATTTTTCTTTGAACTATTTTGTCATAATATCCCTTTCTAAAAATAAACATTTTCATTTGAATCTGCATCTTTCATTTCTTCATCCCCCTTTGATTTCAGTTGCTGATTTATAATTACTATTATTTTCCTCATCATCTGGCTCTTCATCTTCTTTATTGACAATATCTTCACCTAAAGAAAGTGTCCTATGTACTTCTTAAATATTGCATTTCCTCATCATAATTCTGTTAACACATCTTAACAAAATGATTTAAAAATTTGCTCTCCTACTCACAAAATGTAACAGAAATGCACCAGGTATGACACATTTAAGAATATTCCAAAATATGTATTTATAGAATTTCTCAACTGATCTTCCCCATCAAGGGTTATAACTTTAAAGTTAGCTACACCGGGAAACATCCATTTTCGAATAAAGATTGGGAAGAAACAAAAAAAGGGAGGTAATTTATATGTTATAACCTTACCAACTATTTTCAGATTAAATGAGCTAGTACTTTCTTCATGATTTGTTTTTTAAAACAAGCTTTTAACTACATATATTTATTTAAAATTGTTTGCACCACATTAATTTCCCACTTTGAATTTTTTTATGTTCTTGAAAATGCAATATATATATAATTTAGTATTAATAAAATTCACTAAAAACATAAAATTTACAAATGAAATTTTTTTTAATTGTACAAATTTCAATCAACATCATGTTTAATTGCTTCTTTAAAAATTAATAAATTTAAAATCAAATATATTATGATAGGATATATATACTTTTATTTCTTTTTACAATCTTCTTAATTGATGTGTAAATGGGTGAATGCTGCTCTTTGGTACCACAGTTCTTGGGTTCAAATCCCATTGTTGTCAAGGATGTTCATAGTCATTCAGATTTGGCTTTAGCTCTTTAAAACCCATACAAATATCAAATTATTTTCTGGTTCTGATTCTAATAACTGAGAGTTTGGATATTTTTCGCCCCCCTGTTTACTGATGTGAGATATCAGGAATTAGTTCCTTCAGTAATGTAATGCTTTACTTTTTTTAAAAAATTGTTTTTACTGAAAACCTTTTGTTTTCACTTGTGTGTGAGTTGATATTTTGAAATCAATTTTTAACTACTGCCTGATTTATTATGCAGCAATGCTTATGGGGGTTACAAGCACCCCCCCCCTTCGTTACACCACTGCTCTTGACCCATTTAATACAGTTTTTCAAGAAAGCTCAAAAATTTATTTTCAAAGTTAAAATTTTTAATTGTATATAAAAAGTTAAGCCCAAATATCACTGTATCCTTAAAAATTAAGTTTTTCAAAGTATGTATTAAAAAATACTTAATTTTTAAAAATTTCTAAACTGTTGTGATTTTTTTAAACTAAGACATATGCATCTCCAAAACAGAATTTTTAATTTTAAATAAGCAGGACAAAAAATAGTGGCACTGAAACCGCCACATAGCAAATTTTTACTGGGTGTTTCAAAAATGACCGGTATATTTGAAAAATCAACAAAAACTAAACGGACGTTGATAGAAATTCACAGTTTATTGCAAAATCCTTGGGACAATAGTAAATTTTCAGGCAGACAAACTTTAAAATTAGTTACAAAATTCCACAAAAGATGGCGCAGCAGTCTAGAAAAATATAAACTACGATATTTGTCTATGGAACTTCTTAAAAGACCAGGTGTACCGCCGATATCCTGAAACAATTGAATAACTGGACCGCCTGAGACGTTTGCACGGGTTTCTGATAATTTCGTTCTTAGAATACGCTATATTATTGCTGCGCGTGGTGGATATCTGGAAAATATCGTAGTATAGATTTTTTTCAGACTGCAGCGTCATTTTGTGGTACATTGTAACTAATTTTGAAATTTGTCTGCCTAAAAATTTAATGTTGCCCGAAGCATATCGCAATAAACTGTATATTTCTATCACTGTCCTTTTAATTTTTATTGATTTTTCAAATATACCGGTCATTTTTGAAACACTCTGTAAAATGTATTTTTAATGATTAAGCTTTTACTGACTCAATTTCAAGTTGTTTTTCTCATTTGTTCATATTTCTATATTAATGAGAATATAATGCTTCAGTTTTTTCAGCATAAACATAAACTAACTATATGGTTATCATGCTATATAACTCTTCCCAATATGTAAAATATACAAATTTTTTAAGCATTTCTTCCATGCAGAATTTGGATGGTTTGGTTTGGACATGTTTTGTTTTGCACAGTGCCTATAGACTGGGACCTACTTTAAAGCCGATAAGGCTACGAACATATTTGCTATATTGGATCGAAACGAATGGTTTTGCGATAGTAACCAATCGGAGCGTTGAACTGGAAGTGATCTTCTATTCACTCCATACAAATTTGCGTGCGGTTTTTGTGGACTAATTTTCTGACAGTTTGGTTTGGTTTCGCTACGGTCTACTTTTTCAAACGAGGGAATTTCATGCCTGGGTGTAGTATGAACTCTTCTGACATGGGGAGGCTGACCAATCAACAAATTGGAGATAGGTGTGTGGTAATTACTTCAAAGCAAATATAATCCGTGGTAGCTCAGATGTCAAAGACAACGATCTCGTAACTGAATCAATGGTTGTGTGCAGTAGCGTACGCAGAATTTTTTCAAGGTTGGGGGGGGGGGTTCATAATCCTAAAAAATAAAAGCCCGCATAATTTCTACTAAAGTTTTTATTTTTGCCATTTTGTCTGAGCTCAAGGAGGGGGATTAAACCCATAATCCCCCCCTTACGTATGCCCCTGGTTGTGTGTTCGAGACCGCCTAAGAAGTGGCATGATCATTAATGGTGATTAGGATATGTAAACTATGTTCGTGGTCACAATGTCCTCCAAGTTCTTAAAAGATATCTCTAGGACTAACAGGCCATGCCTGGGGCCTTCTGCTTCTATAAATTACGATGACCCACTTGAGCCGGAACCTTCGCAAAGGTTACGGTTCTCTAAGACGTTCTTTCAAGCTAGAGGTGCTCGTCAAACAAAAGATGCACCCTTTCGTGTGAATTATCGTATCGTGGCCTCTGGCGCACGTGCTTGGCTCGTCCAAGTAGCATTGGCAACAGCAAAGCAAATATATTTTGCAATTTTGCTCAAACTTTTTGTATAGATAGAAAGGATGTATATCGAATATCGCCCGAACCTTCGATATATATCGAAGGTTCGGGCGGTCTGAACTCTTCCTCGAAATATTTTCAATGTATACATTATGAGAGTTTTTAAATTTACTGAAACTTGTGTGAATTACAAATGTTCAAAAATAGTTTTCAACCGTGAAACGAGAAAATTGGATTAAGTTTTCAACCCTACCCATAAAAAATTCTGATTTCGTCACTGTATGATACCTTGATAGTTGGAAACATTCCAGTCATTAAGTATTTCCGCTCATGGACATCTTAAGACTGCTCTCAAAATCAGGACCGTAGTCAGGATTTAGTTTCGGGAGGGAATGGAGGGGAGATTCTCAAACTGGACTGAGTCCCCCTCCTATTTATTTCTATTCTATTCATTTATATTATGTTAAGCTTTTGTTGCAACAAAATATAAATAGTACATCGTATGTTTCATTTATCTAATTGTGTGGCCAATGCGTCTTTAGTCTTATCTAGATGCCTCTCCTTTTTTAAGGGGCTCAATATTCTGTGCCACCCGTATAGTGACCGGGTGCGAAAGAATAGTCCCAATATGGTTCATGCATGTCGCACGAGGCGACTAAAATGGGTACCTAGTGCCTGGGGGTATAGCCGGTACTTTGCATTTGGGGGTACCAAGGCAGGGGTACCTGTATATCAGGGATCTGGTCATCCAGGTTGGGAGTTGAGTGGAAAGTCTATTACCTTCCTCCATAAAAAAAAAAGAAAAAAAAAGTGCTAAACTGGTAGAAGACGTTGGAGGGAAGGTTTGGTTGAAGCAACCAAGGCATGTAAGGGTTGTTGTGCTTGTGAAGATGAAGAATATACTGTGTACGAAACTTCAGTCGATCTTAATCTGCCTCTGTATTCAGGGACGTATTTTTCGGTAGTGGGGTGCAGGGCTTCTAGACCCGCATCAAAATTCTTTTCGATGTAGGCATTACAAGACTTTTTAAACTTATCAAAATTTGTATACAAGTGTCCACTGCTAATTGTGAAAAATCGTTTTCAGCTCTGAAAAGAGAAACATTTCTTCGCAATAGAACTAACTGGTCAAAAGAGTTTGACAAAGTTAGCATTTCTTTCGGCGCCTATGGGCATAACTAAATGTAAATGAATAATAAATGTAAATGAATGCTTGAGAAGCTGTTCTGAAAAGAATTAATTTACTACTATAGCACAGTAGTTTATAAATTACTGATTATGCCCGTTTTTCGAATTTTGATGTCATACAAAGTATGTAATTTTTCTAAGAAAAATAAAAGGATACATCACAATTCCGTTCTCAATATTTTTTTAGAATTTTTCCAAGTTATTCGTCTGGTAAATACTGGAGAGTAAATTAAATATGTCCCAGTATTTACTAGGAAAATTTAAACCTGGTAAAAACTAAATAACCTGGTAAACAAAAGTAAATTAAAAGATATAGTGTAGTTGCAAATTTATTTTTCCAAAATACAACGATGTTATGTACAGCGTTGCTAATACGTTTTGCGAAGTATTTATGCATATAAAACTTATCTTGTTATTGTTTCTAATGTCACCGGGAAAAGCCAAACATTTGGACCCGACGCCTTACGAATTAAGACGAAGGCTACCGATTTTCATTTGACGAGCACAGCTAGGGTGAAAGAACGTCTCTGCTCAGTGAATAGTCCTCGTAATTTAGAAGCAGACTAAGCCGAAGACTTATTCAATTCCTACTATTAGTTCACACTCTCCCTATATATATTTATATATCTTGTTCAAATTTTCAATCGTTAATAAAGTCCTTTTTATTCATTCACCCAACTTAAAATACATTGTTTTAAATTTGTAGGGGATGACACTTGATGTTAATACAGTTTCTTCAAATATTAATTTATTAAATTTAATTAATTTCCATTGAACGAAGAATGCTACCATTAATACTATCATGAGCATCAATAGTACATAAGATGCAAGGTATCACTGTAGATTATGCAGTAATATATCTAAGACGAAAACTCTTCGCAGCAGGTCAAGCATAGTCTTGAGTCGTGTGAAATCATTAGATGGACTATTGTTAAACGGTGTGTTTATTCGAATCTTCGTGACAAATTTGGTGAAGGGGCTGGGTACCGATTTCGCCATTGTGGATAACTCTGATAGTGTTCGCAGAAGTCCTCCGTTTAAGAGGATTACCTCGGGAATTTGGCCTTTACGATATAGAAATAAGAAAGAAGCAGATAATGCCCGAAGATACGAAGCCTGTCGTGGTAACTCCTACCTACCCGCTCCTAAGAAGCCTATCAACCTTCCGTGGGGAGCCTGGAGACGATCCTTGGAAATTGCTTGCAGAATAAGATCGAGTGGCCAAGTTCAACAAATGGGATGAAATGATGTGTCTCGCAAACGCCTATTTTTTCCTAGACCTTACGGCCAAACAATGGTACATAAATAATGAAGATACCTTGGACTCCTGGGACGCATTCAAGAAGGGTTTAAATGAACTTTTAGGCGATCGCCACAAATACGCAAAAAAGGCCGAAGAGCAACTGAAATGTAGAGCTCAAAGGGCAGGAGAAAATACGCAGTCCTACAAAACACAGTGTATTAGGGCTTTATCAAGAAGTCAATCCTTCAATGTCCGACGACGAGAAAGTGTCTCACTTAATGAAAGGCGTTGCTGAAGATATGTACGAAGTGCTCCTAATGAAAGAAGTGAAGACTACGACTGCTTTCCTCAAGTGGTGCAACTACATTGAAGACGAGGTAAAAAAAAATTGGCCGAAGATTTGAGAAACTACCAAATGTCGTACCAGTTGCAGCCACGGAGGACGAGTCAGATTTAGTGTCTCTTTCCGCAGAATTGTACGAGAAGAGGTTAATCGAGTAGTTAATCAAGCCGACTAGTTTCCGGACCTCTATTCCACGCAGCTACAGACCGTCATCCTAGACGAAGTCTAAAGAGCTTTGGCGCCAGTTGTCGCAAAGTCTGCAGACACCCAACGACATCCTGCGTATACAGCAGCTGTGACGAGGAAAAATAGAAGTCTTGCGACCAACCGACCGAAGTCTTGAGAACGACCGACAACAGACCAGTTTGTTTCCACTGTGGACGCCAGGGCCGTAGCCAGAAATTATTTTTGGAGGGGGACCAAGGGAGATTTTTGGTTTGGTTTAGTGTGTTAAGTCTACTTTTTTTGCAACACGACGGCTAATGAGACCGGGACCTACAGCTTAAAGCCGATTCCGAACGGTTACGAACATCCATGCCACTGTGGCATTCGAACTCACGAACTCAGGTACCAAAGGTCAGCACCCTAACCAATCGGCCATCGTTCGGCGGGACCAAGGGAGAAAGACATCTTTATTTGTGAATGATACTTCAATTGATGAAAGGGAAAGCACTGTATACGGAAATACACTGTATTTCGGAAATACAGGGCTGTATTTCCGGCCAGTGGCCCAGCAAGACTTTTAAGGTCTCAGCGGTTTTTTTCTAAGAGGATAACAGTCCATGTTCATGAACAGCTAGGCAGATAGTACATACACACACAAACGTGGGAAATTGTCTATCTACAAAATGGCCTTTCAAAATTTCGGGGGGGAACCAGTTCCCCAAATCCCTCCCCCTGCCTACGGCCTTGGTGGACGCCCTGGACAAGTCGTACGCTATTGCCGTGAGAGGAAGGCCGTTTTTGACGATTATCAAGCTGTTCTTTTCTAGTCCTACTGGATGCCGATCACCAACCCGTCTTTTCCGATCGCCATATCATCGATCAGGTCAATCACCAAGCCGCAGAAACGAGGAAAACTAAGCAGAGCGACCTTTCGAGAAGGTGATGCCGCATTAATGAAAATTCTCCATCAGCCGCAAGGATGACGGGTAACCACCTCGACGTTCTGGTAGATAATCAACCGATCTCATTGCCCCGCTCATTAACAAGAATAATAGTATCAGGACTAGATGTCGGAAGAAACATAAGCGTAATCGTGGACGGCAATAGACACTTGCTGCTCGAAAGAAACCCTGCTATACCATCCATGGTATCCTTATACCATAATGGACGAAGTGAAATTTGGATTGCCAACATGCAGGCCAAAGATCAAGTCATTCCTAAAGGGATGTACGTAGGCAAAGCTGAGCTCCTGGATGAGGGCATATATGCGAGATTGCGGACACAACAAAAAGTACAAGTACTCTGCAGGAGCCAACGAATTCCAGTACAGATTATACCATGATGATATCCCCTGAGTCAAGCAGCGAAAGAAAACGCAAATTAGCCGAGCTCCTACAAGCCTTTTCTGGAATCTTTACAAAAGCTGATAAGTCGATAGCTGCAAAGACAAATGTGAAACACAGGATCAAGACTGGTAACCATGCTCCAATCTACCAAAGGGCTTACCGAGTTTCACGGACTGAAAGACGCATAATTCGCGAAGAAGTTCAGAAAATGCTTGACCAAGGTATTGCCCAGATATCTGAGAGTCCCTGGTCATCTCCGTCGTATTCATAAGGAAAAAAGATGGAAGCCGGCGTCTTTTGCGTGGACTATCGCAAACTGAATATAATCACGAAGAAGAATGTTTATCCTCTACCCCGTATTGACGATACTCTACTTTGCAATGCACCGACGACTTTTGAAAGAAGGATGGACAATTTGCTACGCCATCTCAAATGGACTATGTGCCTGAGTTACTTGGACGACATAGTAGTTTTCTCAGAAAGTTATGAAGACCACCTTATCCGGTTAAGGACTGTTCTGAGATCCATGAAGCTGGACTCATACTCAACCCAAAGAAGTGCCTTTTTGGACTATTAACTGAAGAACTGGACTGCTCGAAACTCACAGGAAGGGTAATGAGAAATTATAGACCATCCTCAGCTTCATAAATTAGAAACGAAAAAATAATAGAAAGCGAATAAATAGTAACAGAGATAATAGTCTAACACCATATACCGGAAGGAAAATGGAAAATTGAAAATAAATTCGCTTTCTGTATTGCCACTTAATATTGTGATTCTGTCATATGTATATAGATATTTATATTAATTGTAATTATTTAATAAAAAGTAACTAAAATAAAATTTTTATTTGTTGACCTAAGTAGGCATTGCCTTAAATCTTTTTTTGTATATATTACTTGTTTATTATGTACTTTGTGTGTGCGTGTAATGAAATTTTTTATGAGATTGAAACTTTACTGTACTTTGGATTAAGATTTTGAAAAGAATTATGCCTACGTCATTGTGCATTTATGTAACTCTCCCAAGAAATTTTTTAAAACTGGGAATGCAACAAGGTTCTGTAGAACTCTTTGACTTAGCAACATCTGGTGGCAAGTTCTAAAAAGAAAACACAAAACTCTTACATTAAAAGTAATTTTAATTACAATTATTTTGCATTATAAAACCGGGTTTATAAATATAAATATATATTTATATATAATGTACAAATATTATTCAAACATATAATACAAATTCTTTGGTACAAAAACAAATTTCTTAATAGCGAAGTTTTTTAAAGGCACATTTCAAGCATTAGTAACAATAGGAACATTTTAATGCGAGAGTTCTGAATGTATAACCTCTAATTTAAATAAATAATTTAAAAAACAAAAATAATTGATAGATCTATACCAATAATATATATTAATCTTTTTTTCTTAGATAAGAATTTAGTCAACCCTCGTCAGTTTACATTTATGCGATTTAAAATTTTTTTCAGCACTTTACAGGAAACTCAAATTTTTAAAGGGTTGTATTTTTAAACAAAACTTCTTAACCTTTCTTTTTCTCATTTGTCTACAAGTTTTCATAAATATGTTCAGAATATATAAGAATGAAGTATACATCCTTTTTATATTACAATATGAGAGTAAAACATTAGTTTTCAAACATAGTTTCAATTCCTAATACAGTAAGAATTTCATGCACACGACATAACGTCAGTGTTTTCAATTATTAGTTTCAGGTAAACAGTAGATTATTTAACATAATGTAAATATAAATTAACTTATAATTGACCTACCTAATGAACGCAGTTTCAGTGCATTTTATATAAAGGAACTCTTAAACCTCGAGTATTTAACTACATGACAGGAACATTAAAAATTAACAAAATCATTTAATTTTAAATCCAAGTATTCTGCAGTTAATTTTAAACAAATCATTTTCAAAGACAAATTATTATAGTATAAATATAATTAGTAATGTAATATTTGTGTTTTTAAACGCTAGTTTTAGAATTAACTTTTAACTTTTTGAGAATTATTCGAATAACCCTTGATTTCGAAACAGTTTAAAACGAAATGGTATATATTTTCACAATATTGATAGCCACCTTCGAAAAATAAAACATGGTGATAGTTTGTACATAATGTTTACGAGAATTAAAATTTTGTTGTTTTTGAAAGTGAGACCAGGTAAATTATTATTCAATCAATAATTATTTTCAATTTTTAAAGTTCGATTTTAAAGGATTTTGATGTGATATATGTGTATCATTAAACCCTTTCGCGACCAACGGCTCGTATACGCGACGCAGCGATTTCACTCTTATCAGTCGAGTGTCGCATCCACGCAATGATCTCTGTTAGATACTGAGAGACCAGCGTCGCGTATGCGTAATAAGACGATTTCACGCAGTAGGGCAAATTCTCAAATTATGACAATTCTGGCTTTAGTTTCAAATGGAAGGGCAGTTTATTGTTTGTCTATTGGCCGTTGTAAACATGAAAATTAAACATTATAATTTTAACTATACTGACGTTGCGACAAAATTATTAACAACTTCATTTTAATTTTTAAATGCTATATTTAATTATTAGACGACGTTAAACGATAACAGTTTTCACAACGGTCGACTCGTATAGCATTTACTTGCTAATCCTCAAGGGGTTAAAATTTGTAAAAATTTGTTAGAATAATCTAAGTATTTCGCACACTATCATTTTAAAATCATAAACAGATAATTTATATAATTGAGTACTTATAGTAATACACAGTGTTGGGAATTAACCTTAAGTACCGGTATTTTCGTACCGTTTGTTAAAAATAACAGAGATTCATGTATTTGTATTTAAAAAAATATGCAATTTATTTCGAAAATCGAAATAGCATGGATTTAAACTGGACAAATATAAAAATTAAATGTCATGATTAACCTCCTTGCCTGTGACGCCTGAACTCATTTCGGGAAACGCAAATGCGCCAGTTTGCCCGACCTGAATTCGGGCAAGAGAAAAAACAGTTCCGAAATAGGTTCGCCCAACACATATTTAATTTGCCGTTTTCCCTTTCCCGCGAAAAGTTCGGCTGTTTCGCGCCATTTGCTACTATTTCTCGGATACTGTTAAGGATTTGTGAAATTCAAAGGAATCTGAGAGACATGGAACTCATCACAGTTAATATAGATAATAGTATTGTTGTATTAGTTTGAAGTTATATATATATATATAAAATATATATATTATATAATAAAAATGTATATATATATGCATATATGACATTCCACTAATAGTTCGGAACTTTCATTTTTATTTTAAATCTTAAACTCTATTAATTTATTGGACGAAAACTGCAACAGTTTTTCACTGCATAGGTCTGACTGTAATGCATTCTTGCTAATCACTCTGAGCCGTATTTGTGTAAATATAAACATATTTTTTAAAGAATATATAAATCTATTTTATAAAATCTATATTAACAGATAATTTATATATAAAGAAAATTTAGTATAGATTTATTTTGGAATTTGATAAAATTATTAACCATATTTTCGTACCGTTTGTTAAAATAATAAAATAGTACATTTTTCTATTAAAATATTTATTTCGAAAAAATCATTTAAAATTTTGGAAAAAATAAAAATTAAATGTCATTTTAACCTCCTTTTGTGACGTTTTTCTCAAAAAATTCATGGCAATCTAAAATTTCCGATAATATTTAGTTCTGTTAATATTTCGATATTGCATATATTTTCGATATATTATAAGGATTTTTAAAGAATAGCTATTTATTTTAGGATATATTTTTATTTAATTGAAATTAAATTAAAAATCTGAAAAAAATATAATTATAAGAAAATCATTTAGATAATATTAGTTTAGTTTATATTCTTAAATATAATAAATAAATATAATGTATTTTTAAAAAAATATTTATTTTAGTTTTTTTTAAAATAATTCATGAAAAAATAATGAAATTTTTAATCATTAAATAACTGATAACTATTATAAGAACAATTCATAAGCATTTTTTTTCACAAATTTATTTTCTACATAGAAATTGTAATTCATATTAATTTATAAATTATAATTTTTAGAAAGAACTTTTAAATTTTAAAAATTTGTGTTTAAAAATTTTAAAATTATTATAATTTTATTTATATTTATAAATATAGATTTAATTATTTAAATAATATTGTATATTTTTTTATATTTTTGAAAAAAAGGAATAAAATTTATATTTTTTGAAAAAAATTAATTATTGCAAAAAAATATAATAATTTAAAAACGAAAAATTTTATATTCGATTACAATATTTTTATATTATACAATATTAAATAAAGATTTTTTAAATTTATAAAATATTTAAAATTTTCTTTAATTATAAAAGAAAATGCAAAAATATTTAAATATTTTTGTTCTTGTGTTAAAAACTGAAAATTGCAGATTTAAAATTTGAAATATTACAGATGCAAAATTAGATTTGTTTTTCGTTCTTGTGTTAAAAAACTGAAAATGCAGCCATTTAAAAATTTATATTCATTTTGATCTTACAAAATGCAAAAAAATTAGATTTTAAAGTTCTTGTGTAAAACTATATTGACTTTAAATTTTGTCTTCAAATATTACGGAGACAATGCAAAATAATTAGATTCGTTTTGTTTGTTTAAAAACTGAAATTGAGCATTTAATGTTGAATCATCTACGGAGACAATGCAAAATAATTAGATTTATTTTGTTTTCGTTCTTGTTTAAAAACTGAAAATTGCGGAGCCATTTAAAATTTGTCTTCAAAATTTGGGCTCTGTACAAAAAAAAAAGTTTTACATTAGTTGTGAAAAAACTGAAAAAACATTTAAAATTTCTTTACTCGAGTATGAGACATGCAAATAATTAATACTTGTTGTTTTCGTTCTTTGTTAAAACTCCGAAGCGAAGCCATTTAAAATTTGCCTTCAAATTCGAGGGCTCTGCTACGGAGACAATGCAAAACAATTAGATTTTACAATTTATTTTTGTTCTTGTGTTAAAAACTGAAAATTGCGGAGCCATTTAAAATTTGTCTTCAAACTCAAGGGTTCCACTATGGAGACAATGCAAAATAGTTTTTACAATTTGTTTTTGTTTTTATATTAAAAACTGAAAATTGCGGAGCCATTTAAAATTTATCTTCAAATTCGAGGGCTCTGCTACGGAGACAATGCAAAACAATTAGATTTTACAATTTATTTTTGTTCTTGTGTTAAAAACTGAAAATTGCGGAGCCATTTAAAATTTGTCTTCAAACTCGAGGGCTCCGCTACGGAGACAATGCAAAATAATTAGATTTTACTTTTTGTTTTCGTTCTTGTGTTAAAAACTGAAAATTGCGGAGCCATTTAAAATTTGTCTTCAAACTCGAGGGCTCCGCTACGGAGACAATGCAAAATAATAAATTTTTACAATTTGTTTTCGTTCTTGTGTTAAAAACTGAAAATTGCGGAGCCATTTAAAATTTGTCTTCAAACTCGAGGGCTCCGCTACGGAGACAATGCAAAATAATTAGATTTTACTATTTGTTTTTGTTCTTGTGTTAAAAACAGAACATAATTTCCATTTTCTCCGTAGCGGAGCACTCGAGTTTGAAGACAAATTTTAAATGGCTCTGTTCCGAAGCTTTCGAGTGCAAAGGGTTAATAATAATAATAATAATATTTACTATATTTATAAAATCAACTTTCAAAAATCATTCAACGCGTTTAGTTTCAAATAATAATAAAGCCTAATATAATCTTCATCTAAAAACAATATAGAAACTTGACTTTTGTAAATACAGTCACCATTAGTGGAGAATTATAAAAGAAAGGAGTAAAACATAGATGTGGCACTGAAATGAATATAGTTTCGCAAGCCATTAAAAAGGAGCTAAATAAACTAGAAACCCCCCAAAAGGCAAGGGAATCATTCATTTTGTTAGGAACGATTTTTATTAGGAAAATGTGCTTTTTTTTATTCTTCACTATATATATAATTGCACGTCCCACTACTGGCTTGTGATAAACTATGTTCATAGTTCTTGTATTCTCGAAAACTGCTTTCTTAAGTAACCATTTTTCAAAGTTGATTAAAATGTTTATATTTTCTTTCAAACACACTCGGAAAGAAAACCACTGCATAACAATAAGTTCATTGACACGAACAAATGAAAAACATCTATGTATAAAATAACCATGATTATCCACAAATCAAACAATGAAAAAGAAACTATTTACAATGGGAAACATAGTTCTTAAAAGACTTATCACTTATAAACTGAATGATATACAACACAAAAGTTTTCAAGAGTTTCTATGCCATAAATGGTTTGTGAAAGTGCAGCTGTTTTCCTGCAGTCTAGCGTAAGCAGACTGCCATTTTCCAACATTGGAAACATGCTGGTTTTAGCTTTTAGTTCCGTTCTTGCGAAATATATTTCTAGACAGTCTGCTGGAATATTGAGGTCATATTTCATTAAGGCGCTTTGTTGTTACAGCCATCATGCTGTGTCAACATTTTCAAAAATTAT
Organism: Pardosa pseudoannulata; assembly: GCA_032207245.1. Taxonomy (NCBI): domain Eukaryota; kingdom Metazoa; phylum Arthropoda; class Arachnida; order Araneae; family Lycosidae; genus Pardosa; species Pardosa pseudoannulata. The sequence goes on from CM063501.1 coordinate 150,623,620, forward strand.
TTCCAGTCATGGTTTAATGGAGAAATGAAACACTAAACGGGTGCTTGGATTTGAAATGAAAACGGATAACATTTTTAAAATGCAAATGCTATTAATTCTTATAAAACGATATATTTTGAATAATTCAATGTTGATTCTTCAACATCAATTTTATTCAGTTTAAGCAGAGAATTTGACTTTTTCATTTCCTTGTAATGTTTCATAATGTAACTAATAGATACACTGTATAGATAATTGCATTATTTGCTTTGCAACCTCTCAATTATAGCATTAAATTTGATGTTGCTACTTAAATATCAAAGCCTTTTTTCAAGGGTAAAATGAATTAAAATGGTAATCATTCATTTTGCATTTGAAATCTACAGATAACTTTCTTAGAGTAACAGAGACAATACAATTAATGTGTTCGTCACAAGAATATTGGATTCACTGTTCCCTACTTAATAATGGATTATTTATTTGCAACCATAAAGAAAAACTGGTTATGAATAACTTCAAAATATGATGGAACCATTAGATGAAAAATACATTTTCTTTCAATATTGTTAATAAATACAAACAGTGTAATCAGTTTAACTGGAAATTTTAAGCCTGTCATATTTCTGTCTTCAATCATTTTTCAGGTAAACTGGCATGTCAAAGCATACAACTGCTATAGAACTTGCTTTGCATACATTTTTTTTATTTTATTTAAGGTACTGTTAGATGTGCATTTCATTTAGGATGACACTCTACTGAACGAAACATTACTTTTGCAAGTCAAAAGAGTTTTTAAAAGTCCTCCGTTTTGAGTGGGAGAGAACCTCTTATGTAAGCATAAAAGCAGTTTATTCCTCAAATCATTTTCGTCACTGGCAGAGTTATGAGTATATTAAAATAAAAAAAGAGCTTTTCAAACCAATTTGTGCAATTTAGGAGAATCTGCTAGAAGCCTCTTTGGAATAAATACAGCTTTTCTACCATTTATCAAACCCTTACTTAGTAACAGGAAAAACTTAATCAACTGTAATGTATAATACAAATCAATAACATTGCTATTGATGTGCTGAAACTCTGTGCTAAGTAATCGGCAAGTTTTGTGCGTGTAAAAAACGTTTCTTAGAATCCTCTTAACAAAAAACCCCAACAATTTCTCGATTCACATTCTTTCTTTTCTCCTTTTTGATAAATAATATATTCCATTAATTTTTCTTTTCTGGTTATCGTTTACAAAGTTTACGTCAGAGAATTCAAACAGCCTAGCTTATATTCAGCATTTAAATACCATGAGAACAAATATCATAAGAATTTTCTTAACTGTAATTTGCATGTCATTTCTTCATTGTAACAACCTGGTAAAAAGTATATCAATGGTATTGCATGAATTTGTTTCTGTTTGGGGATCTCTTTTTCAATTATTTACAAAAATTCTCCATTTGTGAAAATTTTAAAAATACTATTTTTTTAACTATCACTAAAACGTATTTTTTTTTATTCTAAAAACATTTAGTATTCGAAACTAAATGCTACTAAGATTAAAAAATTTTTTTCAGGTTATTAATTCCAAATTTTGAGCATATTTATTCAGTGATTTTGTTATCCAAATCATCAAGTATCGTAACTGCTTAGTAATCGTAACCATCTGTATACCTACAATATGTAAATACTATGAGAACAACCTAAGAGTTTATATAACTGCAACTTGCATATCTTTTCTTCATAGCAACAAGCCTGATAAAACAATTCGTCAATGGTATCGCATGATTTTGTTCATGTTTAGAGGAATCTCCTAGTAAAATATTCATCAAAATTCTTCAAATATGAGAATATTTAAAAGACTATTTTTTAATTATCAATGAAAGGTAAGTTCTTATAAAAAATTATTTGGTGTTCAAAAATAAATTACACTACGATATACTCAAAAGTAGTTTTTCTTGTTACTCACCGTATGAATTCAGTAAGACTCTTTTATTACTGATACTTGTACTATTATAGGATTCAAGCTGGAAATAATGATTTAAATTTCCAGATTAACATTTTCGTGCATGCATTGTATGACGAAATAAACTGATTTAAAAAATAGTAATATTAACATGCAAAGTTTCATAATCAGTATGAGTAAATCCATTCACGCAGTATAAATTTTCCAAAAATAACACTCGGTTTGTGAAAAATGCTTATGATTATGCGAGATACCCATCTCGCTATAAATTATCACCGTTCGTTATGAATACGAAACAGAAGTTGTCCTTCGTTCACTGCTGTGTATCCATTTTTAGCTTATTAATGTGATCACGTTATTCTTCCATGTATGAAGGCGCACAGCAGCATAATTAAGCACGCCACGTGCACAAAAATATCAACATTTATCACAGAACTCATGTTTGTTCCTGCTGTCGTAGGCTCTATTAGGAAGCTTCCGATGAACGCCGATAAGGGAAACTCGGTGACTAGAGTCGGGCTTCGTTGTTCAACCAGCGAGTGAAGTTTCAGAGCTTCTTGCACACAAGCTTCGATTTGAAGTGGTGACGGTTGAGGAACATTTGGAGATATTAAGGCAACGATAGAGGAATCTTCGTCCAAATAAGTACTGACGTCGCATTCTGTAGTTTTGACGTGTTCTTGTAGTTTTTGAGCCACTTTGGTGACAGTAGCCGGTTCTGTGGTCTGGATGGCATCTATGACTCCGTCCACTAAACGCTGGCTGTAGACAAGCTTTATGGCTGCTCCTGTAAAAATATAAATATTAATTACGGATGGTATGGGTTTTATGTCATAATATAGGTTTTAGAAAATTTTAGAATTTTATTTCTACAATTAGAAGACTATTCGCAGAAATTTCTACCAAATAAAATTTGGTTCATATCCATTTCGCCGGAACGAATCTCCCCAAACAGACTATATTGGCGATAAATAATCATTATTATTATTTATCTCAATAATCATTATTATTATTATTACTCATTAGGAAAAAGGCGTGAATGATAAGAAATGGTCGCCATTTGTTTTGAAAATGTGGCTGTTAAAGGTTATCAGCGGGGATATTCCGCTTGGTGACAATTGTATCATTTTTGGCGATATCGCCTAAGCCGGAGAAATGGAAAAGTACCTAAAGGTTTCTTCACCTATGGTTCACTGCAAGCTATTATCCAGTGTGGAGGGGGTATGGCTTATCGAGGTCAACGATGGCAGACAATGGCCTTGGCAGAGGATGGCTTCGGAAGCGGTGTTTCTACAAACATCAAAGACAGCAAGATGCGCTGCTAAAGTGCGCAACAGACTCTATGGACACATCCACGAGCTGTCAACCATAAGGAATGAAACCCTATTTGTATATGTGCTAATAATATTATTCAAAGGTGTAGCAAATTTGATTTGATAAAGACCACTCTTTTAAAATATTTATCAGTTCCCTTTACATGGCAATTGATTACAGTTAATTGCCAATTAAAAATAATTTATTTTCGTGGTAACTAGGTGCAAGTCAGATTTAGTTGATTCATATGACAAATAAGAGTGTCACATACCATGTTAAATTAATCATCAATTAACGACTACATAATTGTATGGAAGTTAAATTCTGATTAGTACTTTTTTCCTCTTATAGGGCCACGCGCTATCAACCATAAGGAATGAGACCCTATTTGTATATGTGCTAAAAATATTATTCAACGATGTAGAATATTTGATTTGATAAAAGCCACTATTTTAAAATATTTATCAGTTCCCTTTACATGACAATTGATTACAGCTAATCGCCAATTAAGTATAATTTATTTTCGTGGTAACTAGATGCAATTCAGATTTAGTTGACTGATAAGACAAACAAGAGTGTCATATACCATGTTAAATTAATCATCAATTAACGACTACATAACTGAATGAAAGTTAAACGCTGATTTATACTTTTTTCCTCTTATAGGACAATTTCATGCAGAATGAGACATTTTGACTATCTATAATGAATCATTTTTGAGTTATGTCGCACAGCGCTAATATACGTTATATTGAAATTTTTCGTGGCAAAGAGTGTTTGGATAGCAATCAAACGAGGAGGAGCAATACTGGATGTTATAATAGTCTTGCATACAAGATTTCGACGTAATCGTTTTATAGTGTGAAGACTCACCTTTGTCCGAGCACACGCCAAAATAGCTGATCGTAGTACACCTGTACCTGGACAATAGCGTGGCGTCGCAGAGTCTGGGATCTTGACAATCGGACTGAATAGACGAATACGCCCCTGATGGATCTCGTTAATGAATGCTCGGAAATTCCGTGAAGGGAGAGCCAGCGAATGAGAATTCAGTTAAAAAATATAACTGTAACTTTAGCTGGAGTTCTCAAGTAACTGGGATCTTAACTGACCCAAAAAACAATTGGCGGAACCGTAACTGACCCCCAGGTATAAAAAGCCTACAATTTTGCGACTCAGGGCTTTTCGTCATTTTTTTCGTAGGTGTGTTGACCTCGTGGAGGCTTTCGCCTTTTTTACCAGAGCCAGCTTGCTAGTTCGGGAGATTCGTAAAGTCCGCTCATATAGGGAACGGCAGAGTCTCGGATACCGAACGGGGGATAAATTGGGTTTGATTGCACCCTGAAAAGCCTCCCCACTTGTAAGAGATTATTAAATCTCTTGGTTTTCTTTCGACTGTGATCGTCGTGAGGAAGTTTTACCGTCTACCATCTTTTGCAGTTCTACATGATTCAGGAATTAACATTCCTTTGTAAATAGCCCTATTTAATCCAGAATTAAAGTAAATTTCCAAGTTTATCTGTGATCCATTATTCACGTTACCTCTCATTTGAGAATATTGAAGGCGTCACAATAGTGCTACTCCATAGCATTATATTGAATTTTAAGTTTTACTTATTCAGATTGCAATCCGCAGAATAGGTACACATCTAGAAATTATAACAGCCCTACATAAAAATTTTCGACATTCTAGAAATAATCGTTTCGAGTTATGTGAGATACATACATACGTCAAAAGAAACTAGCCAAAGCTATTTCAAGAATGGACAAAATGGATATTTAACATTTCAAAATTCGATAAAAGTTTCTTCACACGTACGTATAGACGTAACACTAAAAGGTGTCAAAATTCATCCAGGCAGGATGAAAATGAGGACTTCTGTCGAAATATAAGTACTGCGATTTTTCTGCGTTTCTGAACTTCCTTTTACTTTATACAAGTAAGTAAAAATATGAGCATAAATAAACATAAAACAAAATTATTTTTTGAAGAACATATATATATATTTTTGTTCACAGTAATTTATATGTCTGAAAACTTCAGAGGACAAGGGGAGCATTGAAATCTCCAAACCCCCTTTGACTGCGCCCTTGAAATTTCACATCTATCTGAACAAATACGTTATATTTATTCAGTGAAACTAGGTTTCTAAAGATTTCTAAAAGTTCAAAGGAGAATAACAGAAATAAGTAAAGCTTTCGAATGTAGAATCTTAACTGTCATGATTTATGAGCGCAAAACTTTTTAGAATGCAAAAGAGAAACTACTATTTATTTATTTATTTTAGTTATTTTTTGACGTAACAGTTTATTCCTTTATTCTTTATATCATTTTTCTATCTTCGATTCTTTTTATAAAGATTTAGATTTTTTTTAACGAAATAGATTTTTTGGCAGTACCAGAATTTTATCTTTCTGAATATATAGACTTTAATGCTGAAATGTATTACAAATAATAATATTGTTTATCGGTTAAGCCATGTGCTACCTTTTTGGAATAAAAATGGGAGAAAATGATATGAGACAAGAGCATTCTTAGAATATCTTAGAATATTTATGGAATTATATTAAATTTTTTTTATAACACTAGATCTCTGGCATGATTCCAGAAAGGAATCTGGAAAAGCTTGAACAATTGATTTCCACTAAAAACAACTTTATTTCATTCTGTCATTAGATAGATCACCCCTGTCGCTTTACAAATTAGGTTTTATTCGTCTCTTTTTAATCTAATAATTCACCGCGGGTAACATCATAAGGGAATATCATAATCCTTATTTTCCATATAGGGACAATTTTATTAAAAATGTTATATTGTAGCATTTAAACTCAGCTGTATATACAAACCCCTCTGTATGCTTATGTGTTCATAATGTATTCCAAAATGGCTGCGATGAAAAGCAAAATAATAAAGTTTCAAATGGACTGGAAGAAAAGACAGGCAATTACCATTCAAGCCAAATAATAACAAGAAAAGTCTACCGTAATCAGTCAGGGCCCTTAATAATAACGTTCCCAAAGTTGAAGTGAAATGCTAGAGATGCCAGAACTTCAGAGGCTAATTTTGAGGTGACTTCATACTTGGTGAATTCATCTGAAAGGCTCAATATTCTGTGCCACCCGTATAGTGACCGGGTGCGAAAGAATAGTCCCAATGTAGTCCCAGTGTAGTAGTAGTCTACAGCTCATGCATGTAGTACGAGGCGACTAAAATGGGTACCCGTTGCCTGGGGATACAGCCGGTACTCTGCCCTTGGGGATTATTTTATAAGGGGACTGGTTCTCTAGGTTGGGGGTTGGGTGTAAAGCCTACTACCTTACCCCATAAAAATCCTCAGTTCAGAAACTTCAAGAAAGTGTTAAACTGGTATATGATGCTGGAGGGAGCGTGTGGTTGAGGTAGCCAAGGCCTGTAAGGGTTGTGCTTGTGAAGAAAAAGAAGAATATTCTGTGCACGGAGCTTCAGTCAATCTTAATCTGGTTCTGTATTCAGGGACGTATTTTTCGGAAGTGGGGTCCAGGGGTTCTGGACCCACACCAAAATATTTTTCACTGTAGGCATTACAAGACTTTTTAAACATATCAAAATTTGTATATATTACAAGTTTATGTGTTCGTAATGTATTCCAAAATGGTTGCATCGAAAAGAAAAATAATTGTTTCAAACAGACTGGGAGAAAGGCCAGACAATTTTCATTCAAACCAAATAATAACAAGAAAAGCCTATAGTAATCAGTCAGGGCCCTTAACAATAACGTTTCCAAAGTTGAAGAGAAATGCTGCTCAGAGGATGCCAGAATTACAGAGGTTAATTCTAATATTTCGAGGTGGCTTGATACTTGGTGAATTCAGCTGAGCGAGAAGGCCAGATAACTTAATTTTTCTCCTGTGTGTAGGCCGGTGGTCGAGGATTCACCTGAGTTTTGGCGTTGGACACATCGAAAATGCTCCGGTTGACGAGAGGCTGGAGGTTTCGAAGGGATGAGTTTTTGGAGAAATCATTAGTGAGAAAGTGGCCCGAAATGAAGACTGATGAGTCACGAATCATGAAGGAGCCGACTATGAAAATGGTGCACTAACCCAGTTCTCAATCACACCTGGTATGTAATATGCAACCACGATGTGATAAGTTTTTCTGTTCCTTGCAGCTAGGCCTCGCAATAAGTTTAGCAGGATATTTTGGATAATTTTTAATGGTGCTTCTTTATTAGTAAATGTTTTTTTGGTTTATTCTCACAATATAGTTTCATTTTGTCATGAATGTCATCGATTGGGTGAGATTCGTTTAACTTAGTTGTGTTTGTTATTTTTTTTCTGGGTTAATTCCCATAATATTATTTCAATGTGCCATGAATGTCATCGTATGAGTGAAACTCATATAAATTAATTTAAATTTACTAATTTTTGGGGTTAATTCCCATGATATTGTTTTATTGTGCTATGAATGCCATCTAATGATGTAACTTGTAACAGAACATGAGAATATGATACTATTTTTGATAAACTTGTTTATTTGCAATCTAATTATACATTTTTCTTATGACTCAATCCATCTATCTCACGGCTTGATGCTACCACTACATCACAAAATGAGAGGCTAGATCACGAAGTTTTGCATGGGGATTAAGATTAACCTAAGGAAGGTTTTAAGCAAATTAAATTGGGGAAAATATAGGTCATGATGGAGAGGGAATGCTTTTTCGCCCTCCATGAGATTTGACAAATATACATTGTACAAATTTTCCTTTTAATAACTTGCTAAAATATTTAAAATCTTTTAATCATCTTTTAATCATCTTAATTTATCTGATAAAGCTTAAAACATGTTTCAGGATGACATATATTTTGCTGTATTTTTTTAACCACTTTCAGTTTTTTTAACTTATTTTTATTTGTCATATTTTTTAAAAAATTTCATTTTACTGTTATTCTATTTCCAAATGTAATGCTAATTTTCAAAATTAAAATTATCTAACATTTTATTTATGTTATGGTTTTAGAACCGGTCTTAAAACCTTCTATTTAATACAGTAGTTCAGAATGTACTGGATTATATAAATTCCAAACTACGAATAACCATAAAAAGACTCGATGTAAAGTCCACAAATATTAGATAAGTACGCTACGTTAGATAGCCTATAACTTTCCAGTTATAAACTGTAACCGTATGTGCTCTACCTCGCAGCTAAGATTTGTGCTGACTCCGATTGAAAGGCACGTTTCTTTTAAAGTTTCTATGATAGTTGCAGTACATAGTGGGAAATAATGGTTCTACAGCCTTCTCGAAGTTTCTTTGGAATGTGAGAATTATGTCGCCAAATGGGGAATAATTCTCCAAGCATGATAAATATGCTCCGACCCCCAACTTTTAGAATTGCCAGAAGAAACACCGATACCTGTCTATTGGTTTCTCTGACGATCGAGAACATATGCCAACCGGAAACGGTAAAAAGAGTACGCTTTCCGGAAGTTATGTCCTTACAAATGCTCCAACTGTAGCAGCAATAATAATAATATATATTTGTTGATATAAAATGAAGGAAAGAGACTTTCCACACCTTAAATCATAATTTTGGAGGCTATTTATTGAATAATATGCAATACACAATTGTAATTAATTTTTTATTACCAAAAGGTATTTCTATCAAAGATCATTTCAATTTTTCAACAGGACGTATGTTAACCGTTTTTATCCTGACGGTACTTATAAGTACCGCTTCAATCAAACACCTATATACTCCTAATAAAGCATTTTTTCCTGACGGTACTCAGAAGGACATGAACGATGTAGTTCCTACAGCAGAAAAGAAATGACAGCACCAATCAGGAATCCTTTTTATTTGCATAGTAGGGATTTTATAATTGGCGTGTTGCATTTGAAGATAATTTTGTGGTAGAGTTGATACACGTGTTATTCAATTGAATTACGTGTTGTTCAATTACTATTATTTTTTAGAGACTTCTATATTTCGCAGGTAAGCTTTTCATTTGTTTTATTCATAATTTAATGTTTTATTTTCTAGCAGAGAGTCAAAAATATATGTTGGTACTAGAAAGTACCAGCTGCAAAAATTAACTACTAAAATACAGTAAAAATTAATTTTCTTTTTTTTATGATTATCTCCCTTATCTAATGATGCAAAAATGCAGGAAGAAAGTTGATGGTAAATTAATTCAGGATATAAAGGGTTAATTAAAACTTCAACTTACCACATATCGGGCAGCAGGAATTTGGAGGAATAATTCCTTTGCAGTGTTCCGAGGGAAGTGGCTGACATTTGACCTGAGAGCAGCTTGACACACCTTCTAAAATCAAATAGAGTAATTTTATTATGTTGTAGGAATTGAAATGTTGCTAAATTTCAAATAGTGCTAAAATTGACTGTTAACACATTGTATGCGGGACACGTACTAGTACGTTTTCTGACGATTGATACTTGAGCGTGGGTCACGAACTAGTGGTTAGTGTAACATTATGGTTTGTTTGAGGGTACAAAAATAACGGTAAATCCAGGAAAACGAAGCCAAATGTTCTTGTATACTACATAGATTCTGGAAAAATTTAGACAAATAAAAACAAGTTTTTACATCAGTCGATGCGGAACCACACAACGGGAAAATTGATTAAATAAATCAATTTAGATTTAAAATTAACTTTTTATTTATCCTTAAGAAAATGATATTATAAATATGTATATTTATATATTATATATATATTTGTATTTACATATATATATTTGTTTATATGGCTATTTATATATTTGCTTATATATTTCAATATAAAATACGATATGTTGGTTAAAAAATTAAATATTTTTCGATCTATTAAGATTTAACTGAATAACTAAATTAACGCGCAAAACGGTCGCTCCCGGTACAATTCCGCTTCTAAATGCACCCGCACACAATGTGTTAAAAGGGTTAATTTGTAGTGCCATGCACAAGTTTTTGCAACACGGGGCATCATTATGCTGAGATATGTTGTTTGAAGACTTTTGCATTGTTTTGTACTGTTATAATTGTATTAGACCTGTATACCACGCTCTAAGCCATTCCGACATAAATTTCATTAAATATTCACATAAGCAACAATTATGCTCAAAATTTGGTTGTCAGTGAATACGCATACACACACATATATGATATATGATAACTCTGTAGTAAATATATGATAACTCTGTTTTACTCACCTTCATTCTTTTTTCGAACACATGGTCCCCGATAATCAATGGATACTTTTTGGGCCCAAGCAGCGCACTCGCTTGAATATTCTTCACCGTCATGGCCACAAACTGTGCCTTTTCTTTGGCATTTGGCCTTTATTTAATCAAAAAATATTTTAGTATTATATCAATATTAAATCAATACGAGAAAGTAAAATGAATACATCAGTATCTTAAAGCATAATTTATACTTTAACACTTAGTACGTAATGTCATGTATAAAGTGTTTGATATATTAATTCAATAAAATATAGTCAATATATAATGATAAACGTTAAAGATTCGATACAAAAATATATTATATAACGATAAATCCCTCTGTAATGTTAATATCTGGTGGTCTTTGTGAAATTATATACGATATAATGTTTTTGTTCTCTCGGCTTAACAATTTTCATTAGAGCAGTAAAACCCTTAAAAACGATATTTTTCTCACCGTAGATTGCTATTTCCAATCCATCTGAAACGATATTTCAGGTTGCAAATATGGGAACAAAAACAGAGGTGGATTTCTAAATAGGCTAATTAGGCAATAGCCTACAGTGGCAAATGTTTTTTCCCTAACTCAGCTGGCAATACAGGCACTATATGCCTTTATGGCAATACAAGGCTGCGAAGCTGTTACCCTCTTAGGATTACCCGTAGAGCACGAGTAGGTTAAAGTTTGCTACGGACGCAAATAACATTACCCCCCGCTGGATCTTCGTAATTTAGAAGCAAGGATCAAGCAGAAGATCCCCAGGTTTGTCTTTCCTCCAGAGGTATCATTTGAGAACATGGAGGACATTATGACCACGATTATATTTTACGTGCCCCAGTCACTATTAACGAACACGGCGGATCTTAGGCCGGCTCGAGTTCCGAACCTGCAACTTTTCAGTTACGAGATCGCAAGGCGGTAAATGTTCCAAGCTTTCGCTAAAAGCAGAGCATGCACTTCGTTATAGCTCCATAAAACCGCCAAAAAATCGCCAAGTTTGGCGAAAAAAAACACGATGCCTATAATGCATCTCTACCAGTATCTCTATCAGCTGAAAAAGTATCAAATTAAATATTATGCATTGGACGAAACAAATTCGGGCTTCATGGAATTGAAATACAGATTTTTCTCTTGCCCGAACTCGGGTCGGGCATTTCAAAATTGGAGCATTTGAGTTGCCTAAACTGATTTCGGGCATCACAGGCAAGAGATAACATGCACCTGAAAATTTAGCATGTTAAGGTGGCTTCCGATCCCTTACCAAGCATCTTCCAAAGTAAGCTACTGTTTTCTTCTTTTCCAACAGCAAACAAGGATTTGGGTGGTCCTCGTTATCAGAATCACAAAGGGGTAGTGCGGCTTTGTCTTCACAGTTACCTTTGTTAACTGCAATAAATTCATTCATAATCAGTATTATTTTTTCATATTCTATCTTTTGAATAGAATCCTAAACGGATTCATGTATTGGTGCAATTAAAAAGAATTTGAAACTCACCGAAGACGTGTTGAGCACACCGCTTCTTTAAACTAAGACAGACTTGTTTTCTAGGTATACACCTACAAGAAAGGGAATTTTGAGAAATAAACATGAATTACGGATGTTTTAAAATCTTGTATCTTAAAATTCCTGAATTAAATATGCTTCCTCGAATGTTAGAATGCATCTTATATATATATATATATATATATATATATATATATATATATATATATATATATATATATATATATATAGAGAGAGAGAGAGAGAGAGAGAGAGAGATAGAGGGTAAAATATATTTAAAAAATTTAAAACATAAAAATAAGAAGGGAAAATGATTGTGAAGGACTGAACTAACTGTGATGCAAGACTGAGTGGTGAATATGCAGTTCAGGGTATCGCCTTGTTTCATTGGCCATATTTTTTGGCGCCAATAATGCCAACATCCCATTTAAGATGGTGGCGATAACCATACATAAGAGCAATACAGATGCAATACACAACCTAAACTATAAGTATTAAATTAATAAACAACAAAGTATGGATTAAATTTATACACAGTTTGTATTAGATTCTTTTAAAATATGTGGCCGTATCCCAGTTCGGGGGGCCCGCCGAACCAAGTTTAGTGGACACGCCAAACATGGGAGAAGTCGCCAAATTCTACAACACAATTTTCTTGCAAACCTTGCTTTATTTTTTATTTTCAATTTTTTTTTAAAATTTAAGAATGGTAATAAAACGTTAACCTTACTGCAATGTAATAGATAATATCCTGTAAATGTAATTATTTTTTGTCCATAAAAGGATCAGGTTTTGCACATTTTTATTACAATCTTACTTATGTAATAGTTTATTGTGACTGTTAATATAATCAAAGTAGTTATACTTTGATTATGATAGTTAATAGTACTGTGTAAAGTGTTTAATTTTTTAAAAAAATACATAATTTTGTAAGTGCTAAAAAAATCTATTTTG
>CM063501.1:150641515-150646515 GCA_032207245.1 Pardosa pseudoannulata
CATGTCACGCCATGCATGCGCGTGCGCCATGGAATGACGCCATTCCGCCGTTGAGCTGGTATATAAAAAGCTGCATCTTGCAGATACCGGTAGTCCTCCTATGGTGGCCATGCGAGTACTGCGACATGTACCTTGTATACGGCTGATGAAATGGAAATGCCTTACTAACTGTTAGGGAGTATGCCCGTGCATATACTGCTGTTGATATGTTGAATAAAGTGTTTTTCTTGTACTGGAAGTGACGTCATACTTTGTTCATATTTTCTAGTAAAATATGGATCGTACAGGAACATTTCTATGGGCAGTTTTTATATACTCCCAACGAGGAATCTAGCTGTGCAGAGTTTGTGCGGTTGTTTTGGGACATCCTGTGTATATATATATGCATACATACATGCATACAAATAATATATATGTATATATACTTCTATCATTAAATAGTATGCATTTTGAAATGGTTTCCCAATCCTATTATTGAGTAACTTTTTATATATTATATTTGATGAGAAATATTTTAGATTAGAAAAGTGTTAAAGATTTATGTATTAAAAATGATATATTACTAAAAGACAAAAGACACAGAGGTTTCAACAGATGAAATTGATTACAGAGTTATTTATGTCCTGGTAGACTCACAAAACTTGGTAATCAATTTTATCCCGTTAAGAAAAAGTTTAGAATCTAGTTTCGATACGAATTTCCGACAGAGGAGAAAAAGAATAAGGAAGTGTTGAAGTAAAAGGTGACCTTTTCATGTTTGGGAACTATATTAATGTCAAACTTAGGACGAGATTTTAATTTGAAATATATTAAAACAATTGTAACACTATCCAGATCTGTTACACACGTCACGTTCTCTGGGTGAATTGGCTCTATAGCCTAGTGTGTGCAGGGATGGATTGTGAAGCATTCTCATCATCCTGTTTAAATTTGTTTTCACCGTGCTTTTCTTAATTTCTTATTGTAAGAGGGTCATTCAAAAAGTTAATTGAATTTTTAAGAAAACAAAACAGGTTCGGAATTCTATAATAACCTTATTCGTAAATGGATTAAAATGCCACTTTAGGAATATATTTCCGTAGCCGTTCAGAAACGGTTTTAAGCTGTAGGTCCTAGTTGTTGCCAGCTGGAGATTAATTCAGCTGATTTTGTTTCGGTGATTGGCAACGCAGAGTCGCAAACGACGAAGTCGAAAGCATTTTTTGAAGAACAAAAGCTACTTCTTTTAGAATCGACATTAACTCCACCTTCGGATTTAAGACTTCAAAATGTTTATATGTGTGTGTACATCCGTATGTGTGAATAAACTCTACAAAAGCTCTCCCAAAGAGTATTTATTTATAGGATAGAACACCGGTCTCATTAGCCCTCCTGTCACAAAATAATTAACCGTATGCTCCATACTAAACCAACTTTGTTTGAATCCTAACAATTCTAAGTCAATCTACTTTTCAACAAAAATTGCTTTCGTTATTTAAACAATTGAAGTGCTGCTCAAATATTTCAATGTTTTCTGCAAAAAAATCTCGTTTATAAAGTGGTACACGTTTTACCTCGTTATCCGCGTGGTATTGTTACTTTGAAGTTTTTCTTACATGTCATCATAAACATAGAAGACACAAGGTGAAAGGTCTGGTATTATAAAGAGTCACCCCACACTTCTCACTTAAATTTTCTCAGAGGTTTGACAATTATCATGTTGCATCAGTTCGATATCACGACGGGACATCACATTTTCCTCTTATGTTTCCAGTAATTTCTAATAAACTTCTTTGCAATTACACCTTTTGTCCTGCACCCCACGGGAAAAAAAAAACTGCACGTATTTCTAATTTGAACTCCCCCTTCAGCTCTCGGATATGTTTTTCACTGATTAGGAGAAACTATGACAGCAGAAAAGTTACTACCTCTAAGTAGAAATAAATGATTTACGTGTTGTCTCGAAATTTCGCCACAATACCCTTTCATCCAAAATTTTTAACGAGGAAGGGCAACTAATTTTTTTACTGACCTATGAATATACAGTAAATATTTACAATTTATATTTAAACATTTAAACAAACATTCAAAAAATATTCTCACTGGTGTTCACATTCTATCGATAGCCTTTAGCTCACTTAAGTACCATTGTATTATCTGTCTATTCTATGTCTTATTACATTATTATCTAAAAGTCTTTGGTCTTCTCATTTTGATCTCTGATCTATCGAAACGCTACCACAAATTTCAAAATTTTCCATATAGATTAGCCGTTAAGTACAATAAGCTTCATAATAAGGGTTTTCATTCGATGTACCTTGAAAATAGATATTGCACCATATAATTAACTTATACAGCATCACGTTGTATAAAGAATTTTACTAAAATTGTATCTAATATATAGTGGATATTCACCTCGCAACACAAGGGTTTGTGTAAGTTTTTCCATTTAACCCGCAAACAGGTGTGTAGTGAAGCGAACAGGAACATAATGGACCTAGAAATACAAAAGAAACATCATTTAATGACATTCATATGAAGCAATGGCCTATTCCTCCCTCTTCCCCTTTACTTTTATCATGGAATGAATAAAATCGAGAGGAAGTGTAATGCTATGCGAAGCATTTAATGTAAAACGCTTTATGTATTGTAATCGAGGACGGAACAACACGCAGATGGTTCTTGATACCATTGAGAATGGAATATATTATTAAACAGTTAAGATAATGTTATCAATATACTAATGTTTTTATATTTAGGTTCATATCTTCGGTTGTGAAATCACCGACGACATGCGATGGCAGACAAGATATTATAACTCAAAACTGTCTATAGATATATTGTATAAAATATGCTGATTTTGCTTCCTGTAGCTATCTGTGAAGAAGGTATTCATTCTTTTGTATTACAGAATAAGTATAATCGATAAAGGGCAGAATTGGTTAGGGCCTTTGGACAAGACACTGGGAGGAAACCTTTTTTATAATGTTGAAAAATTAAAAGTACCATATTTACTGTGGGAAAGCATTTTCACAAATAATAAATTGCAGTATAATTATTATTATCTATTTCTATTTTTTTATATTTATTTGCAATTAGTTTACCGTATTTCCTCTAAAATAAGACCAATGCTAACATAATTTTTTGCTGCAAAAGACACCTTACGGCTTATTTTTAGGGGATGCCTTATTTCTTTTCGTACAATTGACATTAGTATCTTCCAACTAGAAAAATGTTATCGATCTCCTCACAGACAGGTCATATCACTGAAGGAAACTACCTAGTGTTGTTATTTTTTGAACTGGTCTAGTGATATGTCTAACTACGATGACATTGCAAGGGCCAATGCTTGAATATCAGACCTGTGAACAATCAAATGCTTTGTTCTGTCAGCAATCCTTTCACAGATGATATAATATCGTATTCCTTTAATATTCAGGAGACAATAGTTGCTGGCCTTATCCACACTTACGTATTTTTCGAATCTGTTATATTTATTCTATACCATATTTACACCATTCGTTGATCCAACTTCTTTTTTATTTTTTACATTCCTTTTTTGTCTTTATTCAAGAGACAATTAGCCTAATCCACAATAATTTTCATCGTCAATGCTGACTAATTATTTTTCCGATAACATTTTCGGATCATTAGATCCAACTTCTCTTTTTATTCCAATGTCTTGACAATTCCTTAGTATCCCCAGAAATTTATTCCTTTAAACTATTTATAAAAAGTATGAAAATTTATTTTTCAATTCAATTTTTATATCGTGTCTAAACATCTGTTGCTAATGCGAGATTGAATCCTAGATTATACTCTCTTTTACCATTTCGTTTGAAACAAGATGTCTTCGTCTACATTTTTAGGGCAATTTTCGCCAATTATTCTTAGCTCTTATTTTAGAGAGACAATTCTATTAGAATAAATATGACCATGCTCATTTTTTAGTTGGGTCATTTTGATCACTAAATATCATCAATGATATATTGCTTGATAAAAGTATGTTTTATAGATCGTGTTTTACATAGCACACAATTTCAGGAAAATATTTATTTATTGTATCCAAAATTTAAAATTTTTTAGTTGTTTTATAAATTTATATTTGTTTATATTGTTTATTTTTAATATTGTTTCACAAATTTTTGGCTTAGTGGGAGCTTTGGGCTCACGTAAATGAAATTTTGTACCTATGTTTCTATATAAAAGCTAACTCAAATACAATGGTACAAGACATTTAGCTAATATGAAAGCACTGGTAGTATTTATAAAAAATACTGTTCATGACTTAAATTTTATAAAAAAGTCTTTTTTTATAACCAAAAATTTTGTTGTAAATTTTCTGTAATAGCACTTTTATGTTCGCATTAAACCCTTAACGTACACACTCGAGTTAACTCGAGCGCACTAAACTGGCCAAACTGTGCACACTCGAGATAATTTGAGCAGAGTTGTATTTTATGTTGCTATAATTTTTCAGACTCGAATGCAATCGAGAATTGAAAATAACAATGTGAAAGGAAAAAAAAACAATCGTTTTATTGATATTTATCATTTACATGGGATTGTAAACTATAACACTTACTTATTCAAGTATAAAAAATATATATATTTTTTCTAAATTCAACGTTCTAAATTGTGTTTTTTACATTAAAAAAAGGATTTTTTTTTTGGCCGGCCTTTTTCAAAAGCACTGTGCATTAAGGGGTTAAAAAAAGTTGAAACCTAAACAGTTTTAAAACCGATATTTTACGTCTCTTTCCTTCTTAAACACGTATATAAATCTTATAATAAGTTATAACTTGCCATTACAGAGCAACATATCTTCTCAGTACATTAAACAGAAGTCATATTGAACATATGAGATGAAATCTAACAAACACAAAGGGAAAATTTTGGTATTATTGAGTGGGACCTAATATGAATGCAAAGATTTATATAATATGAAAATACGAAGATAGTCAAATATACCCTCTAGTATTTCTAAAAAGATTTTTTATTCGATATTTCCTATTATATAA
>CM063501.1:150651515-150666515 GCA_032207245.1 Pardosa pseudoannulata
CCGTTCATTATATTAAGACGAAACATAAAAGATTGTTGTTAGTCTCTGCATTTACCATGGACGTCATTGAAAACAATATGAAACTGAAAGAAATCGGGCTCATATTGATAACTAAGCCATTTTTAGGTTGAATTAATTAAGAAAATTGTGACGACGTTATGTAATATGATGTGTTTATATACCTCAATATCTCAGCTAACCTATATAATGGGTATGTTTATTTCCATAGTGGTAAGAATGCATTAGTACCATTCTATAAAAACGGGTGGGACGCATTGAAATACTTTTTTATCACTTTTTCTATAAAAAATATACTATTTCAAATATATATTTTTTGTGAAGCAATTATAACACCCCAGGAAGAATTTTGCCACAAATAAAGAATTTCCATTTCTTCTGTACGTGTTTAAAAAATTATAAATATGCTGTTACGGGTGTGACATTTATAACTGTCACACCCGTTACAACATATTTAAATTTTTTAAACACATACAGAAACGGAAATTCTTTATTTTTTGCAAAAATTCTTCCTTAGGTGTTATTGCTTCACAAAAAATATATATTTGAATATTATATTCTTTATAGAAAAAGTGATAAAAAGTAGTTCAATGTGTCACATTCGTTTCTATGGAATGGCCGATTACTAAACCGTCTAGGTTTGTAAGCCAAAACATATCCCATGAATTTTTTAAAAGGTAGCCTTCTAGAAATACGATGGTAAGTTTGGTTTGGTTTAGAGCTCTACGGTCTGCTGTTGTGCTCACGAGAGCAAATGAGACCAGTACCTATTGCTTAAAGCCAATTCCGAACGGCTACGAACATCCATGCCAGCAGCAGGATTCGAACCTTTGAACTCGGCTACCGAACAGCCGTGCTCTACCATCGATCATTGTCCGGAAATATGATGGTAAGAGAGGGCTGAAGTAATTATTTGAAATTGGTTTTATCTTCTCTATGAGGTAATTGGTGTCGCTCAGATGCGGTATGACTTAGTATTTAAGCTCAATTTACGAAATGCAGTATTCCAGGACCAGGACTAGTCTTGATATTCTGGTACCGTTATATACCAAGGACATATATATAGAAGCAATCGGAACAATTCCCTATTTTGTACCCCAGCTTGTCGGCAATAGATCAGGACTTTGTTACAGCTGTAAGAAGAGAATACTCACCTGGTACACATACAAAGGGTGCACAGACATCTCCCGTGTTGCAGCTTCTGTTCAGAAGACACACTTCATTTGTTCCGCATGTATTTGACTTGCACGGATGAGTGACGTCAGCGGCTGTGTTGATGTATTTGCTCTCACCTGCAGGTCAGAAAAATCCCATAAATTCAGTCCATTCGTCAAATACTTGACAGTCTGGTGATTTTTATTTAAGAAATAGAGATGTGACAGCAAATAAATCGCTAAGATTCAAAGAGTTTGATGTCGTTTGAATTTGGAAGATGTGAACTGTAAAATTTCAGGTACTATCGTTTTTAGGGTGTTAGTTTGATGGAAGATGCCAGGTATATTTGGGAAGAGTAAGAATCGTGTATAGAGGGAAATGATTTTTCCTTACGGAAGGGCAAAATTAATCTTTTTAAACAGAAAGTAACGTATTGAATTTTGTTTATTTATTATGTATTGTCTCACTTTTACCATTCAAGAATTGGTAGTCTTCTTCATGACTGAAACTAGGTCGTGACAATGGTTTGGTTTGGTTTAGAGTGCTACGGTCTACTTTTTGCAGCACGAGGGCTAATGAGACCGGGACCTACATCTTAAAGCCGATTCCGAATGGCTACGAACATCCATTTCCCAGGGGTACTCGAACCCACGAACTCCCGTCCGAAGGCCAGCACCCTAACCAATCGGCCATCGTTCAGTGGCGTGGCAAAGGAGACATTTGAAGAGGAGCTCCGAGATGAAAACGAGATCCAAACGAGGAAAACCTGACCCCGGCACAGAAAAAACGAAAATTTGAAAAATAATTTACAAAATTCCATTATTCTTGTTAAATGGTAGAGTTAAAAGACAATAAATTAGAATTTTTAAAAAAGCTGTGAAATTTTCTTTATGCATATCGGAATTGATTTCAGTAATTCCAAAAGAAAAAAAAAGTCTAGAAAGAAGTTTTCATAGGAATTTATTCGCTAGATCTAAAGAATATATATATCCTAACACATTTGAGAATTTGGGAAAGTAATGCGGCAAATATCTTCCCTTTTTATATAACACGTAAGTATAATTTGGTAATTGTTAGTTTATTCCGAACACATTATATACTTAATAAGTTTATATATTATACCTACTAATTTGTTTAATAGGGGCGCGAGCTAGTTTTTTACATGCGTGCTAAAGACCTAGTTCTGGTTCTGGCTTTGTTAGCTATATTTTGATGACATAGTGAAATTAATTCAGCTTGAGGGCTAAATTTAAATTTTAGCATACCATATGAAGTCAGATTTAGTGTTTCCTTCAAAATCGTAGACAAACTATTTATTGCCTGCCCCCACTACAAAAATACGAGACGGTAATAACACATGAAGCAACTATATTTCACTTTATGCATTTGAGATTTACTCAGGGATGTTGCGCTCCTTCAAGCATTTTGGAGTAATTTTCGGAGAAGCAAAACTTAAAATTTGTAGCAGGAGAACGCATTTTCGTAGCAGCCAAAATGTTGATT
This sequence comes from Pardosa pseudoannulata, assembly GCA_032207245.1. Classification (NCBI taxonomy): domain Eukaryota; kingdom Metazoa; phylum Arthropoda; class Arachnida; order Araneae; family Lycosidae; genus Pardosa; species Pardosa pseudoannulata. Next base: position 150,654,192 of record CM063501.1, read on the forward strand.
TGGAGCAGGAGAAAGCATTTTCGTAGCAGTCAACATCTTGGAGCAGGATATAGTGTTTTTGTAGCAGTTAAACTAACGATTTACAGGATAAACCCTAGTTTTTGAGGAGTCTGCGTAATAATTTAGAGTGCTTGATTGGTAGCATTTGGAGCAGCCAAATCCCCTATATAATAATAGCCTAAGTTGTCTGTCCACGAATTTATGAAGCGGTTGTACCTGGAATTGATACAGGCATCCATATTGGATTTTTTATGAGTTAGGGTTAGCAAAATTCAAGCGTTCGAGCTCTTAACGCTATTATTTCAAGTCTTATTCCCCCTCTCATTCTATATTAAATTCATTCTTGATATGAATTTAGTATAGAAGAAGAGGGAGCAGCGAGGGCGGAGCGTAATATTTAAACTGGACTGTGTTTACTCGACGCTCATATACTCTAATTAGTTTCTTCACCGTGTATAGGCCTAGCACGTTCGATACAGGGTCTGCCCGTTCCATCATTGTACTTCTCAGATTGACGGTTCTGTTCCCGACACACCCAGAATTTTCTAAATGTCTAATTAATTTAATATTTTCTGCTTTTTCTTTTAAATTCTTATTCTTAAATTTGTTTTATTATTTTCAAAATTGTTTTATTATTTTTAAAATAAATATTTATTATTTTTTCAACTTTTTATGACTTAAACTTTCTTCTCGTAATGTAATAATAACCTAAGTTATCTGTCTGTCTGTCCTCGATTTTATGAAGCGGTTGGACCTGGTATGGATATAGCATCCATATTGGATTTTTGATGAGTTAGGGTTAGTGAAATTCAAAGCGAGTAAAGTTTATCTTTTCCTAAACTATAGATCCAATTCTAAAATAAGTTGGTATGAATAAACGTCGTATCACAGCGAAAAATACTGTCATATTTAAAATGTTCGAAATATACCTCGTCCCCCTTTTCGAGCGTTTAATGCCATTATATCAAGCCTTATTTTAGGAGCAGGCGATTAAATTTATCAATTCATCACATAATAAATAGGTAAAAGTAACAATTTTTCTAGCATTATGACATCATTAATTTAACCATCTCATTGAATCATTTCTTATTTTAAATTATTTATAATATCTCCTGCATTATTTTCATACGTTTTATCCTTAAACTTAGATATTACCTAAATAATTTTCTTTTATATTTTTTTTAAATTATAGATTAGGTACATATGTAATGATTTTAATCGATTATTTTTGTAGAAAGATAATTCTCAGGCAAAAAACAACTCATTTTTTTACCTGCCTCATAGGGTGCTTTACAATTCTGGAAAATTAAAAATTTTACTGATCCTGTCATATGACGTGCTATATGCTAGTATTCAATAATTGCTGATATGGTTTACTGGTTTGGTACATGCAATATATAACCTGGGTGCTTTACAATTCTGGAAAATTAAAAATTTTACTGATCCCGTCATATGACGTGCTATATGCTAGTATTCAATAATTGCTGATATGGTTTGCTGGTTTGGTACATGCAATATATAACCTGCCTCATAGGGTGCTTTACAATTCTGGAAAATTAAAAATTTTACTGATCCCGTCATATGACGTGCTATATGCTAGTATTCAATAATTGCTGATATGGTTTGCTGGTTTGGTACATGCAATATATAACCTGCCTCATAGGGTGCTTTACAATTCTGGAAAATTAAAAATTTTACTGATCCCGTCATATGACGTGCTATATGCTAGTATTCAATAATTGCTGATATGGTTTGCTGGTTTGGTACATGCAATATATAACCTGCCTCATAGGGTGCTTTACAATTCTGGAAAATTAAAAATTTTACTGATCCCGTCATATGACGTGCTATATGCTAGTATTCAATAATTGCTGATATGGTTTGCTGGTTTGGTACATGCAATATATAACCTGCCTCATAGGGTGCTTTACAATTCTGGAAAATTAAAAATTTTACTGATCCCGTCATATGACGTGCTATATGCTAGTATTCAATAATTGCTGATATGGTTTGCTGGTTTGGTACATGCAATATATAACCTGCCTCATAGGGTGCTTTACAATTCTGGAAAATTAAAAATTTTACTGATCCCGTCATATGACGGGCTACATGCTAGTATTCAATAATTGCTGATATGGTTTGCTGGTCTGGTACATGCAATATATAGTGTATAAAGATAGAGGGGAGATAGTTAAAATTACAATAATAAAATTATTGCATGTTATCTACTTTAAATCAGAAAATAGAGTGAAATATTTGTTCACTTTTATCAAAGCAGGTTAAAAATTCTAATAATTTAACTGTCTAGTTAGTCTTGCTTGCGCTTCAAGAATCTAATGAAATTGTGGATTGTGTATATTTTTAAATTTGATCTAGATAGATAGGGAGATAGACAGACTTAAATGAGATAGTAAAGGCTTACATCACTGTGAAACGATAACTGTTAAGAATTTTTCTAAGAGCTGAGAGAGAGGAATCATATATGGCAAGTACAGACTCAACTTAATATTTTCCTTAATGAAACATTAAATATCATGACTAATAAAACTTTGTTTGAAAAAATATAAAAGAATCCCTACGAACATCACAGAAGCAATTCCGTCACGTTTTGTTACTGTCTGGACGTTCTTTTTGCTGCTCATAAAGTATGAGTGGTTGATTGACTAAGCGTAGCGTTCAGGTATGAGATTTTACACATCAGCGCTTTAACAAGTGGTAAGCGACTGACTTCGAAGAACTACTGTAACATAAAAGAGAACTGATATTGTCCTGTATTCAAACCTTCAATTAAGTCGAAAGGTACTCAGGTAGATCTACTCCTGCCAATTATCAATTATTCCCTCACTTTTAGGTTGTTTTTAGATGCAGTTTACTCGTGAGATAATTGGTTCATCACAACCATCAATCATCATTATCTTTTCCATTTGCTATAAAGTTAGGCAGACCTGAGGAATTTCTGCTTCTATAAAAACATTTAAGAAACTATTTCTAGGCATTATTTTCCATCAGAAAATACTTTGCGTAATCAAAATTGATATTGACTAGCTAATTTTAGCTTCCAAACCCTATATTTAATTAGCAGATCCAGAGGTAATTCTCCAGTTCCGCATTTTGAAAATGTTTTTCGCATAATCTTGATTGTTTTGATTGGACACGTTTTTTATCCCCTAGAGGCAATTTGGCTCAAGATAATTGTTAATGAAGTTTTAATGTTACACCTTTGTACATATTTTCGTTATATAAACTTAGACCACACATTTCTATTCGCATACTTTTTCTTCCGTAATAGGAAACTTTTAGGTATGAAAAGCTGAACTACTGATTTCTTTCATAGATATTGCCTGCGTTATTATCGGTGTTTAGGCTTCTAAGTGTTTACTTCAAACCATAATTATTGTAAGCTCTTCTATAGAGAAAATGCCTGAATACATCTGGAATTCCTTTTCAAAATGAGAGCTTCATTCTTACCGATGTCCCATACTCGATAGTTTTATTTAGTCCCAAATAACGGAAATGTCAAAGGCAATAAATCATAGCAGAGAGTTTTAAAGTGACAGAGGAAAAAGTATTATTTCTGGAACAGTTTAAAATTGTTAATACGATCATACATCAAAAGTGTCAAACTGAGAAAAATAATTTTGAAATTTAAAATATGGTTATTTTAAACTTCCATATAAAAAATTCCGTATTTTTAATATGGAAACTACAAAACACTGAATTTTGTGTTTTCAGCAATTCAAAATTCCGTATTTTTTTCATTCCGTATTCATTCCGTACAGTTATATGGCACAAAAAAGTAAAAAAAGATTGTAATGAAATAAAATGCAAAAATTTCATTTCATTATGAAGGGTAAATTTAGTTTAACCGTAAAAAATATCATATTTTTCTCCAAGTTATGCCATTCTGAAGGTCCCATTTCACCATACCTGGAATGGATAAGTGCATCCATACTGGATTCTTGAGGAGTTAGGGTTAGCAAAATTCAAAAAATCTTTCTAGAATCTATAAAACGTTCGAAATCCCCCCTTCCCCCCTTTTTTAGCATTTAATGCCATTACATTAAGCCGTATTTTACCCAGTTAAGAGTAGGCGTTTAAGTTTATTACATAATAAAGAGGTAAAAATAACATTTTTTCTAGCATTATGACGTCATTCCTTTAACCATCCTATTTAATCATTTCTTATTTTAAATTATTTTAAATGATACAGTTTAACAAATCAGACATAGTGCGAAAAATCAAATATCGTTATTTATGTATCAAACATTGTTTTGCTTAGACTCGAAACTAAATTTTTGCTATTATTTTATAAATGACTATTAAATATATTTTTACCACTGAAAAAACCCAAAATACTTTTACAATGATGCATTAATTAATACGAGAAAAATAGTATAACCTTTAATAAGCGAATTTAAGCATTTAACTTAGAACAAAGTGTTTTGCTAAATGTTTATCTCCAACAAGCAGAGTAAAATATAGTGTGTTAACCGTAATATTTAATGTTTTAATCATAATTTTCTATAAAAATATCCCTAACAAGCAAAATATTACTAATACATGGCAAATACACAATAGATTAAAGAGCAATTTTTCGAAACGAAACGAACTACTATAATTCCCTTCACATTCATTTTCATGTTTACAATAGAAAATAGACAAGCAATAAACTACTCTTCCGTTTGAAACTAAAGCCAGAATTGTCATAAGTTGAGATGTACCTTGTTGCGTTAAATCACCTTATTGTAATATTAAACATTGTGAAGTTTAAAAGGTTTATTAAGTAATGATAAACTATTAAATAATGAAGAATTTTTATGAATTACTAAACATCAAAATGAGTCATATCGCAATAATCGGATAAAACTTTAACTTTCACTTGTATTTAATAAAATAATGTAGAATGAAGTACAAGATAATACAGAACTATTAAATAAATAAGAAATTTTATGAATTACTAGCTGCTTCACACCCAACCAAATTACAGGTCAAATCGAATTGATAGTACGCAGACGATGTTTAAATAATATAAAATAAGAAATGAATAAATCAGATATTTAAAGTAATGACGTCATAATGATAGAAAAATATCATTTTCGCCTATTTATTCTGTGATAAATTGAAAATTTTAATCTACCGCTTTTAAACGAGGAAAACTACGTTTAAAACAATTACTTGGGATGACGTCACATTGCTAGAAATATTGCTTCTTTCACTTAGTTATGATGCGATAAATTAAAAAGTGAATCGTTTGAGTTTAACTGGGGAAAATAATACTTGAAATAATGACATGAAATGCTCCAAAAAGGAGAAAGGAATGGATTTCGAACTTTAAACATTTACAAAAACCTTCCCAAGGATGTACCTAATAATTTCCCAAATTTTCACGGCGATTGGATGCATGGTTTTTGAGTCTATCGAGTACAGACAGACAGACACAAATTCATTTATATATATATATATATATATATATATATATATATATATATATATATATATATATATATAAAGCATCAAAATATGTAATATTGCATTAAGACCAAAATAATATTAAGATCAGAAACCCGTAATAATACGTTACAATTTATTAAGTATTAATCATTTAACAAGCCTATTGGTCTACCAAAAGACTGAAAAAAAACATTGTTTAACAATTTAACTGTTTCCTATAATCAAAACGATAAATAAATGTTATTTTTACGAATAAAAACAAAACCAATAAAACAAAATAGGGGAAGCCAAATACGTGAAATATCTACTAAGAGGAAGAAGATGTTAAATTACTTCCAAAATTCCATCCCCTATATAATAGTAGCTTAAGTTATCTCTCCGTCTGTCCTCGACTTTATGAAGCGGTTAGACCTGGAATGGATAAGAGCATCCATACTGGATTCTTGAGGAGTAAGGGTTAGCAAAATTCAAAACAAGTCTTTAAAACGTTCGAAATTCACCCCTTTCCCCCTTTTCGAGCATTTAATGCCATTATATCAAGCCATATTTTCCCCGGTTAAGAGAAGGCGTTTAAGTTTATTACATAATAAATAGGTAAAAGTAACATTTCTTTGTAGTATTATGACGTCATTCCTTTAACCATCCCATTTAATCATTTCTTATTTTAAATTATTTAAATATCGTCTGCATTATTTTCATACGCTTTATCATTGAACTTAGATATTACGTAAATAATTTTCTTTTATATTGGGCTTAAATAATAAATTAGGTACGTATGTGATAATTTTAAATTTAATTATCGATTATTTTTTATTGCAATGGAAATTTTATCACCCGCATTAACAACAAATTATTTTCATAAAAGTCTAAGGGTCTATTTCACAGACTAATAAATATCTAGCTTTAAGTTATATATCTTGGAAAATTTAGAAGTTTGTTCATTTGTTTTTTATACATAATTACACGGTTTGACTAAATGAATTCGATTTGATTCTAAGCTGCATTCACAGTATCGGGAGACTTTAGAGAAATGGGAAGATAAACAAATTATTGAACTTGTACCAGATAATTCTTAAATAAAAAACTAACCATTAACTGCCTCATGGGTTACTTAACAATTCTGGAAATTTAAAAATTTTACTAATCCCGTCGTATGATGGGCTATATGCTAGTATTAAAATATCTTCTCTGGTGTCCGAAATATTCATTGTAATCTAAATAATAATCACTGTAGAAACCCTTTTTAACATGTTTAACGTCGTTAAGTGCTTAACAAACAGAGAATTTCTGTATCAAAGGCCAGGAATACATCTAGTGTAAAATAATCATTTAATTGTAAAAATTTCATTTCTTTATGAAGCATCTGACTACCTCGACATTAAGACGAAAAACATTTCATATTTTCAGTCGAATTATATCAATTTGCAGGTCCCTTGTCCCCCCTTAGTATCTTATTTCAGTTTTTCAAATCCCATTTTCTTAATGAGTTTAGCCGTTTCACAGCTCCCCAGAAAGCCCCCAGTGTGAAAGCCGAAGGGAGAAATACACACGCCGCACAAGTTTTTGTTAAAGCGCAATTTAGCATGGCTAAATCCCCGCCGTGGTAAACTGGGGAAAAACTTGACAACTTGACACACCGGGGACGTTTTGCGACAGGTGACATTACGGCACTCTCGGGGGGTATGACAAGAACCTATTCACTTCAACTGAAGTCATGGGGATTATGTTCAATAAAGAATTTCTCTATCGTCTGGGAATAACACCAAATGCAGACTGAGGAACCTCAGATATATATTTAGGAGTAATTTTCCACTCTTTTTATTCTTTCATTTTGACTTTGTTTGAGACATGTCAGTTCGTAATATATTGTACTTAGAAAAGTACACATAAATCTTCTAATAGGAAATATTGCATTGTAAAAGACGTAAATTTAATAATAATTTCCTATCCATGGGCCAAATTCAAGTCATACGCGTATACCTAGTATCTCACCTTTCGTTGGCAAACTTGCGGAGATAATCAAGTTTTAGGTTTGGTTTGGTTTGATTTGGAGAGCTATGGTCCACTTTTGCCACACGATGGCAGACCGGGACCTATTGCTTAAAGCCAATTGCGAAAGGCTACGAATATCCATCCCTCAATGGAATTCGAACCTACGAACTCCGGCAAGTTCGAATCCTACTGAGATACGTATCTGACTTAAATCTAGCTCCATAGTTGTCAAATGCGAGTGATACCTTTCTTATTTCAATTTCAGTTAAAAAATGTATAGTAAAATAGCAAGGTAAATGGTATCAAATTGACAATATCTTGATGATTTACTGTTTGTTAATTTTTATAGGGTTTCTTAAACTTCCTAAGTTACAGAATGTTAACGAACTTTGATTTTCATGAAGTATAATTAACAGTATTTCGAAAATAGTTTTTAAAATGTTTTAATGTTTTAAGTTCATTTTCGATTTGAAAATTGGGATTGCCATAAATTGCCAGTTTATTCATTTTTCTATAACTTACAACGTTTATTAATCATCATCATATAATAATGATATTTTGAATATGACTTGCTGTTTTATTTTGTTTTTTATTCTTGTACTTCATAATGAAATTAAGTGTGTCACGATATTGCTGTCGAGATATGTGACAGGCGACTCCCGCGTCATATTGAGGACAGAAGTCGTCATAATGACGTCAGAAGTCACCAGAGAGGGGAATGTATGGTTCCAGATTCCCATCTTTAGAGACTTCTGACGTCATTATGATGTGATAGTCGCCTGTGACATATGTGACGGTAATATGGCAGCAGCCTATTACTCTTAAAAAAAGAGTATGCAACACTTTGGATCAAATAATGTAAAATTCAAATACTTATCTATTTTCAATGAGGGCGACTTGCCTTTATTAACATTGGCTGCTATAAAGCCGTAGATTTTGTGGACCCTTTTATTATGGGGCCACCATATAGACAGCAAAGGTTGCTCCCTATGAGGGGACAGCACAAATAAAGTCAATCAAGTTTTAGGGTCTGGTGGGGTAAAATGGAACATATAAGACAGTAAAATAAGCGATGGACTAAAGAGTCACCATTGGCTACCTCCGATCAAACTCAAACCATGCCCTGCAACCTTTGGATGTCGAAGGATTTTCCCTTATGAAGTGTGCCTGGAGAAAAATCCTGAACATAAGATACACGAAGAGACGTCTTCAAAAAGTGTCCAAAGAGGCATTCCTTAACCTGCTGAAACAGCTATTTGATACTTCTAAGGAAAAAGGCTGCTAAACAGAAAATAGTATTAACTGAGAAAGATAGTGAAATAGCAGTAAACAGTGATGCTCCCAGACTATGAAAGCTCTTTCTACGCAAACTTTCAGTTCAACCACTTCGAATTTTGCATTTCCTTCTCCATATAAAGATTTTAAAAAGCCCATCCTTAGATCATTTTCACCACTGCAGTTAAGAAAAAAAAAGCCTTACAAAATGCCAGACGAAAAAGAAAGAAGGTACAAACTAAGGCCAGAGAAGTGATGATTATTTTTGATGTAGCAGAACGTAGCTCAACTTAATAACCGTGACCATTACAGCTTTCAAATATAAATTGTAATTATATCACATATAAATGTGTTTCTAGTTAAAATATAATGTTTTAATTAAATTTTGCATAATTAATAACATTTTTTAATCAATACCCATTTTACCCCATCTACTACTCATTTTACCCCACTTATAGGGTAAAATGAGATAAAAAAGAAGTAAAAAATTATAAATTTGCAATTTAAGAAAATGTATAAAACTATTTTAAGAATAATGGTAATGAACCCATTGCATAAATACATGAAAAAATTGCTTGTTTATAGTTTTTTAATGAAAAAAGAATGCTGAATAAGATATCAGGCCTTTTCTACCCATTTCACCCCACCAGACTCTACTTGATAATCGAAGCCAAGCCCATCAGGTGAGAGCTTAATACGCTAATCACTATACAATCTAGGCATCTTAAATTCTAACATACCTAAGCATTTATAAATAAAGTTTGAAGCCTAAGATGTGAGGTTGAGAAATCTTTATTCCAGTCGTTATCAAAAAGATGAACTAATCCATTACTTAGCTACTTAAAAGTTGATAGAAATTTACTGGCTCTGAATCATTGAGTGATATATTCTAAGGATATTTCAATATTGATTTTCCTTCCCTCAGTAACCCACAATGAAAAGCAGTATTTTTCCTTTGTATCAGAATTTTCATGCTTTTCCAAAAGATAATCTTAATTGTACCATAATCATTAATTGTACCATAATCATTAATTGTACCGTAATCATTAATTGTACCATATTATATGGTATGTACAATTTTATATTGTAAAATATTTTAGCTGTTTAAATAAATTTGGAAATCTAAGATGTGAGGTTGAGAAATCTTTATTCCAGTCGTTATCAAAAAGATGAACTAATCCAGTACTTAGCTATTTAAAAGTTGATAGGAATTTACTGGCTCTGAATCATTGAGTGATATATTCTAAGGATATTTCAATATTGATTTTCCTTCCCTCAGTAACCCACAATGAAAAGCAGTATTTTTCCCTTGTATCAGAACTGTCATGCTTTTCCAAAAGATAATCTTAATTGTACCACAATCATTAATTGTACCGTAATTATTAATTGTACCATATTATATGGTATGTACAATTTTATATTGTAAAATATTTTAGATGTTTAAATAAATTTGGAAATCTATGATGTGAGGTTGAGAAATCTTTATTCCAGTCGTTATCAAAAAGATGAACTAATCCAGTACTTAGCTACTTAAAAGTTGATAGGAATTTACTGGCTCTGAATCATTGAGTGATATATTCTAAGGATATTTTAATATTGATCTTCCTTCCCTCAGTAACTTACAATGAAAGCACTATTTTTCCTTTGTATCAGCATTTTCATGCTTTTCCAAAAGGTAATCTTAACCATGAATTGAAATAACGTATGCAACATGAACTATTGAAAACGTGTTAGATTACACAGTCCTCATCTGTTTAACATTGAATGAAAGATAAAGGAGACATATCAGTATATAATTTATTGAAGAAATTTAATTGTTTCCCTATAAGTGAGGACAATTTACTATTTTGGATAGATGAGAATGCAATCAGTGACGAGAATCATTCTTTCATAAGAAAACATGACACGTACTGGAAATACTTATGAAGAACGATCTCTATAAAGAAGCCTCTCAAGTTATGTAGTCATGCATATCTGATTATTGGCATTGTCTTCATTTCTTGGAAAGTTATTTAAAGTGACAGAAGAGATAGATGATTTTTCATGGTGTGACTAGATCATATAGAACAAATTATCAGGGCTATTTGCATTGATTTAAATTGATGACGTCTTTCAGTATCTGATTTATCGTTTGACAAATTTTTGTTATCTACCAGGCGTGAAACTTTAAGGTTCGTAAGTTTAGATGCCTTTTGCCTGAATTTAAAACTGGTCTCAGCAATTAATAATTCATCGAGGAATATATTGTAAAGCATTTTTATGCTTGGTTAGTAATATATGATAGTTGTTACGTTAGATTGTATCGTTAAGAGTGAAGATATGTGTAAAGAAATCTCGTTACGACACAAGGCATTCACTATATAATAATAGCCTAAGTTATCTGTCTTCCTGTCCTCGAATTTATGAAACGGTTGGACCTGGAATGGATAGGAGTTTTCATATTGGATTCTAGATGAGTTAGGGTTAGCAAAATTCAAAACAAGTCTTTAAAACGTTCGAAATTCTCCCCTCCCCTTTTTGAGCTTTTCATACCATTATTTCGAGCCCTATTTTCCCAGGTTAAGAGAAGGCTATTAAGTTTATCACAAATAAATAGGTAAAAATAACATTTTTTGCTAATATTATGATGCCATTTCTTAACCATCTCATTTAATCATTTATTATTTTAAATTATTTAAATATCGACGGGAAGTCCTTTACAAAGTTAACATAAATGTTTAGAAATATGTATTTGCGTTAACTTATAAATATTATATCTAGCAAAACAGATGATTAAATAATAATGAATAAAATTCACCTAGATAAGGGTCCAGTGATATGCAAGGAGAGTTGATTCCAGGCGCCGACAGAACGTCGCAGAGGGTGGATGGATTTTGCCATTCTAGAAGCCTGCTGCGGTCCACACAGTTGCTCAACAATTTTATACAGTCAGCTCTACAATAAAATAAAGCCAAGAAATAAATATTAATTGTATATAAATGAAGACTTTTGTATTCCTTTCTTTAAAATTTATCATTTGGATCTGTTTATTTTGGGCTTCATAACTCCATATTCAGTTTAATCTACATCCAGTTTAATATAAAATTTCCATCTTTAATTGGGCGCACGTGAATGTGAAGTAAAAAGTTTCATTTGAAAATGCCACATATTTTGACCCAGTATATACTTTCTCTATGATTATTAGTTTGTCTTCTTCGTCTTCAATGGCCAGACAGTCCAGGATGGGCCCTTGCCTTCCTCGGAATCGAATTCCAAGCATTTCTGTACCTGGCCATGGACATCCAGTTACTAATTTTTAAAAGTCTTAAGTCTGATTACAAACAGTCGAGCCACCTACGTTTAGGTCTCCCTCTTTTTTGGGTATCAAATGATCTAGCCGAGATCTTTTTTGTTACACGATCTTCATCCATTCTGCACAGGTATCCTGCCCATTTAATTCTCTGAATCCTTATATATTGTACTATATCTAGATCTTTAAAGATTATTAGTTTGTACCAACACATTATTTGCAAGTATAGAGCGATTTCACGTAACGTCATGGCAGCTTTAATGCCATTTCCATTAATTGTCATGCTTACGATAGCCAATAGGCAGCGAATAAGCTGC
>CM063501.1:150671515-150734015 GCA_032207245.1 Pardosa pseudoannulata
ACTGTGAAAATGTTCGTTTATGGCGTAATTTATCACAAATCAATTTTTGAATTATCTAAAATCGGTCGTAAATGTTTGTTTTCACATCGCATCATATATTACTTGTTTCACCAATGGGAAATTGTAAATAATCTAACAATTTTGTTGATGTTGTTGTTATTAATGCCACTCGGACGAACCAAGCACTCAATAATTTTAATTATGTGGGATCGTCTTAAAATATCTCTCTAATTATACTCAAAATATCTCTCTAATTTTCTGGTTTTCCCTTCGCACATTTTCATATCTATTTTCCCAGCTGCGTAATATCTTATTTAAAGGAGTCACTAAATTTTTTTTAGCAGTCTCTCAAAGATAAATCTGAAAAACCGGCAGAATAAATTCACCGCATTACATACACACACACACACACCTCGGAGAAGGGGCTTGACCAATTTTAACTCTATATTGTCCTATCGTACAGGTTAGGAAATTTCCTAACAAAAAGGAAATGCCAACTGTCGGAGGCAGAGATTTTTTCCCACAGACCCAGTGTTGACCCAGGTGTTAAGGGTCTTCTACATATAACTTTCTGCTAGCTGTCCCCTCCGTTTGTCCTGTCCCTATGATGAAGTGCGAACCCGTCATCCAATGTTATCTTAATAAAGGTCTTTAACTGGTCTTTAGAGGTGTCATTTTTATGGGCCATGACTGCAACAACCCATCGTGAAGTCCGTCTTATTACACACACATACACACACACACACACACACACACACACATATATATGTATGTATGTATGGAGAGTGTGTATTGGTAAAGTGTTCTTCATAAAGATGTGTAACTTAGTCAGAAGTGTCTACTATGCAGATTTTACTTTATACACACGTATATATGTGCTTGCTTTCACAAAAATAAAACAAAAAATATGAAACGTTCGAAAAAATTTTGAGAACAATTTCTCTCTTTTTACAGCAATTGCCTCATTTGCCTGCTCAACAGCAGAAAAACATCTGCATTTTGTGAATTCTATGAGGCAGAAAACTAGAAACTATTTTGACACGTAAAATGTTCGTTGATGAAGAGATGTCCACTTTTGTGCTTTCCTTTGTGTAAAGTGTTCAAAACTTTTCAACTACTAGTTCTTAATCGTTTTGACCCCAGTTTAAAGGCAAGGGAATTGTTTGCTACTTATTTTGGGTAACAAGTTGGAAACGTGTAAGAGATAAAAATATACCAAAATCACTTCTTAAATAGTTTATGGGGAGAGAGGGGGATGATGATTAGGGAGTGACAACTTCTTTCACCGACTTTAATGAACCTTGAAACTCACAAAGCGTTCAGTTTTGATTATCTTGAACAGATCGGTTAAACAGATTTGGTACGCATGGGGATTTTATTATTGGAAAATTATTCAAAATCGTTTTAACGTGTTAGTTTCTGAAGGTAAGGACATTCTTAAGGTAAGGTAACTTCAAAATTTGTATTTTAGACTGCCTATAAATTTGTATTCTTCCTCGTTTAACAAAATAGTAAACCATAGCACTCCAAACTAAACCAAATCTTCACGAAGATAGTTTTACCAAATAAATGTATTGTAATATTTTGAACTATCATATATGTTATATGCTAGTCATACGCCCGGCATATGAAATGATTAGTCAAATTTTTAATTTTCCAGAATTGTAAAATACCCTATAAGGCAGATAAAAAATGGTTTGTTTTTTAGCTGAGAATTATCTGGTACATTCTCAATAATTTGTTTTTCTTCATACTCCTCTAGAGTCTCCCGATACTTTGAATGCAGTTTAGAATCCCGTTGAATTCATTTAGAAAGATAATTCGAAGTTTTCTTAGCTACGTCGAAATTATCGTTAAGTTCTTTCCAATTTTTTTTTTGCCACAGTAATTAAGGGAATGAAACTATTATTTCTACAACACCCTGGAGGTAGATAGAATTTGTTGTTAATACCTGTGATAAAATTTTTATTGCAACAAAAATAATCGATGATTAAATTTAAAATTATCACATATAACCTGATGTATTATTTAAAACAAATATAAAAGAAAATTATTTACGTAATATCTAAGTATAGTGATAAAACGTATGAAAATAATGCAGACGATATTTAAATAATTTAAAATAAATAATGATTAAATGCGATGGTTAAAGGAATGACCTATGAAAAAAAGGTTTATTTTTTTGGCTGAGAATCATCTGGTATACGCTCAATAGTTTGTTTATCTTCATACTCCTCTAAAGTCTCCCGATACTATGAATGCAGTTTAGAATCACGTTGAATTCATTTAGAAAGATAATTCAAAGTTTTCTTAGCTACGTCGAAATTATCGTTAAGTTGCTCCCAATTATTTTGCCACAGTAGGTTGGTAGAATTTGTTGTTAATACTGGTGATAAAACTTTCATTGCAACAAAAATTAATCGATGATTAAATTTTAAATTATCACATATGTACCTAATCTATTATTTAAACCAAATATAAAAGAAAATTATTTACGTAATATCTAAGTTCAGTGATAAAACGTACGAAAATAATGCAGACGATATTTAAATAATTTAAAATAAGAAATGATTAAATAAGATGGTTAAAGGAATGACGTCATAATGCTAGAAAAAATGTTATTTTTACCTATTTATTATGTGACAAATTGATAAATTTAATCGCCTACCCTTAGCCTAGGAAAATACGACTTGAAATTATGGCATTAATTCTAGAAAAGGGGGGAAGAGGTGGATTTGGAACGTTGTTAACCCTAATTCATCCTGAATCAAATATAGATGCATCTATCCATTCCAGGTACAACCGCTTCCTAAATTCGAGGGCAGACGGACAGATAACTTAGGATATTATTATATAGGGGATCAGTACTTGGAAAATTTTCAACGAAATTCTATCAAAATTTTTTAAAGTCTACTACAAACCCTGAGTATTTTCATAAAGAACAAATATATACAAACATAGATGTTTTACAATGATTGTCCAAACATTTAACTCAGTTTACAAACCTACTTCATTTTTAGCCTTATTTTTCTTTCCGAAGCGTCTGTTATGCAGTGCTAAACATAAAACAGATGACTCTCTGACACAAATACATCTGTTATGATTACTGCTTAACGAATGGAGCTCAAGAGATATTTTTAAAGTTCATTAAGATTTAAATAACATATCATTCGAATTTCTCGGTTTACTGTTACACAAAAACAAAGTATGTAAGTGCAGATATATCTTCTTTATTTCGAGTTGTTCAGGAATTTCCTACGATGCCTCAATTACCAGGGTTGTATTTTTCGACAGATGAGGAATAACTAACTCGCTAGATTTGCACTTCAAAGTGATGTTATCATTACATTTTCTAAGTGTAGGTATTTCACACTTAGAATTACTGAAATTCCACAAAAAGACTTAAAAATAAATATTCGAAATGTGTAACACTTCTCACGATGGATTCTTGTTTGAGTGTAAAATATGGAAAAGTTTAAACGAAAGATATTATCTTCTATAAGGAATTTATTATCATTAGAATACCGATGTTTAGAACAGATGAGATAATTAGGGGCACCACTAAGTCATAGATACTCTTTTAAAAATAGGAAATGTTTCTCCTTACCTTCCTCTTATGTATCCTATCACTTTATTCTCCTTTTTAATTCTACATATATTTCTTTTCGTATTTCTTGTCGAAACATCGCTTCATTATTAAGTGTTAAACACTGAAATTATTTTTAATATATATATATATATATAATATATATATATAATATATATATATATAATATATATATATATATAATAGATATATATATATATAATATAAATATATTACTACTGAGTACTTGTTGTTTCAAATATATCAAGATTCAGTCACATAAAAAACCAACGAACTTATGTATCCTATAGAGCAGGGGTGGCCAAGACGTCGACAGTGGTCGATTGGTCGACCGCGAAGATATTTTACGTAGTCTGTTCGATCATCCAGATAATGACCTTGGATATTAACAATTTAATTTATGACTTATGACATAGAATTAATGAATTATTTAAAATAAAAATTTACGCTTTAAAACCTAAAAAAAAAACTGTGCAAAATAATACAACGAATTTGTCGTTTCACAGTGGAGAATTAAATAGAAACAACTTGACAAAGTGGGATGCTTAGATTATAATATAATCGAATCAGTACCATACAATCATTATATGGTACTTGTAAGTAACGCGTCCGTCTCTGTCGGGGGTCAAGAAGAGGGTCGATTAAAGCGAACTTTTGGTTCATTGTGAGGCGCCGAACAATTGAAAAACGGCAGTATTGTACCAGTAATGGTCCTTTTGACGCACGGACGATTAAAGGTGTCAAATCTGCCGTTTTGTCAACGCACCGACAGAAAGAAGAAATTGTTCTTTGTGTGACCGCGTCGGCTGGGCTCCAAAGGGCGTTTCGGCTACTCCAAGGACAAAGGTCAACTAGGGGGGGGTGTCGATCTCCCCTAAAACCGAGGTTTCCTGTTTGGAAAAGGAGAAACGGGAGGGGACTCCCGGCTGAACTTTGAGATGAGCAGGTTGCCTAGAGTGATCTCCTCTCTGGACGACTTTACATATATTTTTCTTTAAATGTTTTTTTTGTTGTAATAAATCAACATTGTTAAGTTTAATCCTCTACGGCTGATTATTTCGTCTCCATACCTGCTCCCTATACGAGACCCATGCGAAGTCATACCCAAATGACTTACAATCGGAAATAGAAACATCGCAGACCGCTCGGTGCGTTTACAGTACTGATTCGATATTTCTGATTCGAACATTAATTTCATGTTTACACATTGCAATAAGCTCGTGACAGCCACAATATAATAAACTTGTCGCAGATATACAGTGCCAAATTTCAACTAAACGAAGTGAATAGGATGTTCAATTTTTGATATATGAATACTTTGATTATTTTCGAAAGTAAATTTTTATTTTGTAAATATTAATATTCAGATTTTTTAGAAAAATTAGATAATTTACCATTCTTTCTTGTTATCGAAAATAAATATATAAACATGTACGTTACGTTAATTTAGCTCTGCCATTGGTAGACCGCCTTCGATTTTTTTAAATGTGGAGTAGACCACGGATCCCAAAAGTTTGGACACCCCTGCTATAGAGAATGCACGCATGACGTCAGGTGCAGCAAAAATTTCAGCTCAACTTCCTCGTTGGCAAAACATTTGAATTTCCTACGGATTGGGCTTGTTATTGGGGTTTTAATTTTGTCAATTATCTGAAAATGGTAACAAGCTGTTGTACGTATGGCTGTACTAAGCGTTTCAAAAAAGGGGAAAATATTACTTTCCTAAAGATCTTACATTGCCAATGCTTTGGATAAAATCTTTGAAAACGCAAGAGTAGACTCCAAGTTCTTTTGCGGCAAACATTTTCAGAATGTAATAAAACGTTAACCTTACTGTAATGTAATAGATAATAGCCTGTAAATGTAATTATTTTTTGTCCATACAAGGATTAGGTTTTGCACATTTTTATTAGATTCTTATTTATGTAATAATTTACTGTGCCTGTTAACATAGTCAAAGTAGTTATACTTTGATTATGATACTTAAGAGTATTGTGTAAAGTGTTTAATTGAAAAAATACATAATTTTGTGAGGGCTAAAAAACCTATTTTGAATTACTTGGCCAGTTTCTGATGTTTCCTTCCCCTTCTCTTAAATAAAATTTGTTTTATTGTATACGTGATCCATATCGAAGGTCATAAGATACAATGAAAACAAGCAATGTTTTGCCAAAGAAAAGTTGAGTTGTAGTCAGCACTCGTATTTGTTTACAAACATGCACTTTCTTTATAAGGATGTCTTTTATGTTTTCCCATATGTATGAAGCATGTGTCAAAGTAATACCCCTTGCAGTAGACCGATTTGTCCCAAAAACTGATATAGACGTACCATTTTGATGTATGAATGACATGATATGTTTCCTGGATTCATATAGTTTAGTCGTAACTAAAATATGTTAATCATATACACAATATCAAACGGTTAAACTGTTTTAACGACTTCAAAACCTCCTTAAGCTTTTAGATTGCTTGTATATCGGGATTATATGATTGCACAATACCTTAATTAAACATTTAATGACATGCTCTATAAATTTTTGAAAGGATATTTTCTTAGCTTTACGATGATCTACAGTATAATATCACTACTCAATATGTTCCGACAGAAGAAAACTTGTGAGCAATTTGTGAAGTATCGCATAGACAACAATTAGGGAAAACTAAATCAAATTTCGAGAAAAGGAATAGCATAAGTTGATCCGAGGAAGAAGATCCCTCTCAAGAAGAAATTGGAAAAACCTGTACATCCATTTTCTCATAACGTTTTCACAGGCACAAAAGTTTCTATCATTTTGTTTATAAGTAGAAATAGATAGATAACTTACCTGCATATCATGTTGACGTGTGCTTTAGATTGACAGGGTTTTATTTGTAGTGCGCAGGCAATTGTTTTCCACGTGTCTGGAAAGCAGTTTTTTATGTCTAGTACTGGTATATCCACTGTAGGCATACGGATGATACCTTGCTGCCACAAGTCTACGTCGTGCATAGCTGCCTGGTCTGTTCGACTGTCACAATTACGAAATAATTCCGTTGGACGATGATTGAAATTAGTGCAGTAGTTCAAACCTTCACAGCCAAGCTCACAAGGTTCTTCAACTATAAAAGATTCCATGTTTATTAACGTGGCAGTGAATTTTTGAAACTAATCCATTTATTTTATAAAGTATCTGCTTGAGTTTAGTATGTCCTTAGAAATATGCTTACTTTAAATCAAAGGTAATATATTGTTTATTTAAAAACTTAATAAATATTAATAACATCAAAGCAGTTTCATTAAAAATATAAGTCCTGAGAACATTTATACATAATATGGCAAATTTTATTTCAGGATACATTTCAGGAAGAATAAAATTGAAATCTTTTAATAATTCTCGAAAAACATTAAGAGGAAAATAATGGAGAATTTGTCACGTACAAAATATTAATAATAGTAGTCCTAGTAAATTCTGAATTTACAGATTATGTATTTCGGAATGCGTAAATTTTAGCTAACTATTAATAAATAACTTAAAATTCAAAGTTAAAATATTATTTATTTTAAAATTTATTAGTAATTTATTATATCAAAGCAGCTTTTTTGTAAAGGATTTTTATACATCATATGCTCATTTTTATTTCAGGATACATTTCAGATAGAATAAAATTCAATTCTAATAATAAATATTCTCAGAAGATATTAAAAGAAAAATAATAGAAATTTTTTTCGTTTAAAATGCTTATAATCTTATGAAGTTCAGAATTTACATTTGTGCATTTCGAGAAGTATAAAGTTTAACAAACTTTTCTTTTGTGGTTTATAAGGAAAATTTAATTACATTTTAGTTACATATGATAGGTGATGAATAAATCTCATATAATACAACGGTTAAAAAATAGTGAAATGGCAGAAATGCCCCCAGACTGTTTCAAATATTAATCAAATTAAAATTTCTCCTTCTTGAAAATAAACTGTTATTAGTATAAATGTATTGTTTCTCGTAACAATCATATTCCTTGTAAGAGTATGGATATGCACTTTGGGACACATAAATTTTACCTAATATTTATTTTATGCCCTATAAAATAGATTGAATGAACTTTAAAAAGATGTGACAGATTATGAATAAATTTCAAATAATATGTTCCTTTAAAATATAGGGATATAATATTTTCAAATTTAACAATTTAACTAATTTTTATTTTATATCCTATAAAGAAAATGTAATAAACTTTAATAACTTTAATTAAATTTTAATAAACTTTAATTAAATCTTACAGATTATGAATAAATTTTCAATAATACGGTTCTTTAAATTATAAGTATATAACATTTTAAAATTGATATGGCAGTTAGAAATGTCCATGGAGAGTTTAAAATATTAATAAAATATAAAAGATTTTCCTCAAAAAACATAAAAAGTTTTAGTAGTAAAAACTGTATTGCATTTTGTGCAAACAACTGTATGTATTTTAGGATATGATAAACGATCTTTTCCCTTTTCGTTCTTATAATATTTCCAACTTCAACAGAAAATAAAATTTTTCACCCAGTTTAAAAACAGATAACAGATTACTGATACTTAACGATAAAAATAAGAGTGTGCACAGAAAAGAGAATAGCTAGTAACTCCGGATACTCTAAGTTTTAAAGAACAGCCAGCTTGGGAAATGTTAATAAGGTAAAAACCTGGCAAGGAGATTGAAATAGCATAATCTGGGTGAATGCAACCATAAATGACATGTGAAAAATATAACGTGGGATGTTAAACGATCAGTTTCACTCTTTATGGTAAGGTGATTTTCTGATTTTTATATTTGTACTTTCTTATGAAAAATGGTTAAATAAAATGGCTGGGAGACAGTATCAGTTTGCTAAGTAGACTTTTCCAGTAGGCTTTCTAAGAAATAAATGTCTCAGAAATTTCTCAAGTTTCCTTGGGTGCTTCAATGCTTCAACGGACATACATGCATGCATACATTACACATATATATATATATATATATATATGGATATATATATGGATATATATATATATATATGGATATATATATATGGATATATATATATACATATCTATATATATAATATATGTATATATATGTATATATATATATATACACACACACACACACACACATATATATATATATATATATATATATATATATATATATATGTGTGTGTGTGTGTGTGTGTGTGTGTGTGTGTGTAAGGAAAATTCTTAGGGGTTTTCAAAACTGAAATCAAGGGTAAAAATTCCCGCTTTATTTTTCATTCCCCTTTTTAATCCCTAACCTAAATTGACCACTGGGGCTACAGGTTACGCCCTCAGAGAAGGGGCCTGGCCAATTATAAACCTACATGGCGGACAATTTAGGAAATTTGCAAATAAAAAGAAGATACACGCTAGCGGAGACAGATTTTTCTAGATATTTTCCCACAGATGTTGACCGAGGTGTTACGTGTCTTGTACATAGAACTTCATGCTAGTTGACCCTTCAGTTTGTCCTGTCTCTATAATGAAGTGGGAACCCGTCCTTCAACGTTATCTTAATAAAGGTCTTAAATGGTGTCATTTTTATGGCCATGACTGCAACCCCCCATCGAGAAGTTCGTGTCATTACACACACACACATATACATATATATATATATATATATATATATATATATATATATATATATATATATATATATATATATATATATATACACAGGAGAGTAACGAGAAATTTTCATAGGAGTTCAACCCTTCTTATCTCAAAACTAATACAGCAAATCATGCATATATTATACATACACAGCAATCATCGTGACGGAGGTTATATATATGGATTATATATATGTAGTCATCACTGTAGAGTAGCCGAGTAGATTGATTCAGACTTTCACTTACAAGAACATCTTTTATTTAGAACTTAAGTTGACAATAAACCCACAAATCCTCGTAGGGAAAAAGAACACAAAACACAGAAATATTTTGATGATATTGTTTGCATCACGACCTTAAAGAAAAAAAAAGCAACGAAATATGTGTGCGAGAATTTTTATTAACTATTGAAAGGGGTGTGGCTCCAGGAATGATGTCATTCCTGTAACCAATCACGTCACTTTACTACTTCTAGTTTATTCTAGAAGATATAGTACCTCTATAATGCGCGGGAAAAATGAATTACATATCGGAAAGTCTTACCTTCTGCTAGGCATCGTAGCATGGCTGATTCAGCTAGCTGATACTGACACTGACGATCAAATTCTCCCCATGTAAGCTCCCATTCATTACTGTAAGTCTGAAAAATAATAAGCTTGTTAATAATAAAGTTTTCTGTGTGTAGTTAATTCACCACTCAGGAATAATGCAGCATCCGGTCAGCATCAATAAAGTCCAGTCGTCGTTCAAATGACATTGGACGTCTAGTAGAGGCTCAGTGTAACCCATGAGGGTTTGCTCGCGTTATATTTTTCTCACGTTTATATGCAAATGTCAGATTATATCTATTACAATTTATTTTAATAAGTTTAAATAAATTACAATAGGAAACATATAAAGCATATTCCACTTTGAATGTGAACAATTTTTAATCAGATGTCTTATATTAATTGCTTGAAACATTTGTTTTGCTCTATTGTTCTCCCAGAGTTGTTGCTGAGACTTTAAACTCATGACAACGTCTTTGGGAGAACACTGAGAAGAGTAGAATTACTAACGACATATTGTCGGATTCCGATAATAATATTAAAATAAAATAACAGAATTATAAAATATTTTGACATCGGACGTAGGCGTTTCAACAAAATTGGAAAACTCAGAATTCCACTTTGCCATTGTCTTTTTACAGTTTGATCCTTTTCAGATAAATTAATAATCAGAAGTGCTGTCAAATCCTTAAAAAATATTTTAATAGGATTCACAATAACTAGAATATAATCAATATCGTTAAAAATATTTACAGTCCTTGAAATAGTCATTGCTATTCTATTACTTCTCGAATATAATATTTTCTTAGTCGGTTTCAATTGTCGGTTTTATTTTTTATATTTCACTAACATTTGCTACAGAATCTGATTTTTGAAATTGTTATGAAGTAGATTAAATGTATTTTCTACCCGAGTCTGAGAGCATTTTATTTGTGAGATGGAGTTTTCCTGAATTCTTTACCGAACGATGACCGAATAGGTAGGGTGCTGCTCTTCGACACTGTTCTATTCTCTGAATAATAGTCTTTGGCAGAGCTCTTTTAACTTAAAAAATAGTTGTATTCGACAAAGTCCTCGACAACCTCCGCTCCATTTTGTTTTTTCATCTCTATATCTTTCCGTGTTGCCAACAGCGGAAAACCAAAATACCCGAGCTCGTGACAGACACTGCAGGTTGTTATTCAAATCCTAGTGACAAGGATGTTCGTTGCCGTTTGGAATCGGCTTTAAGCAGTAAGTGCCGATATCCAAGAGTGTAAACAATCCCAAAACCTTCGAGTAGTAAAACAGTAGACCAATATTGAATACTCTAATTTATCTTTAGTTTATTTATATACCATGTATTCAAACGAATGGAAAATTTTCAACTCCTTCATCTTCTACGATTACAAACTTCATAGATTGGTGGAAGATGCGATTATTTTGTTTTGCTTTATTTATTCCATTGATTAAGGATTACAGACTACAACATTCTACCCTACATTGAAGAGTTCAATGTCAGCCTAAAGTCAAAGCATTTATTAACAGTTTAGCTATAGAGTTATTTATCATTATAAAGAGTGAAAATGCCTTTATAACAATAGAGGGTAAACCGCGGACAATCGCGTAAAATTTTGCAGTGCACTTCAGAATTCACAAAATTTATAATTGAAACAAGCATTGTACCCATTATAGTTAACACATTGTATGCCGGTACATTTCACAGCGGAATTGTACCAGGAGCGAGCGTTTTGCACGTAAATTTAGTTATTCAGTTAAATCCTATTAGATCGAAAATTATTTAATTTTTAATTAAAATTAAAATTTATTTAATTAAAATTTATTTTAACTAAAATTTATTTTAATTAAAATTTATTTAATTTTTATTTAATTTTAATTAAAATTATTTAATCAACTTTTCGTATTTTATATTGAAATATATAAACAAATATATAAATAGAAATGTATAAATAACAACCATAAGATTTTTGCACACCAAATATATACTTTTTAGTGGATAAATTTATAATAGTTTCGTACATATGAAATATCAAAGAGAACTAGTAGTATATAGTTTTGATTTTTTCGAATTATGTTATATATAAACATTTTTATATTCCAGAATCTTTGTAGTAGACAAGAACATTCGGCTTCGTTTTCTTGTATATACCGTTATTTTTGTACCCACAAACAAACCATGTTGTTACAATAACCCGTACTAGTACCTGATCCGCGCTCAAGTATCAATCGTCAGAAAACATACTAGTACGTGTCCCGCATACAATGTGTTAATATAATTTCATTTTATAATTCTAGCTAAAGCATGAACGTTGCGATAATCGAAAAAAATTGTGATTTCAGAAAACAATTATAAAATAATTTTAAAAATTATGTAATAATTAAGGAAATAAAATAAGTATTCTTAAATGAATTATAATTTGATGGTCTCACCTTAATGCAAAGTCTCTGACACGTTAATGTAGCTGCCCTGAAACAACACTGAAGCTTGGCGCTGTCCATTCCAAGATTGTCCAGGTGAGAAACGGATTTTGTCTCAGTTTTCGCTGAATCGGCGTTGGTCAAGAAACACTGCCACAACTTGTCCTAATCAGAAAAAGATAGCATTATAAACTGACTTCCAGTATGTTGAAATAAGTTTTTAAAACAACTATCTATCTGTATTTATTAATTTTAATCTTTTATTCATCTCAATGCTTAAATTTTATAGCTTTAAATTAATTTCTATAACTTTATTTTGCTTTAAGATTTTATAAATCAAGTCTAAGAAACATTAGAATAAAGTCTGTTAAACTATGATTAAATTAGCATATAGCCCGTCATATGACGGTATCAGTAAAATTTTTAATATTACAGAATTCAAAAGTACCCTATGAGTTAGGTAAAAAAATGGTTTATTTTTTGGCTGAGAATTATCTGGTATACGCTCAATATTTTGTTTATCTTCATACTCCTCTAAAGTCTGCCGATACTGTGAATGCAGTTTTGAATCCCGTTGAATTCATTTAGAAAGATTTTTCAAAGTTTCCTTAACTACATCGAAATTATCATTAAGTTCTTCCCAATTTTCTTTTGCCACAGTAATTAATGGAAATATTAGAATGAAACTATCATTTCGACTACACCCTATAGAGGTAGATAGAATTTGTTGTTAATACCGGTGATACAATTTTCATTGCAACAAAAAATAATCGATGATTAAATTTAAAAGAGTCACATATGTACATAATCTATTATTTACGCCAAATATAAAAGAAAATTATTTATGCAATATCTAAGTTGAGTGATAAAACGTATGAAAATAATACAGACGATATTTAAATAATTTAAAATAAGGAATAATTAAATGAGATGTTTAAAGGAATGACGTCATAATTCTAGAAAAAATGTTATTTTTACCTATTTATTATGTGATAAATTTAATCACCTGTTCTTAACCGGGAAAAATAGGGCTTGAAATAATGGAATTAAAAGCTGGAGAAGGGAGGAAGGGGTGGATTTCGAAGGGGTGGTATTTTCCGCTGTTATATTGGAGATAAGAGTTTCTTACGAGATGACTTAAATCAGCTGACTAAATATAAATCCCTTCTAAACCATTCATATAAACTAAACGAAATAATTAAGAATGAAATCTAGCTTTTTTTTCATTGATGGGGAAAGGTAAGTGGACGGTTTTTTTCCGACCAGGCTTTTAATGATACGGTACTACTGAAAGACCAGTACACCACGACATCAACCGGAAACAGCTACCCTAACTGCTGCTGATCAACTAGAGGCCGTCATGGTCCGAGTTAATTTAGTCCAACCCCGCAAAGATGTAACACAGCAGGGATAAGTTCGGAACTATCAGGAAGACGACAGAGAGAAGATCACTTAGATACAATCGGGTACGTAAGACTCGTATACGCGTAACAGAGGTGTGCCCTCCTTTCTCCTAAAAGGAAGTATACCTGAAAGGTAACTGTAACCTTAGCTCGATTGCCCCATTAACCGAGTCCCTTTAAGCTACAACAGCAATCCGAAACGGTTGCCGAGCTGCTGCTAACGAGAGGCAACATCACAGTCCAACTTTGATTTAGTCCAGCCCGGCGAGGAGCAAACATTACACAGGTGAGCTCGATTCTACTAGGTAGAACATAAAAAATATCACTCGGGTAGTTCGAGTGCGTTGTTAAGACCCCCCTGGTTTAGAACATTAACGACCGGAATCAGCCTAGCTGGGTCCCACTTGCTTGACTCGATTACAATAGCGAGGTGATGCAGTGTCTGGAAAGTTGACATTTGGGTTGAATAAGCTACACGCCTTGATCGGTTGTGTGAATGATTCCGGAGCATTGCCGTGTGAAGATTCCAGAAAGGACAGCCAACGAATGAGAATTCGACTAATTAACTAGCTGTAACTTTAGCTAGAATTTTCAGGTAACTTGATTTGTAACGGGACAGAAAATGGCTGGTGGGACCGTAACTAAACCCCGGGTATAAGAAGCCTAGAATTTTGCGACTCGGGGCTCAATAGTTTTGTTTGCCAATTTCCCATGTACTACAAAACTTGAGGCATTGGCCCAGGCAGTTCTGTAATACCAGTATCCTGTCATCTTGTGACTTGGGGCTTTTCGACATTTTTTAAGCAGGTGCGTTGACCTAGTGGACGTTTCCGCGACTTTATACCGGGGCCAGCTTTTTAGCAAGTACACCGGTACGTTCGGGAGACTCGTAAGCCCGATCATATAATAAACGGCAGGGTCTCGGACACCGAACGGGGGATAGTTTCGTTCGCATTGCACCCTGGAAAAGCCTCCCCATCGTGTGAGATTATTTAATTTTCTTTTACCACTGTGATCATCGCTGATGTGTTGTCCAAGCAACAATCCTTTTCATTTTGAATGTTTTGGAATATCATAATCCCTACATACATAGCCAACTATTTACTCCAGAATAAAATGTGGATTTCCAATTTTGTTATGTCTGTGAGTAAACCTTCTTCACACTACTTCTTCATTCAAGAACACTGGAGTCGTCATGGCGTGAAACCCGTCATTACCTAAAGGGAGTGTGACCCTCAGGGGAACTGGGAAAAGGTAAGGTATTCCTAAGCTGACCCAGGCTTTTCGCCCATACAGCAGCTATTACTGAAGATCAGTCGCCACGACAACAACCATGACAGTTGTAGCTGACCTAGGCGAGGCCCGTCATGGCTCAAGAATTAATTTGGTCAACTCCGGTAAGGAACAAGCGTTACAGAACCAAGTTCTGGTCTACCAGAGAATACACTAGAAAATGATCAGGTGAACCCCTGGCTCGTGACACCCGTATATACCTAATGGAGATATACCCCTGAGGTTGTCTCTTATTCATCACTATCCAGAGGACACGTACGGCTTGAAGCTCGTGGCCGCAGACGCGGAAGACGCTGTCCCCACTGGGGAAAGGTAAAAGGAATTAACTGTATTTCTCATACCCTAGGATGTCTGAACAGCTAGGGATCTAGTGTATCGATCCAAAATGGTGGATTAATTTATAATTGTTTGAAGAATATTTGAAGGCCTTTAATACCTGTATAAAGTAATAAATTCTATTTTTCGAACCTACCGAGTAGCAAATTATTGCCTCTCCGTAAAACCTCCTCGACATTTATAATAGGGTAAGTCAAATGTGTGGATGTTTACTTAGCACTTGACAATGAAATGTGAGGACCAGAACAGTGTCTTCGTATGTTTTGAATAAAGAACTATCTCACAGAAAAATTCTGTAAGAATATAGGTTTATATTTGCACTACGCATACGAAAAATATGTATATAAAAATTACATGCATCTATATTTATTCTGAGAGTAGAACCAATGAATAAATCTTGCGCTTTGAAAAGGTATATGTATATAAATTTGGGCTAATAATGGGAGAAAATAATTGCAAAATGAGCCGTAGCAGGAAATTTACAGTCATTTTTTCCTTTTAACTCAAAACCAATCAATTGTTGATATGCTAATCCATAATAATATTTGAATCAAAGATGACGAATAAGTGAAAGGATGAATTCTGCAACGTATATTAACACAAGAAGGTTTCTTAAATGCTTTTCTATTATCTTAAATATGTTAAAACCAACAATCATTTATTAAAAAATTAAATGTATTATTACAGTTACACTTCTTTTAAAATGAAAAAAATGTTCCAAAAAAGCATAAATTCTGAAGTTTATTCCTAGACTAAAGTTTTCTAAAAAAATGAGCGGGGTAGCATTTTTGAGCAAACGAACGGAAATCTCGAATTACTCCCGAGGTTCAGGAACTGTCATTGTGGGTGGCCAGCTTAAACTTAGAACTAGGTTTTCCAGTTAAACTTGGCAGTGGAATTCAATCTGTATAGAATGCCTGCCTTTCATCGACAGCTGGCGCAGAAGTTTTCTAATCAGAAAATATCCCCTCGTTGCACTTTAGTCTCAAAAATTGGGGATTCATATGGTGCTATTTATTTTCAAAAGTTCTGTTGCAATAACAAACTTGAGTTTCTTATGAAAAGAAATGATTGAGATCGTCTTCTCGTTGATTTTTCTTATGCTCTCGCATAAGATTGTTAAGGGATCTTAAAACTATTGATGATTAGACAAAAATGAACAAAAGTTTGAATTTGCTTCTTTTGAGTAATTAAAGAAAATCTTTAATTTTCTTTTGAACTGAAATTTTTGCACTTCTCTTTCTCTCTCTCTCTCTCTCTCTCTCTCTCTATATATATATATATATATATATATATATATATATACATATATATACATATACATATATATGTATACATATATATATATGTGTGTGTGTGTGTCTGTATGTCTATATATATATATATATATATATATATATAATCTGCTTCTGGCACCAGAGTTTGTGGGTTTGAATACCGCCTCTACTGGCATGGATATTCGTAGACGTTAGGAATTGGCTTTAAGCAGTAGGTCCCAGTCTTATTAGCACTCTTGTAGTAAAACAGTAATAAAAATTGTAGTAAAAATGTAAAGCTCCACACGAAACCATTCTCTCTCTCTCTCTCTCTCTCTCTCTCTCTCTATATATATATATATATATATATATATATATATATATATATATATACAAACATAGATATCTTGTTTTTATTAAAGATTATATAACGTCCATTATTGGAAAAAGTAATTTTATAATGATTTTTTGAACACTCTGTACAAGAATGGAAAATTTGTAACGGAAAAATTAGCAATTATTTACGGTACAATTGATAATATCATTTCTTAACAGTAGCACATCATTTAAAATCTGCATACTAGTAATTTATGTGCAGGATCCAATAAAAATATGAGAATATCAGAATTTTATAGCAATTAGTTGAAATGCTGCAAACAATAAGCGATGGCTGAGAAAATACCTACATAAAAATATAAGCTTTATTGCTATTTCTTGTTATGATTACAAATAAACAATAAGTAATTTGGGTAATAAAATATTTCTATAAATTCGTTTTACACAGCGATTATTACATTACAAGTTATTAAAATTAAGCGATGTTAGTTCAGTGGCCGAAACGTCTTTTAAAGTCTGTGTTTGTTAATACTTGCCGGCAACACGATTTTGCTCTTTGGCAGAGAAAAATTTATTTAACATCGATAGTATTTGCCTCGCTTTTATAATAAGTCCTGGGAATCGTTCTAATACTCCCTCTGATTCCTAGAATTTATTACATCAGACCAGAAAATTACTAGTCGTTACAACTAGTTCGTTGCTCGTTAAATCTTATTGATGGATCATCAGTTCTTAGAATATTTTTGGACATTCGTCATCAATATACAGGTTGTTCATGTATCCTTGGCGAAACACTCGTGTTAATAGATTGGTTAGTCCCAAACGAAAAAGGAGATGTGAAGGACTGCTTGCTTTTAAAGTAAATCTTAAAATTAAGAAAATTTGGGATTATACAGACAATAATAGGTTATGCGAAATTCCGCATTTTTGCATAATTTATTTGGCTCTATGTATGAATGAATTATGATAAAAATTTAAAATGTGTGACTTGAGAATACTTGAGAATTGGTGTGATTGTTTCAGAGATTGCCAGTTGCCGTCATTGAAAAGGTAACATAATTCAAAGAAAACATGAAAATTTTACGTACTCTACTAACTGACTTCAAATAAGGACAATGATCGTTAATGGGTTAAATAACAAGAATGAAATTTACAACAGCAATAGTTAATATAATAAACCCCGGAAGAAGTTTGGATCTTTAGGAGTCCATTAGGATACGTAATGTGGAATGAGAGACATCCAAGAACTAAATTCAGTCATAAAGTGTAATGTTTTCACAGTATTAAATAACAGAGGAATTTAACTCACATGAGGCATTGGCAAACCACATCCACCGTCAATTAAGTTGTCCACTATTTCTTGACCAATTGTTTGCGTCCGTAAAATATTACGGCATGCTAGTCTACAATCAGCATTCGAAGATTTATCACAGCAGTGGAGATCTATAAGTAGACGATGAAATGTTTTATATATGAATAGAATAACATTAGATTGGTAACTAAATATTTATTTTTTTACATATTGCGAGTAACGCAATTTGCAGCGTCTCAAAAATAAATATTATTCATTAATGGTTAATAAATATATCATATTAATGGTTAATAAATATTAGATTAAATAATAATATTAGTCAGAATCTTAACATTCCCCCTTATTTAATATATGTTATTAATTGTTCAGACATTATTTTAGATTAATTTTTAAGTGTATTTTTTAAATTTATATTTGAGGTAAAATTTATTTTACAAAATGTATAACTTTTACAAAAGTTCACTATAACACTCCAGTTGACCGTTGATTTTATTTCTTATAAGACTAAGTGCGAACTACTTAATGTGTTTATTTGTTATTGTTACCTTTATACGAAATATGGAGACATAACTTGTATAACCCATGATGACGTGTCTTTTGATCCAGGTGGAAACCCCCAAAAATCTGTATTACTAGCAAGATAAACTTTAACGTTTGTGTTAGCAATATGAATTACCTGCCCCTATTTTTATTTTTTATTCTTTCCATCCAAATGTGCATTCAGCTTTATTTTATTTGAAACTCAGCAAAATGAAATACTCTTCATGCAAATTTATTTTAATGTAAATTTTTAGTTTCACTGCCGTATAAAAGGCCCGTGTAGTGTGTTGAAGCGGGGCTGATCGAATGTAAGCACGGTGACTGTTTGATTTGGTTAGCTGTAGCAAGTGTGGCTTACAACAGTGCTTTACTTTACTTTACTTTGTAAGTAAGATAGTTATGTCTCGTTTAAACAATAAATAGATGTTTTTAACGAAGCCTTTTGGACTTACCATGTTTTTATACTGCACCTAGTCACATACATAAATTCCATTGCTATCATTTATATAAATGCACTCTGCGTTACCGGTAAGAAGGTAACAGTTTGGAACTCTTAATCAGTGGAATAGAATTAGGAATTAAAGTTCCACAGCTTGGCGAGGATGGAAATTACTTGGATAAATTTAACGTAATAGACGGTAAGGTTTAAAACCGGAAGAGTAGGTACTTGTGAAATATCAAGGTAAAAATCCAACGTACTTGCAGCATCCAGGCAATTTTCATTATCTCAGTGAAATTCTTATTTTTCTAATTCTGCATACCGCTAATATCTGTCACATTTCAGAGCGTTTTCAGATTTAACATGCTTGCTCAAGTGTATCTATACTGTGTTGGAAGGCAATGTACCTATGGAACTAGTTTCCGGATGCTGTTGCGATTCGATAGACTGCCGGACTGCTACTTCTCACTTTTGAGCCAAGGAGCTGAAAGTTTTACACCAAGATTTTAAAAAAATAATCGCTTGAGTAAAGACGATAATCAGTGGAAGAATTGGTAATATTTTTCCTGACAACAGCCAGGTCTGTGGATATTCTGATATTATACCAGGTGTATCACTGTGGGTGGATACTCATCCAACTCGTTTCTATCTCGCTCCTGGCCTTAGCGCTAATAGGCGTCCGGAATCGGCTTGAAGCAGTATATTTCGAACTAATTAGCCATAGTGTAGCAAAATATTTGCCGCAGCAATGCAAACTAATCCAACCTCATCCATTTAGGAGAAAGAGTTGTCTGCTCATAGTGCTATGAGTAGTCAGCTAACATTTGTCCTACGTATAAGAGAAACTAGGACAGATACTTGTCGCTATCTAGATGATTCAGCAAGAAATACACCCAGGCTCGAGTAGAACTATTTCCAATAACGAAAGACTGTCTTAACCTATGGGGAAAAGGCCTGCCCAAGAAATAGATTTATGAGACTAATTTATATTTCAGTCAAGTTTATAGACAGTTTTAACAGGAAAAATATAATGAAGCAAATTTTAGTTTATTTACAACAACAATTCAACTCTGATATCTTTTTAGAATGTTTTTATATAACTCAACAAAAATTAGCTCCATAAGTTAAAATGTATATAGCCCAAATATATTTATATAAAACTTCTTTTAGCAATATAAAAATCAAAAGAAGGTCTACGAAAATAAACAAGTATTATAAATGAAAGTTAGAAAATTACACTTTTTTGACTGATATTATTATTTTCTCCAAGTCATTTTAATACAGAAAAGAATTACAGAAGACAGGAAAAATACTTTGCATAAAATGTTCTCTGAGAAAACAATTTACAAAAATTTTTATAAGTTCTTTATCTCTGTATAAAACAGATTACTCAACAAATATTATATAATATGTCGCTAACAATGTAGCAGTATTAGTGTCAAAAGATGAACAATACAGTTTGGTTATTTCCTGTTAAAAACCCTCAATCGTTCATTCCATGTCATGCTTTTTTGATAAAGATAAGTAAACTGGATTTCAGTTTTTCTTACTTGCAAGGATTAAAACATCGACTGTCAGGTATAATTTAAAGTTGTATCTCATATTATAATAATGACGTGACTAGCCATTATAGGAAAAATATGTGCCAATATTTCCTCCCACAATATTGAAAATCTGACATTTGAGTGATTTTTTTCCGTTTGTGGGTGTTCCTTTCTTTTTAAGTGAATGAACACGTGAGAAAGAACAGTCGACTGCGGGCAGGAAAAGACAAATGTAATCTTGGAAGTGTGTAACGCCAGAGGTTTAACAACAGCTTGTGACAGATGGTACCTCCAGTCATTCGAAAAGGTGGATATTTAAAGATGCACTCAGACATAACACTGATACATTGGAGTGATGGGAAGTACTATATAATTTATAGAAAGCTTTTTTGGCAAACAGTGAGAAATTCGCATAGTTTGCATGATCATAATTCTAAATATATCCCTCTAAATACTGTTTCTTCCCCTCGTTTCGTACCATGAGGTATATAAACTCTCAGACGCTTATTAACAGATAGATTTATGCTCTTGTTTGCCTCTCACCACTTGTTCAGGCCTCTGAAGCATAAATATTGCGTGCATTATTGAAGATGATTTTCTAAGTTATAATAATGTAGAAAACTGGTAAACACTGAAGACTTAAAGGTTTTCACATCCTTAATCTTCAAAGGGAATTTTAACAAGAAACGGTGATTTACATTATTTTGTTTACTTCTTGATATTACTTCATTTTGCTAATACAGACAACAAATTTTAATACAATACATCATCTTCTTACAATCGACCTACAAAAGGATCTTATGTAAATTTATGACATTAAAATCAAATCAGTCATCCAAGTTCTTTAGCATCCTCGAATTCTGTTGTTTTTTTTTATCTGTGAAATACACATAATTTGAAATAAATTCTCACAGCCTCATGGTTTGTGCATTTCTGAAACTACTCGGAATCTTCAGGTGTTTCTTTAAATCTTACAAGCAATTTGGCAAGATAAGGCAGTTAACTTTGAAATGAAAGAACAATTAAAACCATCTAAATTAATAATGTAAATTATTTTTCTTTTGAATTTTATGCATTCTTTTATTCCCCAGACAGTCTCTACTATTCCATTCTCATTTAAATGCTTGTTAAAACAGTGGACTGCGCTTAAGGTATGTAAAAAAATTGATCAATTGTTGATTGTCTACAATTTTTTCTAAGAAGCTTATTGATAAATTGTTCGTAATCATAATCAATCTGTCACAACAATTTAAAAGTTCGATCTTTTGTTTTGATGCTAAATCATTTCGCTTTCTGGCTTCCATATCGACAAGCTGCATGTAAGAAAGCAAGGCATAAAATGTGAATACGCTCCTTCTCAGTTCCGATAAAAATGTGCTGCCTTCTGCTTATCTGACAACCACTGACCATCAGCTGGGTGTGCATATTTCTGAAAAATTCTAGGAACGTGTAATTTCCCACTTTTCATTCATTTCCCATTTCCCTATGTTGAAGAGGAGAATTCTCTGAAATTCAAACAACAGCAATCAGATAGAAAAGAATGGGTTCCTTTTGAATATATTATGAACATTCCTTTGCCTGTTAAAATGAGGTTCGAAAACTGATAACATTAACCGATGTAACGATCACATAAAGGGATAATTTTAACATACAAATGAATAGAGAAAATCGAGAGCAAGTGATTTCGATAACAATATGCGATTGATAACATTAACCGTGATCGCATTAAGCGGAATCCACTCTACTTGTTATTTAATTCTTTGTAACTTTTATAACTTTGATTGTAGAGATAAATTTAAACTCTTATGTACATTTTACATGCATAAGACCTAAATTCTGTATGTATACTGTTGTTCAGTCCTGTTTTTAGACCGATATACTTATTTCTTTGTTATTGATAATGTCATGAGTCTTCGAAATCAGTGGTAGTGGCATCCCCTCACCCTCTGAGACTTGACCAATTATGAACCATTTTGGGGTCCTTTGGGAAGAGAGGTTCTTCCAGTCCACAGACATGTCAATACATCTGCATCTCATAAAGGCGTGTTCGAATGTTGTCTACTGATTTCTGAAATTTATTACTGTCCTTCCACCTGCAATGGGATTCTTCTATTCCATGTCACTTTAAAATATAAGAGTAATTTCACAAGATAAGATCATCCATTATCTTAAGAATTCAAGAATAATGAAAATTCTGCTAATTTAATAGTACAATCTTTTAATCTTTAGTAGTGTCACAGGAAATCTTTTACTCCACAGATGCACTGTAAGTAATTTAAGTGTATTCGAACGTTCTTTCCCAATTTTAAAAGTTTAGTGCTGTCCTCCCACGTGCAATGTGATTCATCTCTTCAAATTAATTTAAGAACCGCGGTAACTCAGTCGGCAAAGACAACGCTCTCGTAACTGGAGGGTTGTGAGTTTGGAGCCCGAGCCGGCCTAAGATCAGCCGCATTCGTTAAAGATGTCTGGGACACGTAAAAGATGTTCATGGTCACAATGTCCACCAAGTTCTCAATCAATACCTCTGGGGGTGACAGGCCAAGCCTATGGGTCTACTGCTTGGTCCCTGCTTCAAAAACTTACGAGGACCCACTTGAGTAAAAGTCTTACTTTCACCCTTGAGGTGCTGGTTAAAACGAAAGACGCACCCCTTTGCCTTGATACGAGTAGCTTATGGCTGAATCGAGCTTTGCCAAGTTTGACTAAGTGGCATCAAAAACAGCCACAAAGTAATTTAAAATTTGAAAGAAATTTTCCAAGCTAAGACTTATTTTAGTATGGCAAGCATAATTAAAACTCTGTTGTGTAAACTGTTGTTCTTTAGCAGCTTTACCAAAATTCTTTTAATCTGCAGACACATTGACACATTGGTCAAAGTGTGTTTGAACATTGTTTCCTGATTTCTAAAGTTTATTGCTGTCCTCCCACGTGTAATGTGATACATTTCTTTGGAGTGACTTTAAACTTAAAGAGCAATTTTACGAGATAAGACTATTTTATTATGAAGGCAAGAGTAATCTGCCAAATTCTGCCAAAATTTACAGTACAGTGGACTCTTAGGCCGGCTCGGGATCCGAACCCGCAACCCTCTAGTTACGACAGCGTTGTCTTTGCCGACTGAGTTACCGCGGCTCTTAAATTAATTTGAATAGATGAATCACATTGCACGTAGGAGGACAGTACTAAACTTTTAAAATTGGGAAAGAACGTTCGAACACATTTAGATTACTTACAGTGCATCTGCAGTAAAAGATTTTCTGTGAAACTACTAAAGAATAAAAGATTGTACTATTAATTAAGCAGAATTTTCATTATTCTTGAATTCCTAAGATAACGAATGGTCTTAACTTGATAAATTACTCTTAAATTTTAAAGTAACATGGAAGAGATGAATCACATTGCAGATGGAAGGACAGTAATAAACTTTTGACACCAATACACAACATTCGAACACACCTTTATGAAATGCAGATGTATTGACATGTCTGTGGACTGGAAGAACCCCGCTTCCCAAGGGACCCAAAAAGAATTAATAATTGACAAAGTATCAGAGGGTGAGAGGAGATCATTACCACTGATTTCGAAGACTCATGACATTATAACAAAGAAATAAGTATATCAGTCTAAAAACAGGACTGCCCAACAGTATACATACAGAATTTAGGTCTTATGTAAAAAAGTACATTAGAGTTTAAATCTATCTCTACAATGGAGGTATAAAAGTTACAAAGAATTAGATAACAATAACAGTGGACTCCGCTTAATGTGATCGCGGTTAATGCTATCAATCGCTTATTGTTATCCAAATCACTTGGTCCCGATTTTCTCTATTCATTTGTATGTTAAAATTATCGCTTTATGTGATCGTTACATCGGTTAATGTTATCAGTTTTCGAACCTCATTTTACCTGGCAAAGGAATATTCACAATGTATTCAAAAGAAAACCATTCTTTTCGTTTGAATTTCTGAGAATTTTCCCTCTTCCACCTAGGGAAATGGAGAATGACCAAAGGAGTGGGGTATTACCCGTTCCTGGAATTTTTCAGAAATACACACACCCTGCTGATGGTCAATGGTTGTCAGATAAGCAGGAGGCAACACATTCTTATCGGAACTAAGAAAAAAACGTATTCACATTTTATGCCTTGCTCGCTTGCAGCTTGTCGATATGGAATCCAGAAAGCGAAATGATTTAACATTAAAACAAAAGAAAATTTAAATCGTTATGACAGGTTACCAGAAGTGAGCCAGAGCAATGCTACAGAGCAGTTAAACATTTCTCAGCCTCTATTGTGCAAAATTTTGAAAAATCGTGATGAACTTACTAGAAGAGATAAACAAAATGAAAATACGGAGTGCAAACGTAATAGAGCTGGTAAAGATGAGCAAGTTGAAAAGGCTCTAAGACTTTGGTTTGAAAATGTTCGAGAACGTGATGGTCCAGTCAACGGACCCCTTATGAAACAAAAAGCAAAAAGTTTAGCTGCTCAAATGGGAAAAAAAGATTTTGTTGCAACAAATGGTTGGTTCCAGCGATGGAAGGAACTCGAAAATATTGTGTACAAGTGAATTCATGGAAATTTAGTACTTGTTAATTAAAGGGAGGGGGGGTAAATTTATCTAATTCTGCATATCGTTTATTGTTATCAATCGTTTATTGTTATCAAAATCACGTTGTCCAAAACTGATCACATTAAGCGGAGTCCACTGTACAAACTGTTGCTCTTTAACAGCTTCACACGAATTCTTTCACTCCGACACATCCGGGAGTGATCAAGTTGTGTTTGAACGCTCTCTCCCGATTTCAAAAGTTTATTGCTGTCGAATGCGCGCTGTGACTCATCTTTCTCTACTGTTTACACAAAAGGATGGAGTCTCCTCACACATTAATCTCTCACCATAGTTATACAGCACCTACACACGATCCAACCGTAATCCCGAGAATTGTCGTACGACACAGAGATTTCAGCAGCGATTGTAGAACTTGATCTTTCGCTTGACGTCACGTCTTTTCATGCATGATGATAAAAACCGATTGTATTAGTGGAATAATAATGAGATTAACGTCCCCGGGAGGATGATGAAAGGTTAATTACGGGACTCGCTTGAGCAGTGGCATTGTAAGCACAATGGCAATTAATTGTCAGCCCTTCTTATTTATTCAGGAACATCCATGAATTAAGCGTTTCCGCTGGTAAAGCTGTGAAAATGGTTTCTCTTTTTTTTCTTCTTATTTATTAATTCGAAAAGACATTTTGGCAGACAGACACAAGGGAGACAAAGGTGTGTCATTTTCTCCCATACTTCCATTCAATGAGTTTGTTGGATAAATACCTTATTTAGTTATTAGGTATTCCAGCTGGAGAATAACTATTACATAAAAACAAAGAACAAACGTCAAGTAGATGGGCAGGTTAAAAACAAGGGTTAATCTATGTTATACGAATCAAGAGCTTCATGCTGGGAGAATAAAACTGACCCATGATTAGATGACTAGTTAAATATAACCTTATCATTTTAACCCTGCCAGTCACATATTATATGAAAACCGAAGATAAAAATCATTTTGTGAATAGTTATGCTTAATGAGGCAGTGAATGTTACAAAGCTTGTTTTTAAACAAGTAACTTGAAACTTTTAAATTAGCTTTGAAACTTTGTACACATTGCAACAAAACTAAATTAATTCCATTAAATTTTAAAGCTATTATAAAATATAGTTAAAAAGCGATTGTTTAAAAAAATAAATTAAAAACATTTTGAAAATTCTAAAAATGTTTCTTAAGCAATAATTTTCTATTTATATAATATTTTTGTTTTAATATTATTACGTAACATATTTCGAACATATTTAGGTATTATTTGGTCGATTGATTGAATAACTAATTTATGCAAAATATTTATATGTCTGTACTTTGGAATTCGGAAAAAATTCGGACATTTCTCCTTTTAAACTGAACTTAATAATCTAAATGAAGTCGAAATTTTGAACTTTGTACATATATACATTGCAGTAAAAGTAAATTAATCAAATTCAAAAAATTTTCGAAAACCAGATAACGTTTCCAAAACATTTCATATTAAAAAACATTTTGTTAACTTTATAAATGTTAGTTTTTAAGAGCATTAATTTTTATATTTTTCCATGATTATTGCATTATTACTATATATTTAAAAAAATATATTTTGAAATTATTTTGTCGATTCACTGAATATTTAATTTGTATAAAATATTTTTATGTTTGTGCTTTAAAATTTTGCAAAACATTTAGATTTTACTATTTTTAAACTGTTTTTAATAATCTAAATGAAATCCAATATTTAAAAGGATATCCAGGCATATTTAAATGCATATTAGAAGTGTTAAGTAAACTTTTTGTAGGGATCTATAATAAAATTAAATATTAAGCAAGAGCGAAAAATAGAAAAAATTTTTGTAAAATTGTAAAAAATACGAATTTAAAAAATTATAAGAGACAAAGGTTTTTTACGTTAGTACTGTTTTACACGAGGGTGGACGGGTTGATTTTTAGCAAGAGTTCGAGCACCATTTTTTTCTCATCACCATAGTTAAATCTTTCCCTAGTATGGTTAATTTTAATAGCAAATTTTTTATATCTATTGCCATTTACACTTTATTAATATTAAAAAACAAATTAAAAAAATTAGTTTTTTTTTTTTTTTTAATTTACACAAATTATGATAGTCGGATTATCATAATAAAATAAAATAGCGGATCTATAATAAAATAACATATCGACATTTAAAAATCAAATTTTGTAAAAAAACAAAAAATTTATGATTTTAACAAATTTCTAATGTGCTAATCGTTATATTTTAATGTATATGGGTGGAAGGTTCCGTTATATTGATGTCGCTCAACG
Organism: Pardosa pseudoannulata; assembly: GCA_032207245.1. Classification (NCBI taxonomy): domain Eukaryota; kingdom Metazoa; phylum Arthropoda; class Arachnida; order Araneae; family Lycosidae; genus Pardosa; species Pardosa pseudoannulata. The sequence goes on from CM063501.1 coordinate 150,699,067, forward strand.
TTGATTAGTATTCACTTTATTTTTTACATCTATGTCATTTGATTACAGTTACAAGTCTAAAATACATATAGTTTATTAATAATTAAAGATATTTTTCTTTTTTTGTACATAAACAAAATTGGATAGTAGGAAAATAAATTTCATTCATAATAAAATATATAGTATTGTTATAATCAATGAGAAGAAGAATATTATTTTCGATAAATATTATACAGTGGACTCCGCTTAATGTGATCGCGGTTAATGTTACCAATCACTTATTGTTATCGAAATCACTTGGTCCCGATTTTCTCTATTCATTTGTATGTTAAAATTATTACTTTATGTGATCGTTACATCAGTTAATAGAATCAGTTTTCAAACCTCATTTTAACTGGCAAAAGAATATTCACAAAATATTCAGCAGGAACCCGTTCTTTTCGAATTTCCGAGAATTCCTACTTCCACGTAAGGACATGGGGAACGAACAGAGGAGTGGGGTAATACACGTTCCTGGAATTTTTTAGAAATACGCACACCCTGCTGGTGGTCAATGGTTAGATAAGTAGAAGGCAACACATTCTTATCGGAACTGAGAAGAAGCGTATGCACATTTTATGCCTTGCTCGCTTACATGTAGCTTGTCGATATGGAAGCCATAAAGCGAAATGATTTAACATTAAAACAAAAGATCGAAATTTTAAATAGTTATGACAAGTTGATTATGATTGCGTACAATTTATCAATGAGTTTCTTAGAAAAAATTGTTGACAGTTAACAATTGATCATATTTTTTAATTATGTATACAATTCTTATTTTTCAAAGGATAATATACAGTACATAAATATAAGGTGTGTTTTTTCATTTTGTTTTGAAATTTAGTACGTGTGAATTAAAGGGGGGGAATTTATCTAATTTTGCATATCGTTTATTGTTATCAATCGGTTATTGTTATCAAAATCACGGTGTCCCAAACTGATCACATTAAGCGGAGTCCATGTAGATTGAATCTCATGTCGTTAATTTTAATATAAAATGAGGATCCGAAAGCCTCTTATCTTTTTTTCTTTGACTTAATTTTCATAACTGTTGAATCCACATTTTTGTTCTTTTAATAGGACTTTTGTTTAAATTCATCTGAAAGTAACTATTATTAAAAACAACTAGCCGCAATACTAGCTACCAGACCAGATTACTGAATTATTCTACTTCACAACCTATCAATCCTAATCAATAACCATTCAATTATTATCTGATCCGTAAGCATTCTACGCGAGAGGCTTTGGAAATTCATTGCGGGGCAGTACATACATACATAGAAAATTACTCGTATGGAATACTAACAAGTAAAGGAATTTTTTATTATTTTTCTTTGTTTGGCATCGATCAAAGTTAGCTGTCTTTTTTTCACTATGTTTGGTCAAAGCTCAATGCAGTACGTACCGTCACCAAAGTCTTGCTGTCTCCCAAAGAAAACGCGTTTAACACTTTGGGAAACATTGAGCTAAAGAATCCAAAATGCCGGGTACCTTAAAGGAACAAACTCATATCATGATTTGTGCAAACTTACTTCGTACGGGATTTTCAGCAGGTGTTATCAAAGTATAATTCTGCACGCACTTGGAAACACTAGGATGATCCTGAGAGCACATATTAGTGACGTACGTCCTCAGCTGTACCGACGGTTCTGTTGTACTAGCAAACAGCTCTTTACATGCACTAGAGCATTCTGGTTTCCCAGCTCTGCTACAACAATGCTGCCCGACTGTAAAAATAATAATATTTACTTTCCTTATATTATATGTTTATAATTTTTCACAGAAAAATTTAATGTACAGAAAAAAATTATATTTGTCTTATAATTTGGACTTTTGAAGCCTAATATCAAATTAACAGTTTTCAACATTTTATTTAGTAACTTTATACATATACATACAACGGGCAGAAAACATTAATACTCACCTACCCTACACGATCTTACAAAATACTCCTGTGGGAAGCGCAAAACCCATTATAATATATTGGTCTCGTTATTGAAACGACGAGAAGACTGATTCCCTCTTCGGTTTTGCGCTGTCATCAATTGTTCGATCGACTGAATAAGATTAGCAGCTGTGTTTTGAAAGTTTGGAAACGTGGATTGAGAAATAAATGGCCCCACAAAAGGGTTAACATATACATGCAACGGGCACAAAACATTAATCCTTGGAGAATGATTATTGGAAACACATACAATCAGAGGCGAGAGCAAAGTATTTTATTTTTCTCAGATGATCATTAGGAAATAATTAAATCCCCCTTCTAACTATGGCTTCTCGCTATTTTCAAATATATCTCAGAGTGACAAGGTACCACGTTGACATTCGGGTGTCAACTGCGTAGTCGCATTTCGATCCCACATTTAAGTTTTTATAAACTAGCATTTATCAGCACATCTGTTTCAAACCAACGGGGGCAAACGGTGGTTCAAATGCAGAACCCGACTTAGCCTAATTGGGGCCCAGAGCAAAACTCCTTTGGAAGCCCCCCTCTGCTTGACTACTTCAGGAATGAAGAATCGAACTTTATGGAGGTTTATAATGGAGGTTACTAATTAATTATTTTTTTCCATAAACTGAATTAAATATGCATAAAACGTTCAACAATGGGATAAGAAAATAAGTTATTTTAAAAATTAAAACAACAACAACAACATGCTAATTTTATAGCCTTTAGTAAAGTACAACAAAAAAATATTTTTTTAAAGCTGAATCGTTTCTGAATTTTACTTCATAGATACATCGAAATAAAGTAATCTTTACTGTTACAGAATATTGTGTAAAAAATGAGACTAAAAAGTGTCATTTGTGCAAATACGTATTTGTACATTTGATCATTTTTTTCATATCATAATACTAAATTATATTTTCTTTTAAAGTTATTACCCAATATTATGCAAGATTGCATAATTACTATGCAAGAAAAATTGAGAATAATGAAATTCATTTGACCTTGAATGATTATGCTTATTTTTAAATCTACAAAATCGATTTTCGTTCTCCCTCCCCCTCTGATGTCTGGGTCCGGGTCAACTGCCCCCTATTCCCCTGCCTTAGTCAGGCTCTGGCTGAACGATAGAATGCTGCTTTTCGGTCCCGGAGCAGCGGGTTCAATTCGTGCTGCTAATATGGTTGGTCGGAGATGGCTTTAAGCAGTAGGTCGCGGTCTTAGCCTTATTGTATTAAAAATGTAGACAGTAGCTCGACCAAAACATATTCAGCTGCAATGCATATGCAAAACCAAAAGATCAAATTTACAGTAAATGAATTTTGAAGTTTTTTCTTGTTACATTTATGCCTTTATAATAACATAAATATCGATTTAGAGGAAAGAATTTAAAATCAGCAATTGTTCGCTATAATTTTTTGCATTAAGTGTACATATACATATACTGTTTACGATGTGTAATGAAAAACAGTTGCTAAATCTTCCCTGATCTTTACAAAGTCTGAAATAATACAGTTCTGAAAGACAAAAAAAAAAAACTATTTAAGGGTAAACAGAAAATTTTCGCCACAATCATCTAGAATTAGGGAGGATAAATAAAGTTGACAATAATTGTTCTTTCCCTCTAATATGAAAGAAGTTGTAGTTATTATGACTATCTTACCTTCTTGCCTTTCAAGACAAGTATAAAATGTAATTTCGTCACTTGGCCTGCAAGCAGATATTAATTCCTCCCGGTCTTTTGCCTGAAATAAAAAAATAACAATAAACATAGAAACACAAATTTATATTTTGCTTTTACATACTGAAATTGTTTTAATATCTATTTAATTTACACACACACACATATATATATATATGTATATAATATATATATATATATATATATATATATATATAATATATATATATATATACATATATATATATATATATATATAATATATATATATATATTATATATATATATATATATATATATATACATATATATATATATATTATATATATACATATATATATATATATATATATATACATATATATATATATACATATATATATATTATATATATATATATACATATATATATATATATATATATATATATATATAGTATATATATATATATATATATGTATATATATATATATATATATATATATATATATATATATAATATATATATATATATATATATATATATATATATATATATATATATATATATATATATATATATATATATATATATATATATATATATATATATATATATATATATATATATATACATATATATATGTATATATATATATATATACATATATATATGTATATATATATATATATATATATATATATTATATATATATATATATATATATATATATATATATGTATATATATATATATATATGTATATATATATATAGTATATATATATATATGTGTGTGTGTGAATATAAATATATATATATATATATATATATATATACAATAGTATATTTGTATATACAGAGACACACACACATATATGTATGGTGAAAAATAAGAGACTTAATCAAACAAGATTTGAGAATTCTTATATCGTGTTTGATAAGTCTATATTTTCACGATTGTAGCAAACGTTTATTTCACACTTTGTGGCTGTAAAAGCACAATAAACTTCAGTACGGTGCAGCAGAAATTATGCTTGCTTGCAAACCCCTTTCCTCATTTTTTAGTAAAACATTTAGACGTAAGCAAAAAAGGATTTTTTTATTATATTTTCAGTTTTTTAAATTATATTTTAAATTAAATGCCACTTGATGTTCTGGTACAATGTATTCATTGAATATCGTTTGATTCAATGCTAAACAAGTTTTTCTTTTTTGAAGATTTTTTCTTTAGTAATTATAAAATACTTCAATTTCTTTAGTGCATGCAATATAATACAACGTACCTGAAGGCAGACCAATATGCATGCTTGTGACTGAGGCAGAGTACAGCATGTTTCCAAAAAATATCGTTTTTTGTCGATTTCTAATGTAATTTGAGTTTTTTTTTTTTGAAGATTTTTTTCTTTGTAATTATAAAAATGTAGAAAGTTTTTTCTCTTTAGTGCATAATATAATACATTTATACCTGAAGGCACTAATGTGCATGTCATTGTGACTGAGGCAGACTCAATGATTTAAAAAAATGCTTTTGTTTTTTTAAAGTTTTGGTTTTGAAATTTATAAAATATAAATTAAAACTATCTCATGTTTTAATAATCTGTAGAAAGTTTTCTTCTCAATATATTAGTTTTTATAACGGAAGGGACTAAAACTCTGTGTTCACTTATTTTTGTAGTTTGAATTTTTGGTAGCCAGACTCAATGATTTATTTTTAGTTTAAATCGTTTGCAGTTTTTTTTTGAAAGTTTTTGTTTTGCAAAAGTTTTTTATAATAAGTAAATATTAAAAATATATATTTTTAATTGTTTATGATTAAGGGAAAATGTAATTGATTAACTAGTATTTTTTATATGTAGTCGCATTTTATAGAAATAATAAAAACAAAAGATTAATTGATAGGGTAACTCAACTCGGTATCCAGGGTGACATTACCGCTATTTCAAATAGTAACAACGTCAGCACATTAAACAAAACTCTAAAAATTACAAATATTCTCTCAAAGTATCCTGAAACTGGTAAGCCTAATCTTTTTCCTTCAAAAACAAAACATGATGTTGAACATTTTATAGAGACTACTGGCCAACCTGTTTATTCCAAAGCTCGCCAACTTGATCCTAAGCATCTAGCCATAGCCAAAGAAGAGTTTAAAATCGTGCTCGATAACAATAACTAAATGAATTCAACATTAGACCATACATTTATTTAACTTCTTTAAACAGGGGTATGCACCATATCTCCGGGGTTTCCGAACACTACAGTAAAAAAACTAAGATGAATACAGCCAAAATGAATCTTAACTTAAATACAGAAACATTTCAATTTTTTCTTCCTGCAGAAGTTGTACATTACCTAGTCGTTGGATTTGTCATCCGAATATGAAGTACCACTTTTTTACCTTGAGCCCTGTAATCACTGTTTTTAACAATGTGTAACTTTTTCTTGTTGGGCTGCATAAAAGACTCTTTCTTTTACCCTCATTTCCGCTCAATTTATGAGAACTGCATGCAAGAATACCATATTTGGTGAAAACCTTTAATAGTACCACACGGAACAGAGTGACAAAAACTGGACTATTGCATTGATGTATGCCGCTTGACCAAGTTTTCACACATAGAACTCCTGTTCATTATCCTTGAGTTGTATTTAGTAGAATGTTCTTTTTTGCTGTATTCATCTTAGGGCTTTACACGTCAACAAGTACGTGTTGAAAAAGCAGCAGATTAAGTTTAGGATTCAATGTAGGGTAGACAGACTTTCTGTGATTAAAGAATTAATGGAACTTAATAGTGAAAAGAAATAATGAAAACATATTTTTTTTATTCAAACATATGTTCTAATAAACTTTAAGTACTTAATTACTTCAAAGAAGCCGCTAAATACTGTAAATCCGTCTCTAGATTGATTAAATATGCAGATTAAATGAAAAAAATTACAATTTTATTTACCACCTTATCAGCCCACAGCATCTGAAACATGCTAAAGATTTGAAACACAATCATAATGACTTATGAGAAAGATTTCGATCACAGTACGCCTTCACGTAAAAGAAAGACTTAGTTGTAAAATAAGTGATTAATAAATGTTCCTTAACACTTCTTAATGCAGGAATATGCTAGGTTTTGATCAAAGATGCTGATAAGAATTAAACACACATACACACACAAAAAGAAAAAAAAAACTGACTCTCTCATAAAGTTTGCTGTTCTCAAATTAGGCTATCGTTTCCTATTGAAACACTTCATATAAAGTTTCTGCTTGAGTGATACATGAGAAATAGAAGCTTATGCTAGGCTCATTTATTTGTTTTGAGAGTTGTAACTGCAGATGTGTAAACAGAAATATCGTCTCAAAGGAGACGGATAGGCGCGTTTGTAAAAGAAAAAAAAATAATTAAGCTTAGACTTCCCAGAAAGGATTTTATTAGTTTTAATGCGCTTATTCATACAGATAAGATAACGGTACTTCAATGGTTCATTAAGTTTTGAATGGGAATGGGTAGAGATAGATAATATCATCCCGTTTTGAGAATAATGGGCATGGTAAAATTCTTTCCTATTCGTTATCTTTTTCATCTTCCATTATTACTATTATTATTAGTATTATTATTATTTATTTTAATGTTATAATTTCAGAGTACTATTGATATGTTGACTGAATAAATCCAAAAATTTATAACTGAAGGATAGAAATTTCTCATTTTACAAGGTTTCATACAGTAATCAATTTAACCTCCAAAAACTGTCTGCTTTTGTGTCAGTCTGTTTTTATTAGCCACTCAGTACTCTCGCTTTGAGAATAAAGTTCACTCGAAAGAACAAAACAGCTGTCTGGGTACTTTTTGTCTATTTGTACTTTTATTGCTTCGTATTTTATACTATATTCTAACACAATTTACCTTTTGGCATTGGATACAATTTTTGATCAAGTTATTTACCTTCAGAATTAAAATGGACGCTAGTTTATTTTAAGAGGATTTCAATTATTAATTTATTTTTATTTTTTTGTATTCTAACGTTAAAGATCAGGATCGTTACTTTTTTATCACTCTGCAATGATATTCCAGATTCCATATACCAATAAGAAAAACAATTTTGTTCTTTACACTTTTGACGTTCTTTGTTAGTTGATTCAACATAAAAGAAAAGCTAAAAAAATGATTTCTTTCAATAAATTAGTTTCTCAGATATGAATTTTATTGGATATCTGCCATGTAGTACAAAAATATCGACCGATATTAAAAATATAATATCAGCTTACATCAAATGAACCCTCACTCCCAAATGATATCCCTGAATTTCATTTAAAAAAAAAATATTTAGCAATGTTGGTCAACGTTTCCCCGATATCCTTCAATAGAATTTTTTGATATTTAGCAATGTGAATCAATATTTCCCCAATATCATTCAATATCATTTTTTGATATTCAGTAATTGTTATATATTGCGCGTATCTTTTTCTGTGACTTTTTGCCTCGTCTTCCTTTTGTCGAATTTCTGCATTTCTGCCAATGTAGCAAAAAAAAAGACCAATATTAAAAATATAATATCGGCTTACATCAAATGGACCCTCACTCCCAAATAATATCCCTGAATTTCATTTTTTTTTTAAATACTTAGCAATGTTGGTCAACGTTTCCCCGATATCCTTCAATATAATTTTTCGCTATTTAGCAATGTGTGTCAATATTTCCCCGATATCATTCAATATCATTTTTTGATATTCAGTATTTGCTATACCGACGATTCGCGTATCTTCTTCCGTGATTGCTTGTCTCGTCTTCCGTACCTGCTCGCATACTTTTACAGGAACAGGTGCTGTGGGTTCACTAAACAGTTCGTCTTACTAACAAATAATTTCAAAGCAACGGTTAACACTGAACACATTTATTGTATACAAATTACGAACACATGAAGATCAAACATTAATAATAATAATAATAATGATAGATCACAGGCTGAACCATCAGAAAAAATATAGTACCGAGCGGTCGTCAGAAGTCTCTCTGTTAGCCAACTCTACACTTCAGTCACTTCTCTCCTCCGTTGTCAGATCGGTAATATCTCTCCCTTTTGCAGCTGGTAATGGCAGGGATGGAATCCTCTCCCATCCTGGTCAAACTTTTACTCTCTGAGAATGTCTCTCTTCTCCTCTGTAGCTAACGAGGACATGGATAGAATCCTTCTCCCTTAGTGGTCAAACGTTCACTCTCTGGGAATGTCCTTCTTCTCCTCTGTAGCTGACGAGGGTGGGTGCGGCATCCTTCCCCCTCCTGGTCAAACTTTTGTTTCTCTGGAGTAGGACTTTCTATCCTCTATTGATGAGTCCATTGTTGACCGCACCTTAGTGTCATAATAAAACACTTCTGAATAGTTCACTGGTCGAAAAATTGGTGTCAGCCGTGAAGGTGTCCATACCGCAACTATACGAGTCTTGGGTCTAGTGTAACCTCTGTAACTGACGAGGATGAGGATAGAATCCTCCCTCCCCTACTGGTCAAACTTTCATTGTCTAGGAATAACCTTCTTTTCTGTAGCTGGGAAAGGTGGGTGTGGCGTCCTTTCCTCTTCTGGACTAACTTTTGCCTCTCTGAGATAGGGCTTTCTCTTGGTGAGTCCATTTTCGGCCGCACCTTAGTGCTATAACAGACACTTTTGAATGACTAGTTCACTGGTCGAAAAATTGATATCAGCCATGTAGGTGTCCATCCCGCAACGATACACGTTTTGAGTTTAGTGTAACAGTAATGTTGGACCATTTATCCTTTCACGAATTCACCTCGTGGTAATTTTGCCATGTGAACTAATACATAATTTCTTGAAGTAAAATTTTTTCTATTTGTTTTAGAAGATTTACATTTAAGTTTTGTATTATCTGGTACGACATTGAGAGATATTTTTGTGCTACCAGGGGTATTTTTTAATTTTTGTATACTCTGACAGTATTTAACAGTTTGATCCTTTGTTTGTAAATTTTTATAACTCTGTCATAAACACATCGAACTAATCACAAACTAGTTCTAACTAGCGTTTTGAAATTGAAATTATATCCTTGTTGATTTAATGATATATTCCTTTATATCATTAATTTTAGTGGATCGTCTAAGTATTGTTCTATAGCGACAGTTCACGCTATGAAAAAAGTTTTCTCAATGCTACTGCAACAGAAAAACGTTTGTTTATAATTAATTCTTCCTACTGTAAGAAAACCATGATTTTTTTAAGATTAAGGTTCTACATTTAGGGTAATTTTAATGATATGGAAAACATAGCTGAAATGACGGGAGTGATTATTTTTGAAATGTCAATGTCATAAGGTTATTTTAAATCCGGTTGTCGGCCTAAAGAATTTGGAATGGAAACTACAGGGAATTTATAGTTATCTAAATATTTAAGGAGACATAGAAAATGCTTATAGAAAAAGTTTTTAATTATAGATAACACTGGGGACACTGTTAATATTTGTCATGATTAGCATATTTTATTTTTAAGAAATTCAATGAAGTAACTAATACAAAATTAATTTATTTAAATTGCCAGTTGAATTTTAGTAGTGATTGTTATAAATTGAACATATATTTTAAAAACTTCAATCTAGAGTATATTAAAACTTTTTATCAAGTTGTTAATTATAATTTAAAATTATTAGTATTTAAGAGCGTATAGTCCCTTTCGAATTGAAATGCTTTCTTTATAACTGAATAATTTTGATTGAATATAAAAGGAAAAGTTCTGTTCTCTTTTTAATTAACGGTATTTAATATATGTCTGCATTTAAATATATACAAAACACAAAAATAAACTATCCGAAGCAATTTTTGTGGGAAAAATGATATATGAAGACACAGGTTTGAGATAAATTACTTCATTTGTGAAATTATGCACAATTTATCAGCTCTGTAATTTAATCGGAAATCTCTAAGTACTTCATAATGTTTCCACTTAAAAACAGGCTTATATCAATAATTAGAGATAAATATCACATAAGTGAAAAAGAATGAAACTGAAAATCAGATACATGAAAACTTTAAACAGTTACGGCTAAGTTGTATGGTATTTCTAAACCTATAATAAAAGCTCAGTGAGAGAAAGCTTTAACTCTTTTTTTGATCAGACGCTTTATTTTGAACATGCTACCAACAGGAAGGGATTACGTCCTCTGCAATTAAATCCACCCTATTCTAAGAAAGCGAACACTGAACTCACTTACCAAGGAAAAAAGAATACAAATTTTTGTTTGAGACAGACGTTGGCGATTTCCGGTGGGAAAAATTTAAACGAAAGCGAAAACTAAGATTAATTTTAAAAGATTCTTAGAGAGTAAAAAGGAAGCAGATAAAGCTAGACAAAAATTTTGAAATATGAGATTGGAAGTTTTGTAATGCATAGCAATAATAACTATTACTACTTTAATTTAAATTTTTTTTATTTTTTGTAATGATGGGATTGAAAGACATACTACAGAAAGGTGTTTACACATGCCAGAGCTATACCAGATATATGCACTACGTATGTACAAACGTCCAGTCGTAATTAGTGTAAATTAATTCAGGGATGACCAAAATGGATATACAGTGGACTACGCTTAATGTGATCGCGGTTAAAGTTATTAATCGCTTATTGTTATCGAAATCACTTGGTCCCGATTTTCTTTAGTCATTTGTATGTTAAAATTATCGCTTTATGGGATCGTTACATCGGTTAATGTAATCAGTTTTCGAACCTCATTTTAACTGGCAAAGGAATATTCCCAATGTATTCAGAAGGAACATATTGTTTTCTTTACCTGTCCCTGGATTTTTTTTAAAAATATGCACACCCTACTGGTGGTCATTGTTTGTCAGATAAGCAGAAGGCAACATATTCTTATCGGAACTGAGAAGGAGCGTATTCACATTTTATGCTTTGCTCTCCTCCATGCAGCTTGTCGATATGGAAGCCAGAAAGCGAAATGATTTAACATTAAAACAAAAGATCGAAATTCTAAATCGTTATGACAGGTTGATTATGATTACGAATAATTTATCAATGAACTTCTTAGAAAAAATTGTAGACAGTCAACAACGGACAGTCAATTATTTTTAATTATGTATACAGTTCTTATGTTTAAAAAAATAATATACAGTACATAAATATTTCGTGTTCGTAATTTAGTTCCTGTGAATTAAAAGGGGAGGGTAAATTCCTCTAATTATGCATATCGTTTATTGTTACCAATCGGTTATTGTTATCAGAATCACGGTGTCCCAAGCTTATCATATTAAACGGAGTTCACTGTAGTTTCTATATATATATTCGATAGACATAGAGACTGAAGGCTAAAACTAGTTAAGTTTGTTTTGGAGTGAATACGGTCTACTTTTTGCAACACGAGGGCTAATGAGACTGGGAACTACAGCTTAAAGCCGAATCCGAACGGCTACAAACATTCATGCCATAGTGGGATTTGAAACCCACGATCTCCGGTTCCGAAGGCCAGCACCCTAAACAATCGGCCATCGTTCGGCTAAAACTAGCTAAAATGGTTAGTTAAAATGGATATTTAATTATAGTTTAATGTATGAATATAGGAACCTAATACCAAAGCTAGTCAAAATGGTTAGTTAAAATGGATATTTAATCAGTTTCATGTATACACATGAAAAACTAAGACCCAAACTAGTCAAAATTGTTAGTTAAAATAGATATTTAATCACAGTTTCTTTTATGCACAAAGAAACCTGAGACTAAAACTAGTCAAAATGGTTAATTAAAATCAAAATTTAATCATAGTTTTATGTATGCACGTAGAAACCTAAGACCAAAACTGGTCAAAACGGTTTTAAGTATAGTCAAAATAACCATTTAAAATGGATGTTAAATAATAGTTTCCATGTGCGTACATAGAGACTTGAGACCAAAACAAGTTAAAACGATTTCAGACATGGAAAAAAAATGGTTGTTTCCCAATGAAATATGAAGATCAAAAGTGTTCTCTATTACAATACTTCTTTCACTACAAAGAAGCAAAAAGAAATATTTTGTAATAGTATTTTGTAATGAAATATTTCAAGTCTGTCTTCATGATAATGGGCTCATGTGTGATTAAGTCGACGTAAAAAAATTACCTTTCTTTTTTGAAAAGTAAATTAATTTTAAAAAATGTCATTGATTTAGGTTTGGCGCTGCATTAAAAAACTGTGAAGATTCTTGTATTCATAAATAACACATATATGTAAATATAAAATCGAATGATAAGGTTGCTTCCCTAAAATACTTCTCAAAAAATCCGGTTTTGTATAACTCTTTTATCTACATGTCATCAATTTATATAAAAAGGACTTTTAAAAAAGTAAATGTTCTATTTATAATCAGAATTGACTGTATTTACTCCGATAAATCAAATGTATCTTTAATGTATGAGTATGATTGATATGTCGAGAAAGAAAACACCGATTCTGTTTATTTTTATAGATGAAATGTTAGATCTTTCATCAAAGACATCTATAAAAATGACAGGTCGCGGCTCTAAAAGATGAATCTTTGACAACCATCCTATTTAAGGCGATGGGTTTTTTTGTGTTTTCTTTTTACCCAGTTTTTGATGTAAATAGCATAAATAGAATTTGTTTTGTGAACAACTTTATTGATGGGTGAAAAAAGTGGTTATGGTTTATTTTTCCCAAAAGAAATTTTTCTTTTGAACTGTAGGATTTTTATAAATAAACTTTATTAATGATGCTTATTTATCCGAAAAACAGTATTTTTAAGGAGTAAGTTTAGGAAATCTTATTGGGATGTGTTAGGGTTAAAAACTGTCAGCAAAAAGAAAATTGGACTTTTATATTTCTTTCCGTTTGTTGAACTCCATAAGTTACGCATGCTCTTCGGGTGGTGCTAAATGAGTAACAGCAGTATTTGGCATAAAGATATTTGTCTGTGTTGCCAGCTTCATTTAAAAAAATAAAACTTTTATACTGGTTTACAGTCAATACCTCCATAATTTTGCCAGGTTACCGTTCAGGTTCTTAGATAAGGATCTTTTGATTTACTTATATGTCGCTTTTAAATCGTATATATCTATGACAGGTTTTGAATATTAAATGTTAAAATTAAAGATGTAATTAATGAAAATAGAGCGTACTCTTTCTTAACGCGCAAGGATCTTACTGTAAGTTAGCCTATTTAACAGAAGAGGGCGCAAGATTTCACAAAATCAGCCTCCCCACGAAATGTTGCAATTGCAACGGAAGCACCATTCAAACAGGCTTCGAAAAATTCCTTAAACTGAACAAAAGTGAAAAAACTCCCCCTACTCTCTCTAATTATGTAAAAAATAACTCGTACGCTGAAGCACTCAAAATTTATAGGAAATCTTATGACCACATGCTCAATAGTGATAAGAAAAACGACTGTGTCTCCAAACATAACTTTAGAAATGATCCTGATAAAATAGATTCTATAAATATAAATAAGAACTCAGCAGTTAACGGGTTAGTTGAACATGGTAAAATTTTAACTGAAATTAAAAACCTTCTATGTCTCTCAGATATTATTAGCCTTATAAATTCCTTAAAAGAGCTTTGTAATAATCTTATTCAGGAACGGACTCTAATTAGCGTCTTTCTCTTATCCTTAATTTCTGTTGAAACTTCACCCAAACTTAATCCCTCGTTTTGTGTTTTAGTCCCCTCACCACTTTAGTTTCATCGATTTTTTTGCTTACCAGTCTTTCGATGTTAGAGGTCTTGTTCCAGATAACACCGTATCCCCATCATCCTGTTGGAATTAGTAGTAGAACAATAGCAATCAGCTGTCTGGTGGCTCCACGTGGGAAAGTCCTTTTTTTTTTGTGTGTGTGGTGAATTTTCTACGTTGTTAAACGCCATGTTGGACATGTATTTAAAATGAAATCCTTCGTTAAGAATAGTGTTGGTGTTATTCAAGATTACGTCAATTTCATTAGTGTCTGCTGTCTTACACACACTCATATATATATATATATATATATATATATATATATATATATATATATATATATATATATATATATATATATATATATATATATATATATATATATATTGTAAGGAACATTCTCAGGGGTTTTCAAAAATTTAAAATCAAAAATTTTAAATCAAGGATAAAAATTCCAGCGTCATTTTCCATTCCCCTTTTTAACCCCTAACCTAAATTGACCACTGGGGCTACAGGTTACGCCCTCAGAGAAGGGGCCTGGCCAATTATAAACCTACATGGCCCTAGCGGACAATTTAGGAAATTTCCAAATAAAAAGGAGATACACGCTGTCAGAGACAGATTTTTCTAGAGATATTTTCTCACAGATGATGACCCAGGTGTTACGTGTCTTGTACATAGAACTTCATGCTAGTTGACCCTTCAGTTTGTCTTGTCCCTATGATGAAGTGGGAACCCGTCCGTCAACGTTATCTTAATAAAGGTCTTTAGCTGAAAAGGTATCATTTTTATGGCCATGACTGCAACCCCCCATCGAGAAGTCCGTCTCATTACACACACACACACACACACACACACACACACACACATATATATATATATATATATATATATATATATATATATATATATATATGAAATATAACGTGGCCTGCTATTCTTCGAGGATGTATCGTGGTCGAAAAAAAATACGATTTTTTCAGGAACATTTGAACAGCTTCTTTATTTAACAACGTCCATAGCAAAAATCAAACAAAGGATGGTCGCACGGCCTTTTATAACCTTGGGGACACCACCAGTGTTAGAAAGAAATTTGCTTAATCAGCAAAGTAGAAATACTCTTACGCAGCAAAGTAGGTTGGCGAGGTAATCTAGCCAATAGAATGGGGACAAAAGAGTTTAACGCCGAGAAGCCACTAAAAAGATGACGAAATCGCGGATTTGGTGGTCTTTTTAATAGAGGAGTTAGTAATTTTAGTTTAAGATTAAAGTATTAAACTTTTACATTACATATATATATATATATATATATATATATATATATATATATATATATATATAGCATAAATATAACATATATGCCACTAACTGTTACCCGTAAGTAATGATGAGGAAACTTTCACCACTTATTGTATGGAGAATTAAATGTTTTGCTCGTTGTAGATTACAAATTCTATTCTCGAAACAATAGTCAATGGTGTTGGAAATATTTACAGGTTGTACTGGAAATAAATATTCAGTAAAGAAATTGCAAGTCAATTCCACACATCCTGAATATTCTCCATTTATCATAAAAAATTTGCACAATTTTCTGACGTACAAATTGGTGATCTGTAAGACTCATCGGCAACAATAAAATTGTTTATAAACTGCCAACATTTCGACTCCATTTCAACTATTTTTGACCATGAAAGTGAAAATTACAGTGCTATCAATTGAAAGTTTAAAAGGTTTGTACCATGCAGGATTACGACTATGACGTTGTTTTTTGAACTGTAATGTTGTCCCACTGTCGCTCTTCGGCATTTTTTATATAAGTCTATCAGGTATGTTTCTTTATAGATTGAACATGGAAATAAAAGAAAATATTTTAATAAAATGAACAAAACTATAATATATTTACCTGTTAATGTTTCATTCATACAAGACCAGAAAGGAACCTGAAAAATAAAATAACATTGTTTTATAATGTGCTTTAGTTTAATTGTGAAACAATTAAAAATTAAAATACCTGAAGAAACAAGATTATGTTAATTAATGTATATATATATATATATATATATATATATATATATTAGTACTGGAAGATACCAGAAATTTAATATCGTGATACATCCCCATATTGATATTGATATCATTGCTATATCGCGATAATACTTTAAAGTAGAAGAGTATATCACTATTTTTGATATTACTATTTTTGAAAGCATTAGCTTTCTTTTATTCCAAACCTTTCTTTTTCCTTGGTAATTAAAATTTTTAGAATCACAATTTGATCCAAAAAATTAGTATTTCTGAAAGGTGAACTGTCTGTTGCTATCAAGCACTTAAAATCAACACCTCTGATGTATTCCGATATTATTCTATTAAATGAGTGCACAGGTGTGGGAACAACCAAGTTCTTTCCTTTAATTGCGAATTTCCGGTCTTGACCCGAGTGCTTCGTTATCGAGATATCATTGGAATAGACTATCGAAGACCCAGGTGGAGACGTGTTAATCCTCAAGAACAAATTTTCTGACTTGAATTTGTATCAAACACTTGGGTAAATACTTGAAGTGGAAGTCAAGCGAATGCAATAACTTGAAAGAAAATTTCTTTATACGGAATATTTAGGATGTCTTTTGCGAACTATGTAATCGCGCGTGAGGATAAAGCAGTATCGCCTACGGGGATATATCGGCAGAGCAGAGTTTTAATATTATTATCGTGATACTTAATGTATATCGATATTTGACGATATATTGATAAACGATACAGATCTAATAGATATACATTTTCATATATATGACACGGAGGAGTGGTTAATACATGGAAGACACATTTAATTTCATATATAAAAAACTTGTTTTTTGTAATCCTTCTGTTAATGGCTATGCCATTTAGATATCCTTTGTTCTCATAATTTACCACGGTAATTGTGGAAGTTGTTAATAGCCTGAGTTCCTGCTTAGAACTGTCTCTTTTGGCTTTGCTACAAAAGCAAAATTCCTATGTCTACTTCTGCGTCAGCTTTTTACTCTTATAGTTCCGCTCGAGGGCGTGCCTTTCTCTTATTACGTTACCGTTAATGAGTTCTAACTGTTTTTAATTATAACTCGCTTAATTCTTAACCCCCATTTTTAAACCTGACATATATATATATATATATATATATATATATATATATATATATATATATATATATTTGTGTGTGTATGTGTGTGTGTGTGTATACATATTGCTTCATATAGAAAATCTAGATATTTTTTATAAAGTTAGAACAATATTGATGATTTAATAAAAATGTATTCTAAACAAAACATATCTTTTTAATTTGTGTTAAATTAAAATGAGTCTATTATAATAAAACATTTCAAATCAAAACGTACTATGTCCCGTTAAGTATTAATAATTTTAAATATTAATTAACAACTTGATAAAAAATTTTAATACACTCTAGATTGGAGTTTTTAAAATATATGTTCAACTCATAACAATCATTGCTAAAATTCAATAGGCTAGATTCAATTGGCTAAAATTCAATAAATTATTTGTGTATGAGTTATTCCGTGGAATTTCTTAAAAATAAAACATGACAATCATGACAAATATGTCATGCGTCCACAGTCTCATCTTTAATTAAAAACTTTTCCTATAATCATTCACTGTGCTCCTTGAATGTCTAGATAAATATAAATTCCCTGTAGTTTCCATTCCATTTTTTTTGGCCGGAGATCGCATTTAAAATAACCTTATGACATTTACATTTCAAAAATAATCACTGCCGTCATTTCAGCTACGTTTTCCACATCATTAAAAATACCCTACATGTAGAGTCTTACTCCTAAAAAAATCATGTTTTTCTTACGGTAGGAAGAAGTAATTATAAGTAAACGTTATTCTGTTACAGCAGAATTAAGAAAACTTTTTCATAGCGTGAGTTGCCGCGAGATTTTGTCAGGCAAGGCGATATGATAAATAATGCAGTCACAGCAATTAGGATTTTCTTGAATTTCCTCTTTGTGGGTGGTAAATTCAGCTGTACCGACATATCATCCAATGTTTTCCCACTTACATAAGATTTTTTTACGGTACATAAATATTGAATGATTTGTAATATTTACAGTGTTTGTTAGACGTGGGTAATTAACTAAAAGAAATAAACATCTGTTACTTATTATTCACATCTGTTGTTAGGAAACCACGCATATGTTTGTAAATCAACGCTTGGAAACTTTTATGACTCATACATATATGTAAACAAATACGCTTATTTCATACATTAACGTCATCCCTGAAGTGTTAGTCTAGTTTAATTAAGTAATTTTCATTTAATATATTATTATTTTTTGTTTTTAGTATGCTTTATTCGATACGTTTCATTTATTCCTCTGTGCCCAACTTGTATTTTCCAAATATACTATGATAGCCCGTTATTTTTCAGCAGATTTTCATTGACAGAAAGGGATATGCTTTCTTAATCCGTAACGTATCAGTTACGTTTGTTGTAAGAGAGTGAGAGAAGCTGATAGTCAAATGAGATTTGAAGGATGGATTAGTTGTGAGCATTACGTTGTATGATTGACACATGATGGTAACTAGACAGAGACTTCTATATAAATCTGATTACTAACAGACATAAATACACCTCCCAAATTTCATAGACTTTCAAAAAATAACCCCTAGCAATACAGCTAGCATACATAGGGAGTGAATGGATAAGAGTGAAATTGTACAATTTGTAATTTTTGTTACATTCAATGTGTTTTATTTCCCTTTCTGTATCTAACCTATATTTTCATAATATGATAGCATGTTATTGAGCAGCAGATTTACATTAACAGAAATGGCCTTATTAGTCTGTAATGTTTCAATTACGTTTGTTGTAAGAGAGTGAGAGAAGCTGTATCAAATGAGATTTGAAAGGTTGATTAGTTGTTTGTGAGCATTGCGGTGTACGTTTTGCTACATGATGGTAACTCGGCAGAGACTTCTATATAAAGCTGATTAACAACCATAAACAAACTTGCCAAATTTTAAACTTCGTTTCATAGACTTTCAAAAATTAACCCCAAGCAATACAGCTACCATCCATCATTTACAACAAGGGGTGTGAATGAATAAGAGAGACAATTTGTAATTTTTGTTACATTCAGTGTTTTATTTTCCTTTCTGTGTCCAAATTATATTTTCATAATAGACTATGATAGCATGTTGTTGACCATCAGATTTATATTGACAGAAAGGGATATGCTATCTTAGTCCATAATGTATCCGTTACTTTTGCCGTAGGACATTGAGAGAAGCTGTATAAAATGGGATTCGAAGGGTTGATTGGTTATTTGTAAACTTTGTGGTGAATGTTTTGTAACATGCTGATAACTAGACAGAGACCTACTTTTTAAGCCGATTACTAGCAGTCAAAATGATCTCTGACGACATACACACTCCAATCAAGCAATCTCCAGATAGCAATTCAGCTATCGCTCGTCATTTGGAACAATGAGAATGGATGAATAAGGATGGAATTTTTACAATTTGTAATTTTTTTTGCTTGTTACATTCAATGTGTTTTATTTCCCCTTTTGTGCCTAACCTATATTTTCATAAAAGACTATGATAGCATGTTATTGACCAGCAGATTTATACTAACAGAAAGGGATATGCTATCTTAGTCCGTAATGTATAAGTTAATTTTGCCGTAGGAGAAGGTGAGCAGCTGTATTAAATGGGATTCGAAGGGTTGGTTTGTTGTTTATAAACTTTGCGGTGAATGTTTTGTAACATAATAACTAAACAGAGACCTACTATATAAAACCGGTTACTAGCAGTCAGAAAGATCCAGACGACATACAGACTCAATCAAGCAATCTCCAGGTAGGAATTCAGCTATCGCCCGTCATTTGAAACAATGAGAATGTATGGATAAGGATGGAATTGTATAATTTGTAATTTTTTTGCTTGTTACATTCAATGTGTTTTATTTTCCCTTTTGTGCCTAACCTATATTTTCATAAAAGACTATGATAGCATGTAATTGACCAGCAAATTTATACTGACAGAAAGGGATATGCCATCTTAGTCCGTAATGTTTCTTTTGCCGTAGGAGGGTGAGAAAAGCTGTATCAAATGGGATTCGAAGGGTTGATTGGTTGTTTGCAAACTTTGTGGTGAATGCTTTGAAACATGATGATGACTAGACATAGACGTACTATAATATTAACCCAATTACTAGCAGTCAGAAAGATCCCTGACGACATACAAATCCAATCAAGCAATCTCCAGATAGCAATTCAGCTATCTCCCGTCATTTGGAGCAATGAGACTGGATGGATAAGGATGGAATTGTACAATTTAATTTTTTTGCTTGTTAAATTCAGTGTCTTTCATTTCCCTTTCAGTGTCCAACCTATATTTTCATAACAGACTATGATAGCATGTTATTAACCAGCAGATTTATATTGACAGAAAGGGATATGGTATCTTAGTCTGTAATGTATTCATTACTTTTGTCGTGTGAGAATGAGAGAAGCTGTGCAAATGGGATTTGAAGGTTTGATTGGTTGTTTGTAAACTTTACGATGAATGTTTTGTAACATGATAATAACTAGACAGAGACCTACTATATTAAGCCAGTTACTAGCAGTTAAAAAGATCTCTGACGACATACAGACTCCAATCAAGCAATCTCCAAATAGCAATTCAACTATCGCTTGTCATTTGAAACAATTAGAAATGAAGAATGGAAGTGACTATGTACTTGAAAGAAAGCTGTAGTCATAAGTGGATAATGTATTGCATTCTAAAGTGTCAGTACTTCAACGTCACTGGATAATGAGATCCAGCATTATTCGTTAACAGGGAGTACATTCAGTACAGTTTATTTCATTACTTTAAGTATATTGAAACATTAAAACATCTTTCTAAAACCATATTTGCTAGTAAAACCAAATGAACATATTGCAATCTTTCTCAGATAAAAACACAACTATAATTTAACTGTATATTAAAACTCATGAGTTGATTTCGTTCGTTTAAATCAATACAATAATTGATTTGCCTTTAAATTTTAACATAATTCAGTACTATGAAAAATGCCTATTGACAAAGCAAATAGAATAATTTAATTCATGTTTGGTTTTATTATGTCTGAAGCTTTCAAAAAATATAGATACAGTTGGAGTTGATTAGATTTGGGCGTAAACTAGTAAGAGCAAAGACATTATGGTCAGTGCCACCATAATTTCTCAAAACAATCGAAATTGCCTTTTTACTACCATTCCCCACTGAAATCCTAAATGTTGCTAATGTGAGCAAACTTTTAGTGTAATTGGACAGTTTGTCATTTCCTACGGCTAGGCGGCGTTATGAGATGTTTTCCTTATTAGTTACGGTAGTAAACTAAACCCGGAGAGCTCTCAGAATAAAAGATGATACAAAGGTGAGTAGATTGAGCTAAATACGTAAATAAAATATTTTTATTTAAAAGAGTTGGCTCTTTATTTAGACTTATTCTACCAGGAATCCATTCTCCGTATATTTTTAGTCTATTCATTTCCAGCGTGTAACATTCGAAAGGATTCAGGAATGCATGTTTTATTAATAGAGTTAATTTACTTCAGTTCTATTTATGATGATGAGTGGGACACAGCACATTCAAAACTATTGGCATTCAGCGCATGTACCGGTGGGGTCAAATTTATACCGAAACTAAAGAAAATTACCCAAATTTAGAGGGTTAAAATACATTTTTATAGGCTTTTTTAAAAACGAAATGTTTTAAAACTTACAAGTTGTGAGTTAAACAGGATATAGAAGTTTTTACATTGTTGCTTTAAGACTTACTTTAAGATCTTATCTAGTTTCAAAGAGTATTTTTGTTACATTAAGGAGGATTATTTCGACTTAAATGAACCAACATCATTACTACAGTGACAGGAAAATAAGGACAGGTAAACAGCGTATCATTATGTAACATTAGACTGTCATGCGTTGTCATCACGAAAATCTTGCCTGCTATTATGCAGTGTTGTTCTTCTAAAGACAGACGTTTACCAGCTTCTGTTAAAATTCTAAGTTTAAGTTATGGAATGTATTTTAAGTTTTTGCAGTTCATATTTACTATTTATGGAAGTTTTTGCAGGTCATGTTTTCTATTTTTGTTATCAGCTTAATTGTTTTTTTTATTCGATTTAATAATTTACTTAATGCTAGAGCCTCTGAACACTTGCTATTTCAAAGAATGTTAACGATTTATGTATATAAATATATTTGTGTAATACACACATATGTAACACGGCGAAAATTAATCCACCGTTCACTTATTAAGCCCCTATTGTATTTATTTGCCCCGGATTGATGGGCAAGGAGATGCCTTAGCAGCTAAACTAATAAATAATGTTGCAATCCGGCCATGTTGAGGAGAAGTACAAATCGGAGTAAAACTTCGGAAAAAATCGGAGAACATACGTTTTACATTCAAAGGCAGAACATAGAATGGAGATCGAAACATTTGCTGGAACAGGGTTGGACCTCAGAGATAAACACGGACAAGAATACCCATGGGAAAGTAGCTTAGTTGGCGTTATTAACAAGGAAAGGGAGCTTAGATCATTGAAAAGAACCGAAGACAGCTGGAAAATATGGAGAGTGGACAGAAAATTTGCCTTTATTGCAGAGAAAGCTTTGGGAAATGGGCTGGAAGAATTTTAAGTCTAGGGCATTCCTTTCATTAAGACATTTTGTGGCTGGAAAAATAGATTTTAAGGAATTAGAATGGGAGAGAGGAGGAATTTTATGAAATATTAAAATGTAATAATTTTGATATATTACACACACACACACATATATATATATATGTGTATGTATATATATATATATATATATATATATATATATATATATATATATATATATACATATATATATACATATATATATATCTATACATATATACAGTAAAACTTAAATTTTATTTTTAGTTAAGAGAACATAATATATATATATATATATGTATATATATATATATATATATATATATATATATATATATATATATATATATATATATATATATATATATATATATATATATATATATATATATAATATATATATATATATATATATATATATATATATATTGAGTCAACACACTCAACGAGCTTCAGGAATTGAGCTAAGCGGTCCTTTTTAAAATGATTTAATTGAAGATACTAATATTTACAAGTATTTACAGAGGTTAAGCAAAAGTTTATAGCATAGGATAAATTGATAGCTAATCTTGCGTCTCGTGGCTTCTCGGTGTAAGTCTTTACAGCAGCAACTCTCTCGCTCGCTCCCTCGTTTATGTGTGTGATTTTTAGTCCGTTAGGATGAGACTGCGCATGTGTGGAAATGGATCACTTGATAGAGGGATGTTGGGAGGTTAGGATGACGTTCTCTGCCTTGACACACATATATATATACACACAAACATACATGCATATATATGTAATACATCAAAATCATTACGTTTAAAAATCTCTTAAAAATTCTACCCTTCCCATTCTTATCTATTTTCCCAGCTGCCAAATAACTTATCTGAAGGAGTGTCCGATATCTTAAAATTCTTTCTCAAAGCTGTCTATGACATAAATGCTATTTTTTCTATCCACTGGCCACATTTTCCAGCTATCCCAGGCGAATTGTTTACTTTTTTCTATGATGTATTCTGCAAGAACGCTACCTATTCTACCGGTTTCTTTAGAATATTCTTCGCGTTTCTTGCTGTGGGTTAACCTTGTAATTGTAAGTACTTTTTTATGATTATTCCGTACTCTGCTGTTGACGGAACAAGATGCTTTTTCTTAGATCTCAAATAAAAGTTAATTTCCACGTTGTACATGCTTGCTTCTTTTTATGTTATGAAGTCACTGGGTAAGCCGAACGATGGCCGATTGGTTTGGGTGCTGGCCTTCGGTACCGGAGTTTGTGGGCTCGAATCCCGCAGTGGCATGGATGTTCGTAGCCGTTATATATATATACATATATATATATATACATATATATATATATATATATACATATATATATATATATATATATATATATATATAGTAGACCGTAGCACTCCAAACCAAACCAAACCATGACTGGGTACTGTGAATTTATTAGGCTTTTCATTGCCCAGTAAGCCAGGGCAAGTAAAAATAATAAGGGCTGCACTTTCTAAAAATTTTATGCGACAGGCGGATTAATTTCACACACATACATTAGATACACACATATGTACATAGATAGACAGACAGAAAAGAGAGAAATACATTTATAGATAGATAGATAGGTACAGCTGCTGTAACTCAATCGGCAAAGGCATAGATTGCATAACCCGATAATTGTAAGTTTGAGGCTAGAGCCTCAAACTTACTGTGTACAATAGCATGTGTACAAGAATGGTAGATTATTGTACGCAGTTAATCGCAAATTATCTTTAGATGACGGTTAAGAAGGAAAAAGTACCTTTTATACCCTGTCTAAGTAAAGTTAATTATGGATTAACTGCTACAGAGTTTTTTGATAACTCAACTCCAATTAATTTTTTATAAAAAAATCACGCACTTTTAAACAGAAGTAACAGAAATTCAAAGATTTCAGTTTAGTCAGTGTCTGACTTTGATAATCATTCACCTAAAATTTTATAATTTTTTTCCCTGCAAAATTTTAGCGAAACGATTTTTTTTCGTTGTGTAAAAAATGATGAAATCTAGATTTTTTATTTTTAAAGAACACCCGAGGTTTACTAATGTTAAGGTTCCACAAGTCTTTTTGGAGCTAGTGAAGTTGAAGTCGTATATGCTTCAGCCATGGCAATTAGGTTTGTTTGATTTTCAGCTTTGTGGGTGGTTAACATTATAAGTTACTTTCATAATCTGACATGTTACTTCAGTTGCTCTTGCTCTTCAGTTTTCCCTCTGGGAAAATCAGCGTCAGATGCCAACTGGAAAAAGTTTGTTTTATCAGCTTTTTTTCTTCTTCATTTAATTAAGGCCACACACTTCAGCTTCTTTTTTTCCCTTTCAGCTGGAATGGTTCTCTTCTAGATGGAATGTTTTTCTTTTATTTAAAAAAAGAAAAATTCCCTCGCTTGCGGACATACGTGAAATGAAACGAGAAATTTGTTAAGCTTACGAAGCCAAAACGAATTAAGTGCATAATTAATATTCATGGCATTAAATTTAGCGTGCCGAGCCATTTTTTAGAAATATCGGAGAGTTAAGATGCTAGAGAAATTCGAGGATGGTAATTATTGTTACGTTTTTCTTTTTTTTTACCCGATTACGATTGCGCAGTTAAAAAGGGATGTCTTTTCTAATATTTGAGTCACGTTCTAATAACATTTTTAGTTTCCATGGAATTTTGGGAAAAGATAGGAATAGATACTATTTGAGCAAGTTTAAAAAATTAAATAAAATTAGATGTATGTGGTCTGATTCACTTAGCTCTATTTCAACCCGCAGAATCAAAACTGCTACTAACTGACAGATTACATTTAAAAATTTCTTTAAATTACTGTATGATTCTTTTGAGTCACGTTCAAACAACATTACAGTTTATATGAAATTTTGGGAAAAGGTAAATATAAATACTATTTTCACTTGCAAAAGATCGCTCGTTACGCAATTAGTTGCAATATTTCATAAAAATCTCGGCCTCACTATTAGGGGCACTGTAGAGGATTATATATTTTTGAATCTAGACAGCAAGTTGCTGTAATGACTGATAAGAATAAGGCTTCTCGTCTAGACGATCAGAATATCATTAATTTTAACGTATTTCACGCAATCACGTCTTCAACGCTATCACGTCTTAAATGCAATCATGTCTCAAAAGCATTTAATTGAAATACGACGTAATCTATACAGCAAGTTGCTGTTATGACTGATAAGAATTTAGCTTATCATTTGTAGGATCAGAATATTTGTCTTATACGTATTATATTGAAATAGGTAGTAAAATAGATAGCGAGTTGCTATCATGACTGGTAAAAATTCAGCTCATCCTCTGGACGATCAGAATGTTTATATTTGTCTTATACATATTAAACTGAAATAGGTAGTAATCTAGACAGCGAGTTGCTGTCATGAGTGATAAGAATTCAGCTAATCATCTGAACTATCCGAATATTTGTCTTATGCCTATTAAATTAAAATACGTAATAATCTAGACAGCGAATTGTCATGAATGATAAGAATTCAGCTCGTCATCTGGACGATCAGAATATTTGTCTTATATATATTTAATTGAAATAGTCCAGACAGCGAGTGGCTGTCATGAATAAGAATTTAGCTCGTCATCTGAACGATCAGAATATTTACCTTTCACATATTTAATCGAAACAGGTAATAATCTAGACAGTAAGTTGCTGTCATTACTGATAAGAATTCTGCTCATCATCTGTACTATCAGAATATTTGTCTTATACATGTTAAATTGAAATAGGTAGCAAGAACATTAAATTCTATTTAAATGTTTATGTTTTTGAATGTTGTGTAATAAAGGTATTAAAACATCAGAATTTCATGTACTGAAAATGGCACACGAAACCTGAGTTGAGAAATTTGAACAGAATAATTATTTATTAGCAAAACTTACACGAAACTATAAGAATATAACTTCAATATTATTTTTATATATTGTTGTTATTCCTTTCATTCGTTATTTTAGCTTTAAAGCATTTGATGTATTTTGTATCTTATATTTATTTTTCAAAACAAAAACACTTTAAAAGAAAATTATTTTCCATAATGAGTAGAAGTGTTTAGTGTTAAAAAAAGTACGTAGAATTCAGAGGGAAATTTTTGCTTGGCTTGAGGATTTTTTATAATTTATAATTGTATATTAAATTTACTGTGTAAATATTCTATATTTCAGACTGAAAAATAAACCGAATAATTACTTTCCATATTAACAAATATATTCATAATTATCTAAAATATAACATGAGGCTTGCTGGAAAGATTTTATTCAATAAAAGAGAATCCTTATGCGAATGTTTGTAGGTCCACTTTTAAAATAGGATGAACATTGTTTTGGCAGCATGACCTCCCGATAGCGATTAGGGAAAATGTCAAACAGTGGTAAATGTTAAACAAATAGCAACTGAAAGATATGTATAACTTTATATCGGTTTCTCACTTGTATAGAAACTGCGCCCAAATTCTGAGAAATTAATTTTTAGGAGTGAAATACATGTTTCAAAAGTAAAAATAAAACACCCAAGTCTGGGAACGAAGAATAAAACTACTCCACGTGCTTTTTAAGTATGTCATTGTTATGGTTCCGAGAAAGAAACCAGCATTTTCTATGTCACTAAACATTAAAGTTATGCAGAATAAGCATAAAGAGCTAAACAAATGGAGTCTTGCATTCAATCAGCTGGCAGACGTGCTCAGTTACACATCCCCCTATTGAAAGCCTCGTTTGGAAAGACAATGAATTGAAATTAGCTCTTTTTCTTGCATTATCGCGTCACTGCGAAGAGTCGCATTATTCCCCGAATACCTGTCTCGACTCTCCCAAACTTCTGAAGCAAGTGATGGTTTTAACAGTCGCTCACCATCTATTTGTATTCGGCTGACGTGCAGGCGATCTTTATCGTCCGGCGGAAGAGACATGTAGTGAGAACTGACGTTGTTATGACAATGGCACATTGTGAGAATAAAGACCATGGAGTGTAGTATGTCCGGCCAAGGTTAAATATTGAGGGATGCTCTCCAGCCTTGCCTGAGGGAACTGTGACATAATTCGGTGATTATTTTATACTGTTTAAGAGATCTCATAAAATTAATATTCTCAAGCATAGACCATCATTTCAGCTTTGTTCAGTTCTTAAAATTATTATCGATAGCTGATAGCCCTGAAATCTTTTTTTAAGGATATTGTTTTACAGTATCATAACGAGCGCAAGAAATGCCTGTAGCAAGTATATAACTTCTGCCTGACTGTAACCAAATAATGACAATAAAAATTAAAAATTTTAATGCTGAATGTTAAATTTTACAAAATGTAATATTAAATAATATTTAATATTATTATCTTATAGTAACATTAAATATTCTTAAATATCATTAACCTGCAGTAATATTCAATACTATTCACCTTATCAAAATAAGTTGGTGGGCTGTTTTAATGATTGCTACAGTATTATGGCCTTTCTAAAACTTTAGATAATTACAGAAACTGTTCCCACATTTTTTAGATGAAGTATATTGTTACAAAACTAAATTACATAAAATTCTTGTGTTAGAAATGTTCTATATGATAGCCCTTATTCTGAACTATCTTGCGACAACGTAATTTCCAGGATATTAATACCGTTGAAAGTGTCAGAAGAGGTATTCTATCCCATTCTTCCGGAACAGATTTCTAGAGTCCTGTAAGGGTTGTGGGACTATGTTTAGATAATGTAGATTTTAAAAGTCCGAAATCACAAAACTCTATAAGTGATACATCGAGAGATTTAGTAGGGATATCAGTGAAGGGTATAGCCTTGATACCGGTTTTTTGTTCCACTTCTTTTAGGAAATTTACAGTGGATTTTGATGTGGGACTGTTAACTTTGTCTTGATGGAGTTCTACAGAATGATGGCACTGCGGATAAAGCGATGGTATTTCATTCAGAAAACTTAAATAAAATATGTTCCTGATAATATTTGGAGTTATTCTCGACATTTTTTCAACTCTCTTTCGGAATCGGCTTTAAGCTGTAGGTCCCGCTCTCATTAACCCCCGTGTTGCAAACATGAATCCCTTAGAAAAACTTTCCTTCGATTCTTTGAACTCATGACTGGTAAAAATTCAGCTCATCTCATACAGAATTTTGCATTTTTAACTTGACATTATATGAAAAATCAGCAACAATCATGAATCCCTTAGAAAAACTTTCCTTCGATTCTTTGAACCATGTACTTAGAATTTTTTCCCCTTTTATGATAATAAATGGCTCTTTTTTTGTTGCAATTATTTAAATACACCCATATATATAAACCCATATGTATAACACCCATATATATACACCCATAAATATTGTGACAATATTTTCCATTTTTCTTCGGATAAATGTTTCTCATACAGAATTTTGCAGCGTGTCCTACGTTCAGCAATAGACTCTAGAGAAAGACGTTTTTTCGTTGTCTTAAGATTTAGATAAACATTTATCATTTTATTACCTATAGACGCGTTAGATATAACAAAACCATGACTCTCACATCTTTTTTGGATAACGGAATATGAATATTTTGTTTACATTCACACCGAGCATTTTAATGATTTTATAACTGTCTTCGGGACTGCGGGAATTTCTTTTAATGTTAAAAAACGTACATTTGCAATAGTCGAAGAAGTTCGTTTTTTCCTTGGACACTTGTTTGGAATTTTCGTCCCACTTGAGTCTCAAATTTGACGTTTTTTTTTCCTGTGATCTTCGGAAAGAGCATAAATATAGCCTTCGAACCACTGCTTTGTTAAAAACGCCATTTTGAATTAAAAAAACCCTCTCAAGCTGGCATTAAATTTAACCCAAATATAAATAATCTACATATCAGATGATTCTTTCAAACCATAGTTATGACTTTTAAAAACATAGTACAATTGTAGTTATTTATTTTCCAACAAAACATTTTTTAATACCGTTAACCATAATTGTCTAAAAATTTACGAACAGCTTCTGTATAAAGACAGCAATTTAAGGTTTGCTATAGATATTTTGGAATTATAGTTTAATAAAAAATATCTTAGAGGCATAATTCATCTCTTTTTTTTTAAGTAAGAGCCACTGTTTTTACTTTTTATGAGGTTTCATATGCATGATTTAAGAGATTGCAAAATATGTAACTGCCAGAAATGCAATGTGCTTCATAAACAGGGACTTCACATGATTCAATAGAGCTTACAGTTATGATGATAAATCACTTACTAATCGCATTAAAATTCTATTCTATTTGTGACTACAGCAGAACAGTCATCAGTATTCAATGTCTCTACGCTGAAGAATTAATTGTAATGACATCTCTGATTATACAGCAAGCTTAACGGCTATTGCTTAAAAAAACATTTTATACGATTAAGTGTATTAGTAAGTAGAACATATGAAAAGTCAAACTGCCAGAACGATTAAATAAGTAATAGGAACTATTTAATGAGATTTCAGGTACTAACGACAACGTCTGTATGCAGCAATAGTAACCAATTATTTTCAATTCCCGATCTTTTGAGGATATCAGGTTTTATCAAATTACTTTTGATATCTCCAAGAGAAATTTTGAGAAACAGGTAATTTCTTTATTTGAAAGTACTCAATAAAAATTAACAAAACATATTTTCTTTCATAAAAAGTGTAATTGACTAATTAGTACTATTTCTGATCATTCGGTTAAATTAGGTTGTTCACTGAAAATTTTCTTACATTTTAGACTCAAATTCCCTTTATTTCCTTTCACAACTTATTTTAGAATGATAAAGATTAATCAGAGTGGACACCATAAAAGAACTAAGCTTTGTACAAATATTAACTCTTACTTAGTATTAAAATTATTTTAGCTTTACAAATCAGAAAGAGATATTGATATTTGTAGTAATATCCTAAATTCTTTCCTGTATCATTTTTAAAATGGTAATATGAAGTCCTAACATAAAGGCAAAAACGTATGTTAGTCGCAATTCAAAACCTTAAATTAGAAGAGTAATCTTATGCTTTTAGACAAGAGCAATATTGTGAGAGAAAGTATATATATATATAATAAAAATTAACAAACCATATTTTAATTTCCTGTATCATTTTTAAAATGGTAATACGTGCTCTCATCACTGAGCTGAGTGAGTAAGGAACGACAGAGAGACAGTAGAGTCGGAGTCGAGGAAGAGTGACCTGGTCCAGTGAAGGACCTGAGGCACTTGAGCTCCCTCAATTTATTAAACACCGAGTAGGGTGTCTTATCTATGTTAAACACCGGGTAGGGTGTCTTGCCTGTATTAAACTTCGAGTAGGAAGTCTTATCTATGCCACGTCTTCAGCGTGGTTTAATTATTTGCCTTTGTGCTTAAATGTTTTCTGTGTTGTTACGTCATTAAATATTTGTTATTGTTAATTTAGTCTGTCATCGAATTTGTCTAACGACACCCCTAGACACCGAACGCTACATATATATATATATATATATTTATATACTTTCAATATATATATATATATATATATATATATATATATATATATATATATATATATATATATATATATATATATATATATATATATATGTATGTATATGTAGGAATTTAGTGCAGCGCATCCTCGCAAGGTGTGTAAGTAAAGAAAAGTAAACTAGGTCGGGAAGATAATGTAGGTATTTTCTATAAAACCCCAAAGACGGCCCGAGAAAATTCTCAAGGATTTTCAAATTTTAAGTCAAGAGCAAAAATTCTGCGTCCTTTGCTTTCCCCTTTTTTAACCCCTAACCTAAATTGACCACTGGGGCTACAGTTGAAGCTCTCAGAGAAGGGGTTTAACAATTATAACTCTATATTGTCCTAGCAGCCAAACAAAAAGGAGATGCACTCTATCGGAGACCGATTTTCCTAGAGATTTTGACTGAGATTTTGACCCAGGTGTTAAGGGCCTTTTACTTATAACTTAATGTTAGCTGACCCCTCAGTTTGTCCTGTCCTTATAACGAAGTGGAAACCCGTCCTCCAACGTTCTGTTAATAAGGTCTTTAAAATTTTTTGGGCCATGATTGCAACCACCTACCGTGAAGTCCATCTTATTACATATATATATATATATATATATATATATAATATATATATATATATATATAT
Source organism: Pardosa pseudoannulata (assembly GCA_032207245.1). Classification (NCBI taxonomy): domain Eukaryota; kingdom Metazoa; phylum Arthropoda; class Arachnida; order Araneae; family Lycosidae; genus Pardosa; species Pardosa pseudoannulata. The sequence continues at coordinate 150,731,206 of CM063501.1, forward strand.
ATATATATATATATATATATATATATATATATGTGTGTGTGTGTGTGTGTGTGTAGGACAATTATATGGTTTATTTAAAAGATTCATGAACCAAAATAAACTTTCTTGATTAATAATGGCAATATTCAGTTGATAATTTGGTATAATATTTGTGATAATTAATCCAATTTGCAGTTGCTTTAATATAAAATTAAAGTCAAAAAAGAAATAAACAAATGGAAAATTTTATTTTTTATACAGCTATTTATAGTTGCTGTCATATAGTAACAACCATCAATCGTTCTCTATAAGTCACATGCTATTATCCGAAATGGAAAAAACAAAATGGCGAAAATTGAGTTGTACTGACTACCGTCCTTGGGAAAGTTGTGAGACATACTTTAAGAGCTACTGTTGTACAGGATAATAGCCAAATATGAAGAATTGCGTATTTCTTTTTATAGCCTAACCTTTTACCATTTCGATTATATGAATTACTGCGTTAAATATCTACGTTGGAAGTAAACTTTGGGATTATTTGCGCTTGCATGAGACATTTTCCCTTTTTTTCCAGCAAGTATTAGTGAAATAAGTCATCAGTCATACATTTTATTACATATATTGAACACTCTGAGAAGGATTTTTGTCAATGCTTAAAGAGACCAGATTGTCGATAAGCTTATCAGACAAATCAATTTTCCTCTCTTTATTTTATGGGGCTGTTATTCACAGGCACATTTTCAGAAAACATCATCGCAAACTGATCTCCGCGTAATCCTGCATGAAAGGTTTCAAAATCGTACATTACTGGTAGCTGTTGTTTAGGCTCTAAAGGAGTGTCAGAGGCTACGCATGATTGCGCGCGAATCTCTTATCATTTCTCGGAAACCATTTAATTTCCAATTATTTTTCCATGCTTTTGTTTTAAAATTGCAGCTGTTCATCTTCGAAGCCAATAAACTTGCCGTATAAGATAATGTAGTGGGAAAATTGGGTTTTCAGAGCTCGCATAGGATGAATACTACATTCCCTTTTTAAAGTGTAATGTGAGTTTGAGGTGATTTGAATAGTCGTTAGAAGATGGTATGCAGTGATCTCTCATATTGCTGCACTTAATTTTACGCCATTAAGGTCCTTGATGGATTATCACAGGTCACATGTTTTTCAGAATAAAACGTACGTACAGTCTGTTCCATAAGAGCGTATCGTCAATTTCTCTGAAAATACAAACGATTGAGTTTAAAATACATTTGTACCGTATAGTATACATATTAAACTGAAATGAATTTCACCTAATAAGTTGTCCAGTCCCCATTATTATGCAAGAATCACTTTATCATTCGATTTTGACGTTGAGCGGCGTTTACCTCGTTCCGGTAGGTCGTCAACTGTTTGTACTGCTTTATAACGTGCTACCCACTTCTTGACGATCGACTCCGACTTTCTCATGTACCGGGCTGCAGGTGCACAAGACATTTTTTAACCTTTTAGACGGTTACACAGAAACACTGCCTCAAAATGGCTCGCATACGCGACCCTCATTTTGGAATTGTTGATTTAAACACAGCAAAACAAATCGAAAAAATAATATAACCATAAAGCATTCTTCTCTAATGTTGGAAGAACACGTGCAATTAAGCCGGTATCAGCGAGCTATCTATTGACGAATATATGAGCGACACATTCTTATGGAACAGACTGTATTTACCCAGAAGGAAAGACTTTTCTAGTCAGATATTTTAAAGACATAACCAATATTTGAGCATTTTGATGTTTACCTTCTAGAGCCTTAACGGATGAAGCCTCTGGAGAAACTTTAAAATTCAATGAACTTTATTTAGTTACTTTATTTATTCTACAAGCCAAAGCAGGATATTAGATCACGCAAATTTCGTCTTGTGGTACAGGCATTCAGTATAAACACATTTTACCAGTTACATATTTCCAGTCAGATATTTTAATGATATAATCAACAGAGAATTTTGATGTTTATCTTCTAACATCATAACGAGTGAAGCCAATGGAGAAACTTTAAAATTCAAGGAACTTTATTTAGTTACTTAGTCTACAGGCCAAAGCAGGACATTAGATTGGGCAAATTTCGTCTTGTGGTACATACATTCATTATAAACACGTTTTACCAGTCACATATTTTAATGACATAATCAATATACGAGAACTTTGATGGTTACATTCTAACATCATAACAGGTGAAGCAAATGGAGAAACTTTAAAATTCAATGAACTTTATTTAGTTACATTCTCTACAAGCCAAAGAAGGACATTAGATTTAGCAAATTTCGTCTTGTGGTACAGGCATTTAGTATAAACACATTTTACCAGTCACATATTTCAGGTCGGATATTTTAATGACGTTATCAATATACGAGAATTTTGATGTTTACCTTCTAACATCATAACGGGTGAAGCCAGTGGAGAAACTTTAAAATTCAATGAACTTTATTTAGTTACATTCTCTACAAGCCAAAGCAGGATATTAGATCAGGCAAATTTCGTCTTGTGGTACGAGCATTCAGCATAAATAAGTTTCAATAGAAAAATTGAAAATAAAAATGATAAGATCATGATTTTGTTAACAAAATTATAAAATCATTTTATCTACTGAGAGATGCTTTATTTTACTTTTTAGGTATCACTAATGTTTCTAGCACTAATAACTTCGCATTGTGGCCTTGGCGAAGGATTATTGAACCCAGAAATATTTACTTAACAAATGTAGACAGTTTTTGAAATCCTGACTGGGGATAAATAGGGCAAATGGTGGTGCTCATACTGCTGTAAAAGAAAATGATTTATCATTTAAAATTAAA
>CM063501.1:150736515-150761515 GCA_032207245.1 Pardosa pseudoannulata
CGAAAAACTATCAATCCTAAAAGAAAGAAGAATTCATAAGAATAAGAAAGACTTAATAGATTAAAGTGTTTCAGAAGCTGTCAATACAGAGCGAAAGTATCTGTATTTTATTTCCAAATCCATCATTTTTTTTCTGAGATTTTGGGACAAAATAGCTTCACTAGCAACTCCTATAAACTGTAGTATGCTGTTGATATTTACTTCACACTTTCTTTTATCAGTATTTGAAATCGGAAATATCGTTGCAGATGAATACGAAAAACGATCAATCCTAAGAAAAAAAAAGAGGAATTCATAAGAATAAGAAAGACTTAATAGATTAAAGTGTTCCAGGAGCTGTCAATACAGAGGGAAAGTATCTGTATTTTATTTCCAACTCCATCATTTTTTTCTGCGATTTTGGACAAAATATCTTCACTAGCAACTCCTATAAAACTATAGTATGCTGTTGATATTTACTTCACGATTTCTTTTATCAGTATTTGAAATCGGAAATATCGTTGCAGATGAATACGAAAAACGATCAATCCTAAGAAAAGAAAGAAGAATTCCTAAGAATAAGAAAGACTTAATAGATTAAAGTGTTTCAGAAGCTGTCAATACAGAGTGAAAGTATCTGTATTTTATTTCCAACTGAGATTTTGGACAAAATAGCTTCACTAGCAACTCCTATAAAACTGTAGTATGCTGTTGATATTTACTTCACGCTTGAAATCGGAGATATCATTGCAGATGAATACGTAAAACGATCATTCCTAAGAATAAGAAAGATCATTCCTACCGTTTTACAAACGTTTGTTGCTGTAAAGCTAATTTTAGGATATTAAGATTATATTCTACGGAAATTTACCAGAACCGGAAAATATTATAGTTATAGAGGACTTATCGTTGTACCAGATATTGTAGTTGCGATGTTTTATTCTGTGTCCCAAAACGACAGCCTAAACTCTGCACAGCTAGATTCCTCGTTGGCAGTACTTTGTTTTTCGTATTTTTCTAGTAAACTATGGATCATACAGGAACGCTTCTTTGGGAATTTTTTGTGTACTCCCAACTAGGAATCTAACTGCGCAGAGTTTATGCGGTCGTTTTATGGAATATTCATGGAACATATTCCATGATAATCTTTGAGGATTCTACTCATCACATTTCTGGAGAATTTATAGCATGGATAAATTTGCCTATAATCCAAATATTAATTAACACGGTGCAACTGTTTTCGCTTGTTCAAAAGTTAATCTCAATTTGTAAAATCCTAAAGAAATGTGAATAAGTATTAGTCAAAACTGTTTAAAACCACTTAGGGAGAATTATTTTCCGTAAGTCAAATATTATGCATATGCAAAACATTTCAGTCGACATCGATATGTGCAATCTATTGCACACGCCGGAACGTATGTAAAACAAGCCCACTTGGCTTAGGGAGATCAAACTCGTTTTATGCAATTACTCTGATAAGGAACGTTTTTAATCAATCAGAGAATGTGAATTATATTCGAAAGACTCCAAATGAACATGTTTGGAAAAAGAACTACAGCAATCCTGGAATCTGGACGATCTTAAACTAAAGTGTCTTAAATTTTGCATGAGCCTGAGTTGCCAATCTCGAGACTGCGATAGAGGTTTTAAAGTACGGAACCTATACCAGATTAACCAACAGTAACAATTATATTTGAAAATAACTTTTCAGTGTCAGAGAGATAGTTGAGCTGGAGCTTCAAGTTCAGCACTCACAACAAAAAAATTACTGAAAAAATCGAGTTTTAAAATTTAATGACTTAAGACAGATCATTTTGCTGTTAATAATTTGATACAAAACTTTTTATTATACGATGCTTATTTACTGAGATTTTCAAAAAAGTCACCCTGAACATTTAAGTACTAGCATATAGCCCATCATATGACGGGATTAGTAAAATTTTTAGTATTCCAGAACTGTTAAGTACCCAATGAGACATGTAAAAAATGGTTTGTTTTTGACTGAGAATTATCTGATTCACTCTCAATAATTTATTTATCGTCATACTCCTCTAGAGTCTCCCGTCCTGTAATGCAGTTTAGAATCAAACTGAATTCATTTAGTCAAACCGTGTGGTTATGTATAATAAACAAACATACAAAAGAACAAACTTCTTAATTTCTAAATATATAAATTAAAAGTTAGATATTTATTATTCCTTGAAATAGACTCCTAGACTTATATGAAAAGAATTTATTGTTAATACCGGTAATAAAATTTCCATTGCAACAAAAAATAATCGATGATTCAATTTAAAATTATCACACATATACCTAATCTATTATTTAAGCCAAATATAAAGGAAAATAATTTACTTAATATCTAAGTTCAGTGATAAAAGATACTAAAATAGTGTAGACGATATTTAAATAGTTTAAAATATGAAATGATTAAATGAGATGTTTAAAGGAATGACGTCACAATGCTAGAAAAATTGTTATTTTTACCTATTTATTAAGTGATAAATGGATAAATTTAATCGGCTGCTCTTAACCGGGGAAAATAGGACTTGAAATGATGGCATTAAACTCTCGAAAAGGGGGGAAGGGTTGGATTTCGAACGTTTTAAAGACGACAGTATTATTTGCTGTGATATGAAGCCTATTTATACAAATTTATTTAAGAATCTGATCGATAGTTTAGGAGAAGATAAACTTTATTCTCTTTGAATGGATGCCTCTATCCATTCCAGGTCCAACCGCTTCATAAATTGTAGGACAGACGGACAGATAACTTAGGCTATTATTATATAGGGGATTTATCGAAATACAAAGTTTTGAAAGCGAGCATCAAAGAAAGTAACCACCTGTGAAGTTGTCCACGATGTTATAGAATTTATTACTTCCTAAAAACGTTTGTTCTATTTAAAAAGAATCAGCGATTCCATCTACAAATCGTTCATTCAGCCGTCATTCTATGTAAGTAAAACTCCCATATTTGATTATGTATTTCATATGGCTACATTTACCTTTCATGCAGTTGGGGCAGTAAATATGTCTTGACTGCAAAGCCCTCCAAGTTCCCATAACAAATTATACCTCTGGGGGTACTGAATCAGGGAGGAGTCTGTCTCTGGTTTGGATCTAAATTCTGACGTGCGGATGGATGAATGTGTGTATGAATGAATTCGACCGGCCCCTGAAAAGGTTGTCTGGTATGTGTTCGAGCTAAGTCGTACTTTCACCTTAACGGTGCTCGTTAACAATGAAAGGCGCCCACTTCTGCCTTAACCCTTTAACGGACAGTGGTTTCGTAGCAAAACCACCTATTAAACATCTTTTTTTTAACTTTACTTTTTGGATTACTTTACTTTATCTTTTTATAATTATTTATGGCTCCAATCTCATACATCTGTGATATATGGAAGCCAATGTTGTAGAATCAAGAGCTTTTGCAATTAAAAAAAAAAACTTTTTGGAGACATGGATGAGTTTTCGATTATATGTATATATGTATATATGTGTTTGTGTATATGTATGTATATATATGTATGTATATACATATTATACATTTTATATTAAAAATACATATATTTTATATATTTTACATATTTTATACATTTTACATATGCATATTATACATTTTATACATATTATATTTTTGATATTTTAAATATAACAGATGATAATTCTACGTTTAACTTATTTATTTCTTTTTCTATTGAAATATATGTATTTAAACTTTCTGTACTTGAGAAGTCAGATTCAATTTATCTTACTTATGGCCTCAAATAAAAGTATCTGTACAAACAACACTTTTAAGTTGTTAAGCTATTTATTTATTATACCAGTTTAAGGATTATCATTTATTGTTCTTCCAGTATAGTTAAACTTTTAAAAAGGCATAATGTTCAAGCTGTACAAGGGTAAGGGTTAGTCAGTTAAACTACTTCTCAAACACTAATTTGGTATCCTGTATTTTTTATATATTTTACATATACAAGGCATATAGGTAACATTTCTACACAAATTACATTAAATTCCCATGCATTTATTTTAGTGACCTTTAAAGGGTTAATTCGAAGAGCAGTCGCTCATTCGGGCTTGGTATAACTAAGTGGCATTAGACCCACCCACCACCCACCTTTCGTGTAAAAAGAGAATTCTGATAAAATTCCACACATTTCATCCTTTTATCATACTAAAATTTCTGTTATGATGCAATCATTTTTTAACCATTGGGATCATGATACCGCATACTCAGAGTAGTGGTATGTATTGGATGCTGAAATTGTTACACTCCGATATTTGTAACATATTAATCCTCGTTTCTACCCATTTTGTCCATAAATGATTTTATCTGGTTTCAACATCAATTTTTATTTATAGATTAACCACTTGCTTTAACCCTCCAAGTGGAACACATAGAGGAAAAAAGTCTCCAAAAACAGTCTAAAGGTTTACTGTGTCAGTGGCCAAAGCTTTCTATGATTTTTTATTTGACCCTTAGTCGACTAGAATGGATTAAGTAAACCCACCCTCGTCATTCCTTTCACTTCCGGTTGTAAATAGATATATAAAGATATTATAGATTTTAATTTTTAATACATATAAAACTCGTCAATCTCGAAGATCGTCCCATAAGAAATAATGGACAAATAAAAATATTCTTTGAGAGACTTATTTATATTTTTTTATGAAAGTCATCCAAGATATTTAAGTGTTTCAATTAGAGATACATCTGTTACTTCAAATGAAATACTCGGAAATAGAGATTTACAAATCCATGAAAAACTATCAGCATCTTTGTGCTTCAGGAGGTAGGGGTAGATCCCTCAATAAATGTTAGTCAAAGAGGGGTGCAGTTCCTAAACAATCGACCTGGCCCACCTACCGCAAACCTGGCCCGCCTCCATTCCATGGAGGAAAGCACTAGAAGAAATGTATATTACATCCATTTCGGAGCGTTTTTGGAGATCGAAAATTGCACGTGACAACCGCTATGAAGATATCATCGGATTCAATTGTACGTAACCGCTTAGAGAGTTAAGAAAAATTTAAATTTGTATTAAACATATAGCATTCTGTAAAATGCTATTGTCTTTCAAACCTTCGAGGTCTAAGAAAGAATTGGTGTATTAGTTGCCTTAAATAGACAATTTATATACCAATTTTAATTCAACTACACTCACCATATTCGTTTTTGAGACAAATTGAACATGAGATAATGAAGCCATACAATAAAGGTAAAACCAGGGCTTTGAACCAAAACTGAACTAAAAACCAAAAACCGGAAAAAACCGTTTTGAAATGAAAACTAAAATAAACAGAAAAATAATATTGGTATATTTCGGTTCGATATATTTTCAGTCATTTTGTTGCTATAAACAAATTTACCAATATTTTCTAATTTAACGCCAACCATATAATTATCGTCATTACTTCATGACGAGTGTATGTACACTGCTTCTAGATTTCCTGTTTTAATTTTTACTAGTACTTTTCTGTTTCACTTTCACATGAAACTACTTGTAGAAGGAATATTTAATTCAGTTGAATGTTTAGTTGTTAAATATGATTTTGGTAATGGATAATAATGCCAATACTCGACGTTCTCTTCTCACCGCTTGTATCGTACATGTGCTGATTAATTGTATCAATTCCCAGAGTGTGCCAGCCGAACGGTGGCCGAATGGTAGAGCGCTGCTCTTCAAAATGAGTTCGAGTCTAAGTTTTAGCCGTTCGTATCGGCTTTAAATGTCCCGCTCAAACGTAGCAAAACAGTCCGTAGAGCTCCCTAGTGTAATTAAGAATGTATAAAATCTTCTAAATTTTGATAGAATTACAATCTTAGTTTATGATAGAATTATTAGTTCAAATAAGAATATACATAAAATAAAATTATTTATTCTGAACTGAACAGATATATTTTTATTTAGTTGAACTAGAACAAAAAAAATTACGGCTCGAAGTCTTGGGTAAAACTGTATGGTTTTTGCAATTCAGAATCCTCAATTTCAAGCCCTACACTGCTTTTATCAGAGCGATAGTGACTGAGAACATATACACGCCATACCATTTACCAGGGGTGGCCAACCTGCGGCTCGCGAGCCACATACGGCTCTTTGAAGGATTATTTGTGGCTCTCGATAAATGTAGAGTTCCCTTTTCATTTTTGTGTTATTATATTTTAAAAGAATTACAACTGATGAAGCTCAGGTAATGCTGGGTAAAAAAATCGGTCTTATTGTTTGTTCCGGTGAATCTGGAACAAAACAACTGAACTTTTCTGTGAATCGTTTTTCGGCGCTATTCAAAACTTTCTAGTAGTTCACATCGAGTACGCATCCGCACGGCAGCTGGAATGCTGTCCGTTTTTCATTTTTTTCCGCACAGGCGAATTTTTATGTCATACTTGTTTTAGTGTTGTATAAAGTTTTTTTTTTGTGTTTGAAAAGAAGTGTTTTCATTCGCTTAATTAATTACATCGCAACATTGTCCTTTTAAGAGATGATTCTTAAATTCCACAATTCATACCGAATCACTGTATAATTCACCGAAAACATCTTATTACAAAATATTTAAAATATCCTGATGTTATGTAAACATTGTACCACATTATAAATTACATTCTCATCAATGCAAAATATCATCGACAATTAAAAAAATTCCTTAAAAAATTAAGACGAAGAACTTTTAAATGACATTCATTAAATATAATTTCTGTAAAAAAATTTTTAACACCTTTTTGCATACATTTTAAATACGTATTTAAATGCGGCTCGCGAAAAATTTCAACTTTTGAAAAATGGCTCGGACTATCAAGGAGCTTGGCAACCTCTGCCATATACCATACACAAGCTCATTTTTGTTGTATCGAGAGCCTTAATGCAGGTTTTTTTTATGCGTCAATAGATCAAGTTTTCACTGTATTTACAGATTCGACAGTCAGAGAGTTAAAAGTCACATATTTCATATACCGGCGTCACTAGCTTGTTTCCATCCAACTGAGCATCCTGGCGTCATGCTCCCCGTTGGTAAAACGGCGCTCTTTTTCACTCGACCGTAGTCTCGATGTACCAGAAACCTGGATTCGAAGGTCCTGGGGATCTTTTTTTTTCTCCACCCGTCGTCTACGGTCCGTTGGCGAGAGTTTTCGGCACCAATGATAACACTGTTGTTTACAGTCAGCCGTAAACAAGGAGAACCGACTCGGTTTATGGCTATCATCAGTAGGGTAACTCGTCGTTTCCTATCCGAGTGTTTCTCTTGATTGGTACTCGTGTGTGACAACCAAACTTAAGCAACAAAGAACGTGTTAATGTGTAGCGGCTCAAGGATTTAGCCAAAATACATTCATATACATATAGAAACACTTGTACACACAAATTCTCTCTCTCTCACACACACTCACCCACACACACATACATATATATGTAATCCTTAAATTATAAAACTACGTGAAAAGGAGAAAGCTAAACAACTGGCAGTAATAAAAATGTAGTCGACCGACATTGAAGAGAACTGCACAAGTCTAATTAAAATTTATTTCAGAGCTGCTAAAACGGACAAAGGTGCAAGGCATAAAAAATCACTCTGCTCTAACAGAGGTGCACCCAAAAGCGAAGACAGAAAGAATTTTCCTAATTACTCAGGGAATTTAAGTGTAAGATCAGAAATAATGCCATTTGCCGGCGACAGCTGGGAAACGTGTTGAATAAACAGAAAATTTACATCGTTAGGATAGAAAACTTTGGGAAGAATTTTAAGTCGAAGACACTCCTTTGATTAAGACGTTTAGAGGCTGGGAAAAAGATTTTAAGGATTTATAATGGGAGGGAGGAGGTTTTTAAGGAAATATTTAAGTTAAATAATTTTTGATATATTACCTATATATATATTATACACATGTGTGAATGTGTGTCTGTATTTTACTCATGGTTTCTAAATCTCCAAATCTTTAGAAATAATGAGTACTTCATGTTTGATTGCTACTTGACCTTTATTTTTCATTAGAAAACATGGATCAGTCATGAAATATTTTGATCAGAATTACTATATATATATATATATATATATATATATATATATATATATATATATATATATATATATATATATATATATATATATATATATATGTATATATATATGTATATATATATATATATATGTATATATATATATATATATATATATATGTATATATATATATGTATATATATATGTATATATATATATATATATATATATATATATATATATATATATATATATATATATATATATATATATATATATATATATATATATATATATATATATTGTCTTGTTAGTCTCACCGAATACAAAATTGGTAGTTCAAGGAATAATTTATTAATAATTAAGTAATGAGTATAATTTTGAAATAGCAAATAATAATTTTCAAAATAAATATTTGAAAACAATATTGTAAAGTAGTTTTTTAGATTAAATAGACTGTGCAAGTACATAAATTTTGCATTCTTGAGTTACACATACCATATTGTTTGATAAAGACTAAACAAAATGAATCCAAGAACTTCGTAATCTGAAAATAGCATATTTCTAGACATCTTTCTTACTTTAATTTTTCACATCAACTTCAACATTTCTGAGAAATAATGCCCTTCAAAATTAATTTTTCAATTTATAATATATTTTCTTTGTTTATGAAGAATCTTTAATCTTTTGAAATAAAACGCATGTTTTTAAGTACAATGAGTATATCTTATGAATAGACTTACTAATTGCTGGGAACAAAAGGAAGTCAGCTTAGTAATATATCTCCATCTGTCTTCATTGCTTGTAGCTAAGTCAACAAGAGAAATCTGTAATAGTAAAGAAAACTTATTTAAATACACAGAAGTATTTTTTCATATAAGTTAGAAATCATTTTATTAAAAATCAGGTTTACCAGCAAAATTTGTTTAATAAATTCACTGACTTTTACTGTTTAAAACTAACAAAATTCCTAACAAAATGACACATAATTTTAGCTTAGATGTAACTAAATTTATAACTAGTATTAGTTGTTATCAGTATTAACAAAGTTATTAGTTGAAAAGCATTAAGTTAAAATATATTATAATTGCTTTTCAGATTGATTGTTATAAAATCAACAGAAAATAAACTTATTACAAGCAACGTAGGAAAAATGAAATCCAGTAAATTGTAGCCTTGTGGTGAGAAATATAGCAAAAATCTTAAAAAAAAGCGAAACAAATTCAGAATTTAACCTTCCAAATTATTTTTTTATTATTTTGGGATTTCTATAACTTTTAGAAAATATTTGTAAATTTTTCTGACTTTTGATAAACATTCTATTATTTTCTCTGACTTTTCTTGAACATTTTGTAATATCCTGACTTTCCAGGTCACTGAGAACACAGACTATGTTTGGATTGTTTTAAATTAAAAAAATATATGTAATTTCAGAACCTACGTACTAAATTCCTATCGTAATTTCCTATAGTAAGATGTATACATACTTACGCAGCCATTTTTTTTTACCAAATGGTCTACCATTACTAGACAATTTTGCTTATCCCTTCATAAATGGGTTATTTACATTATTATGTATCATTTCATCACAATGACTACTTTTATTTGAGTGAAAACAGCACGTCCCTGCATGAAACTCGCATCTAAAATCATATCTACGCCCTTTGGAAACAGAACACCACATTAATTTAATGTTTTTAATGATAAAGATAATCAATAAAATCTGCCCCCAAAGTGCACAGGATGTGAACGTAGATAAAACTCTTTCGATCTTCAGTTATGAACTACGTACGGGATAGAATGTAATATAAAAACTTGATTCTCTACGTTTATTGTTGTCAGTGAAGCGATATATGAGTTGGGCATTTAGTTGCACACCATTCGACTGCAAATTGCATCCTCCAACTATCAGAAAATTTGAATAGACCTTCAATTTATACTTTGTTTTCACTGTATAATCACAAAACCTGTGCGTGAAACACATTAAGCTAATACACATTACCGCTTGACTGACGAAGCAATGTTTTCCATGCAAATTGGAGGATATGATTATTATGCGAAATACGAAGTGCGAGGATGGTCGAGCTATTGCATTCTAGATACCCATCAGAGGCTCAGATCACTTGCAAACAGTGTGACTGTTAAAATATTCTGCTTTTCGTCAGGTAGCAATAATGATAGCATCTTGACTATGAAATAAGCAAATTTGTCGTGTGGTGTTGCTAGCACGAGTGGAAAGACAGGCTGATAAATGATACTGGAAATCGAAAGCTGTTGACAAATATTGCCCGTTGGCTTAAAAGCTGTCCACCGTATGTCGTTGGGTATATTGAAGAGGACTGTCTTCAGCATATAATTAGATCTACAGCATCCAGTTTGAGAACTATGTAATTGAGGACTTTTTGTTTTCAATATTCGCATGGTTTCAGAATTTTCAGTCATGTGTTAAGGGCTTGACTTACAATTCAGATTTGACTGAATGAGTTTTCAACGTTAACTGAAATCTTTTAATGGTTTTTACTGGCTGTTGATTCACTCCAATTTGCATCTAGTTTTGGAACTTTGTGAAACTTAACTTGTGAAGCAGCCTCGTTGAAGCATTTTCGGATGGTTATTGTTTCTCTAATGAATGAAAAGGTGTTTACGCTGTTATCATGTTACCTTCCGGAAAGTGGTTTGGTGTATTGACTGTCTTTAGCATATAATTAAAGCCACAGCATCTAGTTTGGGAACTATATTATTAAACGCTTTTGTTTTCTATTTACTCATGGTTTAGAGTTTCCTGTCAGTGTTAAAGGCTTGACCTGGAATTCAAAACTGACTGAATGAGTTTTCAACGTCAACTGAAATCGTTTAATGGTTTTATGTTTTTATTGGCTGTGGATGAAATACTTTTCTTATTCAATTTGCGTCCAGTTTTGGAACTTTGTAATACTCCTAATTTCTGATGTTTCCTCTTGTAAGTGCATTCGTGTTTTTAGTGCTTCCCCAATGAATGAATAGGTCTTTATGCTATTATGGTTTTACCTTCCGGAGAGAGTGGATGAGAGTTTCTAATCATTATGAAGAATTCCTAGAGCTCGTAACCGTCAATCGCTCCAAATTAAAAACCATGTTTCGTCTCGTCTGAATCATTCAAGTGAAATTAGCGTGACTAAGAGACCGGATGCCGTACGAGACTTAAGACAAGTCATTTATTGAGGACCCCTCAAACAACTCGGAGAAAGGATTTGTGTTGTTTTTATATCTGACTCATCTTCTTTCACTTTACAAAAATGAGGATGTGTTAAGTGTCAGTATATTTACAAGTATGCGTTTTTTGCTAAAATGTATGTTAAGTTTTGCATGAAATACAAACTTTCTAAATAAACGTAAATTTATGAGGAAATTTTGGATGATTTTCATCCCGGTCAAACTTGGGAAGGTTAAAATCAGAACGGATATACAACGTTCATTTCCCTCCCTTCATCTTCTCGACCATGGATTGTATATTTTTCTTTGAATGACGGGCTAAATTACTAAAATATGTTATGCAGCTTAATAATCCATGGGATAGTTTATAAAATGACTTACATTTCGAAGTTCCTATACTAAGAATAATTTATTTATTCTTATTTTAATTTTTACAAATTCATTTCTTTTAAATTTCATTTCCCCATTTTTTTTTCACATTGCATTCTAATTCGTTTCCACGAGTAACCGATCTTTAAAAAAAGTATTTCATATTTCATTCACGTCACTTACCGAAACCCAATTTAACCACAATCGATTAGAGCTAATCATTGATTATTTACCATAGAAATATATCTCATTTATCTCCGATTATTTAGCTAAGATGATATTATCAAAAAGAAAATAATATTATCTTATGACATACATGTAATAATATATGTGTATCATTATCATATATCACATATATATCATCAATATGTGTATATAAATGATAAGATCCTATGACAGTGGCGAGGACACAGGAGGCCGTAGACAGTGGCATATAGGTTTTATATATCTTATAAAGCCAACATAGCATTAAATAAATTGCATTAAACATATCAATAAATAAATTCGCTTTTAATTTAATTAAAATGATTCGAAAATCTTAAGAGCTCTATAAAAGGCACATGGAGATTTATAATTATTATACAAAACTAATGCTGTTTAATTTTATTTTTATAGTAATTTAATTGACATAATAAAAATATGTTTCAAAAATTTATTGATAAATTTAAAAGATAATAGAAATGCATCGATGAAATTTAGGTCAAATGTCTGGCGTAGAATTTGTTAAAGGTCCCACAGGTCTGATAACGATAGATAATAAGTCAATTGGGTACTCTATTACAATTTTACGAAATTTATTGGGTTTCAGACTAATCAATTATATCCAAAATGGAGATTAGACATCAAGTAACTTTCTTTAACGAATTATACGAAATTTATTGGGTTTCAGACTAATCAATTATAACCAAAATGGAGATTAGACATCAAGTAACTTTCGTTAACGAATTTTACGAAATTTATTGGGTTTCAGACTAATCAATTATATCCAAAATGGAGATTAGACATCAAGTAACTTTCTTTAACGAATTATACGAAATTTATTGGGTTTCAGACTAATCAATTATAACCAAAATGGAGATTAGACATCAAGTAACTTTCGTTAACGAATTTTACGAAATTTATTGGGTTTCAGACTAATCAATTATAACCAAAATGGGGATTAGACATCAAGTAACTTTCTTTAAGTCAGGTTATTATGTTTCTGGTAGAAGTTTCCCAAACTGAAGCAACGATTTAATAGTATTATTAAGATGTGGGTTCGAATATATGGATGTTCGTATTTATCTTTAAACAGTAAGTAGTCTCATATATTTTTGCAAAAAAAGAAGACCATAGCGTCCCAAACGAAACCACGAACTTAAGTATCCAAGCAGATCTGAGCTGTATTTAAAGTTCAACACAGATCTACTTGAACGCGTGGGTTGCATTTCATTTGTAATTATTAAAGTTACCCGTACGCTTTTATATAAGTATTATTATAAGTTTAAGTTTTCTATAAGTATTTATAAGTATTATTTCTTCTATTAATGATCCAAAGATAATAATATCGAAAATAAACGCAATTAAAAATATAAATGAGAGCTACAATAAATTAGTCGAAGAATTGCAATAGCTCATCATTAGCCTATGAAGTAAAGAATAAAAGTGTGAATCTTAATAAACGTTAAATTGAGGCTAAAAGAAGACTTTTTGTTTTTGACATTGGATACTATTTACCCCTTGCCAGTAGAATATATTTGTGAAAAACGTGCCAAAAAGGGAAATCTGTTTTAATTTTGTTTGTTATTATCATCGAAATGTCAGAAATATATTATTTTTGAAAAAAATATTAACCGAAATAACTACTATTTTAAATATTTTCACATACATGGAAAATGTTAATGGATTACAGTAATATTTGGTTAAATTAAACCAAAATAAATCAAATGACATAATTTTCTTGATAAATATTATAAACTAATACAACAATTTTATTATCTATATCATCTGTCATGAATTCCAAATCTCTCAAATTCCTTTGAATTTCACAAATTCCTTACAGTATCCGATAAATAGCGACAAATGACGCGAGACTGTCGAACTTTTCATGGGAAAGAATCTCTATCTATTGAAAAAATGGCAAAATAAATAGCATGCATTGGACGAACTGATTTCGGGTTTCACGGGTCTGAAATACCGCTTTTCCTTTTGCCTAAACTCAGGCCAAGCATTCGAAAAATTGCCGCATTTGCATTGCCCGAACTGAGTACGGGCATCACAGGCAAGTGGCTAAACAACAAATCTAAGGCTATTTAATTTTCATGTCATAGTAATCTAATTTAGAGATGATTGATATGTAGCTTTCATTTTTTTTTCTCATGCAGTTTTCCTTTGACAGTCCTGGAATTTCTGGTGTATCTTAAAATCAACGAGCGAATATTTACTTTAACGCACATGAGCTCACATCACGTGATTCCCGTGTTCGTCTAAAGAGAAGGAGAGAGATAAGCGCGATATTCTCGGAAATTATCACCGAATGCCGTAGCAGACTGCTAATTATCCTCATCGCCCAGGGAAAGTTTATTCATCTCGGTGGAAACAAGGAAACGCGTGATCAAACTGTAAACTCGTCTATTGTGCTTTCCCCTCATTAATACCGAGGCGCAAGTTGGTTGTAATAGGAGAAAAAAATAGGTAAATAAGAAAAAAACCAGAATCTTCATTCATTCATAGGTTGTGTCTCGCTGTGTTGATGTAAATAAATAAAAAAATATATCAGGCTCCTACTGGGATAGTCATACGTGAGAGGAATTTAAGGAGCTACTTGTTTTGTTTTGATGACGTTACTCAAGAAAAATCAGCAGACAGTTTTACTTTTTTTCTCTCCCTATTTTATGCTTTTGACTGATACATGAAATCAATGCATGACTGTTGTGGTGTTTTTTCTCTGAACAGAACGGTGATGACGCCCTTGAATATTTTCAGTTAAAAAAGCAACTTTTCTGTCTCTGAACGTCAAATAAAATTATTGATTGTGTTTAAGGTTTTTTTACTAAAAAAGTAGTATTTGGTCACTTATTTATTTTACTGAAGGTGGATAAGTTTTTAAGGTGTCTCATACACATTCAACTGAAAACAAGAACATATTTATAGGTGGAGGAAGGTGTGGGAAATATTTTCAATGTGCTTTAGAAGATTTTTAAACTTATTAAAATGTGTGTACATTACTAGTTCCAACTGAAATTGTTTAAGGATCGTTTTCATTCATAAAAACTAGAAACATTTCTTGGCAATAGAACTGTCAGAAGAGGGTGAGAAATTTAGCCTGACTTTCAGCGCATAGAGGCATATCTATAAATGCAGATGTAGGTTTGAACAAGTTAAGAAAAATTTGCAACTATAAAACGATAGTTTATAAATTACTGATTGCGCCATACTGTTTTTGAATTTTATCGTGATACAAGGTCCGTAATTTTGAAAAAAGAAAAATAAAAGAATATGTCACAGTTAATTTCGTAATATTTTTTTCCGAATTATTCGTACATTTAGTGTAAATTCATCTGGTAAATAATAGAGCTTAAATTAAATATGCTGATACATAGAATCACTGCATGACTGTGTAGCGGCGATATTTTAACCAAAGTGAAATAAGATGACATAATTATAGGTTTTCAGTTAAAAAAACTGCCTTTTACGTCTTTCAACATCAAATAAAACCAGTGCTTATATATTAGGCTATTTTACTAATAAAGAAATAATTGTTTATTCATTTACTGGGGTGATTAATTTTTGTCTAATTCTTTAAAGGGTGTTATATATTAAATTTATTCTTAGCTGAATTCTTCGTGATGACTGAAAGTGTATGTGCTTCGATAGAACATACATCTTTGAAACTATATACAGTTGAGTTTTTATTGTTGGGAACTTATTATCTTTGGAGCTGAAAATTCTTTACTAAAACAGCTTTTATTTTTGATTAAATATAAAATAAATTGTTCAAGGGACGTAGCCAAAATCTCTTTTCAGGAGAGGGGAACTGAAAAGTCTTCATTAAAACAGCTTACTTTTGATTCAATGTAAAATAAAAGTTACACGGACATAGCCAGCATTTACTTTCAGGGGGAGAAGAGCTGAAATTCTTCAAGAAGGTAACTTACATTTTTGATTCAATATAAAAGAAATTGTTCCAGGAACATAGCGAAGATTTACTTTCGGATGATGGTAGTTGAAAAGTCTTTATTAAAATAGCTTATTTTTGATTCAACGTAAAATAAAAAATGTTTCAGGGAAGTAGTCAGGATTTACATTCAGGGGGGAGAAGAGCTCTAAAAAGTCTTTATTAAATTACCTTATTTTTGATTCAATGCAAAATAAAAAATGTTTCAGGGAAGTAGTCAGGATTTACATTCAGGGGGGAGAAGAGCTCTAAAAAGTCTTTATTAAATTACCTTATTTTTGATTCAATGCAAAATAAAAAATGTTTCAGGGACATAGTCAGGATTTACATTCAGGGGGAGAAGAGCTGAAAAGTCTTTATTAAAATAGCTTACTTTTGATTCAATATAAAATAAAATAGTTTAAGGAACATAGCCAGGATTTACATTCGGGGGGAGGAGAGATGAAAAATCTTCATAGCCTACATTTGATTCAATAAAAAATAAAATTTTTCAGGAGTATAGCTAGGATTTACTATTGGGAAAGGGGGATCAAACATTTAAGAGTACTCTTCCCCGTTATCATGTAATGTATACTTAAAATTATTTGTTTTAATAAATAGGATAATAATGTTATTAAAATTAATTAATTTTAATGTAAATTTTTTAACTAAAAATTCAGTGCATAGCCAGACAATGTTTTGTTTTAATTTCTTGTTTACCTTGCATATTTCTTTTTGATTGGTAAAACAAATAATAGATAAAGCTTTATAAAAAAGTGTGATTAAATATTTTTTAAAAATACTTAGTGTTTATGAATTAAAAATTTATTTTATAGCTATAAAAAGTAAATCTCTGTGTAACGAATTTTCCATATAACGGAGTCCTCTTTAGGGATTTAAAAGTTCCGTTAAATAGAAGTCCAGTAAAACATTTTATTTTAATATGAAACACTTGGCATATAAATCTAATGCATTTTTTTGCTATCTAAATTTTGATTAAATATCATATGAATATATGACAAGCAAATATACATCTTCCATGTCAAGTAAAAGCATAAATTTAATTTTAAAGAGACGAAAATAAATAATATTTAATTTTGACATTGATTTGACACAGTAAATAAACATTTTAAATATGAAAAATTTTTAATTATAAAAATCCAATAATCTTTGATATGAAGTCCGATTTTTAATAACATAAAACATGCTACAAGAAAATCTGGGGAATTTTTGAATCTTTATCAAATATCAAATAAGTCTTTAATAAGCAAATAAATGTAGTTATAAATTTTATTTTAAACTGACGAAAAAAATGAAGTTTAATTTTGCCATCTATTTGACACATTGATAAATACATACTATAAATATGAAACAAGAAAATAAAAATTCAATAATGAATGCTTGATATGATTTTTTAATACAAAAGGCTTTACATGAAAATCTAATACATTTTGTTATTATTTGAATTTTGATTAAATATCAAATCAGTATCTGATACACAAATATACATTTTCCTTACCTAGTAAAAATATAAATTTAATTTTAAAATGACGAGAAAATGAAGTACAATTTTAACTTTTTCTTTGACATAACAATAAATAAACATAGTAACTACATAAAAACGAAACAAAAAAATAAAAATTTAATAATAAATCTTTGATATGATGTCCAATTAAAAAAATATATGAAACATGCTATATGAAAATGTAATGCATATTTTTACTGTTAGAATTTTGATTAAATATCATGTGTCTTTGATAAGCAAATAGACATTTTCCTTATTGAATAAAATCATAAAACATAAAATATTTATATGTGTTTTTATTATTTTCTCATAGTTTCCTCCCTTTTGTTTTCGAAAATTTAATTTCCATTTCATTTAAAAGTCTGTCAGTTCTCTTCAACTTACGTCATCAGCTGTACACCCATTTATTCCTTTGTCATTTTCCTTGAAGTCGTTTTTGTTCGAAGTGACATTCTTTTGGGGCGTTTTACAAAAACGAAACCCACGCGGGAATTTTAACCATCGCCTTTTCATCAATTTTTAGCATAATTTTTACTTCTGTGAAAAGTCATGCAGTCAAGTCAATACCTTTTTCTGAATAGAACGCTACATATTCAATTAGAAGCCTGTAAAATGTTGGAGTAACTCGTTAGTTTGTAAGAGATAAATCATTTTTAGGCAGTTTGAGTAAAAAAATCTTTTGAGCACTTTTTGCATAAAGTTTATGCCGTTGACGATGACGAATTATTTACGGCAGAGGTTCAAGCACTGAAGCTTAGACTAAGTAAAAATAATTTTTTAAACAGTGAAAAGTCTCTGTACAATTAATTATCCGACAATCAGATAGCAAGGATAATTAATTTTCCTTTTTTTTATTAACTCAGTACCTTTCAGCTTTTATGAAATCCTGAACAATTTAATGATATTTTTTATGTGGCATATTAACATAAAACATAAAAATTTGAAATATATTAAATTGTTACTGATATTTAACTATTTTCCTTTTTCATCAAATTTTAACGGAATTTTCCCTTGCATAGAATTGTTTAGTATTATTTTCCTTGTATCGGTGTTTCTATTCTAAGTCATGCATTCAAATCAATACGTTTTTTTGAATAGAATGGAAAACATTTAATTAGAACCTGTTAAAGAGTGGTGTAAATTGTTAGTTTGTAAGAGATAAATCATTTTAAGGCAGTTTGAGTACAAAAATCTTCTGAGCACTTTGGGCATAAAGTTTATTCTGTTGACGATGACGAATTATTTACGGTAGAGCTTCAAGCAAGAAAGCTTACACTAAGTGAAAAGAATTTTTTAAACAGTGAAAAGTCTCTGTATAATTAATTATTCGACAATAAGATAGCAAGGATAACTAATTTTCCTTTTTTTTATTAACTCAGCACCTTTCAACTTTCATGAAACTTTAAACAAGTTTATGCTTTTTTTTAATGTGGTATATTAACATAAAGCATAAAATGCTGAAAGGTATTAAATAATTACTGATATTTAACTATTTTTCTGTTTTTCTCTTCTAACCATTGCATTTTCATCCCATTTTATTGGAATTTTCCTTGTATTATTTCCCTTGTGTTCGTGTTTCTATTCATGCAGCCATGCATTCAAATCAATACATTTTTTCTGACTCGAATGAAAAACATTTAATTAGAATCCTGTAAAAGTGTGATATAAATTGTTAGTTTGCAAGTGATAAATCATTTTAAGGCAGCTTCAATAATAAAAAAAAAACTCTTTAGAGAATTTTGTGCATAAAGTTAATGCTGTTGATGATGACGAACTATATACTGCACAGCTTCAAGCAATGAAGCTTACACTAAGTGAAAAGAAATTTTTAAACAGTGAAAAGTCTCTAGAGTTAATTATCTACAATTAAGTTTTCACGGAATTTTCCCTTGTATAGAATTTTTTTGTATTATTATTTTTTTTTGTATTGGTGTTTCTATTCATGGATCCAAATCAATACGTTTTCCTGAATAGAATGAAAAACATTTAATTAGAAGTCTACAAGACATTTAAACATTAAAATTAAAACATTTAAACATTTAAACATTAATATTTAAACATTTTAACATTTAAACATTAAAACATTTAAACAAGACATAGAAGGCATTTAATGAGAAGTCATTTAATTAGAAGCAAAAAAGTGGTGTAAATTGTTAGTTTATAAGAGATAATTTTTTTTAAGGCAGTTTGAGTAAAAAAACTCTCTGAAACGTTTAACTGCCCTTTGTGTGCAAAGTTTTTGACGATGACAAATTATTTATGACAGGGCATCAAGAAATGAAGCTTTCACTAAGTTTAAAGAAATTTTTTAGACAGCAAAACGCTTTCTCTACGACTATTCAATAGCTTAATACTAGTATGAAAATACTAATTATTTATTATACATAAATGCATATATATCTATACCTATTTATCTATTTATCTTTATATATAGTGCATACAAATATACACATATATATGTATGCCAGGTTTAAAAATGGGAGTTAAGAATTAAGCGAGTTATAATTAAAGATAGTTAGAACTCATTAACGATAACGTAATAGGATAAAGACACACCCTCAAGTGGAACTATACAGAGTAAAGAAGCTGGCGCGGAAGTAGACATAGGAATTTGCTTAGGTAGCAACTCCAAAAAAGACAGTTCTGAGCAGGAACTCGGGATGATAACATCCTCCACGCTTGTCTTGGCAAAATATGAGAACAAAGAATATCTAAATGGCATAGCCATGGACAGAAAGATTGCAATAAAGAAGTTTTTATACATGAAATCAAATGTGTCTTCCATGCCATAACCACTCGTCCGTGTTATATATATATATATATATATATATATATATATATATATATATATAGGAAAATATCAATAGGAAAATAATTTCACTCCTCCAATAACTAGATTGGTGTCTGTGTGATTTACAAGCAAATATGATCAAGGTTCCTTCTTGACTCCCCGAAAACGCTCAATAATTAAAGTCTCATGGGAATGAGATCACGTGATCTCTCGCTATGGGATATGAAAAATTATTGTATTATTCTTTATATATATATATTATATAGATATATACGTATATATTTATGAATATATGTATATATACATATACATACATACATATACATATATATGTGTATATATATATATATATATATATATATATATATATATATATATATATATATATATATATATATATATATACTCACAGACATATGCACGGAAGCATGTTTACAATCACAGAAGATGATCTTTTATTGTCAAAAGAAAAAAAAATGGGAATGATTTATGGCCCGATGTGCCAACCAGTTGTTTTTTCAGCGAAGCAACATGAGAACGATCCATTTGTCCACCACTTTCCTTGCACGCAACAGGTAGTTTATTTCTCCTCAATAGCTTTTTTTTCGCCAGACGAATCTCATTACTTTTCTTAACAATATTATCCTTCAATCGTATACTCTTGAATACAAGACATTATTGCTTATTTATTTCAGTATTATTATTATCGCTATTAACATTATTATTATTATTATTATTATTATTGTTATTTGAAATTATTCTTAACTGACGAGCCATTGATTGATAGATTATGAGGAATGAGTGATTTTTTTAAACGAAATAAACATTACCATTTTTCGCAAAACAACTTACTAATATATGTATAAAAAATATTTTACAAATTTGAGCCAAAATGCAGACTCTAAAATTTGCCATTCTGGTAAAGACTCTTTGTCCTGTACTAGTGCATCTTTTGTTCTTTTGTATATTATAGGAAGTCTCGAAGTAACTCCTTGCTTCGAAAATCCATTTAAGCGTGACTGGGCTTTGTTCGGGAGTGTCTCCATCAGAAGCAACTCTAGGGCCGGACAAATCGGAACCCTGTATAGAGTAACGTTCTTTAGGTTTGACACTTTGGCCCAAATTTTACAGACAAAATTTATACAAAATGTTACTTAATTTATGCTCTACCAAAAACCATAGACACCAAAGACACAATGTAATTATTTACAATCCCATTGTGTCTTTTATTTTAAGCTCCAAGTTTCAACCAGCTTAAAATTTTCCTGGTGAATACTAAAGGTTATTTAATTTATGCTCCAGTATTTATCATAGACACCGAAGACACAATGTAATTATATACAATCACATTGTGTCTTTTAATTTACGCTCCAAGTTTCAAACAGGTTTAAATTTTCCTGGTGAATACTAAAGGTTATTTAATTTATGCTCCAGTATTTATCATAGACACCGAAGACACAATGTAATTATTTGCAATCACATTGTGTCTTTTAATTTACGCTCCAAGTTTCTAACAGGTTTAAATTTTCCTGGTAAATACTAAAGGTTATTTAATTTATGCTTCAGTATTTATCATAGACACCAAAGACACAATGTAATTATTTACAATCCCATTGTGTCTTTTATTTTAAGCTCCAAGTTTCAACCAGCTTTAAATTTTCCTGGTGAATACTAAAGGTTATTTAATTTATGCTCCAGTATTTATCATAGACACCGAAGACACAATGTAATTATATACAATCACATTGTGTCTTTTAATTTACGCTCCAAGTTTCAAACAGGTTTAAATTTTCCTGGTGAATACTAAAGGTTATTTAATTTATGCTCCAGTATTTATCATAGACACCGAAGACACAATGTAATTATTTGCAATCACATTGTGTCTTTTAATTTACGCTCCAAGTTTCAACCAGGTTTAAATTTTCCTGGTGAATACTAAAGGTTATTTAATTTATGCTCCAGTATTTATCATAGACACCGAAGACACAATGTAATTATTTACAATCACATTGTGTCTTTTAATTTTCTCTCCAAATTTCAACCAGGTTTAAATTTTCCTGGTGAATACTAAAGGTTATTTAATTTATGCTTCAGTATTTATCATAGACACTGAAGACACAATGTAATTATTTACAAACACATTGTGTCTTTTAATTTTTCCAAGTTTTTACCAGGTTTAAATTTTCCTGGTAAATACTAAAGGTTATTTAATTTATGCTCCAGTATTTATCATAGACACCGAAGACACAATGTAATTATTTGCAATCACATTGTGTCTTTTAATTTACGCTCCAAGTTTCTAACAGGTTTAAATTTTCCTGGTAAATACTAAAGGTTATTTAATTTATGCTCCAGTATTTATCATAGACACCGTAGACACAATGTAATTATTTACAATCACATTGTGTCTTTTAATTTTCGCTCCAAATTTCAACCAGGTTTAAATTTTCCTGGTGAATACTAAAGGTTATTTAATTTATGCTTCAGTATTTATCATAGACACTGAAGACACAATGTAATTATTTACAAACACATTGTGTCTTTTGATTTTTACAAGTTTTTACCAGGTTTAAATTTTGCCTGGTAATACTAAAGGTTATTTAATTTATGCTCCAGTATTTATCATTGACACCGAAGACACAATGTAATTATTTGCAATCACATTGTGCCTTTTAATTTACGCTCCAAGTTTCAAACGGGTTTAAATTTTCCTGGTGAATACTAAAGGTTATTTAATTTATGCTCCAGTATTTATCATAGACACCGAAGACACAATGTAATTATTTGCAATCACATTGTGTCTTTTAATTTACGCTCCAAGTTTCAACCAGCTTTAAATTTTCCTGGTAAATACTAAAGGTTATTTAATTTATGCTCCAGTATTTATCATAGACACCGAAGACACAATGTAATTATTTACAATCGCATTGTGTCTTTTAATTTACGCTCCAAGTTTTAACCAGGTTTAAATTTTCCTGGTGAATACTAAAGGTTATATAATTTATGCTCCAGTATTTATCATAGACACCGAAGACACAATGTAATTATATACAATCACATTGTGTCTTTTAATTTACGCTCCAAGTTTCAACCAGGTTTAAATTTTGCCTGGTAAATACTAAAGGTTATTTAATTTATGTCCAGTATTTATCATAATTTAATCCAGTATTTACCATAGACACCGAAGACACAATGTAATTATTTACAATCCCATTGTGTCTTTTAATTTAAGCTCCAAGTTTTAACCAGGTTTAAATTTTCCTGGTGAATACTAAAGGTTATTTAATTTATGCTCCAGTATTTATCATAGACACCGAAGACACAATGTAATTATTTACAATCCCATTGTGTCTTTTAATTTAAGCTCCAAGTTTCAACCAGGTTTAAATTTTCTTGGTGAATACTAAAGGTTATATAATTTATGCTCCAGTATTTATCATAGACACCGAAGACACAATGCAATTATTTACAAACACATTGTGTCTTTTAATTTTTCCAAGTTTTACCAGGTTTAAATTTTGCCTGGTAAATACTAAAGGTTATTTAATTTATGCTCCAGTATTTATCATAGACACCGAAGACAAATGCAATTATTTACAAACACATTGTGTCTTTTAATTTTTCCAAGTTTTTACCAGGTTTAAATTTTCTTGGTAAATACTAAAGGTTATTTAATTTATGCTCCAGTATTTATCATAGACACAATGTAATTATTTGAAATCACATTGTGTCTTTTAATTTACGGTCTAAGTTTTTACCAGGTTTAAATTTTCTTGGTAAATACTAAAGGTTATTTAATTTATGCTCCAGTATTTATCATAGACACCGAAGACAGAATGTAATTATTTGAAATCACATTGTGTCTTTTAATTTACGCTCCGAATTTCTAACAGGTTTAAATTTGCCTGGTAAATACTAAAGGTTATTTAATTTATGCTCCAGTATTTATCATAGACACCGAAGACAGAATGTAATTATTTGAAATCACATTGTGTCTTTTAATTTACGCTCCGAATTTCTAACAGGTTTAAATTTGCCTGGTAAATAGTGGAGCATATTTAATTTACGCTCCAATATTTACCAGATTGGTTTGGTTTGGTTTGGAGTGCTACGGTCTACTTTTTCAACACAAGGGCTAATGAGACCGGGACCTATAATTCAAAGCCAATTCCGAACGGCTACGAACATCCATGCCTCAGTGGAATTGAAACCCAAGAACTCCGGTATCGAAGGCCAACTCCTTAACCACTCGACCATCGTTCTTCCCAATATTTACCAGAAGAATTTAAAAGAAAATAATTTTATAAATGACTAAGAAAATAAAAATATATTGAGAAAATAATTATGACACATCCTTTTATTTTTCATTTACAAAATTGCATATTAAAGTGTGTTCCAATTCTAACTCGTCGAACGCTGGTAGATTGGTTAAGGCGCTGATCGTTGGTACCGGAGTTCATGGGTTCAAATCCCACTATGGCATGGATGTTCGTAGCCGTTCGGAATCGGCTTTAAGCAGTAGGTCCCGGTCTCATTAGCCCTCGTGTGCAAAACAGTAGACCGTAGCGCTCCAAACCAAACCCAATATTAACTCAAGATTTGAATTTGCCTCCTTTTTTTACGGCCGTAACTAGGTCCTTTAGCGCTCGTGGCAAAAAACTGGTGTGCGCCCCAACCACCATATATAGTGAAAAAAATATGTAAACATGATTTTTTTTACTATGTATTCAGAAGAAACTCACAAAATATTTTGTTAATTCTTAAAATGTTCCTAGTATATTAATTTTTAATTTTTCTTCTATTTTTACCTTATTAATACTTAAAAATATTTTTAAACTCTTTGTAGGTAATATTTTGCTAATAAACTGAATAGTTTTTTCGAGGGAAATATTTTCATATAATTTCAGCGTTATATTTTTATTATAAAGTTGAGTTTTCATAGAAAATTGGTGAATTTCTAAATTTAAATTTAGTTTTAATAGCTTTAAAATTTAAAACGAATACCCAG
>CM063501.1:150766515-150784015 GCA_032207245.1 Pardosa pseudoannulata
AAAATTGAAAGCAAGTTCGAAAACGTCCGAAATCCTCCCCTACCCCTTTTCGAGCGTACAATGCCATTATTTCAAGTTTTATTGTCCCAGGTTAAGAGCAGGAGATTAAATTTATCAATTTATCACATAACTAGGTAAAAATAACATTTGTTTCTAACATTATGACGTCATTCCTTTAACGATCTCATTTAATCGTTTCTTACTTTAAATTATTTAAATATCGTCTGCATTATTTTCATACGTTTTATGACTGAACTTAGATATTAAGTAAATAATTTTCTTTTATGTTTGTCTAAAATAATAGATTAGGCACATATGTAATAATTTTAAATTTAATCCTCCATTATTTTTTGTTGCAATGAAAATTTTATCACCTGTATTAACAAATTATTTTTATAAAATTCGAGGAGTTTATTTCACGGACTAATAAATATCTACCGTTTAAGTTATATATGTTTGAAAATTAAGAAGTTTGTTCGTGTGTATGTGGTTTTTTATACATAACCACACGGTTTGCAATCGATTCTCTAAATTTTGGACATCATTTATGTATACTGCCAAATAATCACCGTCAATATTAAAATCTCTGTCATCTTATTACGTAATATGACAAGATAAATTAAAGTTAGCAACTAACATGCAGTCGGTAAAGATAAACAAATTATCGAGCGTGTCCAGATAATTCTCAGCCAAAAAAACAAACCATTATTTTACCTGCCTTATAGGGCACTTTAAAATTCTAGAAAATAAGGTGATTTCACGAAGTAAAGCAAATCTCAACTTATGACGAATTAGGCTTTAATTTCAAACTGAAGGGCAGCTTACTGGTTGCCTATTGGCTATCGTAAACATGAAAATAACGGAGAATGGCATGAAAGCTACTCATGACGTTGCATGAAATCGCTCTATTAAAAATACTACTGATCCCGGGCTAAAATGACGGGCTACATGCTAGTATTTAATAAAAAAATTATACGGAGTCAGTCCATATTCTTGGAAACACCACAAGCCAAAAATTGTTAAAATTGTTCATCGGCCTCGTATTTAAGAACAGCGAAACCCCCTAAGCTTTTTAAACGTACAGTTGTTCCTTAACATGTTTTAGTTTCCGCATTACGCTTTTAAACAGAAACTCGAGCCATTAGAGAGGATAATAAATTCACTGATCAAAACAAGTACTACGACTGACTACTGCATACGCCGCATACGTCGCCAGTTTTCAAAGGGATTCCGATCCTCAAACAAATCCCCTGAGAAAAAAAAAACGTCATTTAATTACACTGTGTTTAAAAAAAAGTGTTTGGTGGGTTCTGACTGTAAACGAAAATATAAGTAAAAGAGTCATCCTATTTCGTTTTAATAAATTGTTAGAGTGTCATTCAAACCTGAAAAGTTCTCCGAAAAAGTAAGGTGGTGGAAGGGAAGGTTTGAGGTGAATGTCCTGTTAAAAAATGCTTTAATTTCTACAGACGGTGCCTCTAAATTTACATCAAGCGATGAGCTCAGGGAGAAAACGCTAAAATTAGCTGCTGTCGTTGAGGCATTTTAGGTGTTTAATCATTTTGAGAGATTTAGCGATTTATTTTTTTAACAAAACGCCATGAGTGTAAGCTGTGTGGTTGGGAGGCATTAAGTATACAGAAAGGGGTTGTTAGGAAGGCACTTTATTACAGACTTGGCAGTTTTCATTAGGTTTAAGAAAACCTACGCGATATCTGGGGAAAGAAAAAAAATGAGACTTCGACTGGCTTCACTGAATTGCTTTTACTGCCCTTCTTTTACCAGATAAGACGATAATAATAGGAAATGAATATAAGCAATTATGCATTAGCAAATATATGAATTAAATCTACCTCAGTCCCTATAATGATGTTTACCTTAGTAAAAAAATTTATTTATTTTAATTATAACTTTAAATTTGACTATTTTTGCCACTAATTAATAATTTTTAAAAAATGACATTGTAGAGCAATCGTCTTCAAATTTCAGTTGTTTAGGGGTATAATAAGTTTTTGTTTATTTTTAATTTCGATCTTTTATACAATTGCAAAATAATTATTATGTTAAAAGATCTATTTTCATATTTTAATTTCCTGCATTCGCACATTTATTCTTACATTTAAATTATACAATTAGTATTGAGATCCATTTGCTTTACACATGAGAAGAATCTTGTACATTTCGCCTGGAAGTAAAACTTCTTATTGAGTAACTTGTTAAACGCTTTTTTCAATGATTCGTGATTACATGGCAGAATGTGGTACAACAGTTACCCGACCAGCACACTATCCATTTGTTTCTCTCTGGTCGAAATAACTGTCATTTGATGCTACAGTTAATTCCAGAATCTAGTCCTGGTTCTACGCTGCAGCACACTAGTCGAAACCCAGGGGCGTCATCAAAAAGGGGGCGATCCTTTTTCCCGTCATCATTTTCATTCTCAGGAGAATATCTACTTTTTATCCTAATTTCTTTTTGATTTTCTTTAGTTTTCAGTGATCTATTTTTTTAACTCATTTTTTTTCTTTAAACTTTGCTGAGTTATGATTACGACGGATTGATAACACTGAAAATCTCTGTATCAAAAATCAAGCTCAAATACCATTGTACCATTAAAAATTAAATTTTTCAAGCATCTAGTGAAAAAAATTAAACAATTAATATATTTTAATTTTGAAATTCTTGAAATGCTGTTGAAGAATGCTTTTCAAAATGACTCACAGATATCAATAAAAAACAATTTTTTTTTTATTTTTAAATGGTCAAAGTTTAAGAATTGCTTAATTTGCACCGTGCACCTTTGAGCCTGCACTATCTGTATCCATATATTTAGTGTTGTTTGGAACACAGATGGACTACGTTTCTGCTACACGAAGGTTATTGAGACCAGGAGCTATTGCTTAAAGACTTTTCCAAAACATTTACGGCTACGGACATCCATGCCAGCCATGATATTCGAATCTACGAACTCTGGTATGGAAAATCAGCAATCTTCTTATTTAGTTCTAATTCAGCCTTGTATGTATATAAACTATTTATTCACAACAAATAAATTTTGCGCTTGTAAAACTTAAAAAATTTTGATACTTAAATATGTAAGGTAATCTATTTAATTAGACTTAGTATGATAAAGATTAACTGAAAGAGCAAAGCCTTAATTTAGTCTTTGGGTACTTAATTACAGAAAATGTTTTTGTTAGACGGTTATCTAATTAACATCTTATGAACAGAAAGTAAAAGTTTAAAAATTTCGACATATAATTAATTTATATTTGGGAATATATGCACTAAAATATGAGTATTCTCTTTGATTCTGTATACGAAACACAGAGAAAGTCCTTCAGAATTACGAAATAAATGTCCGACTTCCTGGGTTTGTAATGTACAAAATAACACCGTGTTGCACAGAAGCATCAGTAACTGACGCAGTAAGAGTTATTCTTTGAGGCAGGAAATTGTGGACTTAAGAATGGTGCTTAATGTTTGAAAGCTTTGTACTATGAACTTCACTACACCTGCAGCGAACAGTACTTTCTCTCTCAATATTGTGCGAACGATCGGGTTAAGTCAAATTATCAGCTTCTTGACTGGACATAGATTCCCAAACAGGATAAGGCACTCAGCCCCATCTAATCTGAACACGCTTCATTGCAGCCTTAAAGTTTGAGGGAGATCTCATGAAACTAATTTTGAACGTGTTTCGACTGCAACGAAAGCGAAAAATGTGGACGGTAGGCGCTCATTACGGAAGATCTTTACATCGCTTGATGGTGGGAAGACTTCCTGTGGAAATCAACAAGAAAACGTCCGGTTGAGATTCTGATGTCAGCGGTTGTTGAATTGGATGGATTGAAAAAATTTAGGAGAAATGTAACATCGTATGGAATAGGATTTAACAATCGTATTAACACATTGTAACAATCATAAAAGTGAGAGATACGAAAAAATATTAGATTACTCTCCTCTAATTTATTTAATGAATCTTGTAACTATCAATGGAAAATTCCGAATTATTTGTCAAATTTAATAATCAAGACAAAATAGTACGCAATAAGACTTTTATACTTTACATATTATGAGACTTGATATTTTAATATTTAAAATAACTAGTAGGTTCATTTAATTTTTAAAACTTTATCGTTTATTTATTTTTTGCATCCACTTATTTGTCTATACTATTAAATACAGTATTCGAATTACATAATTATATATACTGAAATGAGCAAATTACTAAGCATTAGAGAATCCCAGAAGATCTTAAGTTAAGAATCAAGCTTTATATCCCTTCTATGCTCGGAGAGAATCTCTTAAATTATGTACTTGAACTAGCCCTAGATTGTTCAAATCCAGTGACATAATCCAATGCATCTATCCATATTGTTAGATTGAAACGTAACTCTGTAGCATATGAGATACGGTTAGAAATCCACAAATTCATATCCCACGCACATACTGCATAGATATGTATATGTATATGTATATATATATATATATATATATATATATATATATATATATATATATATATATATATATATATATATACATATATATATATATATATATATACATATATATATATACATATATATATATACATATATATATACATATATATATATATATATATATATATATATATATATATATATATATATATATATATATATATATATATATATATATATATATATATATATATATATATATATATATATGGAATAATATCAGTATCTAAGACCCTAAAGTATATCCAAAAATTGATCCTTTTCCCTATTCATTATTCTAAATAATAATTTCTCCTGTATATTAATCTTGTTTTCCCAGCCATCAAATTCGAACGAGGAAGTTCTTCATTCCTTCAGCCGAACCCCAAAATTTTTTCTCTGATTTTCAAAGCTAAAAATGATACAGCTGGCATTTTAATAATAAAGCAATAACTCTCCCGGGAAAAATCTGTAACGATCAGCAATAATAGTCATCCGGAACGCCACACTTTGGCAGATGTCTCTAATCAAAAGTCACTCTCTTTAAGAAATTAATTGTTATATCAGCATTTTCACACCAGATAAACTTCACGTGGTATTTGGTTCTCTCTCGATCATGGTTGGTGTTTCGAGATCTAAGCAGACAGCATTTTGACACTGGTTCAGATTTTTCTGGATTTTGTTGTAATTTTGGTGAGATGAAATAAAAATTACGTTCGGCTATGATGACTGATGTATTTATTCAGGACAGAAGTTTAGCGGGACTCTTAGCAGCCCAGTATGCCCGAGAATGCTGAGAAAAATAATAGGAGCAATTCAAAGGGATTTTTCCTTATAAATGTGTGTCCAGTTTGTCCACCATTTCATAAATGGATAAATATTTTTATCGAAACTTGTGAGCTTAGTGATTATGTAAGAATTTTAAATGTTCTTTTTTTTTCATATAAAGATTTAAAAATCAAAATATAAATATAAAATAATAAATATAACGAAATTTTAAGTCTATGTCGCAAGCAGAGTATAAAAAAAGAAAGAAGTCGTATAATTTGTATGTCTTATATAATGTATGGTCATAATGATTGAGCTTGTTTGTTATACAGCCAAATGTTCTCTATTACCACAAAGAACGCTTAAGAGATTACCCCTTTACAACGACAATTTGTGAAAGTGACAAGAATGGCTATGAAACCAAAGTACCTTTTCCGGTTGAGGGATTTCCTGCAAAACTTGATATGAATCTACAATTTCGGTGCGAAAACAAGATGCGAAACTTCATCAAACTAGTTCGTTCCTATTTGAGTTATCGTGTTCATATAAACACACAGACGTATAAGCACGGGCAGACATTAAATGAAGTTAATTTTTAAGTGAAGCAAATTAAAATATTTATAAAAGTACATTTATATTTGTAGAAAAATAGTTGTTTTTCCAATAAAGTTTCATTTTTGTATTTAAAATTCTTTTATTTTTTTACACTCTTGATAAAATATATTTTTTATTAATTCAGAGATATTGAGATTATTATCTAAATATTACATAGATATAAGCAAACTTGTATACTGTATCTCTCTGCATTGTATCCTGATATTACATGAAAAACAATATGTAGAGAGTTTTTGCAGGCCCTTGTCCCTTTGAACTAGGCGTTACCATAGTGTAACCCGCGAACAATTGTTTGGACAAATAAATCAATGTTATCATTATACTTATTTTATAGGTTGCAATAATACTTTTAAATCAAGACATTGTCTCTTTATAACTTATCTATTTAGGATTTGTACTGGAGGAAGCAATTCGTTGAACGTCCTATAAAATTGTCCTATAAAAGTGTTTTTCGGCCTTATCGACTCATGCAACTGTTATAACGATTATCGTTAAAATATAAGCTTTTTTATTTAGAAGTACCTGCATTTCTGAGAAACATTTTTCAATTTTGCATTTAAATAAACAAAAAATAAGTTCGAGAATAACTGAAAGTCATTTGTTACAAGTGTTCCAAATTTACACAATATCTTTAATGATGATATATGAAGGATATATCGCCAAAATATAAGTAGTTTTATGCATCTCACTCCATTAAGTCGTAATTTACAAAGACATTTTTTTTAATTTTGAAAAAGAAGGAGATTTTTTTTTCATTGTATTACATATAAATATTTCTGTCTCGTATTGATAAGTTTGTATTTAAAAAATCGATTTCCAATAGGATTGGCAACTAACCATACTTGTAATATTAATAAAATCACTCAAGAAATGTATTATAAAAATGTTATGATTATTTTTGAGTCTCACACTTTTTGATCTTCAATGCGGACAAAGTAGCATAATAATATGTGTACTAGATTATACCGATTTCTGAGAAATAAACCAAATTTTTTTTTTTTTGAATTGCATTAAATATAAATATTCCTCTTTTGTATTGATAAATTTGTAAATAAAAAATATTAACCAACACGATTAACAACTAGCCACGCTTGTAATATTTATAAAATTACTTAAAAAAGTATATAAAATTGTAGGGATCATTTATTAGTCTCACCTTTTTTGATTCTCAATGCTGACAAAGCTGCATAATAATATGTGTTCTAGATTATAACGACTTATGAGAAATAAACGAAACATTTATTTGCATTGTATTAAATATAAATATTTTTGTTTTGTATTTATAAATTTAAATTGTAATGATTTGATGTTTAATTTGCAAATGAAAAATATTAGCCAAAACGTTGACAACTAGCAATATTTGTACTATTTATAAAATTACTAAAAAAAAGAAGTATATAAAATTGGAAGTATTTCCTGGTTTAACCATTTTTTATACTCATTGCGAACAAACAAAGTTGCACAATATTTGTACTAGGTTATAATGATTTCTGGGTAAAAAAAAAGAAGATTTTTTTAATTGTATTAAACACAAATATTCCTGTTATGTATTGATAAATTTGTAAATAAAAAATATTAGACAACACTATTGACAACTAGCCATACTTGTACTATTTATAAAATTACTCAAAAAAAATATATAAAAATTGTAGGAATTATTTTTTAGTCTAACCGTTTTTTTTATACTCATTGCGAACAAAATTAGATAATAATATGTTAATAAATTATACCGATATCTGAGAAATAAACCAAACATATTTTGTAGTGTATCAAATATAAATTTTCCTGTTTTGTATTGATAAATTTGTAAATAAAAAATATTAGCCAACATCATTGACAACTAACCTTACTTGTACTATTTATAAAATTACTCAAAAAATAAATAAAATTGTAACAACCAATTTATTAGTCTCACCGTTTTTGATACTCAGTGTGGACAAGCAAAGTTGCATAATAATATGTGTACTAGATTATATCAATTTCTGAGAAATAAACTAAAAATTTTTTGAATTGCATTAAATATAAATATGCCTGTTTAGTATTGACAAATTTGTAAACAAAAAATATCAGCCATCACAATTGGCAACTAGCCATACTTGTACTATTTATAAAATTACTCATAAAATATATATAAAATTGTAGGAATTATTTATTAGTCTTACCGTTTTTGATACTCACTGAGGACAAAGTTGTATAATAGTATGTGTTCTAGATTATAACGACTTATGAGAAATAAACGAAACATTTATTTGCATTGTATTAAATATAAATATTTCTGTTTTGTATTTACAAATTTAAATTGTAAAGATTTAATGTTTAATTTGTAAATAAAAAATACTAGCCAAAACGTTGACAATTAGTAATATTTGTACTATTTATAAAATTACCCCCCCCCCCGAAAAAAAAGAAGTATATAAAATTGGAAGTATTTCCTAGTTTAACCATTTTTGATACTCATACAAGAAACAAATTTGCATAATATATGTACTAGGTTATAATGATTTCTGAGAAAAAAAAACGAAGATTTTTTTTATTGTATTAAACACAAATATTCCTGTTATGTATTGATAAATTTGTAAATAAAAAATATTAGATAACACTATTAACAACTAGCCATACTTGTACTATTTACAAAATTACTCAAAAAATATATAAAATTGTAGGAATTATTTTTTAGTCTTACCGTTTTTTGATACTCACTGCGGACAAAGTTGCATAATAATATGTGTACTAGATTATATCAATATCTGAGAAATAAACTAAAAACTTTTTGAATTGCATTAAATATAAATATGGCTGTTTGGTATTGACAAATTGGTAAACAAAAAATATCAGTCATCACAACTGGCAATTAGCCATACTTGTACTATTTATAAAACTACTCAAAAAATATATAAAATTGTAGAAATTATTTTTTAGTCTTACCGATTTTTTGATACTCATTGCGGACAAGTTGCATAATAATATGTGTACTAGATTATACCGATATCTGAGAAATAAACCAAACATTTTTTGTAGTGTATTAAATATAAATATTTCTGTTTTGTATTGATAAATTCGTAAATAAAAATATTAGACAACACCATTGACAACTAGCCATACTTGTTCTATTTATAAAATTACTCAAAAATTATATAAAATTGTTGGGATTATTTACTAGTCTTTCCGTTTTTGATACTCACTGCGAACAAAGTTGCTTAATAATATGTGTACTAGATTATACGAATATCTGAGAAATAAACCAAACATTTTTGTAATGTATTAAATATAAATATTCCTGTTTTGTATTGATAAATTTGTTACTAAAAAACATTAGACAACACCACTAACAACTAGCCATACTTGTACTATTTTATAAAATTACTCAAAAGTATATAAAATTGTAGGGAATTATTTATTAGTATTAGCGTTTTTGATACTCAATGTGGGCAAACAAAGTTAATATTGTACATTGTGTAATATGTTGTGTTGTATATTGTATATGTTGTATTATATGTTGTTATATTATACATTGTGTAATATGTTTACCTATTTCATAAAAATAAACAAATTTTTTTGTATTGTACTAAAATAAATATTTTTGTTTTATATAATAAATTTGTATTTACAAAAATTATTTGCCAATACAGTTGAGAACTAGCAATACTTGTAATATTAATTAGAGTACTCAATAAAGTATTATAAAATATAGTGATTATTTATGAGTATATTTACCTATTTTGATGCACAATGTGGACAAGCAACATAGCATGATAACATGTACATTAGGTTGTACCTATTTCATAGAAATAAATATATAACTAGCTATACAGTTTTTTTCTTTTTCTGTCTACAATGTATGGCCTGCCAACCCACTCGAGTTTAAAATACAGTGCACTCCACTTAATGTGATCAGTTTGGGACACCGTGATTTTGATAACAATAACCGATTGATAACAATAAACGATATGCAAAATTAGATAAATTTACCCCCACACACCTTTAACCCTCTAAGCGGTTAGCACGTATATTTCCGCCAAACCGATGATGACTTCAAAACATACAGTTTTCGACATCCAATAACGCTTCGAAAATGGATGTAATGTACATTCTTGCCAGTGCTTTTCCCCATGGAGTTATGAAGTAGGAGGGTCAGGTCTATTGTTTAGGAACTGCAGCCCTCTTTCACTGACATTTCTTGAGGCCCTACCACCTGAGGCACAAAGACACTGTTAGATTTTCATGGATTTGTAAATCCCTATTTCGAAGTATTTCGTTTGCGGTAACAGATGTATCTTTAATTGCACTTCTTAAATATCTTGGATGACTTTCTTAAAAAATATAAATAAGTCTCTCAAAGAATATTTTATTTGTACTTTTAGAATCCATTATTTCTTATGGGATAATATTCCAGACTTGAAGAGCTTTATGTGTATTAAAAATTAACAATCTATAATATCAATTTAAATATTTATATGTAACCAGAAGTAAAGGGACAATAACGAGGGTGGGTTTTCCATATTCCATTCTAGTCGACAAAGGGTGAAGGTAAATATCATAGAACTCTTTGGCCACTGACATTAGGGTAATTTGGAGAATTTTCTTCTAGATGTGTTCCACTCGGAGGGTTAATTTACAAGTACTAAATTTCAAAATGAAATGAAAAAACTCACCTTATATTTATGTACTGTATATTATCCTTTAAAACATAAGAATTGTATACATAATTAAAAAATTGATCAATTGTTGATTCTCTACAATTTTTTCTAAGAAGCTCATTGATAAATCGTTCGTAATCATAATGTTTTTAAAGTCATCGGAGTGGTGTTGTACTCCACGTTTGAACACTTTCAATGCAACTCAGAAGATGAGAAATGTTTAACTGCACTGACTCATATTTGGTAATCTGTCATAATGATTTAAATTTACGATCTTTTATTTTAATGTTAAATCATTTCGCTTTCTGGCTTCCATATCGACAAGCTGCATGTAAGCGAGCAAGGCATACAATGTGAATACGCAGTTCCGATAATAATGTGTTTCCATCTGATTATCTGACAACCATTGACCACCAGCAGGGCGTGAGTATTTCTGAAAAATTCCAGGGTTGTGTAATTTCTACTCCTTTGTACATTCCCCATTTCCCTAGGTTGAAGAGGTTTGGTTTGGTTTGGAGAGCTACGGTCTACTGTTTTGCACACGAGGGCTAATGAGACCGGGACCTACTGTTTAAAGCCGATTCCGAACGGCTACGAACATCCATGCCACAGTGGGATTCGAACCCACGAACTCCGGAACCGACGATCAGCGCCCTAACCAATCGGCCAGCGTTCGGCAGGTTGAAGAGGAGAATTCTTGGAAATTCAAACAACAGCGAAGGGAAAGAAAAGAATGGGTTCCTTCTGAATATATTGTGAATATTCCTTTGCCAGTTAAAAAGAGGTTCAAAAACTGATCCCATTAACCGATGTAACGATCACATAAAGCGATAATTTTAACATACATATGAATAAAAGAAATCGGGACCAGAGATTTCGATAACAATAAGCTATTGATAACATTAACCACGATCACATTGAGTGGAGTCCATTGTATTAGAAAATTTGGCAACGCACGAAAAAGTTTGATAACCCCTGATTTGAACGAACCCCATCTCTGAGTTTGAAATTATCTCATCTCGACACATCTTAACACACTACCAAAATAAGCTGAATGTCGAAATGAAGTATGCTTGAAAAAACGATGTTACGGTAATACACAGATAATTCGTAGTTTTTTTTCTGTCCCGTGATGAATTACGAAAACTTTTTTCCCCCTTTCACTTAATTGAGTTTGCTAAACGTGGAGCTCAAGGGAAACTTTTTTTAGCGAATAACTTTACTTATCAATTTCATCGTAAGGTAAATTTATACCGAAATAATTACCCGGAATGAAGTCATGCTTTATGTTAAGTAGCGTATGGTCGATTTAGTAAATTTAATTAAGCCCGTATTACGGCGAAAAATTAATTAATCAATGCCACAGAAATCTCCATGATCTTACCATCAACTCAAGTGCAAACAGGAAACACTCGTATTAATGGGGCTGTTGGAACGTTTCTTGGAATCTCCATTCAGTAATATGAGTAATTTTTCAATTAGTTATGCGTAAGATAGGTTAGAAAGATCTAGTAGATAGTATAGAATGTAGGATATTTTCTATTAAACATTTCGAAGGCTTTGTCACAACCTGCATCATATCAAAGAAGTTGTTGCTATGACCAATTACAGATCTTCAATTTTAGATCAGTGGTTGCCAAATTTATGCAGCTTCTAAACATTATTTTTTAAATATTACTTGAGCTATCAAAAGAAGAAAGGACAGAAATAAAAACTTTTGTTTTCAAATGCTGCATTTATTTATCGCTAAACGTTGTAGGTGTTACAGTTTTAATACAGTTCAAATACTGCATTTATTTATTGCTTAGACGTTGTAGGTGTTACAGTCCTTTTATATGAAAACAGTGGTCAATTCTGAGCCACGTTTTTAAATCAAGTGACTAAGAAATAAAGGGACAAAAATCAGAATTTATTTTTCAAATCTTGCATTTGTTAGTATCTTGTAGCCTTACATTTCCAGCAAATGTGAAAACAAATAGATTAATTTTAATAAAACTGTATATAATAAAATGAAATTAAAATTGAACTGTACATAAAATTTTTTTGAAGTGTCGTTACTAATAAATTTGAAAAGTTAGAACAAAATTTTTATAACACAAATTAACTTTAATAAGAAGGATGACACTCGGTTTGGTCGTCAGCAAATATTTTGTTATAGTTGGTAGTGGCTCCGCATCCAATACTGCCATTCAAACCAATTAATCTGTTTTTTACTTGTTTATTATAAATTTCATTCTTGAAAAAGAAACTGCTCACGGATATGTGAAGCAGAGCACTGAATTCAATTTTGTACCGATCAAGACCAAAATCAGGTATTTTTCTTTAGAAAAAAATACCGAATATTTTCAGGCTGTCAAGAAAGTAATTTTTTGGGCCATCAATTTAACCACAGTGAAGTATTTCTCCGTAAGTATATCTAAGCGGGAAATATCAGAAAATTTTCTCTCGAGCTATTTGGTGATTTTTGTATTGAATAATGCCGCGGATATCTAAATTTTGAGAATCCAAATTTGCTACAGGTATATATTAATACAGGCGCAACAGAACTACCTGAGCCTAGTTGACACTTATTTCTTTACTGGCGTGGAATAGAAGAAAAGAAATGAAAGACAGAAAAAAAGACGAATATGTGATTTTGGAGTTCATGACCAAACATTTAAAGAAAATTTATGGATAACAAAAAAGTCTGCGAAGGAATTTTTTTCTACCCGTCGCTGCAGTGTGAGAATTATATTTTGTAAATATTATAATTCTGTAAATATTTTGCCTATCTCCATAAAAATGTATAACATATATTTGCCAATCAGGACTTTTTTTACACTAGTCAGAATAAACTGAAAAAATTACTTTTGCAGATTATTTAAAGCATAGTTAAACCGGACAATATTATGAAATATAGCTTATTTCATGCTTTTAGAGGGCTTGAAGGAATAAAGAAAATCGAAAAAAACTTAAATAGTCTATAAACTACTTCTTTTCATTCACCTCGTTTCATCTAATAGTAGAAATAATTAAAAGTGACTTCAATTGTACGATTTTCTACATTTCTTTCTACAAGTCTGACTGTGTGAAACAAGCTATATTTTATGATATGGTCTTGCTTAACTGTGTATCTATTTTTATATCTCTAAGATATAAAAAAGTGTATATTGTTTCGAATATTTATGTTCGGGGACTATTAAGATAAATAATAGTTTCTTTAATAATAATAGGATAAATATCTTCTTATATAATAGGCCTTATTTTCAGTACGTACATGCTGCGTATTAGTTTTGTATGGGAGAAAAAATGTAATTTTTAACTCTTTTCATCAACAACATCTATATGAAATGAGTGCATTTCACGATCTATATCTCATCAAGTAGTCCACCATGGGTAAAAATTTGTCCACTCCTAGTTTAAACAATTTAAATTCTACCTTCTTATATAAAAGGGGTCAATGCAACCCAAAAATAGTAAAATAATAGTTATGTAACATTGTTCTGTTGTTAGACATAGAACTACACTATCGTTAAAATATATTCCCTAATCCAGTGCTTTTGAAAATTTACAGATTATCGTCGCTCTTGCTGAATCATGATTTTTCCAAAGTAATCCAGTGTAAATCACCAGCAAGTACTTTTTATACAATAAAGCTATAACTAGTACTAATTACAAATGGAATATATCTCTATTACAACGGTTTATTTTATAAACTATAATTAACTTAAATAATTTTTGCGCAGTGAAGTAAAAGTAAACAAACTTTAAACTCCTTAAAATTTAGCGAACAAGTTTTAATAAATGTAATGTGTGAGTTTATTTTACTGTACAACACTTACTGCTTTTCAATAAAAACCAATGCTTTTGTTAAATCATGACAAAATATTTTTTAAATGTCAGTTGATGACACCTATTTTTTAACTGAAAAAGCTGTTATCAATCTAAGTCTAAATTCAATTGAATTGAACAAGAGACTTGGACCCCAAGTAAAAATCGAACGATGGTTTCCAAGCTAACACAAAAACCGCTCATTTACATAGGAGCATCAAGTATATGGCATTTAGCGGATCTTATGCAAATCAATAACTTATTAGTTCGCCCTGACTAAACGTAATATCGCGCGACCAATGAAAATGTAGTGAAAATGTTTACAAAATTAGGAAAACTAGGTAATATCTCGTGTTGTCCCTATGAAAAAGTCAATACTCCAGGGAGCCGAGGCACACAGTTTATTAGAACAACTTTTCAACTCAAACTTTTTAAGTTTCTTCAAGACAGCCACTCCCAAATTATTTTAATCCCATTTTATTATTATTTTTTATTTTTTAAATGTTTGATTCGCCTCTTTTTACATGCAGAAAT
Organism: Pardosa pseudoannulata; assembly: GCA_032207245.1. Taxonomy (NCBI): domain Eukaryota; kingdom Metazoa; phylum Arthropoda; class Arachnida; order Araneae; family Lycosidae; genus Pardosa; species Pardosa pseudoannulata. The sequence continues at coordinate 150,781,367 of CM063501.1, forward strand.
AATTTACAGATTTATACTTTAGATATTGATATATTTTATTAAGGATAATTTTACTGATTTTTAAGTATTAATGAGTTATAACTACACGACGATTATTTATTGATTACATCGCTTTCTCACGTGTTGCCAAATATAAAATTTCAATATTATCTTATTTACTTTTGGGAATTTTTAAATTTATTAAACGGTGATCTAAACAAAGCTAAGGCGAAATCCTTTTGGATCATGACTTACCGCTCCGCTGCATTCATGGTATAAATTAAAATTTGTATTAGCAATCTATGACCATAAATAACTGAAAAAATTCATCAGACTTCTGCAGTACAATAACACTGTCGTAGAAAATGGTCTGACTGTTTTCTAGGAAAACTTGTAAATAAATCAAACATAAGAAGGTGGAATTTTTATAGGTTCTAAGGCGACATCCTTGTAGATCGTGACCTACTGGTCGGGAATCACTTGTTTAGGACTATATTCATGATATAAATGCAGATTGCATTACTTATCTATGGCCACAAAAACTGGAACAATTTATCAAAACTTCTGCAGTACACTAACACTGTTACAAAAAACCTCTGGCTGTTCTCTTTAATATAATTTTACGTAAACAAAATAGAAAAAGAGAATTTTTATAAGTTTATTCTAAGACTAACCTATAAAATGGAAAGAGAAAAAAATTGAATAAGCAATGAATATCAATTGAATTGATATATGATAGAAGGGTAAATGAAATGAATACAAAAATAGGAACTTTTAATTCCTCCTTAACATGAAAATACCTGACGAATCCCATTCTAACAGAACAACAACATCCATTTACCCTAATCAAATTTTTAAATTTGGTCGGTTTATGCAGAATTTCAGATTTACATTACCAATCTACGGTCATAAATCCAGAAAAAGTTTATTTAAATGTCTACAGTACAAGAACTATGCTGCAAAAAACGATTTTACTGTTTTCCCAAATATAATTGTAAGAGAAAAAAAGAAAACAGCTGAATTTTCAAAACTCCTCTCTAAAACAAAAGGAATAAATTCAATTGAATAGATGATAAATATTAATTGAATAGATATCTGGAAGGAGAGCAAACCAAATCAATAATAGAAAGAGGAACTCCTAATCCCTCGTTAGCATTAAGTGACCTGCTTCTTGCTGTGCAAACATCATCCATGATTGTTAAGTGTTTGACGCCGGACTCCACTACAAATTATTTTTATGCTGTTAGCGGTTGACATCCTAACTTTCAGTCAGCCAGCCACTTAACCCTTAATTGTCTAAATTGCTACAATGAGGTTTCAGAAGATCCAGCTAGCGAAGAAGACTTACGAGGAAGAAGGGAAAAAAGAGTTGAATAAATGGAGCATTTTTTATGCCTATGTTCTGAAGCGTGGCCTTGGGTTTTAATTAGGGGAAGATGGAATTAAGCGAAAAGCTTTTGGAGGAATTCTAAGCTTTCTTTCTCGGTTTCCCGAGAAGAGATGAGCTTCACTTTGTATGCATCAGGCGAGAGAATGGTTTAAAAAAGAAATTGCCATTTGGAAGATAAGTAACATTTTATAGACGTTACTGTGTTGCAATCGACAAATTTTTTCTCGCATTACTCTAAACCCAGAGAAAGATAACTTCGTATATTTTTTAACTACTATTTTAGGAATAGCATATACCCCGTCATATGACGGGATCAGTAAAAATTTTAATTTTCCAGAATTGCAAAGTACCCTATGAGGCAGGTAAAATATAGTTTGTTTTTTGGCTGACAATTATCTGGTAGACGCTCAATAATTTGTTTATTTTTAATTACCATATATTAGTGCCAACTTTAATTTATCTTGTTATATTACGTGATACGATGAACATCGCAGGTTTTAATATTGACAGTGATTATTTGGCGGTATATATGAATGATGTCCAAAATTTAGCTAAACTATTGGTTATGCATAAAAGACAAACAAACTTCTTAATTTTCAAAGATATATAACTTAAACACTAGATATTTATTAGTCCATGAAATAGACTCCTAGACATTTATGAAAAGAATTTGTTACTAATACAGGTGATAAAATTTTCATTGCAACAAAAAATAATCAATGATTAAATTCAAAATGTAACTAACACATATGTACCTAAGCTATTATTTATCACATATGTACTTAATCTATTATTTAAACTAAATTTAAAAGGATATTATTTACATCATATCTAAGTTCAGAGATAAAACGTATGAAAATAATGCAGACGATATTTAAATAATTTAAAATAGGAAATGGTTAAAGGAATGATGTCATAATGCTCGAAAAAAATTGTTATTTTCATATACTTATAATGTGATAAATTGATTAATTTAATCGACTGCTTTTAACCGGGGGAAATAAGGCTTGAAATAATGGTATTAAAATGGTAATGGTATCCGAAATGAGGGAAGGGGTGGATTACAAACGTTTTCGAACTCACTTTGAATTTTTTGCTAATCCTAATTCATCAAGAATACATAATGGATGCCTTTATCCAATCCAGGTCCAACCACTTCATAAACTCGAGGACAGACGGACAGATAACTTAAGCTATTATTATATAGGGGATGAGAAGAGATGCAACAGATTATAAAAGGCCTATTTTACTTAAATGCGAGGGAAAGGGTTTAAGAAATA
>CM063501.1:150786515-150896515 GCA_032207245.1 Pardosa pseudoannulata
AGAAAGTCACGCAAAGAACTTGGAAAGGAAGAGCGTTCCACACGTCATGCTTGTACACCCTGGGGCCATCCAATTGTCTCCTCCCATTTGTATTTACAGAGGTATTAAATCATTATGTCGAACACTGAACCTTGTATGAGAAAGGCACGACACAACCCAACCTTCCTGTCCGAATCTATCATTAAAGCCCTTTCTCCAGTGAAATCATCAAATAAATCTCAGTTTTTTTTAAAATGGAGAATGCCTATATTTCAGACATTTTCCATAGACAGATACATTTTTAGATGTATGGTGGAGCTGCATTAACTATGTGAAGTTTTTTCAAATGTAAAATAAAAACAACATTTTCGGAAAAAGCGGGTTGATTTTTCAATTGATAAAGCTGAGGAAATATTACATTTACAATAAAGAACGTTGAATTTTCAATTTGTATCAGCTGAAATTGCAACTACTGTTGTAGCATTTACCTGCCATAAGACTAGAAATAAAAAGTATTGAGAAAAAAATTATGATGTATACTTTTATAGTTCCTTCATAAAATTACGTAACTTGTATGGCAACAAAATTCGTAAACAGTATGGAATACTCAGTAATTTACAAACTACCGTTTTGTGGTAGTAAATTAATTCTCGCTTTTAGGGTCAGCTTGTTCAAACATGCATTAGTATTTATAGTTATGCATACGCATCAAATGTAATGCTCAATTTGTAAACCTCTTGTGACCGGATAAGTCAAATTAATATGAAATATAAATTTAATATAGTAAATAAATAACAATAATATATTTAATAAAATAATATATTTTATAATATATATATATATATATATATATATATATAATATATATATATATATATATGTTTAGTCTTTTCCTGTTTAAAACAATCTTGACACTTTGAGCATTTTATAATGCATGCATTGAAAATATTTCGTGTGTGTGTGTGTATGGGGGGGGGGGTTCAGACCCACTGCACTTCCCTACAACTGCGTTCTTGACAGAAAAAATAATAATTATTAAAAATAGGATAACGGTTTGTTTGTACTTGTTTAAATGAATAACTATGAATAGTAACGACTGAGCAAATTACAGATAAGTGTAACAGTGTTAATTAAAACATTGGAGTAAATACTGCAAATACTGTAGATTATTAAATAAATACTGCTTGAAAACACGCCAATTAAAAGCCTTAAAAATATGATGACGGTTTATCTGTACTTGTTTAAATGAATAATCATGATTAATCACGTCTGAGCAAATTACAGATGAGTAACAGTGTAACTTAAAACATTAGAGTAAACACTGCAAGTAAATATTGTAGATTATTAAATAAAAAGGTAGATTATTAAATAGTTCTTGAAAGCACGCTACTTACAAGCCTTAATTTAAAAAAAATTCATGAAAGAATTCAGTTTTTATATACAGGTCTTTTAAAAAGAAGTAAAGTTAATTCTTTAATTTTCCAATAACATCAAAATCCGTGAAAAACAAATGTAAGATTTGATTTGATAAAAGTTTTGTTTATTATATTGGTAAACTATAATCTTAAATCCAAACATATTTTACCTACATATATGATAACGGTTTGTCTGTAATTGTTTAAATAAATAATCATGATTAGTAACGACTGACCGAATTACTGGTAACAGTGTAACTTAAAATATTCGAGTAAATACTGGAAGTAAATACAGTAGATTATTAAATAAAAAGGTAGATTATTAAATACTTCTTGAAAACACGTTACTTACAAGTATTAATTAAAAAAATCATGAAAAAATTCAGTTCTTATATACAGGTCTTTTAAAAAGGAGTAAAGTTAATTCCTTAATTTTTCAATAACATCAAAATCCGTGAGAAACAAATGTAAGATCTGATTTGACAAAAATTTTGTTTATTATATTGGTAAACTATAATCTTAAATCCAAACATATTTTGTCTAAAAAATCAATGTAAGACATTGCGTAAGATTTATTACCCATTGTAACTAACATTTATGACATCCTTTTTGTTTATCTCACGCTTTACTAACGTTGGGTAATCCCGTTTGTCTTCATCTGAATTCAAACAGTGATGCCATAAAATTCATTTTACGAATCATTTCATGAAATAAGTGTTTTTATGATTATCAGGCGATATAATGTTGGCGGTTAAAGTCTTAATGGCCCTAAATCAGGATATCCAAATTCCCAAGGGATTTTTGGCATAGAAAGTGATAAAAATAATCTTTTGGGGGAATAAATGAAAAATGGCTTCTCTAGCATTTATAATATCAGAGATATGTACACATGTTAAACTAATTGATAATTGAAGAAACTGTTGAATAAAAAATTCATTAATTTAAGAGGATATAGTTGAAAAGCCAAATACTACCACACGTTTGCATCTTTGAAAATAACGTTTATTTAGTGTGTCTGTGTTTCAAAATGTCATCAGATTTTTTTTTTCAATTTATGTAAAAATAATTTGGCCGGTATTTATTTGGCCTGAGAAAATCTTTTACCAATTTTTAAAGAGATATATTGCTTTCCGAGCTGGAAAGTACTGATTATAAACCAACCTATTTCTGATTTAATATAAAATAAAAAGTTCTGCTTTGTTTAGAATAATAATTTTCCTAGAACAATAATAAAGGTTTAACATTATAAAAATATTTTATTTTGTCACATGCAGCAATAAAACCTTTGGATGAACTTAAAATATAAACCACCAAGGGAGAAAAAAAAACTTTTATCCGTAAAATAGCTTTTGAAATTTGCAAATTAGAAACTAATTTTTGCTATCAAGTACAGGCTAATTATATTTTTTTATTCTGTGAACCTCTATTATATTAATACGAGTTATATATTTTATTTTATAGCATAATAAAGTCTATTTTTTTAAAATTTTCAATTTCCTTAGTTTTTATTATTTCAAATTTTCAAATGTCAGATATATTAAAATGATTAAGTTCACATAATGAAAAAGATATGTTACCTGTTATATATGTTATATGTTAGCTTCAATTTTATATACAGATTTAGTTTCGAATATATATATATATATATATATATATATATTTCAAAAGTTATTCAGTAAGTGAATATATTTTTTTTAATTTGAGTATCTTCATACTAACTGATATGACAAAAATTATAATTTTTTATAGGTAGAGCATTATCATAGAAATAGTAAACACCTTATGTACTGGAAAAGCTGTTTTAATGAAGATTTTAGGTCTGGAAAAGTAGCATATCCTCTTTTCGTGACATTGGATTTAAATTATTAACTTAAATTTCTGAAATATCTTATAAGCATTATAATAAAAATAACTAAATAATTAAAGATATTTAAAAATAGAAAATAATAATTATAATAAAATAATTATCAATAAAACCAAATAAAATTCACATATAAAAATATTTTAAATGACAATTATTTAAAAAAATTCAATTTTTAAAAAATGTTTTGTTGATTTTTAAAATGTTTCTCATGAGCTAATTTTCATCTTTTTTAGATTTTTAAATTATTTCTATTGAAAAGTGCATTTTGAATATATTAGGGTACATTTTGAATAGTTAATTTTTAGGAAATATTTTTGCGTCTGTTCGTTGAATTTTCACGAAAACTTCGGCGCTTCCAAAATTTTAATTGAGTTTTAATTATCTAAATTTAAAAATAATACAAAGGTTTATTTTAATGTGTATTAGGAATGTTTGGCAGACATTTTGAAATAATGAATTTTAATCAAAATGAATATGAAGCCACAAGGATAATTTTGAAGTTTAATGAAAGTTCAATAAAAAAAATGGATTATACAAAAATGCTAATTGATTTTTAAAAAATAAATTTAATGTAATTAATTTACTTATACTTCAATTTATATGAGTACAAATTTCCAAATTTAAGTTAATAATTTATAAAATAATTTTATGATGTATAAGTATGTATAATTTTTTATTATTCCAAAACATGTAAAGTGGTTAGGTTATACCTTATATCAAACTAATATAACTCCATGTTAATATAACTCCAAAGAATAATTTCTACCAATAAAAATATTGCATGTATAAAGATATTGAAAAAGATTTTTACACTGTGATAATGTGGAATATTTACGTTTATAATAATTTTATGCTTTAAAGTAAAGTCCATAGAAACATTTAGATTTTTTTTCCGGAAAAAATTGTTACACTATTTTGTAAACAATAAAAATGCGTATGATAGTAGAAAATTTGAAAAGTAAAGAAATGAGAAAAGTAGAAAAAATTGAATGTGTCCATAAATATTAACTTTAAGCAAGTATAATAATTTGAAAGCTCTAAGGAGTAAATATACTTAATTGATATGTAAGAGGGCAGTGGACATAATAAAGCATTTTTCTAAACTATTAATTAAAAGCTACGTAAATTTACGTCCCTGTAGATTGAAATATATAAAAAAGCATTTTATTAAAAAAAATTAAATCGAATATTTTTAAATTCAATTTTTTTTGTATTTTATTAAATTTTAAATTGTTTCTCCTGACTTGCTATTTAACTTTGGAATGTTGACAACTTTTAGTTAATAATATTTTGCCGACAAATTATGTGCTGATAACTTATTAAATTTTCAAATAGAATGATGTATAAGAAAAGGAATTAATTTTGAAAGGCCAAACACAGCGCCCGCCGCTGCGGTGCCTCACCAGGATGCTCATAGGTGCCTACAAACCAAAAGTCTAGTTCACGTGCAGAGGATTTCGCTGCACGCTGGCGCTATATAATGAACTGTTTCTCGTTCGGTCAGTGGATTAAATTATATTTATTAATTGTTTTTAACATTTGGAAATCATATATTCTGCGAAAAACATCTTCACAATTTTTAAAAACAAAACCAGGGATATGGTGTTACATATATAACTTATATACTGTCTGTAAGACAAAATGAATGGTAAAATTTGGACTGTTCTGTTAGAGTTCGATCCTTTTTTGTCTAACAAGACAAAATTGTTTTTCAGCGGATTATTTCTATAAATATAATATATCACCGAAATTACTTTACCACACTAAAACATTTCTCTTTATATTGATGAAATACTTCTTTTATGTTTCCGTGAAAACTAAATCTTACAATATATAAATTTAAACATTAACCGTCTGCAAAATCGTGTGGCCAGTTAATCAGTTAAAAAACCAAAATCGCTTCAGCACCTAAGTCTACGCTCTAATGCAACTCTTAATAAACCGTACCTTCGGATGGTTCTGAATGCCAAGTGCAGGAAAAATAGCTGAACTTACCTCAGTGTTATAGTATGCTGTGCTTTTTCAGTGGCCCATATATATAAAGCGTGATTTTCTATTAGTGCACAGTGCGTTCACATAAAAATTTCTTATGTTTGTTTGCTTTTGAACACGCTACGTGGTGCAGCACCTATTACTGCATGCACTGCTAGAATACAAGCAAGCAAATCAACATAATATTTGAATATATTATAAATAATATTTATTATATACCATATAAAGATAGGTAGACATAGATGAAGAAAATTATTGTCTCTCATAATTTTACCAGGGTGTGCAGTGCATACCCTGCACATATCGACCGCACGCCATTCATATATATATATATATATATATATATATATATATATATATATACATATTTAGTAATCAGTGCTATGTAAAATAACGATGTGAAAATTTTTAAAAAAGGAATTTAGGTAACTAAGAATTAAAAGTAACAAGAAATGAGTTTTTACATTACCAATGTTTCACATTAATAAATTTCATTAGTGTGATCTAATAAATAATATTTTTATAATTGTCTATAAACTAATTAAAACATTTTGTCTTATTGAAGTAATAGTATTAAAATTCAAAGTTCTGAATTTGACAGTAAGATATAATCTATAGTTTGCAAAATAATAAAATTAAATTTTTCTAAAAAGAAAAGTAGACAGTTTCCAACGGAAAAAAAAATATGAGTTTTAACGTTGCAAGAGTCTCTATATTAACAAATTCCAATTACGTGGTATTATAAATAGCTTTTTTTAATAATTGTTTCCAAATAGACTAAACTCATTATAAATATCGGGAAAAGCATAATAATATTTAACTTAACTTCAAAGTTCAAATTTGTAGCTTAGAAATCATAACCTTAAAATTTTACTTTTTCTTTTTTTGTTTACTACAGCCTAATAAAATATATTAAATAATGTCTATCGTAATATAGTGCATTAACAATTTCATCATGTGAAGCGTTGTAGTGATAAAAATAATCAATCTAATCATTTTAGTGATTCTTATAATTCATATAATATGACAACAGTAGTTAATGCCTAATTTAAAATTTATTCATATAAAACAATCTCTCTTCTATGGTTAACTGATCACCTCGCACAGTTAGCATCAGCAAATTTGTCATTCAATCCTTTTGAAAGAATGTCCACAGACAGCGAAACAGTTGGTATGTAAAACGTTTTCGAGTGACGTCTCCCATAAGAGATTAGGAGAGTCAGCGTTTGAATAACAAAATATTCCGTATTACGGTCACGGCAGAGAAGAATTACAAGTAATCAAAATTTAATTACATGCGTGATATAAGTGTACGTAAAGACTGAGACATTTACAGGAATTTAACCACTCACACGCATATAAATTTACCGAGGTGTCATTTAAATTATGCTTCAACAATGGTGTCATAAATATCTCTTATCGTTCGCTATTCACTTGTTTGGGCAACATGGGTGTATGATGGATGGTATCAGGTGATCAAAATCTTAATGCGAAGAGGTGGATAGGATCAGATTATTTCACTTAACTGAAAAAACAGCAGCGTGTTTCGATCTATAAGCATCTGTATCTCTGCAATTCAAATATTTAATAAGTTACGTGATACAGCTCTGTGCATCGTCTTCTACAAGTGCTAAACTAAATTTTATTTATTTCTTTTCCGCGGGAAATGCAGGAATGAATTTTTCATCATAAAAATTTCGGGTCACGTTCCGAAGAGCTACAATCACCATCGTTACCGAAAAACGCAACCTTATATACAATGGCGTCGCCTGGTCCCACTCGGATCTGCTTGAATAACAATGACCGTGATTTGCGAGTCCTACAGCCCCATGGATGACAGTTTGAAATAGCTGCAGGCTTGCCCGAGAAATGTCCAAAAATGACCGGAGAGAAATTGTTTTGTAACATAAAAGTGTTATTGTTGAGTCTTCGTTGTACTGCTACTGTAAATGCTATACATCCCTGACTTAATACATTCGGGTCGTGTGCCTGTGGATTCGTGGTTTCCACTGAATTCAATTTGAAAGTTTAAGAATTTACTGTCACTTATTTTCGGATGATTGCACATGCAAAGTAAGGAGTAGTGAATTTGCGGTTAGTATAATAGCAGTAAACTATTTTCGTATCTGAAAGAATGAAAAAAATGCTAATATTTACATAAAATATACCGTGTGTGAATTAAAGTAGTTTTAACACCGGATCAAGAAGCGAGAAGAATCAATGCTTTGACTGAATAACTTCTAAACATACTTCTATCTTGGGTGGAACTTTTATCAATAAACATGACTCAACAACAGAAAATTGGTGGAAAAATTAGAAAAGTTTGGTAAAGCCACGTTTTTTTATCGGAAGGATGTGGTTTATTAACATTTGGTTGGTTAGCTGGTTGGTATCGGGTCCATCTAAAAGTCTTATGACTTCTTGTGAAAATTCGTGGTTGCCACTGCCTCAAGAGGTGTATTAACATTTCATCACATATTTAAAGGTCGTAACTTCTATCTTTTTTAATAATTTTCTATTGGGGGAACACTAACTTCATCTTAAGGCTCTGCTTTTCACTCAGTATGAGAAATAATTTCTCGGTTGAAAATTCGAATCTCGTCCGAATCAATTGATGAGCTAGCTTTGTAAGGGAATTCTAATTTCTCTCACTTTTAACACAAGCATGAATATGATATCCCTATACCTGAAACTTCAAGAAAGCAACTTGCACCTGTAAATAATAAAAATGGGGATCCTATCCCTGCTGTACTAGATGAATTGCAGAGGTCTAATTAGAGAGGAGGTTCTCAATTCTGGTTCATGTCAGAATAAAGGGGAAAAAAGGCCTCAAATAAATAAATAAAATAAAACACAAACAATTTTTTTTAACTTCAGAACAGGAATTTCATGGATTGAGAAAATAAGTTTTTAGATAAGAGTACCAAAATCATTGCCGTAAAACTTAACTGTGACCCTTTTGTATATGCTCAATGTTTGATTACACAAAGGTTTAATTCAAAACAGCTGCTAGGCTGCTTTAACATCTAGCAGATTTTATTCTACTTTATGATTTAATAGGAAAATTTTAACTTCAACACTCAAAAGTGGGCATTAAAGTATAAAAGGACAGCACAATTATCTACTGTAGGTAATAATTATTTCCTGCAATATTATAAGCAATAAGTTAAATGATTAAAATTTTTAATTTTAAAGAGATTTTGTCGTAGAGTTTGGAAATATAAAGGTTTTTTTAAGATTTTGAGAGGTTCTATTACATTTTCTGTCATTATGTCCACAGCCATCTTGGCACTCGAAAGAGAATGAGTTAAACAGAAAAAACAGGAAAAAATATTTTTGAAAATCTTTTGTAAGATGCTGCTTTCTCTGAATTTTATCATATCATTTTTATGCATAGCGTTTTTGATTTGCATCTTAAGCGTTCAACAACGATAACAATAATATGCAGTATAATATAAGTTATGTTCATGTAAATTTATTGATAATAATTGTGAAGTCGATATTCTTTAGAATTTTAAAATTAAGATTACAAAGAATGCTTCACAATCATCGACAGTAAAACTGTTCGTAAAAAGTAAACTTTAAAGATCACGGGAGCATAATTTGGCACGGGAAGGGAGATCAAATCCCTTTCCAGAGATTTTTCAGAAAGGGCAAATTTGCTGTATTGTCCCTCCAATTTTTTTGGGGGTTTATTCATATTTTAATTTTTTTATTTGATTTTTGACCCCTCAATTGAACCTTTCAAATAACATTCCTATTAAACATAATCTTTGGTAACTTAAATTTTTTACGTAGCTCTGCGAGATAAATTTAACACTTAAATGCCCAATTTTCTTTTAAAAAGCAAACGAATGAATAAATCTATTTGTATTCTTAAAAGCAGTAGAGGTGTCATCTAAATATTAAAAACAGTTTAATAAAGTCTTCAGTATATATTGTAAACAAACATTAGGTATTAGAGCTTCAATATCATTCTTATAGTATATTAGAAGACTAAATTTGGTATGCTGTCAAAAGACAACATGGAGCATTTAAGGGTGAAGACTATAGCAGTGCAGCTAATTAAACGAATCATCTGGAATTACACATGGTTGTACATTGACGACACCAACAAAAGTTCACTTAATGCATCAATAATATACCTCCCTGCCATAATAGATTAGCAAAGTCATTTCAAACAATGCTTTTGTCATCCAGCATTCGTGCTATGGCGATAATAAACGGGAAGCGAATTCTTACTCACATTCCACAATGCTTTATGGTTCTTTGAATGACTCCGAATCTATTTTGTCTTGACATTGTTTTAGGCGTTGATGAAAGTATATACCATAAAAATACCTTCCAAAGTAACTTTGTTTATTAAGTGCTAGTATTAGGCGATTGCATTAATTTGTCATGTATAACATATGCAAGAAGTTCTAAAGAACTTTAAAAAATTAGATACTTTCATTGAGGTAGCTAGCTTTACAAACATTTTCACAAAAAAGAAGCTTACGTAGCGTAGATTAATACATAAGCATAAGTATTTTTTTATATGGTAGGTATCAGCCACGTATTTTACCTGGGATTTACTAGTGAAAATTTCTGTTATTTGTGTAAAATAGTTAAATGTAAAATTGCAGAGAGTGTTATTTATGTTAATGAGTATTGGGAGGCAATTGATTTTACTGTATTGAGCTTTTATTAAGTTTAATAGTTTAATTGTATTTATTTAAGAATTTTTTCTTGAAAAAATATATATATATATATATATATATATATATATATATATATATATATATATATATGACTGATTAAGTAATGTATATTAAGCTGTTTTTTTGAGTGACTTTCCGTACTAAACATCTGGTTCTTAATAAACAGTTTATGATAGATAAGTAATAATCTTAAAACTGTTATATAAATTACAGGGCAAGAAGCGGCTTTTTAAAAACATAATACAGAACAATTAAATGCTGTTTAAATATGCTATATGCATCCCCTAAATAATAATAGCCTAAGTTGTCTGTCCGTCTGTCCGCGAATTTATGAAGTGGTTGTACCTGGAATGGATAGAGGCATCCATATTGGATTTTTGATGAATTGGGGTTAGCAAATTTCACAGCGAGTTCAAAAACGTTTGAAATCCAACCCTTCCCCCATTTTCGAGTGTTTAATGCCATTATTTCAAGCTCTGTTGTCCCCGGTTAAGAGCAGAACATTAAATTTATCACATAATAAATAGGTAAAAGTAACATTTTTTTCTAACACTATGTCGTCATTCCTTTAACCATCTCCTTTAATCATTTCTTATTTTAAATTATTTAAATATCATCTGCATTATTTTCATACGTTTTATCACTGAACTTAGATATGACGTAAATAGTTTTCTTTTATATTTGTATTAAATAATAGATTAGGTACATGTATGCTAATTTTAAATTTAATCATCGATTATTTTTTGTTGCAATGAAAATTTTATCACCGGTATTAACAACAAATTCTTTTCATAAAAGTCTAGGAGTCTATTTCACGGACTAATAAATATCTAGCGTTTAAGTTATATATCTTTGAAAATTAAGAAGTTTGTTCATTTGTGTGTTTGCTTTTTATACATAACCACACGGTTTGCAATCGATTCGCTCAATTTTGGACATCATTCATATATACCGCCAAATAATCACTGTCAACATTAAAACCTCTGCTCTCCATCCTATCACGTAATATGACTAAGATAAATCAAAGTTGGTAACTAGCATGCGGTCAGTAAAGCTAATCAAATTATTGAGCTTGTATCAGATAATTGTCAGCCAAAAAACAAACCATTTTTTACTTGCCTTATAGGGTACTTTACAATTCTAGAAAATTAAAAATTTTACTGATCCCGTCATATGACGGGCTATATGCTAGTAATGTAAGTAATCATCACCGAAAATGAATAAATGAATGCTCTAATAAATGCTTTATTGTAACACGTGGTTATTATATGAAAATTTTATTCAAATGTGAAAGATAACATCACTAGGGTTACTAAAAAAATGAAAAAGTGTCTACGAATGCAAACAATTTTGTGAATGATATGTACATATGTGACAGAGGAATTTTATAATACCTGTAATTTTGAGAAAAACACTTTATGAAAAAATTACAATACCATTTCTTCTAAATTAGAAATTAAACTTTTTTGTACGGAAGTAGACCACATTTTCCAAGACCGTAAATATGTAAAGTAATCTAAAAACTAATATAAATTTTGTATTAAGTATAACCTTCATTTGTCAATCTTAGTTATAGGCTAGACACGAAGCTCTGGTTAAAAGATATAATAGAAAAAATAAGTACAGTTTAAACATAACATCTATACTCATATCGTACCGTAATTTTGTACGTATAGTCCCCAGACTATCTGTGTGTAAAAAGCTCAAATTATCAAAATCGGAAGAAGGCGGGGAAAAAAACATGTCTCGCGAACGGCAGATAATCAAATGTGAACAAAAGAAAGACTCACGAGAAGTCAAGAAAACATCGTATCATATCGGTAATAAACCATGGAAAAAAAATACAACCCTTAAAGCAGAACGATCAGTCGTAGCATGTAGCACAATCTTAAATTGTGTCCTGGAGTACGGGAAAATATCGATAGTCACTATTTACAGCTCCGATTGTTTTCAGAGTTCTGATTTGCGGTAATATTGGACATTCATTATATCGTTAAAATATAGAAGCAGTTTTACTGCTGATTTCAAGCTGAAAGTAATTCAGAAGGTCGACATTGAGGTCTACGAGAAAGCAGTAAGAAATTGGCTCAAGCGAAAGGAAACATTAAAAATATGAGATGAAAGCGATCCAATCGTAGTGGAAAAATACAATGGCCTGCATTAGGAGATTTACATAGCTGGGTTCTCGAACAGAGAAATGTCGAGGCTATGGCAGAAGAAATGATTTCAAATTGTAAAGGTTGAATTAATTGAGTCTCATCCAGACTTTTCGGCCCTTTACTGTACTTAGATTTTTATTCTTAAAATAATTTAATATTTTCATACTAAAATACATATTTTTTCACTTATAGTCCACGTATTATCTAGTGGTGTGGACTATACTATGGTGTAAAATTACGGTACTTCTAAAACATTGCTAAATAATGAAGAATGTCCGAATACCACATATTCAAGAGCTATCAACGAATTTTTACAAATACAAAAGCTTGATATGCATCGGTAACCAAGCAATAATACTTAAATTTTAAATGGCTCTCTCGGACATCCATGAGTTTGTTAAGTTAACTCTATTTTGTTTCTTACATTTTTGTGGTTGCATAAAAAGTTTCTCACTCAACACCTTTCCCATTCGAAAGATGCAATTCGAATGACAAAACTACTAATGCTAACTGTTACGTGAATGCTGCGAAGATTACAACAGTAATTTGGTAATAAAGTCTTTCAAGTAGAATATCTCTATTCTCCAGACCGCTGGGATTTTTCTCAAAGGATGTTTTGCTTCTGGTTCAAAGAGAAGACTCCTCGAGTTACTTATTATGAGATGGATTACTTAGATTTGATCTTATCTATCAATGCATTACACACAAGATATAAATGTAATATAGTCATGCATCATGGGCTTGGAAACCTAAAATTTAGTATGCAATTTAGCCATTAAATAAAACGTCATAGGAATGATTTTATCTTTACTGCGACACGTGGTCATTATCTGAAAATATACTCAAGTATCAATGATGGTATTACTAAGCTTATTGTATAATTGATAGATTTGATAACAATTTTGTCAATGAGATATACATTTTAAAGGCCAGTTTTGTAAGAACTCTACTTTTGAGAAAAACACAATATGACAAAAATTATTATATCATTAGGTGTAAATAGAATTTTTGTCAGTTTAGAGTTTGATGTCAGTAGAGCTGGCGTTATATTAAGCTGTTTTCAAAATTTGAAATATTAAATCCAACAATTTACAACTATTTTACAGTGTTGATGATTAGGATAGTAGAATACATAAATTTATCTGTCAAGAATAATTTAAAATTGATTTTATCTCAATGTGTCACAGCTTTAAGTCACATTATCACATCGTGATATATTTATAGTAGAGACACAATTCTTCCTGAATGAGCATTTAATTAAATTCAGCTCTTATAAACAGCAACAAAATGCAATTTGCACTTGGGATACCTTTAAGAAAGAATCTTAATGGTTTATGTGGTTATGTGCAAAAGCTACAGAAAGGTTTTTTTAAAGAGCTGAATTTTAATCATAATGTCAAATATAAAGTCAAAAATCTCTCAAATATAAGCTAATCAATATCTCTCCATCAATATTAAGATTAAATAAAATCAATTAACATGATCTAAACTAAACTAATCAATATCAAACTCAATCAATATCTTTCAAATATAAAGTAATAAACATTTTGATTTAATTTTTTTAAATTATCTTTTACACCTTTTATTTCCATATTCTGCTTAGTTTGCAACATGAAGCATAAATTTTCTGTTTTGTACAGTTTCTTATAAATCAAATATGATGAACACAAAATTGTATTACATACATTTTACAATACATTTTACTGTTTTTTTATCATTAAATTCGATCGAAAGTAACACTATTAATAAAAGCTATTGCAGCATGCATGTCTAAAAAATTCAGCAGTTAAACCGTGGATTGAAGTTCTACCAAAGAATTTGAACATCTGTGCTTCAGCAGAAATTTTATACCAAGTTCACTATGCAGCAAGTTGTTCTTCTATCGACAGTTATACAAAGATGGTTAAAATGAATTTTAAATTGAATTAAAATAATTCTTCATTCCTTTATTGGTGAAATTAGTTCCCGAACTATGAACGAGCTAAAATCTATTTAATTTACTTTTTTACTTCATAAAACTGATATGATCCCACTTCATTTTATTATTAACCTGTGAGGACACGTGCTGGGCCTTTGAGACCCGGGCGTTATAAAAACATTTGATAGAAAATTACCGAATAGAGATAAACTTCCCAAATTTTCAGTAGCTTTCTGATATGTCTTCTAGACACTAATAACATGCATTTCCGCAATTTTATCTAAATATTTTTCTCAGAAAGAGATACTTTTAATTTATTCGGGCTACAGAAACCCAGGACACACGCATACACTTTTGTATTTTTATTTAGTGTTTGCGGTCGGAGGAAAGATACTGTGAAAACTACATCATTATTTGATTAAAATGATGAAATATTAAGATGCGATTTAAATTTTTAACTTGTTTGTGTCTTATGTTTGTGCTTTCTGAAGGCTAATAAAGAAAGATCTACAGTTCAAAATACTTTTACAAATTAATATTTTAAATAATCTGAAATACATTTAAATTTTCTAATAAAGTGTTTTTGGTAATAGAAATTTTCTGTTTATCATCAAAAGCAATTTTGTAGGTATTTGACTGAGAAAATTTGCACCCAGCTTCAGAGGCCCGGCGCTCGTTTTCGTGTAACTGCGGGTAGCGTGCATCCTCGCAGGTTAAAATAATAAGTTATACTCCGTTATACATGCTTATACTCATTACATTCTATTCACGAAAATTCTATACTTTAGCTCGATACAATTAAATAAACTGACTACAGACAGAAGTGTGGTATTAGTACAGAAGAATGGTTTAGAAACAAACTCCCTTCTCCCCCACATATCGAAGAAAATAGTCCAATCAGCGTTTCACATGTCAACCACAAATTTCAGAAAAGTTCCACTTTTTCCCATTGTTTGAAATCAAAACAATCGAAATATGCTTCTAGTCATTTTCACGGCCACATCAAGGGCGTGACGAATAACAACTCTACTTTACGATTATAAAAAAAAAAGTCTCTATATACAACAACAAAATCCTTTTTTACAATTTCCCAAGGTCAGAGAATACGGCGAGACACAATTTGAATAATTCTTCCTTTTTTCTCCGGGAATCTTCAACGTCGATCAGAAAATAAACATGTGGAACAGAGGTATTTTTCTAGGAAGCATAAAGAACGTTGACTCATTTATTACTGACTTTTCTGTTGCTTTTTATTTATGCTGCTAATACGTTAGCTGTTTCGAAACAATAGAGGGATGACATTCTCCTTCTGCACATACGCGCTATGCTATTTTAAAATATAAGCCGATAGCTTCTTGATTCACGATGGGCTGTTTCACTGAATCGGTTACTATAAAAAGAAAGCAGCCCACAAAGACGACACTTGTAAAGGGTATTTTATTTTATAACTTTTGATGCATGTATCTTCATTTACCTCCATTTTGCCTTTTAAGGAAAGAGAAACGTTTTATGGTACAATAAAGAGAAATTAAAAATGCCTGGAATTTTGACTGCTCAAGATTGCACTGATATAAGGTTTTTTTCTTCCATGCTGATGTCGTATATTCCATAGTTTATCAACTTTGTTGGGAATTTTGATTGTTCAGGATTGTATTGATATATAAGAGGAACTGACATGATGATGTTTTATATTGAAAATATTTTTTTAAAATCGCTATCAAATTTTAGCAAAGAGAATTCAAAACAAATAAAACAATATGCTTAATGTCATATACTTAACTTTGCTTACTATGCTCGTTTAGCGACCAGTGGGAACAGCATGAATGTGTTTTCTACTTTATAATGGGTGAAACATACAGATAATCTAGTATATAATTATATGCTCTATCAAACTATTGAAAGTTCTTTACGCTTCAGGTTAAGTGATATACAGTGGACTCCGCTTAATGATATCAATCACTTATTGTTATCGAAATCACTTGGTCCCGATTTTCTCTATTCATTTCTATGTTAAAAGTATCGCCTTATGTGATCGTTACATCGGTTAATGTTATCAGTTTTCGAACCTCATTTTACCAGGCAAAGGAATATTCACAATGTATTGAAAAGAAAACTATTCTTTTCGTTTGAATTTCTGAGATTTTTCCCTCTTCCACCAAGGGAAATGGAGAATGACCAAAGGAATAGGGAATTACCCGTTCCTGGAATTTTTCAGAAATACATACACCCTGCTGATGGTCAATGGTTGTAAGATAAGCAGAAGGCAACACATTCTTATCGAAACTAAGAAGAAATATATTCACATTTTATGCTTTGCTCGCTTGCAGCTTACCGATATGAAGAAAGCGAAATGATTTAACATTAAAACAAAAGAAAATTTATACCCTTATGACAGGTTACCAGAAGTGTGTCAGCGCAGTTCTACAGAGCAGTTAACATTTTTCAGCCTCTATTGTGAAAATTTTTGAAAAATCGTGATGAACTTACTAGAAGAGATAAAGAAAATGAAAATACGGAGTACAAACGTAATAGACTAGCAAAGGAATATTCACAATGATTTCAGAAGGACTCCATTGTTTTCTTTTCTTTCGTTCTTGTTATAATTTTCGAGAATTCTCCCTCTTTCACCTAGAGAAAAGGAGAAAAAAACAAAGGGGTGGGACATTACACGTTCCTGGAATTTTTCAGAAATACGCACACCCTGCTGGTGGTCAATAGTTGCCAAATAAGCAAAAGACAAAAAATTCTATTCGGAACTGCGAAAGATCTTATTTACATTTTATGCCTTGCTCTCTTACATGCAGTTTGTCGATATGGGAGCCAGAAAGCGAAATGATTTAACATTAAGACTAAATATCGAAATTTAAATCATTATGACAGGTTACTAAATATGAGTAAGTGCAGTTAAACATTTCTTATCATCTGAATTGCATTGAAAGTGTTCAAACGTGGAGTACAACAACCCTCCGATGATTTTAAAAAGCATTATCATTACGAACGATTTATCAATGAGCTTCTTAGAATTGTAGACAGTCAGCAATTGATCAATTATTTTTATTATGTAAACGATTCTTGTGTCTTAAAGGATAATATATAGTACATAAATATAAGGTGAGTATTTTCATTTTATTTTGAAGTGTAAAACGTATAAATTAAGGGGGGTAAATTTATCTAATTTTGTATATCGTTTATTGTTATCAGTCTGCAGGCTTGCAACTTCTGAGGTACTTTGAAAAAGGTGAGAAAAGTGACAAATAATACAGAATAAGTGACTAAAAAGTGACTAAACATAAAAAAGCGATTTTTTTTCTCCTCTTGATTACAGATGCTATTATTAAGATTTTTTTATTTATTTTAACACGAAATCAAATGATTCATGCAAGATATAATTTTATTGTTAAATAAAAAAAAAGGTTAAAAATTTTGTTTAACGCAACTCAACATTGCTTTTTATTCAAGAAAATCTATAAATTAGATTTGAATATGTACAATACATTAATTTTATAATCACAATTTTCTACATATATTAATGATGTCTTGAAATATGTACATGGCTAGATTAGAGTGTCTAAACAAAAATTGTGAAGTAAAAGAAAAAGAGAAATGTGTGCTTTGATGTAAGTTACTTTAACGTATTAAATGCACATTTCAGTACAAATGCACATTTCAGGAACTTCTTTACAATTTTTTAAAATCACTAAATTCTGGAAACTGTGTGACTAATTACATCTTAATAAGAAAAATAAGATTAGAGCATCACATTTTTGGTCTTTTATTAAAATATTTGTTATTAATTCAGATTTTCTTTTTTCAACATAGAAAGAACCGCAAACTAGATCAACCAGAAATCCAGGCAGGGTCCGAAATAGCCCATGGGTTGATGGTACTTGAAAAAAAAATGGTTCTGAACAGCTAAGGGGTGATGTACTTGTAAGATGTCATTTTCGCCATTTTTCTTCCCACCAGTAGCTGTACAATCTCTGATTCAATAATGTACTTACCCAAGGTCATCTACTAATACGAGAGCCGAAGCTAAAATAATACAGAAGTTTCTATTCGGTCGTGTTAGAGTGATTGTAGCGTTTTTATAAGACCGAAAATACGGTTTCAGTACATTGTCGGTGATACACCATGAAATACTGAGACTAGTGACTGTTTTTCTTAAAAAAGTGACTAAAAGTGATCAATTGTAAAAAAAGTGACTAAAGGTGAGAAAAGTGACGGAATTGCAAGCCTGAGTCTGTTATTGTTATCAAAATCACGATGCCCCAAACTGACCACATTAAGCGGAGACCACTGTATTGACTTCAGGAGAGGAAATGAAGTCATACGGTTATGATACGCTGAGAAGAAAGTATTAAAACTTAAGTAATTTTTTTAACTTCTGGTAAACAGTTTTCTAGCTCACCAAAGCAGAAAGATGAATAGCTTAGGATATTTTACATTCCTTCCGAAGAAAATTTCTGAACGTATAAATTAAGGGTGGTAAATTTATCTAATTTTGTATATCGTTTATTTTCATCAATCAGTCATTGTTATCAAAATCATGGTGACCCAAACTGACCACATTAAGCGGAGACCACTGTATTGACTTCAGGAGAGGAAATGAAGTCATACGGTTATGATACGCTGAGAAGAAAGTATTAAAACTTAAGTAATTTTTTTAACTTCTGGTAAACAGTTTTCTAGCTCACCAAAGCAGAAAGATGAATAGCTTAGGATGTATTACATTCCTTCCGAAGAAAATTTCTGAACGTATAAATTAAGGGTGGTAAATTTATCTAATTTTGTATATCGTTTATTTTCATCAATCAGTCATTGTTATCAAAATCATGGTGACCCAAACTGATCACATTAAGCGGTACCCACTGTATTTACTTCAGAAGAGGAAATGAAGTCATACGGTTATGATACGCTGAGAAGAAAGTATTAAAACTTAAGTAATTTTTTTAACTTCTGGTAAACAGTTTTCTAGCTCACCAAAGCAGAAAGATGAATAGCTTAGGATGTATTACATTCCTTCCGAAGAAAATTTCTGACAATCGATCATTCTACAATATATTGAAGGTATTTTAACTGCCTGGCACATTTATATTTATCAGCGTTTCATGTTGTTCTTAGCACGAATTTGTAAATTTCTACATATTTATCTAAACACGCATGTAGTGATAACAGGATGTAGATAAGTTTTTTGCTTTGTATCCTGTTTTCACAATTCACTTAGAGAGTGCTACGCGTTCAAGTGGAAAAGTTTGCGTGAATGCTCATACATGGTCGTACAAACACACATACAGGTAGAGCTGAAGACACACTTGGATTAGTAACCATTGCATGTAGTACAGGTATAATATGAATATAGACTAGAATCTCTGGTAATTTGAACTCTGCACGGATAATTTCAAAATGATTTGCATACCATAAAATGTTCATTAATCAGAGGTTTAAAATGAACTTTATCTTGCAAATCAAAGCGTTAATCCTCTGCATTGTCGAATGTGACTCGACATCAGATTTTTTTCTCAGTTGCTTTGTTCAGTCTCACTCCACATTTTTTTTCAAGTCAAAACCAATAGATTCTCAAATGAAAAAAGTACCTCTTGCACCCTGGAAATTGTTTCAAGAGATAAATTATAGAGAAAGAAACAGTGAAAATAAAACTGACATTTTATTGAATTTGTTTTTTCTTTATTCATTTAAATTGCCCTATTTTTCAGCATACACGAGCTACGTTGTTAAATAATCTAGTAAATGATCTTTGAAACAACATCACTTATTCAAACTGAAGAATGTAAAAAATGAGATTCAACATCCTTAATCACTTTAAAAAATCCCCTTTATAATACTAGCCTGTTATCTGTCCGTCTGACCTCGAATTTATGAAGCGGTTGTACCTGGAATGGATAGAAGCATCCATATTGGATTCTTGATGAGTTAGGGTTAGCAAGTTCAAAATCCACCCCTTCCCCCCTTTTCGAGCTTTTAATTCCATTATTTCAAGCGATATTTTTTCCGGTTACAGGCTTGCAACTGCTGAGGTACTTTCAAAAAGGTGAGAAAAGTGACAAATAATACAGAATAAGTGACCAAAAAGTGATTAAACATAAAAAAAGCAATTTTTTTCTCTCCTCTTGATTACAGATACTATTATTAAGATTTTTCTATTTAACTCTAAATCAAATGATTCATGCAAGACATGATTTTAGCGTCAAATACAAAAAAGGTTAAAATTTTTGTTTAACACAACTCAACATTGCTTTTTATTTAAGAAAATCTATACATTAGATTTGAATACATACAATACATTAATTTTATAATCACAATTTTCTGCATATATTAACGATCTTTTGAAATATGTACATAGATAGATTAGAGTATCTAAACAAAAATTGTGAAGTAAAAGAAAAAAGAGACATGTGTGCTTTGACGTAAGTTACTTTAATGTATTAAATGTACATTTCAGGAACTTCTTTACGACTTTTTAAAATCACTAAATTATGGAAGCCATATGACTAATTACATTTTAATAAGAAAAATAAGATTAGAGCGTCACATTTTTGGTCTTTTATTAAAATATTTTGTTATTAATTCAGATTTTCTTTTTCTAACAACAGACTTTTGCTGTGATACACCATAAAAAAGTGACTAAAAGTGACTAAAAGTGATCAGTTGTAAAAAAAGTGACTAAAGGTGAGAAAAGTGATGGAATTGCAAGCCTGGGTTAAGAGAAGGCGATTAAATTTATCAATTTAGCACATAATAAATAGGTAAAAATAACATTTTTTCCTCATTATGACGTCATGCCTTTAACTATCTCATTTAAACATTTCTTATTTTAAATTATTTAAATATCGTCTGCATTATTTTTATACGTTTTATCACTGAACTTATATACTACGTAAATAATTTTCTTTTATATCTGGCTAAGTAATAGATTAGGTACATATGTGATAATTTTAACTGTAATCATCGATTTTTTTCGTTGCAATGAAAATTTTATCACTGTTATTAGCAACAAAATCTACCTACCTGCATGTTGTAGTGGAAATGATAGTTTCATTCTTTTACTTCCATTAATTACTGTGGCAAATAAAAATGGGAAGAACTTAACGATATTTTCGAAGTAGCTAAGAAAACTTTGAATTATCTTTCTATGTGAATTTAACTTGATTCTAAACTGCATTCACAGTATCGGGAGACTTTACAGGAGTATGAAGATAAACAAATTATTGGGCTTATACAAGCTCAATAATTCTCAGCCAAAAATCAAACCAGTTTTTTACTTACCTAGTAGGGTATTTTAAAATTCTGAAAAATTAAAAATTTTACTGATTCCGTCAACTGACGGGCTATATGTTAGTTAACTAAGAGTAAAGGTATTTTGATTAAAGTACTCATATATGATAAATGTTTTAATAATTTTATATATCTTGCAATTTTTAAAGGCTTTATGTTTTTCGGTATGTTAAATTTCTCTATAGGGGAAAATTTGTGGACATTTTTAAGGAGGGAGATTTCTTGTTTGTGGAATAAGTTTTTAAAATCGTGAATAATACCGAAAAAAATAAGCAGAATGTCAAACAGAATTAATGACTGAATCAAGAATTTTTAAAAGCCGGTTGGATGCGAGCGCGCATTAATATCCTTTAATGAATTCAAAGACTGCAGTAAAACAATTCGTGAATAGGGGTTCTTTAAATGAGTTTGCTTTCAATTTGCGCCTTCTTTGGCGAGCTGGCTTTGGTCACGCAGTAATTCGGGATAATTTGACTTCAAAAGAAAGTTCTATGACGGCAAAACTAATGTAATGATGCATAAAAGAGAGGAAGATTATTTAGGGGAACCGTCTTCAAAACAAAAAAGAAAATTATACTCCAGTTAATTTACACTAATTCAGAATAATGCTGCAAACTGGAAGCATGCAAGAAAAGAATAGAGACTTTGGAAATGACATCTAATGCAAAGGAATTTGATGGTACGCTAGCTATTTAAATTGGGCAGTCATACGTTTAATGAATTCAAATGAAAGTATGACAAAATAATTTATAATTCGCAAGTAGTGATCCCATCATAACATTTTTAGAAAGTTCTATGACATGCTCTTTTTTATACATATTATTCGTCATTTGAAAATAAGTTCTGATATGGACGTTGTAATACTAGACTCAAGACTCGAGTTGGTGTTACATGGGCCCCTGTTTTTTTCGACGGCCGTAGACGGACACCCCGAGAGAGGGTGGGCAAGCCCTGTTCCAGGGAGGTTCAACAGGAGGGGGCGATGGATGCGACCCCCGCCCGCGCCAGCTGCGGAGAAGGACATTTTCCCGTGGAGGCGAAAACTTGACCGAGGGGTGGGGATTCCACCCCGGCCCTCTCGAAGAGGAGTGAAAAGGAGATGCCCGGTCGGAACGACAGAGAACGGACATTCTAGTGAAAGGAGCTGAGACCGAGAAGTGTTTTCCGCTCGGCACCATTTGTTCTTTTCTCGGTCTTATTTGAACCCTGTGTTTTGAGTATGATTTGAAGTGTACATATGTTTTAACAAATCTTCTTAATAATAAATGTTTAATCCAGAGTTTTGTCGCTGCTGTGCTTCATCGTCGGCAACATAGGCTTTAATCGAACCCAAGATACCTGCTCCAGTAACCATAGGCGAGCAGGTATAGAAACTAGGCGTGCAAACATCTGAAAGTGCAGCCGGGGACGTGCTAGGCGTTATAGACGTTACATGACTTCCTTGCACATCTATTAAATTATACACATCTGAATTATTTTGAATTGTGTGAAGCGTCATCAAAATTATCATTTTCATATTTTTTTTTTAAAGTTTGAAGTAAGTTTCATTTTACTGTGTTATGGTGATGCCAAGGTATATTTTATGTACTACCATCTTGTAGAAACAGGAAGCGTTCCTTCAAATAATTCGCTATATATACAGGGTGTCCCAAAACGACCGCATAAATTCTGTACAGCTAGATTCCTTGTTGGGAGTACATAAAACTGCCCAAACAAGCTTTCCTGTACGATCCGTAGTTTAAGAGAAAATTACGAAAAACAAAGTATGGCGTCACTGCCGGTGCAAGAAAAAACACTTTATTGGACATATCAACAACAGTATTTGCATATCTTTCCAGACGATAATGTTTAAAACGTTCGCCGCGCATATCGCGTCACGCATGGGCGCGCGCCATGGAATGACGTTAAGCCGCCGTTGAACTGGTATTTAAAAGGCTGCATCTTGCATCTAACGGTAGTCATCGTATGATAGCCATGTATCCCGTTCATGACTACTGCGACATGTACCTGATGTACGGCCGATGCAATGGAAATGCCTTACGAACTGTTAGGGACCATCAGTTTTAAATTGTGCATATACTGCTGTTGATATGTCCAAAAAAGTGTTTTCCTTGCACCGGAAGTGACGTCATATTTTGTTTTTGGTAATTTTCTCGTAAACTATGGATCGTACAAGAACTCTTCTTTGGGCAGTTTTTATGTACTCCTAACGAGGAATCTAGCTGTGCAGAGTTTATGTAGTCATTTTGAGACATCCTGTATATTTCGTTATAAACCTAAAATTTTCAGGATTAGAAAACTTTCTCTAGTCCGTACCAGGAATTAAGAAAAGAATAAAATTTTAAAATAATTCTCTGTAAATAATAGAAAAAAAAATTTTATTTTCGTATTTTCTTGCTTATTTAAAAATGGACTTAAAAAGCAATGCTTCGAAAGAATCTGAGTAAGAAATTTTTCTGGTTTCATTGCTTCAGAGCAATAGCATTTATGCACAATATATTAAGATTTTTTTGTTAAATAGCGAGAGAATTGCATTTCGAAGTGGAGCTGCACAACAAGATGTTATAACAGTCCTAAATATAAATATAAATTCTTTTATTACAGAACACAGAATTTCTCATTATACTTAAGTAAAATTGGAATTCTAGATACTAATAAATGCAAATATGAAAAAAATAGGAAATGCAATGTATTATTTATAAAATTCCTTTGGATTAATACCAGCCATATATATATATATATATATATATATATATATATATATATATATATATATATATATATATATATATATATATATATATATATATATATATGTATATGTATGTATATATATATGTATATATATATATATGTATATATATGTATATATATATGTATATATATATGTTATATATTATATATATATATATATATATATATATATATATATATATATATATATATATATATATATATATATATATATATATATATATATATATATATATATATATATATATATATATATATATATATATATATATATACGATCGTGAAATTTATCTCATACTTTAAATGAATAGACCGTAATAAGAAACATATAAAAAAAGTAGATATTTACAATAGATTAAACCAAACTTAATATTTTAGGCAATTTAGATCCGAAATGTATTAATAACGTACTAAATTTTGAACTTAAAAAATATTTCTCTCCAATCAAGAATAATGTAATTGTAAATATGTAGCTATAAATATCAATGCGTATAAAATAAAAATAATGTAATAAAGTTACTGAGTTATTTTCAAGATGCAAAATGTAAAATATAAAAATTATTTCTTTAAATCCCATTTATTTAAGAAGAAAAACGATAAAAAATGCATTAAAAATAAAAATTTTGTTTCATCTTTTAGTTATGCCGTTTACAAATAGGTGGCGATACTAGTTTAAAATACGCGTAATTGGGATTCCAAGTAAGCGGAAATACCTTTTTGCATTTGCCAAACTAATTTTATTCTTTTTTCTCCAATCTAATCTTTTAGGTCTGAATATTGATTGACACTGGAATTGAACCTATGTGTAAAATTTCAGATATCTAGCTAGTCGGGAAAGTAGATAAACATTGATTTCAAAATTCCAATGCCACACAAGTTTTCGAGCAGAGAATCGTAATGATACGTCGAACCATAAGAAGATTTCGCAGTCACCAACAAATGAGGTACGTTGGACTGTGGAGAATTCATAAAGCTCTCTACATTACGATATGCTTGGAACGAAAGTGTAAATTCTGGCATATACTCTGCATCAATGGCAGAAGAGCTAATATCTTATTGACCATCTATGTAATAGAATTTCAATACCATCTCAACAATAAAACTACTCCATATCTGATTCAACCCAGAGATTATAAAATAAAATAACAATAAAAAAAATTTAGGCTTATCTCCCCTATCAAGTTTATGTTATATAGGAATTCATACATCCTAATAACTGTCTTTTTTTCCTGAGCAATCTTGTAACCACATGAACTGTTGATGGTCACCTAAGGCCGCAACTTTTATCAATGCGGGATATAGTTTCGCTTGGCTGCTAGTTCGGATTCCGGCTAAATCGATCGCGCCAGCTGTATGGTTTGCTCCATTTGCCTCATGTATTACAGAAATATTAACATTTTCTTAAAACTTTCTAATCTTGTATTTAGTTTCATCTATGAAACGCGATTTACATATTAGCACTTTTTTTCAAGCAACGTATGAGGTGTTCATAGAGTAAATCAAGTCCATTTTTTTCGTTTTTTTCCAATACACAGTTATAGATAAATAAAATTAATAATAAATAATAAGCAATAATTATAAGTGATAGTAATAAGTAATAATAATAAATAATAATAATGAATGATACAATATAACAATAAAAATAGTAATAAATAATAAGTAATAAAAAATACTAAATAATAATTATAAGCAATAATAATAAATAAACAAAATAATTACAACAAATAAATAAGGAACAACAACAATAATAATAATAATGAATGATAATAATAGAATAATAATAATAAGCAATAGCTATAAATAATAATAATAAATAATAATGAAGGAAAGCAATAGATTAATAATAAGACGAAATAATAATAAATAATAATAAATAATAATAAATAAATAATAATTAAATAAATAATAAATAATAAATAAATAATAATTAAATAAATAATAAATAAATAATAATAAATAATACTTATAAGTAATAATAATAAATAATAATTATGAATGATAACAATAGAATAATTATAATAATAATAAACAATTATTATAAGTGATAATAATAAATAATAATGATGAATGATATCAATAGAATAATAATAATAAGAGGAGGAAATAGTAAGAAATAAATAATAATAAATACTACTTATAAGTTATAATAATAAATATTAAATGATAATATAAAATAAACAATTATTATAACAAATAAATAAACAGCAACGAAATTAATAACAATAAATTATAATAAATAAATGCAATCAATAATAATAAGTAATACTAATAAATGATAAAAGATAATAAATATTAAATATTAATAAAAATTAATAAAATAAATAATAATAATAACAAATAATAAATAAACAACAACAATTATAATAACAATATATTATAATAAATAATAATGATAATAATAAGTGATAATAATAATAAATAATAATAAAACTGCCTTTTATCATTTGTTAAAATGTTTTCACATTATAAATATGAATCTTTAAATTTCATAAGATGTTGTGAAAAGAGCCTCCACCAAACATAAACCAAGATTGGTCCAGCTTAACAATTAGTGAACACACACTTAAAATTTTTCCCATAGAAACACTTCATACAAACGGAGAACCCTGAGCAACCTGTCGCTATCGTGTAACAAATTGGCAGCTCTCGGTCTTGCCATCAGCAGTTTACGAAACTTAATGAAGCGTGTGGAGTTTAATGAAGTTCATTTAACTCTTTGATGTTTCCCATCTTTGAGTTGCAGGAAGAAAAATTTCTTCTTTTTTCGTTCGTGGCATTTTGTTATCAGTCACGAGAATCATTGACTGCTTGATGCGGTCGAAAGTAGTTCAAAAAATAAAACTGCTTGATTAAAAATCAATTGTCGAAGTTTAAGTCTATGTTTGTATTAAATAGATGTTTAATTCATTTCATTAATGAATATTTTAGCATTAATTGCTTTTTAAAAAAGAAAGGAGTTAAGAGTAAATTTTAGATCTTCTATAATAATTGTACCACCCACGAACCACCTTATAAAATTTTGTGAAATTCATAAAATTTATTATTTAAATAAAAAATGAATAAATATAAAACAATATAAAAAGCAATAATAATAGAAACAACGTACTAATTATATTAAATATAATACTATTGGACTGTTTCGTTAATTCTTATTGCTATATTGATTTTTTATAGTCAAACATTTCTAATTTTCAGATATTTAATTCATTTCATTAATAAATATTTTAGCATTATTTGTTTTTTAATCAAGAAAGGAGTTAACAGTAAATATTATATCTTTTATAATACTTGTACCACCCGCGTACAGCCTCATAAAATTTTGTGCAATTCATAAAATTTATTATTTTCTTTCACTTATTCATGAATGATAATCAAAAATCAGGAATGATAATGTAGGATAACAAAATAATATTATATTATATTTTAAATATTCTCCCCAAAATATTAATGTATGAATATATATATATATATATATATATATATATATATATATATATATATATATATATGTGTGTGTGTGTGTGTGTGTGTGTGTGTGTGTATGTAATCCATTTTTTATAAAACTCCTTCACAAGGAGAAAGTACAACAGCTAGCAATAATAAAAATGCAGTCGGACGAACATTGAAGAACATGGCACCAGTCTAATTTAAACTTTATTCCAGAGCGGCAACAACGCACATCTAATATTCTGGACAACAGACAACCAAAATCCACACAGTTCACTCTGATCGTACGGAGGTGCATCCAAGAGCGATGACAAAAAGAATTTTCCCACAGTAAAAAACAACTTACTAAGCGAATTAAATGTAATATCAGCAAAACGGAAACCATGTTCCGCCAACAGCTGGGAAATTGCTGTATAGATAGAAAGGCCCCTCCACACTGTGGTCCACTGCAAGCCATCACCACCGTCTGGAGGGGCTTTGGTTTTTCGTGGCCGATGGCGGCAGATGAGAAAATAGTCTTGGCGGACGATGGCTTCGGAGGCGGTTTTTCTCCAAATATCAAAGGCAGCCAGATGCGCAACTAAAGTGAGCAGTAGACCCTATGGACGAATCAATGCGCTCAGCTCATTTAGTGGCCCAGCGTGTGGATGCGACCCGTGAACCATCGTTCGAGGTCACCATCAGGAAGTGGTGAACAACTGGCCATAGTGTTGAGGCTACATTACAGTTTTATGACAGAAAGGAATGTCAAGTGGAAAATACTTCTTTGATTAAACTATTTAGAGGCCGGGAAAAAGATTTAAATTAATTCAAATGGGAGAGAGGAGGTTTTTAAAGAAATATTAGAATTAATTAATTTTGATATATATATATATATATATATATATATAATATTAAATAAGTAATTAGTTAAACGGACAAGAAATGATCACAATAATTCATGCTCTTATTCGCAATGCTGCAGTACATAGTCGTAAGATATTATATTAATAAAAATTATTAAAAATAAGTACAGCACACTATAATAATTAAAGAACGATATAATATAAAATATAAATGGAATGAAATGATGTCCTTGAAGCCCGAGGGGGAGTTGTGACCCCCTCACTCCACTTAAAAATGTTTTACGTGTACACAACATTCGTGTTGGGCTGTAACATCATAAGACCTGGTCACAGTCTTAAGAGACCAATGTTACCGAAAAAAATAAAAGAATTGAAAGAGAGCAATAGTTACACAAAACTATATCTAAACAACACTAACATACAATAAATACATACATACGGAAGCCCAGCAGCACAGTAATAAAAGATATATAGATTAACCACACTATACATTATATAAGTAGACTAAGCCCTTAAAGACATTCGATTATTATAAAAAAATCGATATACATATGACTCGTACATATATTTCTATTTAAACTGAAAAAACCCTGTAAAACCCTAAATAAAATTTAAAAAAAAATTTAATAAAGGTAATGATCGTAATAATTTTAATAACCTTAATAATAGTCGTAATGATAGGATAATCTTTCGTAATGATTATGCAATAAATTTTTTAATTACTTATCTGTGGGCTGGCATGATGTTCGATGGATATATATCCAGCGAACATGAGAGGGTTATCCTGTAATGGCGGATATATGAGGCGTTAAGAGAAAAAGGCTTAAGTAAGTTTGTCTTTTATGTAGAAATAAGTATATTTTTTAAACAAAAATCCCTTTTATTCTAAGATAAACTGTTCAAGAGCAATATAGAAACTTTCGACGCGGGTCTGAATCCCTGGCGATGGGAGGAAAATCGAACCATTTTAAAGAAAAGGTTAATATTAATTTATTAGGAAAACACACAGGCAGTAACATTGTAAAAATTATAAAGCTAAAAATCTAAATACTTTAGTTAATGAATCTATAATTCTGTTTCAGAATATTCCCTATATATAATAGCCTAAGTTATCTGTCCGTTTGTCCTCGAATTCCTGAAGCGGTTGGACCTGGAATGGATAGAAGCATCTGTATTGGAATCTTGATGATTTAGGGTTAGCAAAATTCAAAGCGAGTAATGTTTATCTTCTTCTATACTATCGATCCGATTCTAAAATAAACTGGTATAAATATACTTCATATCACAGCAAAAAATACTACCGTCTTTAAAACGTTCGAAATCCACCCATTCCCCCCTTTTCGAGCTTTTCATGGCATTATTTCAAGCTCTATTTTCCCTGGTTAAGAGCAGGCGATTAAATTTATCAATTTATCACATAATAAATAGGTAAAAATAATATTTTTTCTAGCATTATGACGTCATTCCTTTAACCATCCTATTTAATCATTTCCTATTTTAAATTATTTTAATATCGTCTGCATTATTTTCATACGTTTTATCACTGAACTTTGATGTTGCGTAAATAGTTTTCTTTTATATTTGTCTTAAATAATAGATTAGGTACGTATGTGATAATTTTAAATTTAATCATCTATTTGTTGCAATGAAAATTTTATCCCCGGTAATAACAACAAATTATTTTTACAAAAGTTTATAGGCCGGTCTCACTTAAGTCGTTTAACGGCTAACCTCAACTATTCTCTGTTTAAACCGAGAATTGTGTCCCGCGATTTGTTGGCGCCATGGGTTAATCGCGGTTAGCAGTTAAATGACTTTGGTGAGACCGGCCCTAGCTATATCAAGAACGTATCTGTTCAATTTCCTATTAATACAAATATTTATACAAATAAATATTTTCTATTATACAATTATTCTATTACTACATTTTTTACCTGCATCATAAGGTATTTTATATTTCTGGAAAATTAAAATTTTTACTAATTCCGTCATATGACGGGCTATATGCTAGTTACAAAATAGAGAGACTAACATGTTTGGAAACATAAATCGCTTACCTCTTCACAAGTTGAGCGGCAGGATCCTGTGGACAGTGTACAACAGCTAGATGTTAGCATCATAGGGCCTGCAACAAAGAGAAAATCAAAAGTCAAGGACATAAAATTGGTAAAGACCAAAATCATAGTTACCACATAATAGAAAGGCTCGACTACCAGAGTGTTTGGTAATAAGCGACAAGTGCAGCTGAACAATAACAGGTGGAACTTTTTTTCTTCCCCACCCATATAATCCAAGATTAGAGTTTTATAATTAAGTAATTTTGGAATAACCTTATTCATTTTACTGTTTGATCCGTCTACTGATAGCAGAAACAAAAGTGGTCGGAAAATCTAAACAACTAATCGAATGCATGTTTGGTAAAAGGTATAAAGATTATATTTCAATGAAAATATATTATTTTTAACTTTCTTTTTCCTCTGTAAATTTTTTAGTAATTGATTTTTTTTCAATCTTTGAGCTGAGTATTATCGGAGGAAAAAAACTATGAGCTATGTGCATTTTCAAATTAGCGAAATTGCTTACTTAGGTATTAGAGTGGACTTCGCTTAATTTGATCAGTTTGGTCATGGCCCGACTAAGTTACTTTTGTGACCAGGGCACAATCCAATTTTTGTGTCCTCCACCCTCATGCAAATTTATAGCTACAAGTTATTATCATTATTACAGTCATATAAAAATTATAGCATTGAATTATCAAACAGATTTAAAAAATTAGTATTAAAGTAATATTCAAAACCAAAAACACCAAATTTTCATTTTGCGTAACCATTATTATTTCTGTTTAGCCATGCTAAAAATTAAGGACTTTTAGAGACCTAGAGTGACCCACTTTTTTATTTTCTACCTTGTCATACTCACAAGCTCTGTGGTGCAGAATATAAATATTAACAATAGAATTAAAAATAATTTAAATTGATGAGATGATTTAATGGTTTATAGTGATATGTTGCTAATAATCTGTCTTATAAATATGAAATAACCCATAGAATAAAAAGAGCAGCAGGTTCTCTGAGGGAATTAATTATCAGGTAAATAACAGTAAAATTAAAGTAAATAGGAAACAATATAGTTCATGACAAACACATTTACCTCGTACAATAATTTATTAAAACTTAAAGATAGGGGAATTGTGCATGTAGATTAAAAATTATACTGAAGAAGTTCAAATGAACAAGATACCACGAGAGAAAGGAAATTACTACAACGACATTGACATAAAATTCAACAGTTATGCACAAAATATTGTCAAAGATATTGATTGAAATTTATCAGGACTAAATATTTAGCAGGTAAAATTTAAGCACAGAAACTGTATCAATTACTGCACATTATAATAACCACATTATAAAATGATAAACAAAGGTAAAAAATTATAAATTTCTCCAGGAGATGAATACAAGAAGATATGCATACAAAAAGCATTAACTAAAGCAGTAGTAATATACAGCTGGCATAAGAAATAAAAGTCATCAAGTAAGAAGCAATATATAACAATTAGTGCATTAGTAAATTAGTACAATTAGTAAATTTTCGTGCCCAGGGCCCGTGCCCCAAGTGCCTATGCGATAATCAGGCAATCAGGCCATGAGTTTGGGACACCGTGATTTTCCTAACAATAACCGATTGATAACAATAAACGATATGCAAAATTAGATAAATTTATCCCCCCATCTTTAATTCACACGTACTAAATTTCAAAACAAAATGAAAAAAAATCACCTTATATTTATGTACTGTATATTATCCTTTAACAAATAAGAATTGTATACATAATTAAAAAAATTCATCAATTGTTGACTGTTTACAAATTTTTCTAAAAAGCTCATTGATAAATTGTTCGTAATCATAATCAACTTGTCATAACGATTTAAAATTTCGATCTTTTATTTTAATGTTAAATCATTTCGCTTTCTATCTTCCACATCGACAAGCTGCATGTAAGCGAGCAAAGCATAAAATGTGAATACGCTCCTTCTCAGTTCCGATAATAATGTGTTGCATTCTGTTAATCTGACAACCATTGACCACCAGCAGGGTGTGCGTATTTCTGAAAAATTACAGGAACGTTTAATGTCCCACTCCTTTGTTCATTCCCAATTTCCCTAAGTTGAAGAGGAGAATTCTTGGAAAAATCAAACAGCAAAGGGAAAGAAAAGAATGGGTTCCTTCTGAATATATTGTGAATATTCCTTTGCCAGTTAAAATGAGGTTCAAAACTGATCCCATTAACCGATGTAATGATCACATAAAGGGATAATTTTAACATACAAATGAATAGAGAAAATCGGGACTAAGTGATTTCGAAAACAATAAGCGATTGATAACATTAACCGCGATTGCATTAAGCGGATTCCACTGTATTAGCATTTCTTAGAAATCCAAGCTGTAAGTTAGTGTTTTATTTAAAAAACCAAATCATCGACAGTCATCCGTAACAGTAAAAATAGACCAGAAGAAATAAGGAAAATTTGAAAAATAATGTTTTTAATTATAAAATTCAATGTGTTTAAAAATTATTTTCTTAATGAATTTTCTTATTTTTTTAAATACTCCTAGAGACTAAAATTCTTACAAAATGTTTACCAATTTGTTTAGAATTTAAAATTTATTAAGTTATTAAAACTAAATTTGAATTTAGAAATTCGCTAATTTTTTATGAAAATTCAACGTCCAAATAAAATAGTTCGCTCCAAACTATTCAGTTTATCAGCAAAATAATATCAGCAAAATGTTAAAAAATATCAGCAAGTATTAATAAGGTAAAAATAGAAGTGAAAGTATAAATTAATATACTAAGAAGATTTTAATAATTAACAAAATATTGAGTTCATTCTAAACATATGATTTAAAAAAGTGTCTATATATTTTCTCACTATATTTGGTGACAGGGGCGCAGACTAGTCTTTTGCCACGGGCGCTAAATGACCTATTATAGTTACGGTCCTGTTTTCCCACCTCCGAAAATAATTTCTGGCTACGGCCCTGCCTACATCAGTCAATGAACAGATGTCTACCCCTAGCTCTGATAACGTTTAACTGATAACGTCAGAGAAAGCAACTGCAAATTTGCAATCAAGTTTTGCAGTAGTTTTTTACAAATTTCATGAAAGATTAAACTGCAAAGCTATGAGTTATTTTCAAAAAAGTTTCGTGGGGTCCAAAATCGGGGAGCCCCTGTTTTAGAGGATAAGGCTTATTTCATGATATTTATAAATCTGTTGATATAAGTAAATGTATGGAATACTTTATATGACTCTAATGTTCTAAATTTGTATAATTTGGGTGATCTCAAGAAACTCAGTCAAAAAATTTTAAAGTAAGAAAATTTTTAAGCGTGTGTTTATAGGAACAATTTCAAATACTATTTACATACTTTTTGGGATTGCAACTTTCAAATCACCCTGTGTCTATTTTATGTCCCAGATTAATATATTTGTATGCTTAAGTCCCAGAGTGATATATTTGTAGCATGTCGAGTGATTATAACATAATGTAGCACATTTATTGAAGGGAGAATTAAATATTTAAAAATGTACTTCCATCAGTCTAACCACTTTTAGGTAGAAGCACAATAATTTTGAAGAAACTCAGTAGAAAAACTGTTAAAATTAGAAAAATTTTTAAGCGTTTGTTCATACAAACAATTTCAAATATTCCTGTGTTTATTTTATGTAAGATATTAATATATTTGTAGTAATGCCTAGTGATTATATCATAACTTAGCACAATTATTGAAGTGAGAATAATTATTTAAAAATGTAATTCCATCAGTCTAACGGCTTTTAGGCAGAAACACAATAATTTTGAGAAGATGATTTAGTAAGAAAAATTTTTAAGCATATGTTCATACAAACAATTTCAAATATTATTTACATACTCTTTGAGATTGCAACTTTCAAATCACCCTGTGTCTATTTTATGTCCCAGATTAATATATTTGTATGTTTAAGTCCCAGAATAATGTATTTGTAGCATGCCTAGTGATTATAACACAAGATAGCATAATTATTGAAGGGAGAATAAATATTTACAAATGTACTTCCATCAGTCTAACTGCTTTTAGGCAGAAACACAATAATTTTGAAGAAACTCAGTAGAAAATGTTTAAAGTAAGAAAAAGTTTTAAGCGTGTGTTCATACGAACAATTTCAGGTGTCTATTTTATGTCCCTGATTAGTATATTTGTATGTTTAAGTCCCAGAGTAATATATTTGTGGCATGCCTAGTGATTATAACATAACGTAGCACAATTATTGAAGGGATAATAAATATTAACAAATGTACTTCCATCAGTCTAACGGCTTTTAGGGAGAAACACAATAATTTTGATAGAGTCAGGGCTTTCAACCTGATACGTGTTGACAGCTGTTATCCCCAGACGACGTGTAGTTCAGATTTTAATCGGCTTTCACTTATATTCCCTTTCACAAGCACCTTCCTCATATAACAAATACGCACGCAATTTTTTGCTACTACCGTCTAGAAGAGGGAAAATCGTTCCGAAAAAGAAAAAAAAAATCCCTCAAAAGGAATTCGCGTATGGCATTGTCATTCTAACAAACGCCTGTGTAAACACGTGGTGATGGACGAAAAGACCAGGGAACTATTTGTCAGGGGCCATGCAAAAGAAGGGGGGGGGTCGACCCGGTGATGAAAAGAACGGTAGGAGGAGGTCACGCACTTCCCATTTGCCACGCCAACCCCCTGTTATCGTTGTGCGTGTTTTTTCTCACTTGCGGTGGCGGGAAAAGGGGGGGGGGCATCGCGGTGGGAGGGGTTCTTTATTTACTTTAACTGGAACATAATGCCCGCAGGCGTCAAGTTTCAGTATTTTAGTGTGTCGTTCAGAAAACAGGGGGCCTGTCACGAGGGGTTGAACGGGATTCGGAAGTCTCGAATTAATTCCAATTCCCGTTTCGTTGCGGTTATGCGATTTTCATCTAGGCTACTGTTCGAGTCTGCGAGCACTCTTGCATCAATCACTCCTATGGAAAAGGGCCATTGCATTACAAAATTCCTTTCTTTTTTAGCAATTTATGATGTGTATATATGTTTGTATGTATACACATATACGAAAATATGCAAGCATATATACATATCTATATATATTTATAATAAGTATATATACATATTTATGTATTATATATATTATACATATGTAGATATATACATATCTATGTATTATATATATAAATTATACATATGTAGATATATACATATTTATGTATTATATATATACATTACACATATAGACATACACATATATATGTATATATGTATATGTATGCATATATATTTTAAATATATTTATGTATCTATCTACCTATCTATCTATCTATCTATCTATCTATCTATCTATCTATCTTCTATCTATCTATCTATATGTATATATATATATATATATATATATATATATATATATATATATATATATATATATATTTATATATATATATATATATATATATATATATATATATATATATATCAAGGCTGTCATATTTCAATTTTATAAATATTTAAAATATTCCAAACGAATTTTTAATTGTTCTTTCCATCCAAAAATTATTGACCACTTATACATTACTCATATAGACATATACATACATATGTATTGTAACGAATTCACGTTACATTGAATTCCGGGTAGAGACTGAACTAAAACCGTGAGAAAAACCTAGAAGAATAGCAAACGTGCCTATTGTGGACACTTGAAGTGAGCTCTTCTTTACATAGTGAATGGCCTCTACATTGTAAGGAAACAACAATACCTTACTATTTTGTTCTCCAAGAGATTGTCTATGAACGTTGATTAATGGATCGGCCAGATTGCACCAGGTTTCGGCAACCACGTCATCCACCAGCTGTCCGAGCAGCTGATAGGGACATTCTTGCGGAGACGACTATATAAGGAGAGAGAGTTCGAGGTCCAGAGGAGGTTTTTTTGACCGATCGAGTAGCTGTGAACTCATCGGCTAGAACGTCGAGGGAGCGACTGAGAGAGTCCTCCCCCCCTTTTTTTTTCTTAGGAAGCTGATGTTTTGCATCGATTTTTCTTTTTCATTGTAGATATTCATCGTTCATCTGTATCTTCTCATCACTTCAATATTGTTTTCTTAATAAATATCTTAGTCTGTACGTAGGCTTCCGCTATCCTTTTTCGGGTTCACTTAGAGCCCCAGTACGCTACAGTATATATATATATATGTATATATACCTATATATATATTTCTTTAAATATATTTATGTATCTATCTATCTATAAATGTATGTATATATATATATATATATATATATATATATATATATATATATATATATATATCAACGCCATCATTTTTCTATTTTATGAATATTTAAAACACTCCAAACGAATTTTAATTGTTCTTTCCCTCCGAAATTTATTGACCACTTATGCAAAACAAAAATTAGTCAAATTTAATATGTTTAGAAATGTAAAATCTGTTAGTCTGTCTTAAAAGTGACATTTATATTTTATAGAGATTTTGATGAGAAAAAAAATTCATATTTTCACTATTATTATTATTTTCGTTTAATGTTTTTTACGAATGTTTATGATAATAACCAATTTTTACAGCAATTACTAAAATGTATCCAATGAATCAAAAATTGATCGTGTTAAGCGAAAAAAGCATGTGTATGGAGCATTTTTAATAAAACTACTTTAAAAAATTAATAAATCACAATAATTAATAAAATAATCAATAAATCACAATTAAATTAGATTCGTACTTATATTGCCACAGGAATCGGAAGGTTAAAATTTGCAATTCCAAAATTTATAATTAAATATTTTATCCTCTGATGGCCAAATGAAATTTCACTTCATCAATTACTATAGTTCACTATTTTCGAATATTTAGGAAACATGCAAAATTTATTTATATTTTGCCTCTATAATTGTTCTTATCACCTTACATTAAATCGCACTAATCTGTGGTATCTTTAACGCACGCAAGAGTGAGCTAA
Source organism: Pardosa pseudoannulata (assembly GCA_032207245.1). Classification (NCBI taxonomy): domain Eukaryota; kingdom Metazoa; phylum Arthropoda; class Arachnida; order Araneae; family Lycosidae; genus Pardosa; species Pardosa pseudoannulata. The sequence continues at coordinate 150,823,933 of CM063501.1, forward strand.
TAGCTGAAAGTTCTACGTAAATGACTCGCTAGCGGAGGTTAAATCTTGTTTGCACAAAAGATTCTAAATTAAAATTACTTTTCTTTTGGGTCTAATTACCTTTATGCTATTGTTACAGTTGGATAATAAATCCCATGCAAAGGAACACAGAGTTTAGCTAGAATAAAATGACAGCTAATAGACCTTTGGCTATTTGAATCTTTTATTCTCACCTTGAAGGAACGTGATCAGGTTTAGAATGTTTGTCATATTGCTAATGGACGTGCCCTGTTAGTTAGAGCAAGAAAAGAAAAAAAATAGTGGCATTTACATACAATTTATTAATTATTTGTTGATAACTATTTGAGATAAGGTTTATGCGATTAGTTATTAAACAACCAGGTGATAAAATGCTGTCATCGATTACCATGCTTAGTTTTATTAATAATTAAATGTATTTGTAAAGGAGCATTTAATTTAAATGAATTATCATTTGTTCCAGTGCATCCGGAACAAAACAACTCAGCATTACTCTGATTCGTTTCGGCGCTATTCAGAAGAACTCTCTAGTAGTTGCACGTTGCATCAAGAGAACAACACATCTGCACGGCAGCTGGAATACTGTCCATTTTTTAGGTTATTTGTACTGAATCTACAAATATTTTAATGTCATTTACTCATTTTTGTGTTGTATATAGCGACGTAATATAAGTTTTTTGGAGTATGAGAATGAGTGTTTTCATTCACTTAATTCACTCAATTATTATTTGTTTTTATACATGAAGTCCAACGTTCATAAAAGCGAAACGCCTTGATACAATTTTGTTAAGCTTGAATAGTTATATTAAGCCTCAATTAATACTGGATTTATACTCATAACACAGAAAAAGACAGCTAATATTACTAATGATCAGGTTTTATCAGCAAATAATCATAAACACTGCTATTCAAACCTTATATGAGTCTCCTTAAATTTTACTTAAAAGGATAATTGTTGAATAAATTATTAAATTTCAAAATTCACATAAGTTCAACAAATTACTGAATTCCATCGAAGAACAAACTGCAGATCTATGACTTTTTTCCAAAAAAGTTTTATGGGCCGTAAAATTGATCATTCGGCCACATGCGGCCCTGAAATCGATAGATGGAAACACCTGTTTTAAAGGAGAAGATTTCTTCGGGAAAATTAATAATTCTGTCATTTTAGGTTGATTTATAAAATTCTCTCTATATATCACTCTGCAATGTTTCAACATTGTATTTGTGGGGTGAACTTAAGAAACTCAGAAATATTTTAAAGGAAGTACGAATAGACATGCTGAATTTTCCAGACCTTATCAGTACCAAAAATCGTCCATCAATCAATGAAGGATCCTAGCCAGCTTTGTTAATGCTAATCTCAGACGAAAAAGCGAGGATGAATTTCCATGTCGTGTTCTGTACGAATTTTTAATGAATTTTATAGAAGAAAAATCCTTATAGAACTATGAATTAATTTAAGTTTCTTTGTCGAAAACTGGCTGCCAGTTGGAAACCACTTCTGGTCATATTAGAAATCCCAAAAACCTAGAGCTGATATACAAGTACGAATAAGCATGCTGAATTTTCTAGACTTTATCCCACCCGGGAACCTTACGTCAATCAATGAAGGAGTACCACCAGCTTTGTTAATGCTAATGCGGCAAAGGAGAATTTGCATGTTGAGATCTGTACTAATTTTTAATCAATTTCATCAAGGACAAATCATTATGGTTCTATGAATTATTTTACTTTTCTTTTTCAAATAACTTTCGTGGGCTACCAGTTGGAAACTGCTGTTCAAGTTATACCAGAAATACGCTAAATCTAGAGCTGATATTAATGTCCAAATAAACTTGTTGAAATTTTTAGACCTTATCACTACCGAGCGAAGTTGCTTTATTTTAAAGGAAGCTTCAACAAGATATGAATAATGCAGAGCATTCAAATTACTGAATATTGGCTTCCTAGTTTCTACGAACAATCTGCATAAAGAGTAGACTTCCTTTTTCTATTTTTAAATTTCGCTATCAAAATCAGCATATGCAAAAAGATGCGCAAGAGATAAAATCTTAACAAATGGAAGTTGTTAGGATCTCCTTACTGATTTAAAGGCCATGTGCACACTGATAAAGAATTGGGAGATTTTATGCTCAGTGAGCTGTTTGATCAGTAATAGCCAGTAATAGCCGTATGATATGTATTAACCCAAATTTCCATCAAAGTGCTTCAATTGCCATTGGGAGTTTAGTATTCTCAATAAGGGATTTGATTGCTGACATCAGAATTAAGATTAAGATTTATCGTGTCTTCTGTGTGACTTAATTCTTTTATTTCGTTCAGAAGAGCTATAACTATGAGTTACAAATATAAAATTTACTGCACTCCTTATACACACACAGTATTTTGAAGATATTTACCTTTCTTTTATTCAACTATTAAACATTCTGATTCAGAGATTGAAAAAAAATATAGTTGTTTGAAAGAAGTACAGAATCTGACTTCATTTATCTTTAACCGCTTGCCTGATTATCCCGAGTTATCTTGGGTTCGTATATATTGCAGTTAATTATTATCCCGAGAAAACTCCGGTGAAGCAGAATTTGTCTGTACGATTCGTTTTATCACGGTTTTACTCGGTCTGGAGGAAATGAATAGAAATATTCAGCTTTGATAAATAGTTTGCCAAGTTTTGGTAGTTTCGCGGTCATTTTGGAGAAGCTGGTCACGTGTTTTCCACTGATTAGAAAACTAATTTTAGAAAATCATCGTGACGAGTTTTCTGCCACATCAGGAAGACCCAGTATTAGTCCTTCATCACTTAGGCTAACCTCAAGGCATTTTACAGATGCTGTTCCTGCTACTGAAAAAAAATCAAATCCAACGAGACAGTGTACTTTGTGATCCCGTAAAATAGATTTCAGAGATAAACCAATAAGAAAAGAGACCAGATACCAGTGTTGAGAATGTCAGGTATCACTTTGTGTTGTTCCTTGTTTCAAAAACTATCATACAAAGACTAAAATTTAACTTTTTTTTCCATATGCCCAAGATAACTCGGGCTAGCAAACTAATATTAAAACTAAATGCTTTTACACCTCTAATAAATTAAAAATTCAACTGAAAACCTACATATTTTGTTTTGCGTCATTTCCCTGTATTTAATAATAAAATTTAAAAAATGTGATGATTTTTTGTAATTTTTTTTTTGAAAAAAATTTGTAAGGGAACCGGTTAACTTTTTATTTTCAACTTTCAGGACAATGTACGCCTAAAATGAAGTTATATTTGCTTTTATTATGACTGCATAACAATAAAAAAGAAAAAAATCATTATTCATTTATAAGAGGAAACCATTTGCATTTGGCTTACAATTATGTAAAAAGAAATTGAACAATACTTCTGAATATAATTGCAATCAAAATTTCTGTTGGATATAAAACTTTCAATTAATTTTTCGCTATAAAGACCTACAGTTCAGTTATCTGATATAAAAACATATGCTAGTGGGAAAAGTATCCCTGTTCGAAATAATTAAATAACTTTTAATTAATACTTTATTTAAATCTTCATTAGATGATAAATAATTAGAGGAAGAATACAGGAAACAGATGTTACCGCAGTCATTTATTATTAATCAAATTTTTATTTTTTAACTTTTTAGACAATGCAAGCCGCCGTTCTCCATTTAAAGGTATTATACAGAGTCCCTGGCCCGGCTGGGCATATCTCCAGTAAGTAGGATCACACGTTATGAGACGGAGCGTTTCATCAAATAGTACAAATATTAAGATGCCAGTTACAGAAATGATAAAATAAAAAATAATAATAAAAGATTAATAATTTAATATTTAGATGAAATAAATGATATAAGAAAAGTAATATATAGTGACAATAAATGATTAAATGCGATTAAAATGAGATTAAATACGATTAAAAAGGGATTAAATGAGATAAATATATGATTAAATACGGTAATATACGGTTAAATAAGAGTAAATGTATTGAATATATGAAAGGAACATAAAAAAAATCTGCACAGGAACGTAAATTGGATCCTGAGCTTTATATGACGTCAATGTCTTTAACATAACTGTAAAAAATTTCTTCTAACTCATTGAATGAAGAAAAAAAGTATGAAATCATTTGAGAGGCGTTAACAGAATTTGATTTCATTTAACTATAATTATTTTTTTTATTCTTTTAACTCTTAGGAAGTTTAACACTAGATTTAAGGATGTTGATCATATACCTATTTTTACTGAAGTGAGCCAATTTGACTCATACAAGAAAATTGAAGTTTTTTGCAAAGAAAATAGTTCCAAATTAATTTAAATGAAATGTTTATTATCAAAAAATTAATGGAAAACATATTTTATATATAAAATCTGTTTTTGAAACACATTTTCCCCAAACATTTCTATTACATTTAGCACAATGGTTTTTACATCTCTTTCTTTTGCATTGTTGAACTTGACAATTCTTCCGTGCATCAGTAGCATGAATTTCTGCCATTGGAATGGAAGTGTTCTCGACTTCTCTATATTTACTTCTTAACTCTTCAGCCAATTGGAAAATAAAATCTTTTTGTGAAATATTTACTTGAGTCGATCAATAAATTTCATGTTATGCGATTAACTGTTAAACCATTCTATGAGTCAAATTGGCTCACAACCGTGAAAATAGGTATACCACATTTGATAATGCGAAATGAAGGGGGTCTACGGAGAAGAGGAATGAAAGTTTACATATATTTTATTACTAAAATCCAACGTATGTTTTTGAAAAGTGATATTAAAGTTTTATATATATATATATATATATATATATATATATATATATATATATATATATATATATATATATATATATATATATATATATATTTATTATTTATATATATATATATATATATATATAGTGATAAAATTTTTATTGAGTCAAATTGGCTCGGTCTGTAAATCTAGTGTTAAATGAAGCTTAAAATGACTTGTGAACTTCTCTTAATGTGACTCAGTGAGAAAGAAAGACGATATAAGGTCGAATACAGAATTTGATTTTAAGTCGGCTTTAGAAATGCAAAAAAGAAACGACACTTTTTACTGTTTGATTTGAAAATACACTTAATAACCCTTTATTTTAATAGAATAACCATACAAACATTTATTCTATTTAAATTTTGCATTCAATCTTTCATTAAAAACAATCAACATTTAAAAAAAGTGATATAAAAATATTGACATAAATTATACTAAAAGAGAAAGTATTTCAGCACGAAATAACTAAGCCAGTTTAACACTAGATTTACGGACCGAGCCAATTTGACTCATTAAAAGTTTGATCACTATATATATATATATATATATATATATATATATATATATATATATATATATAACTTTAATATCACTTTTCAAAAACATACATTGGTTTTTACTTAAGTAATAAAATATGTGTAAACTTTCATTTCTCTTCCCCGTAGAACCCTTCATTTTGAATTATCAAATGTGGTATACATATTTTCACAATTGTGAGCAAATTTGACTCATAGAATGTATATGAAAATAAATAAACATAGTAATAAATAAATATAGTATAAAGTAGATATAAAGTATAGTATAAAGTAAATATAAAGTATAAAGTATATAAAGTATAGCATAAAGTAAATATAAAGTATAAAGTATATAAAGTATAGTATAAAGTAAATATAAAGTATAATTTATATAAAGTATAGTATAAAGTAAATATAGAGAAGAAGCTGAAAACACTTCCATTCCAATGACAGAAATTCATTTCAAAATAAATGTTTATTATCAAAAAATTCATGGAAAACATTTTTTACATATAAAATCTGTTTTTGAAACACATTTTCCGCAAACATTTCTATTACATTTAGCACAATGGTTTTTACATCTCTTTCTTTTGCATTGTTGAACTTGACAATTCTTCCGTGCGTCAGTAGCATGAATTTCTGCCATTGGAATGGAAGTGTTCTCGACTTCTTCTCTATATTTACTTCTTAACTCTTCAGCCAATTGGAAAATAAAATCTTTTTGTGAAATATTTACTTGAGTCGATCAAAAAATTTCATGTTATGCGATTAACTGTTAAACCATTCTATGAGTCAAATTGGCTCACAACCGTGAAAATAGGTATACCACATTTAATAATGTGAAATGGAAAGGCCTGCGGGAAAGAGGAATGAAAGTTTACATATATTTTATTACTAAAAACCAATGTATGTTTTTGAAAAGTGATATTAAAGTTTTATATATATATATAGTGATCAAATTTTTATTGAGTCAAATTGGCTCGGTCCGTAAATATAGTGTTAAATGAAGCTTAAAATGACTTGTCAACTTCTCTAATGGGACTCAGTGAGAAAAAAAAAACGATATAAGGTCGAGTACAGAATTTGATTTTAAGTTGGCTTTAGAAATGCAAAAAAGAAACAACACTATTTATTGTTTGATTTGAAACTTTAAAATACACTTAATAACCCTTTATTTTAATAGAATAACAATACAAACTTTTGTTCTATTTCAATTTTGCATTCAATCTTTCATTAAAATCAATCAACATTTAAAAAAAAGTGATATAAAAATATTGACATAAATTATACTAAAAGAGAAAGTATTTCAGCACGAAATAACTAAGCCAGTTTAACACTAGATTTACTGACCGAGCCAATTTGACTCATTAAAAATTTGATCACTATATATATATATATATATATATATATATATATATATATATATATATATATATATATATATATATATATATATATATGTATATATATATATGTATATATGTATATATATATATTATATATATATATATATATATATGTATATATATATATATATTATATATATATATATATCTATATATATATATGTATATATATATATATATATATATATATATATATATATATATATATATATATATATATGTATGTATATATATACATATAAAACTTTAATATCGCTATTCAAAAACATACGTTGGATTTTACTTAAGTAATAAAATATATGTAAACTTTCATTCCTCTTCCCCGTAGACCCCTTCATTTTGAATTATCAAATGTGGTATACCTATTTTCACAATTGAGAGCAAATTTGACTCATAGAATGTATATGAAAATAAATAAACATAGTAATAAATATAGTATAAAGTAGATATAAAGTATAAAGTATATAAAGTATAATATAAAGTAAATATAAAGTATAAAGTATATAAAGTATAGCATAAAGTAAATATAAAGTATAAAGTATATAAAGTATAGTATAAAGTAAATATAAAGTATAATTTATATAAAGTATAGTATAAAGTAAATATAGAGAAGAAGTTGAAAACACTTTCATTCCAATGACAGAAATTCATGCTACTGACGCACGGAAGAATTGTCAAGTTCAACAATCATGCAAATGAAACAGATGTAAAACCATTGTGCTAAATTGTAATAGAAATGTTTGTGGAAAACGTGTTTCAAAAACAGATTTGATATGTAAAAAATGTTTTCCATGAATTTTTTTGATAATAAACATTTTATTTAAATTAATTTGGAACTATTTTCTTTGCAGAAAACTTTAATTTTCTTGAGTCAAATTGGCTCACTTCAGTAAAAATAAATATATGATCAACATCCGTAAATCTAGTGTTAAGCAATAATTTTTAATTTAAATTCTCTTAAGCTGCTAAATAATTAAAATAAGACTACAGGAAATATATGCAGTAATTTACCTTTAATTAATTATTTTTATTTGTATACCTTTAAAGACAATTTAAGCTTTAAACGAAGTCAAAATTTGCAAAATATTTTTTAAAAAGTTCCTTTTGACTCAGTAAATAAGAAAAAAAATAAAGTAAAATTCGTGTTAGAGTAGTAAAGAGTTTAATTTTACTTCACATGCCGGAATATAAAAAAGAAAAAAAAACTATTTATCGTTAATAGTGTACTATTTGTCAGAAAGTATTTAAAAAAAAACTGAATAAAGCTTTGTTTGCATAGAGTAACAATACAATACAATTTCGTTCGACATAAAGTTTTTGTTTAATTTTCCCTTAAAAACATTTAAAGTAAGAGATATAAAATTATTGGAATAAAACAAACTAAAAGAGAAAATATCACAGTACGAAATTACTGAACCAGTTTGACTTACAAATTTTTATTTAAATCCTCTTTAAGTGATAAATAATTAAAAGCAGATTAAAAGAAATCAAGGTTAGCACAGACATTTATCTTTACTTAATTATTTTTACTTTTTAGCTTTGAAGATAATTTAAGCTTTAAATGAAATCGACATCTGAAAAATAATTTTGAAAAGTTTCTTTTGACAAAAGTTTCTTTTGAAGGAGAAAATAACTAGATGTTATTATAGTCTTAAATACAAAATTTCAAAAGTTTACGGCTAAAAGTTTCAGAGTTATGCCCACACAACAAGAAATTTCAATTAAAGGTACATAATTGCACGTTATATTGAAATTTTGTTATATAGTGTTTAGATAGCTATGAAAAGAGGGAGTACAGCGATATGTTATAATAGTTTTAAATACAAAATTTCATCAGTTTAGGCTAAACGTTTCAGAGTTATGCCCACACAACAAGAAATTTCAATTAAAGGTATATAATTGTACTTTATATTGAAATTTTGTCATATAGTGTTTAGATTGCCATGAAAAGAGGAGGAGCACAGTGAGATTTTATAATGGTTCTAAATACAAAATTTCATCAGTTTATGGCTAAATGTTTCAAGTTATGCCCACACAATGAGAAGTTTTAATTAAATGTACATAATTGCACGTTATATTGAAATTTTGTTATATAGTGTTTAGATTGCCATGAAAAGAGGAGGAGCACAGTGAGATTTTATAATGGTTCTAAATACAAAATTTCATCAGTTTATGGCTAAATGTTTCAAGTTATGCCCACACAACGAGAAGTTTTAATTAAATGTACATAATTGCACGTTATAATGAAATTTTGGTATATAGTGTTTAGATTGCCATGAAAAGAGGAGGAGCACAGTGAGATTTTATAATAGCTCTAAATACAAAATTTCATCATTTTAATCGTAATCGTTTTTGCGTTAACGGTTAGCGTGCTTACGGGTAACCGTTATGCCCACATAGCATTGACGTACATTTATTGAAATTTTTCGCTATATAGTGTTCATGTTACAAATCAAAAGAAGAGGAGCTGAACTAGCTAATGTAATTAAAAGAGGAAGTACCTAACTAGATGTTATAAAATTCCTACAACATTTTTTTAATGATTTTTAAGTTAGTTATTCGAGATAAATACTATATACTTTACATACGCACGTACAGACGTCAAGAAAAAACTACTTATAACTAGTTCAGGAATTTTCAAAACGGATATATAAAGTTTTGGAATTAAAATTTCCTATTACTTATATTGTCACGAAGATTCGAATGAACACACTGTTTAAATTAACAGAAGAATTTATTGAAGCTAAGTAGCAACCCGCAACTTTACAAGATCGAGAAGTTGCCTACAACTAGTGGGTATCAACTTTTATACCCGAACAGAATATTCGAGAAATAACTAATTTACATATTAAAGAAAGATCTAGAAAAATCAAGAATATAAGAAAACAATAAACAACATTTTTAAATTAAAAATCCGTACTTTGGATAAACTGCCATGTCAAGCATCGAACCCACAATCTCCGGGTCTGGATCGCGTACTTTGACCATTCGGCAACTGAGATAGTTGGCGAAGCTACTTTATGCGGCAATATACATAACACTTAAAATGTTCAAACAGAAGTCAGTCATGGTCAAAATAAACTATTTCTATAAAATTTGAGTTCTGAGATTTATCATGTTTACAATACTTCATTTTACTTTGTAGTAGAATGTAAATATAAGTTGTCTGAGAGGATTACAGGATTGAATTTATTTTGGATGCAGAAATATTAAAAGACAGAAGCATAATTTATTGTTAATTGTATGCTATGTGTCATACAGGTATTAAAAAACACATTTTTTCTTCATCTTTAAGTGTACTAACAGCCTGTTACAGGCCAAGGTCATTCTTAATTGTTGTTTCCATCAGGTCCACTCCATAGCGACCTCAAGAGACCCCAGGGGAAAAGTCAGCAACTGAACTTCCTGGGCCAAGCCTTTTAATTTAGGAATCCCCTATATAATAATAGCTCCCATATTAAACTCCCATAAAACAAAATAGGTCGTATTAGTGTTTTATCAGGAGGCTGTTCACACATTTTTTAGACGATGTATTTTGTAGTCAGAAATCTAAATTACATAAAATTCTTGAGCTTAAAATGTTCTATCTGATAGCCCTTAATCTGAACTATATTGCGACACCATAATTTCCAGGATAATATTGCATTTTGAAGTGTCAGAAGAGGTGTTCTATCCCATTCCTCCTGAACATTTTTCCAGAGTCCTGTAAGGGTTGTAGGACGACGTTTGGATAATGCAGGTTTTAAAAGTCCGAAAGCACAAAAATTCATAGCGGATACATGGAGAGATTTAGTAGGGATATCAGTGAAGGGTATGGCCTTGATACCGGATTTTTTGTTCCATTTCTTTTAGGAAATTTACAGTGGATTTTGATGTGTGACTGCTAGCTTTGTATTGATGGAGTTCCACAGATTGATGGCACTACGGGTGAAGCGATGGTATTTCAATCAGAAAAATTGGTGATAAAATATGTTCCTGATAGTATTTGGAGTTAATCTTGACATTTTTCTCAACTCTCTTTATTTTAAACTAGTCATTATATAAAAAACTAGCAACGATCTTGAATCCCTTAGAAAAACTTTCTTTCGATTCTTTGAACCATGTACTTAAATTTTTCCTTCCATTTTATCATAATAAATGGCTCTTTTTTTGTTGCAATCATTTAAATATATCCATGATTCATTTATTGGGACAATTTTTTTTCTAATTTACTTTGCATAAATGTTCCTCGTTCAGAATTTTGCAGCGTGTCCTACGTTCAGCGATATGCTTTAGAGGAAAACGATGCACATTGCTTTTTTTTTATTTCTTAATATTTAAATCAACGTTTATTATTTTGTTTACAGTGGACACCGCGCATTTTAATGATTTTGCAACTGTCCTTTGACTAGGGGGATTTTCTTTTAACATTAAACAAAGTACCTTTGCAATAGTACCTTTGAAAGATGTTCTTTTTTTTCCTTGGATACTTGTTTGGAATTTTTGTCCCCCTTGAGGCTCCAATTTGACTGTTTTTTCTTTTCTTTTTGACGATATTACCTGTCGACGCTTTAGATATCTCAAAACCATGACTCTCGCATTGTTTTTGGATAACGGAATATGAATATTTCTCTTCGGAAAGAGCATAAATATAAGTGCCTTCGAATCACTGTTTAGTTAAGAATGCCATTTTGAATAAAAACAAACCTCTCAAGCCTCAGACCATAATTTTGACTTTTAAAAGCATAGTACACTTGTAGTTATTTATTTTGCAACAAAAGATTTTTTATACCGCAAACTAAAATCGTCTAAAAAATGTGCGAACAGCTCTGTAGTTGTTAATTTCAGTATTCAAGCTTGTAAATCGAAATTTTAATTGGTTTTTGAGGCCATGATAGCATTTTTTTTTGAAGAATAGCCTTTTATCCGATTATAACAGCAATCCACACTTTCGTTCGATATAAATTTTTCATTTAATTTTTCCTTAAAAACTATCTACAGTTGAATAAATGACTTAAAACTTACCATTAGTACAGAAAGTATCACTGCTTTCTATATTTAAATAAGTTTTAATTACAATTATTATTTAAATACTGTTTAAGTGGTAAATACTCTTTAAGGAAAGACTGCAGGAAATCGAGATTACCGCAGTAATTTTTCTTTCATTAAAAAAAAACTTTTAGAAAAATTTTTAGCTTTATAAATGAAGTCAACGTCTGCAAAATAATTTTGAAAAGTCTCCTCTGACTCAGTGAATGAGATAAGAATCCGATTTCATTTAGGCTTCAGGAATGTAAAAAAGAAAATGCATAATTTATTTTACCGCAAAGGAAGTTTTAAATGATATTTTGCAGTCCCTACTAGTGATAGTAATAGCAAAAGAAGTGGCTCGCTAAGACACATCTACCTTGCAATCTGATGTTTGAATGCACTTGGTAACAAAGAAATAATACTAGATTTTTAATTATTTCGAATTTAACGCAAAACCATTATTAAAATAGCCTCATTTCTATCAAAAAATGCATTTTACTGTCAATTATTTCGCCGCAAAGGGATAATGATTCCATTCTTCATAAACTCATCTCCGAAATACCATTTGAACAAGTTTGTATGCCAGACATTATTAGAAGGTTTTTATTTTGATTTAACCATACTTTTGTTTAATTTCAAACTGATCTAATCATAATAACTAAGAGTACAAACAGAGAAGTTCAATGTATTTCGATATCTATTCTTTTCAAGTTAATTAAGAATTCATTTATAAAAGGAAAATATTAAATGGGATGCCATTGTTTGCATTAAGAAGTTCTAATTTCAAGCTTAATTTAATGCAGTTTTGTTAGTTTTTAAAGAAGAAATACTTAAGCTTATAATTTATAGGCTAAGATATAAAACTGAATAATATTTAAAAAAAAAATGAAATCTTAAATTTTAAATAAATTTAAAAAAATCGAAAAGAAATTACTCTTGGCATGTATTAAAACTATATAAAAATGTACAATAAATCAGTTTTAATTTATATTAAGAAATGATAGAAAGCATAAATTCATGTATATTTGCCAAATGTTTCCTAAAATCTTTAATATAGCGAGAAAACATAATTCAGTTCTCGACTTCTGAATTCTCAACAAAATTATGTGCTATTGTATTCTAAAGGACGAAACTAAAGTATAATTTATTATATTCTGTAAACTGAGAAACTAAGAACTTATATACTCCTGGGTGAAACAGCCCCTAGGGGGCGAAGGCCTACGGTGCCAATGTCCGTTTACTTGACCAAAGGCCCTGGGGTGCGAAGCATATGTTCCGGTTAGGTGGTCAATCTTATGTGGAACCCCCGGTGTTTAGTTCCAAAGTATGCTTGGTCTTAAACTAACAAAGATCAAGAACTTATATAATATTATATAATATCCATGGAAAGTAACAATCAAAAGCAAATCAAAGTTAAACTTCTTAAACTGTGAAGTTAGACTGTAAGTGCTATAACCAAATATCTTTAATCAACTATTAATAGTAAATTATCAACTTACAAATAAAATTTACACTTTGAAAAATATTGAATGTTATTAATGTTCAGTATAAGAATTCTTTTCAAATGCTGAATTATTTCTCAGTGTTGCACAACATTTCATAGCAACAGCATACGAGAATTTTAAAATGTGCAATATACGTTTACACACTGTGAATAATCTCAATAAATACTTAAATGTCCCATAAATATATGCAAAAATATCAAAGAAAGAAATAGATTTTTCAATACATTCCATAGTTAATTCTTTATCTATTCTGGTAATGTATTGATGTATGCATAATTATAAGTGCTATAATTTTGTCATGTTATTAAACTGGAAAATATCCTAAGATAACAAATAAGCTGTTATATTGTACAATAACACTTTCAAATTCAGAAACGGGAGTTGGAAATGTTTATTATAAGAATCTTTTCCAAATACTGAATAATAAATGTGCTGTGCTAAATTAATTACTGTTTATTGTTACATCCCTCAAGCAATACTGCTCAATAAACAAGATATGAAAATGTTTTACTATAAATTATAATACACTGCTATTAATTGATAATTAATTTACATCATTCGTGATAAAATACTGTAAAGTTGATTCAGTACTGTATGGAAATTATTTATTATTAAATGTGTATTTACGAGTACAATTCAGTACATTAAAGAACAGAATGTGGAAAAAATTTAAAAACAGAAAAAATAACTGTTTAAACGACTGTGGGCACATACAGGAGCATACAGAAGCTGTTTTATTGCTGATGAATTACAGAATTTTAATGTAGAAGGATTTATAAAAAGAAAATTAAAACCTACTTAATAGCTAGTCTAATTCTTTCATTCTATATTCAGTGATAACTACGTTTATTTCCATTTTAGAATTTCCATTTGGTATCTTTTTTAGAAAATTTTTAGTGTAACATTTAGAGATATGGTGATATAATATGACCTTATTTTGACTTTAAAAAATTCTGACATTACTTAGAATACATAATACATTTAAATATTTATTAACAAATATTATCTGACAACAGGAATTTTATTTATCCGTTATTTTGTGTCTTTACACATCTAATCCGTTGTTCCGACTAATAAATATCCAAGAAGGAAAAAAATCCAACAAAAAACCTACTTTTTTTTAGAGCACAATAAAAGTTACTACACAGTAGCATTATACAAAAATGAATTGAACCCTATCAACAAATAAATGTACATGTTAGAAAATTTGAGATTCTTATTTAAAAGTAAAGCAGTTTTTAAAGTTTCCATTGAAAACATACTTCTGTTGGTTTGTTTTGTTTTGGAGCGCTACGGTCTACTGTTTTGCTTTCTAGGGATGAGACCGTGACCAACTGCTTGAAGCCGATTCCGAACGGCTACGAACAAACCTGCCAGCAGTAAGATTCGAACCCGCTAGCAGCATTCTACCATTCGGTCATCGTAAGATAGTCTACTGTTGAATCAGTACAATTTTGTAAAGCATTTTTTCTTCGATATTTTTCTTCTTTTTTTTTCAGTTTCTTTATCTATAATATACTCCCAAAATATTTCGTTCACTTTGATTTGTATTTAAAATTGCATGGATTGAAGAAGATTATAGTTAATTTTTGTTACGATAATAATTATATTCACAATTTCATTAGTTTAGTTGAGAAAATAAATTAATAGGCAAACTATTTCTACAGTCATTTTATATTTTTTTAAAGAATATACTGTAAATTTCTTTAGTTTCAAACTCTACTTTTATTTAATTTGTTTTTCATTGTTTATAGAAATTTATGCAGATATACGAACAAATAATAGGGTCATTTGAAAGGATAGTTAATGTGTTCTAAGTGATAATCTCTTAAAGACTGGAACATTTAAAAAATTATTTATTTATACTAAACTGCTATATTACAAATTTCGGAATTATAAATAATATTATGTTTTGTTTTTATTTTAGCTAGTTAAAAGAATGAATCAAAATATAAAACATTTCGAAATGGCAAGAATTTTTTTTATTACCGTTATAAGAATTGAATACCAATACATGATTTATTTGATTTCAAAAAGAAAAAAAAATTGCCATTATCAATTGTATTCCAGGCGATTGGCAACATAATCTTTTATTTAATATCGATAACATAGTTTTTAACAACATAAACTTTTTTATATAAAATATAAGAAATATATAAAAGATAAAAGAATATTATTTACAACACAAATGCAAATTACTAATTTATTATTTAAACTAACTATTCTTCTACATAGGTGGTTCTTGGAAACTAACAATCTCATTTATTTGGGAAAAAGTGCAATTAAGTAAGCGTAAAGTATTTTGATTAAAAGTAAAGTTGTAAAAATTTTAAAAGTGAAAGATTATTTTTACTTATTTACATAAAAATCTTAATGAGGATGAACTTATCTAACAATCTGACCACAGGAGGCACCCGCAATCAACACAAAGACAGTTAAATTTAAACCGATTATGAAGGTTTCAAAAGCGGAAGTTATTTGTTTTACTGTAAACATCTGAATTATAATGAACTGATTTGACGTTCTGATATTTAGTCAGCTGACAACAGAGCTACCTGGAAACATCACAATGATCGTAAAATATTTGAAACACATATAAAGATTTTATAAGAGGGATATTATTTTATATAAATTATTTAAGCATCTGAATGATAATGAACTCACCTAGTGATCTAACTACAAGGACATCCACCATCAACACAAGGACAGTGAAATAACTGGACCGCTTATAATTACGCTTTTAAAAAATCTATAAGCGAAAGTTATCTCTTTTTACATATATCTACAAAAATGTGAATGCTAATGCACTCATCTAGTGATCAGACTATAAAGGATATCCCGGTTTCAAACAGAATTCCGGGTTTCGGCAAACAAAAAAAATTATTGGGAGCGGTTTAAATAAATAAATTACTATATTTTAAAGAAAAAAAGAAAACACAAATTTTCATCAGCTTATATTTTATGCGAGAACAATTTTTACATTCATTATATCACAAAAAAAATAGTTGCCAAAAAACTAAAACAAAATACAAAACAGACGATATTAAAAAATGAAATGAATTGCTTAAAATACATGGTGTTTTATGTACATAGAGTAAAAGTATAAATACACATGCTCAATATTTATGATCGATTACAGAGGCACCCGAAATTAACACAATATCAGTAAAATATTTGAACACTTCTTAAAGATTTTATAAGCTGAAGCTAATTTATTTGCTTATTTCTAAAAACATCTGAATAGTAATTTTAGCTCACTTAGCGATCATTGGAATCGACAAAAGGACAGTAAAATATTTGAACAGTTTATAAAAATTTCAAAAGCGGAAGTTTATTAAGTTTATGTATTACCATAAACATCTAAATGATTATAGTAATCTGATTACAGAGGCACTCCGGATCATCCCAATGACAGTTGATAGTCATTGGGATCTGACCACAGATACACCCGGGATCAACACAAGGATGGTAAAATATTTGAAAAATTTCATAAAGATTTTAGAACTGAAATTTATTAAGTTTGTATTCCCACAACATCTAAATGATTATAGTAATCTGATTACAGAGGCACTCCGGATCATCCCAATGACAGTTGATAGTTGAGAAATTTACAAAGATCTCATAAGGGGAAATTGTTTTGGTTGTGGATTACTATAAACACCTGAATAATAACTAACTCTGTGGTTTTAACAAGGAGACACCCAAAATCAACACAAGAGCTGTAAAATATTTGAAAAGTTTATAAAGATTTTAAAAGTGGAAGTTATTTTGTTTTACCATAAATATCTGAATATTAATGAACTCATATCATGATCTGACCACAAATACACCCGGAGTCAACACAAGGACGGTAAAATATTTGAAAAATTTATAAAGATTTTATCATCGGAAGATGTTTGGCTTATATATTACTATGAACATCTGAATTATAACTAACTCACCTAGTAATCCGACCCCAAAGGCACCCTAGATCAACCAAAGGGCGATAAAATATTTAAACCTCTTATAAATATTTCAAAAGCGGAAGTTATTTTGATTATATATTACCATAAACATCTAAATGTTAATGAACTCTCTTAGTGATCTGAAAAAAGACACTCTTGACATCATAAAAAAACCGGTAAAATAATTGTAATTCTGTTTAAAAACATTTAAAGGCATGAATAATTTTATGTATAACAGTGGAACCTGCTGAGGGGGCTGGGCAATTAATAGCTCGTAAAATTAAACACTTCATACACGTGAATGATAGCCGTTTCTGCATATGGAAACATGAAAACAGTACTGTGTTGCTTTTGATAAATAAACGTATTTTGAGCTTAAAAATATATTTATATTAATATCTAAACTACAGCAACAAAATTATTTTTTCGTCTACATTAAATACAGTTGCTGGATTTAGTAAACAAATCTATAAATAAATACACGAAAGCTTTTTATAAATCCCCTTTTAATTAAAAAATAATATTAAATATTATAAGAAGTAGAAAGAACAGATTAACCCTTAATTTGACAAGATGTTTTTTCAAATATTTTTTAATTTCTGTTATTTTCCCATGTCTGTGTAGACATTAGGATCTCTATAAAATAAACAAAAAATATATCATTTTCCATTTTTGAGATAATTAATGTCCGCTGTAGCTAACACAGACAGTTATGTTATATAGTAGTTATAAATATACATGTCCGGTGTAGCGGCCAGACTTAGCCAAATTAAGGGTTAAAAAAGGTCTCTATACTGTTTGAAGAATAATAAAAATACAAATTCTGTAACAAAATGCAAGAAAACCACGAGAGGATCTTAAAGTGCTCAGTGAAATCAGAGATTAACAAATCTTTAAAGTTGCTTATTTTGGTCTTACAATGGGGCATAGAACCTTCAGACATTTAAATTTGAATTTGAATTTTTAACAGAATCAAATAATTTAAACATTTCTGTACATTTATTAAGTACCCGTGTTAAAAAATTCGTACTGATTGCTGAGTTATAATACTTTTTATACCACTGTATGCTACTCTAAAATTTCAAATTATATTTTCTCAAATTCAGAATTTTACAATTTACTCATACAGTTACTTAAAAACTACATACTCTACACTTCTAAAATTTTAACCACTTATTTACCTCCTTATAACCCGAATGCTAAATCAAAAAATATCAATTTTTATGAACAATTTTGTTACAATTGAAAAATATGAACAGAATTGGAATATTTGTAATAATTTTTCTATCTTTATTCTAATTTTTTAATTTATATAAATTTCTGTATATATTTGGAATTTGATTTAAAAGTAAGTGTTTGTTAATGTATTTTTGCAGCATTTTTTCATATAGATGCCTATTCTTTAATTTTACGATGATCGTGGATTTTAAATTTTTTTTATTTGTTTTGTTTTTATTTGTTGTTTAAAGACTTTAATATTAATAGTATTTTCATTTGCATAAATTTCGTCTTTCTATACATTATAAATTAAAGCACACAATAAAGATTATATAATATAGAAAGTTATTAAATTAATTTTACTAGAAATATAGAAGTTAGAATCTGATTATATTTAACAATATTTCTCCCGAATTGAGATATCTTGGGCTTTCTCAAACAAATCGGTAGTTTTCTTGGAATTTTTCTTATTAGTTACATGATATATTACTTTTTAATTTGTTTTGTTTTTATTTGTTGTTTAAAGCATGTATCTTAATATTATTTTTATTTGCATAAATTTTGTTTCTCTATCTATTATAAATTAAAGTACACAATAAAGATATACATAATATAGAAAGTTATTAAATTCATTTTACTAGAAATATAGTAGTTAGAATCTCATTATATTTATCGATATTTTTCCCGAATTGAGATATCCTGTGCTCCCTCAAACAAATCGGTAATTTTTTTGGAATTTTTCTTATTAGTTACATGATATATTACTTTTTAATTTGTTTTAATTTGTTTTGTTTTTATTTGTTTAAAACCTTTAATCTTAATATTATTTTCATTTGCATAACTTTTGTTCTTCTATACATTATAAATTAAAGTACACAATAAAGATTATACAATATAGAAAGTTATTAAATTCATTTTACTAGAAATATAGTAGTTAGAATCTGATTATATTTATCAATATTTTTCCCGAATTGAGATATCCTGTGCTTCCTCAAACAAATCGGTAATCTTTTTTTTTAATTTTTCCTACTAGTTACATGATATATTACTTTTTAAAAAAAAACTTCTCCTGGTTTCTTTAGAATAAATAATGTATTTTAGAACCTTGAATGCAACAATCATTCGGGTACAGGTTAGTCATTAGTAGGAATCTAATTTGTTATCATGAACATTGAAAGAGACTATTAAAAGAAAACAAATAAAAAATATTTATTTATAGCATTTTTTTATCTTTTTGTAAGAACATAACTGATTAATTATTGTGGGGAAAATTATTTTTGAAAAACTTTTCGTCCCTTAGTATAATTGAATTAAATTTCGAAAAATTATGTAAGGGATCTATCATTCCTACGTATAAGTGATTATTTCGTATAATTGAACATATGTATAAATAATGATCTATTTAATAATTTATAGCATAGTTTTTATAAGAGTTTCTCCGACCTTTTTGTATAATTAAATATTTTATATAAGCGAGTTTCGTATACAAAAACGTTTCCACTGAGTAAATATTTATCTACTTCAATAAACAGCTGAATGTTAATGAACTCACCCAGCGATCTGACCACAGAGGCGCTCGCAATCACCACAAGGACGGCAAAATATTTGGACGTCATGTCATTTTCTAATGTCGTGCGCACATGTCCAACACTTGAGAGGCATCATACCGGGAGAGAAGAGAACGTTTCTCATTCCACTTTCACGTCCGTCACACTGCCTGCTCTTTCACACTCCGGAGACTTTGCCGACAGCACGATTTCTCCAGTTAGCCCCCTTTTGGCGACATTCGGGTTCGGTTAGGAAAGTTTGTTTGGCGAAGCTTTTCTCAGACGGCACGAGCTGAGAAAAAGTTGTAAAGTGTGGGATGCACTCATTGTTTGTATCACTGCCGGTAAGAATGGAAAGGTGTTAAAACGAAAGATTCAGGATAGGAATTAAGGGTGAGTAGAGTGGGTTGTCAAATAGGGCCCTCCACCAAGTTTTTAGTTCATGGAGGAGTATTAATATTTATAAGCATTAGTGAATTTTTAAAAGTGACACTATACCTTTCGAGACTCTAAAGAAAAGGTTCCTAATTTTTCTCGGAACATTTCTTCCCTTTATTTAAAAATTTCTGTTTAACAGGTCTTTAAACAGGTGTGTACGTGTTATGAAATGATTTAGATCAGGGGTGGGCAAAAGCCGGCTCGCCGGCCGGATACGGCCCTTTTGCTTACTTTATCCGGCCCGTTGAAAAATCCTGCATGCAATTTTTTTTAATCACTTAAATGCGATTTTGTGGAAATCAACATTATTTGTATGCGTAGTTCCGTGTTTCTGTAGAAGTTTTTCGTTAATGATTTACACGAAAAATAAATATCAATCACAAATTACTGACGAAAATCTATACTCGGTATTAGGGATTGCTACAAGTGATTTGGATCCAAATTTGGATTCCAGATTTCCCGTTTCGCATTAACTAAAACTATTCTATTTTAACGTTTGATGTTTTTCTTTTCTTTTTATAATTCTACTTACTATTATATTTACAAAATGTAATATAAATATAAAAATGTAATAACTATGATCAAAATACAATAATTTGTATCGTTAAGATATAAATAAATATCAAAATAAAATCTTTCATTAACTGATTTATTTAATGACCATTAATTTAATATAATGAATCATATTTCTTTAAAAATTACGTGACATATTTTACTGGGCACAAATTGTTTGCATATACACCTAAGTAAGACAATTTATTATTACTATTATCTTTTATTAACTGTCAAATTTCTCTGTCCAAATGCTTTAAAATGATACTTATAGTGTTTTTGTCAAAAAAATTTCTTGGGAAGGGAAAAAAACTCCACCCAAAACATTTGCGTGTGCACAGCATACGCGGTATAGTCCTCCGGTCCGGGAGACATTTTCAAAATTTCATTTTGGCCAGGGCTTAAAAGTGTTTGCTCACCCCTGATTTAGATCCACATAAAAAATCTTTTAAGTAAATGGTTATAACAGTTGAAATCGTAATCAAAGTTTCGGATCTAAATCTAACCTCATAACACATGTACATCAGTTTGAGGACATCATTGGGTGGGAAGAAAATAACGTGCGTAATGCTGCTTAGAGGGTTAAAAAAATTTCGAATGCTCACTCTTTCATAATAGTTAGTTATACCAAATGTTAATATATTATTGCACGTATTCTATTTTTTTCTGCCTATTTATTTATTAATATTGCTAAATTAGAAACTAATTAAAACCTACATTAAAAGTTGTCTATTAAAAACTTAAAAATAAGCATGAAATCTTTAAGATATTGAAAAAAATAATGAGATGGTTGACGATGGTGGAGTTTTAACAATTTATTCATGTACAGATCCAATTTCGTTAACATCATTCGTAAATCTCCAAGTTCATTAATGTTCCTTTTCTTAGACAGTCAAGTAACGTTGGCTTAGTGTAGTAACTACTATACTAAGCCAACGTTATGCCAAATACAAAGAAGGAAATAAAATTAAAGTATTAACTGTACTTTAAATTTCTCTAGCTGAGGAGTGCTAAGCGGCTGCCCAGGGAAGGGGGTATGCACGAAATTTAAATTGAATAAATATATCGTATTTAATATGATAATTATTTTTATAGATGTTATGCCCTAATTGCTTTAACCCCTCCATTTGTCTCCTTTACCGCCCCCTAACCTCTGCCCTTGAGGGAGGGGGAAGTAACATCTCCCCTGTTGGAAATCTATGCTTTAAACCTTTATTATAACATCCTGTTTTCAAGTCAGCATAAAATAAAAAGTTCTGCTTCTTTTAGAATGAATTGTTTTATAAGTTCTTTAATAACACTCTAACTTACAAAAAATATTCAATTTTGTCATTTCAAGTAGTACATTTTAAAAAATAACACCAATAATAAAAAATATATACTAATTAAAAAAATGGACATATACTTACTCGCAAGCTAACATTAGAATTATGTAAAATAGAAAGTTAACTTTCCTACCAAATTGAAGATAAATATCTTTTTAATTTTGTAAACCTAAAACTGCAAAAAGTATCTGATAATTTAACATTTTAAAGTTTACAAACTTTTGAAAAATTGATTTTTTTTTAAATTTTCTTTTCTATGTTATTCTTGTAAAGTACTTACAACATTCACCAGTGTTCCTTATTCCAAGGGGAAGCACAGTAAAATATACTTCACAAAATTAAAAGTAAATGCCTTATATTTTAATTAAAATATTTGTCATATACATTATTTATTTACATATATTTTTCTTGATTAATATATGACATGCAGTACTTTGATATTCATCAATATAATAATTCATTAAAATTTTCTTTTTTTGTTTAACTGTTATTCAATAATAAAAGTAAGTAATCAATTTTTTTAATAATTGATGTTCTCAGACTAAAATTAGCTACCATTTATTATAAAAATTAGTTTTTAATTTGCAGATTTTAAAATTTATTTTTCGAGTAAGTACATATCTATTTTTTCCCTTGGTGTACAGATTTTTATGTTTTTTAAGAGGTATATTTCACAGAAAGCATAGGGGAATTTTTCTCATATGTGATATCTCAGTATAGTAAATTTATCAAAAAATAATTATAAAACTACATTTTACTTTTGTTAATAGTAATCATAAATTTTTAAGTTTTATACTATGTTGTAAAATGAGCCTCCATCAGTTTCTGACTCAACTTACTAAAGTACGGCCATAGGCAGCTAAGTTTCATTTTCATAGAGTTTTCGAATGAATTTTTCTACAATGTATGAGTATAAGGTGTAATAATTTAAAACGTTTACAACTGACACCGCGGTAGCTTAGTTGGCAAAGGCAACGATCTTAAAACTGATGGGCTGCGGGTTCGAAACTGAGTCGACCTAAGATTCACCGTGGTCGTTAATGGTGACTGAGTATGTCAAAGCCCTCCACACTATGGTCCACTGCAAGCCATTACCACCGTCTGGAGGGGGCATGGCTTATAGAGGTCGACGATGGCAGATGATAAAATGGTCTTGGAGGATGGCTTCGGAAGCGGTTTTTCTCGAAAGATCAAAGGCAGTCAGATGGGCAAATAAAGTGCGCAGTAGACCCTATGGACGAATCCACGCGCTCGGCTCATTTCTGCCAGTGTGTGGATACAACCCGTAAATTACCGTCCAAGGTCACCATCAGGAAGTGGCGAACAACTGGCCATAGTGGGAAGGCTACATTAAATATGCTCGTGGTGACAGTGTCTAACAAGTTCTCAAACGATACTTCTGGCTATGGTAGGCCAAATTTCTGCTTTTCTGCTTGTTTCCTGTTCCTACATTATGAGGACAATTCGAGCTAAGACGTCCTTTTACCCTAGTGGTAATCGTAAAAAGAAAAGCGCATTCTTTCCCCTTAATTCATGTGGCCCCTGGCTCACGTGCTTGGCTCGTCCAAGTGGCATTAGCAATAACAACAACTGCCATTGTGTTATCGAAACACAAAAACACTAAAAAGTTTCTAAAAAGCAAAGGGGATGAAAAACTTTCAGCAATATAAATATTTTTTAATTATATCCAGTGTTCTAGGAAATATCTAGGAAAAGTATAGTTGTGGGATGTTCTCATTGCTTCTATCACTACTGATAGGAATAGAAAGTCGTTAAAATAACAAATGAGTGTCGTTGAAAGGGAGAATTAATAATTCGATTTTCCTTAAAATAAGAAAAGGAAAGAATAGACGGAAATAATAACCTTATGTCTTTGACAGCCTCAACATGTCGTGTAACAGAATAAAGTTAAACTGTGTGTTAAAAGAAAATGCATCACAATAATTTTTAGAAACAAAGAAATAATGAGCTCAATATTTAGGAAACTGAGACATTATTTTTACATTATTTTTGATTTAGAACATGACATATTTTTACTTTTCATTTTAAGGAAGCGGAATTCTTTGAATAATGCCTAACAATTTCTTGAAACTTTTCAGTATAAGTCTATATTTTATACATTTTGAGTGATTAATTATGAAAATTGTTGTGAAATTTGATAGTAGACAAATAATGCTTAGTAATATTTTAGTGATAACACTTCTATCACTTCTGGTAAGAATAAAAAGGAGTTGAAATGAGAACTTAGTATGTGTATAATGATAAGTTCTCATTTTTTAATTTTTTTCATAAGAAATGCAAGGAATAATCTTATTTATGTCTTTTATAGCCCTCAACATGTCGTGTAACAGAATAAAGTTAAACTGTGTGTTAAAAGAAAACGAATTAAACAGTTTTTAGAAACAAAAAAATAATGAGCGCAATATTTAGGAAGCTCGGATAAAGCATGATAAATTTTTACTTTTCACTTTAAGGAAGCGAAATTTTTTGTATAACGTCTAGCATTTTATTGAAAGCATTTTTCAGAATAAATATATATTTTATACATTTTGAGTGATTAATTATGAAAATTGTTTTAAAAGTTGGTAGTAGACAAATAATACTTAATAATATTTTTGTTGGAAAGGTTCATCGATAAAAAGAAAATATCGATACAAATTTCGGTCGTAACCGCATTTCATTTTATGTAAATATATTGAGTCAGTCATGATATAAATTAACTTCCCCGGTAGGCTCCGGGGCTTGTCCTGCTTTTGCTTTATGTTTTATTCTGATGTTAATAAATATGTTGGTAAGCAAAATCGACGTACTGTGTTTAAAAATGCTTTCTTAAATTTCATTTTAATGCCTTGTATATATATATATTTTTTTTTTGTCGTTTGATCTGGACGAATCAACATCCATGAAATTTACCCCAACAATTTTAGTGATAACACTTTTATCACTTCTGGTAAGAATAAAAAGGAGTTGAAATGAGAACTTAGTTTACTTATGATGGACAGTTCTCATTTGTAGTTTTTTTAATAAGAAATGCAAGGATTAATCTTATTTATGTCTTTTACAGCCTGCAACATGTCATGTTGCAGAATAAAGTTAAGCTGTGTGCTAAAAGAAAATGCATTAAAATAATTTTAGAAACAAAGAAATAATAAGTGCAATATTTAGGAAGCTCGGATAAAGCCTGATAAATTTTTACTTTTCATTTTAAGGAAGCGGAATTTTTTATACAATGTCTAGCAATTTATTGAAAGCATTTTGCAGTGTAAGTCCTTATTTTTCACATTTTTAGTAGTTAATTATGAAAAATGTTCTAAAAGTTAATAGGAGACAAATAATACTTAGTAATCTTTCAGTAACAACACTTCTATCACTTCTGGTAAGAAATAAAAATGAGTTGAAATGATAGATTAGTTTCTTAATGGACAGTTATATGGACAGTTATATAACAGTATAATGGACAGTTCTCATTTGTAGTTTCTTTTTTATTAAGAAACGCAAGGAATAATCTTATTTATGCCTTTTTCAGCTTTCACTGTGACATGTAACAGGAGAAAAACAAACTGTTTTAAAAGCAAACGCATTAAAAAAATTTAGAAAAAAAAGAAAGAATGAGCACAATATTTAAGCAGTTTGGATTATAATATGGTAGTTTTTTATTTATCTTTTTAAGAAAAGGGGATTCTGAGTATAGTATATGTGAATTTATTAAACATTCTTACAATCTAAGTTGCTTAAGATATTTTATATATTTTTGATGACTTATTAGGAAACTTGTACTAAAAGTTGATAGTAGACAAATAATACTTAGTAATCTTTCAGTAATAACTCTTATTATTACTGATATAATTAACTTTTATATCTAATTAAGTCTAATAGAAGGAAGCGTAATGTATGAGGTAAAGTTTATTTTAAAGTAATTTTATTATGATTAAAATGAATACGCGAGTGAATAGTTTTACTGAGTTAACCCATTAGTGACTAGTATTACTCTTTAGGAATAGTTAATAGTTCTGAAAAATTTTACGTTTTCTCAGAATGATTTTTAATTTCTACGGAAGGTTATAACTTTTGGAATGTGTAAATTAGAAACTTATTTCATGCATCAAATAAAAGGTAATTAGTTTTTATTATTCTGAGAATCGCAATTACGTTAACATAAGCGATATATTTTATTTTATAGCATGATAAAAGAAAACTTTTTAAAAATTTCCATTACCTATTTTTAGTTTTTCATTTAATTTTAAAATGTCACATACCTTTTCGAGTTTTAGATTTATTGAATAAAACTGATATTTTATTTCACTTTGATATGAAAATTTAGTTTCTAATATACATATTTGGTAAGTTATCTTGAATTTTATATTTTCTTTTGGCGTATATTTTTCTGTTATTTAAAAAAATATACTACTTGAAATAACAAAATAAATCCTTTTTGTTAAAGGTAGAGCGTTATTAAAAAGCTCATAAAAGTTTATTCTAAAATTAGCAGAATATTTTGTTTTATGATGATTTGAACGTATGTTTAATGAAACGTAAACAAAGAAAGATAGGAGAGATAAGAATTGTTATTATAATTTAAATAAATTGTATATACTGCAACAATGATGAAAGTAAGATCATGAAAGTATGATCATGTATGATCATAATCCTGTTCAATGATCATGAAAATATAATCACATAGCAACCATTGCAAATGGTGTTTGTTTTATCTAGTCTCAACACTATGGTCAATCTTTCACCACTTCCTGATGGTGACCCTGAACCATGGTTCACGGGTTGCATCCAGACGCTGGGCCACTAAATGAGCCGAGCGTGTGGATTCGTCTATAGGGAGGGTCCACTGCGCACTTTAGTTGCGCATCTGGCTGCCTTTGATCTTTGGAGAAAAACCACCATGTAAACCGCCAGGCTATTTTATCGTTTGCAACCATCGACCACGATAAGCCACACCCCATCCAGCCGGTGGTAATGGCTTGCAGTGGACCATAGTATGGAGGGGTCTTAAGATTTACAGATGGCATTTCTATTGCCCGAATGCGATATAATAAGCCAATTTCTTTTTCATATAACCGATATTTATTGATGAAAATGCATTCATAGGATTATTTGCTATTTGAATAAATTATGGTTAGAGGGTTTTAAATTTTGCACTCATGGATAAATGTATACATAGCGGGAATACCTTAGAATCTCATTCGCTTTAGAGTAGTGGTGTTTCGTGGTTTATTAATACAGAGATTCACAATACAAATTTTAAAAATTTAATGCACAAATACAACGTAACAAGTCAAAATATATTTTCGTTTTCAGAAATTAAAGGAAAACTATGCAGTTAAAAGAAAACAGGTTGTCACAAAGAAAAAAAAATTTATCCGACAAAATTTCCTTTTTCAACCAATTATATCACACACGTGGCTTATATGCCAAGGTGGCCTATTCGACATGATATTCGACGAAATTTTAATTTTTTGTCAATTGTATCACGTACGCATGGCTTATACGCCAAGAAGACTACCCGACATTACGGTACCTCCTGCGACAAAGTCGAGACTCCCCAAAACATTGAGGTTTTTAAAAAGCACTGCCCTAACGAGCCGCATCGTTGCTCCGCCTCGCATATTTCGGTTTCGATACCGCTGGCGACACTGGCGACATTTCCATCGCGCCTCAGAGCCGTGCAACCCTTTCCCCGAAAACTTTCATGTGCATCTATCTCTTCACAGATGACTTGTTTCGTCTTTCACCGTTTCTCAACAATGGATCTCGTAATAAACAATTACGATCTATTAAAGACGCGCTGCCTGACGAATTTTTTCTGCCATTTTTCTTTCCCTCCCCCCCTCTTTCCTTGAATACATCGCATCTGCTCTTCGGTTGTTCTAGAGCAGTTCGAGAGTACAATAGGCACACACACACAACTCTTTTTTTTTTCAACTTTAGTTTGTGCGGGAGCAGGAAGGGACGAAATGAAACAGACGAAGTGTTGTGTTGTCACTTGGCCCCCGACACGGGAGTCAGTTAAAGGAAACGTGAGTTTACCTCGTTTTCAAATCCAGTAACTAAAAACTGAGCATAATAAAGGAAGTATTAGAGACGGTGGAAGTAGAGTCAGACTTAGGCAGTACCAAAGGTAGTTGAATCTCTACGGTGGCAAAATGGCCTAAACTACACCGCAAAATAAACAAACAAATAGATAAATCCACTATATAATAATAGCCTAAGTTATCTGCCAGCGCGTCCTCGAATTTATGAAGCAATTGTACCTAGAATGGATAGAGACATTCATATCCATAGAATGGATTCTTGATGAGTAAGGGTTAGAAAAATTCAAAGCGAGTTCAAAAACGTTCGAAATCCACCCCTTCCCCCCTTTTCGATCGTTTAATGTCATTATTTCAAGCCTTATTTTCCTCGACTAAGAGAAGGAGATCAGTAAATTCATCAATTTATCACATTAAAGTAGATGAAAAATAACATTTTTTTTCTAACATTATGACGCCATTTCTTCAACCATCTCATTTAATCATTTCTTATCTTAAATTATTTAAATAACTGCATTATTTTCATATGAATTATCACGAAACTCAGATATTACGTAAATAATTTTCTTTTATATTTGGCTTAAATAACAGATTAGGTACATATGTGATAATTTTAAAATTAATCATCGATTATTTTTTATTGTAATGAAAATTTTATCACCGGTATTAACAACAAACTTTTTTCATAAAAAGTCTCGGAGTCTATTTCACGGACTAATAAATATCTAGCGTTTAAGTTATATATCTTTGAAAATTAAGAAGTTCGTTCGTTTGTGTGTTTCTTTTTTATGCATAACCACACTGTTTGCAATCGATTCGCTACATGTTTGGACATCATTCATGTACCCTACCAAATAATCACTGTCAGTATTAAAACCTCTGCTGTTCATCCTGTCACGTAATATGACATGATAAATTAAATTTGGCAACTAACATAAAGTAAAGATAAACAAATTATTGTACCAGATAATTCTCAGCCAAAAAAACAAACCATTTTTTTACCTGCCCCATAGGGTACTTTACAATTCTGGAAAATTAAAAATTTTAATGATCCCGTCATATGACGGGCTATATGCTAGTAAATAAATAAATAAAATCTAACAAAAATGACTTGAATTTAGAAAATAGACACATTGTAAAGAAGTGATTTTTAATTAAAAACGTTTTTAAGCTTGTAGGTATCTCTAAAGTTTGCTAACATTGTCAAAAGAAATAGGGCCGCCCCAAGCTGTAAAAAGATGATTTGTAAAACTGGGAAATGAAAGAAAATTTCCCAAACAATTATCTATTATATGTATATATTGTATAAGTATACATATACTTAAACGAGTTCACGAGTTAATCATTACAGAAATAATATAAATTAAATTTTTAATATAAATTAAATTGAAATAATTTAATTTAGGGAATTAAATTAAAAAGTGTTGTTTATTTTTATGAAAAAAAATTAATTTTTAAATTTTAGAGGCGGCAGCTTTTGAATTTTCATGAGGTGACAAAAGAACTAAGGCCAAACTTGGCGTGGTTTGCAAAATTTGGAAACTACAGAACATTTATTTAAAAAATCTGTATCATAGATATAGTTTGTGCATATTGAGCGTTAGTTTTGAGCGTAAATTTAGTTATTCAGTTAAATCTCAATAGATCGAAAATTATTTAATTTTTTAACCAACTTTTCGTATTTTATATTTAAATATATAAACAAATATATAAATAGACAAATAAACAAATATATATATAAATACAAATATATATATATATATATATATATATATATATATATATATATATATATAAATACAAATATATATATATATATATAATATATATAAATATACATATATATAATATCATTTTCACAAGGATAAATAAAAAGTTAATTTTAAATCAAAATTGATTTTTTAATCAACCTTCCCATTCTGTGGTTCCGCATCGACTGATGTAAAAACTAGTTTTTATTTGTCTAAATCTTTCCAAAATCTATGTAGTAGACAAGACCATTCGGCTTCGTTTTCCAGTATATAACGTTATTTTTGTACCCACAAACAAACCACGTTGTTACTCTAACCCGTAACAGTGTCCCGGGCTCAAGTATCAATCATCAGAAAACGTAGTAGTAAGTGTCCTGCATGCAATGTGTTAAGTCATTTTTAATACTTCCCTTAATACTTACAACAATGTTAAATCTTTTGTGCTAAGACATGAAGCTTATAAGAAGCCACTAGGGCTTGTAATGCTGATAGAGTTACCAGTAAGTTAAGACTTTTTACTGGTAATTACATATATACATGATTTTAAATTTTGACTAAGTTTAGTGTGCATCATTAAAATTTCAACTGGATCATGTTCGGTTTTGTCCCCCAGCCCTCCTTCTCATGATATTGATTTAGTGTGTAGGTCATTCTCTGTTGTGACACCCACTAGTTGTCAGGCTAACCCAATAATGACAAAGTCATATCTGCGAATATATATGTATGAATGTCCTAAATCTAAGTTACTACGGACTACACAGAGTAAAATAAACACAACAATGTTAAAACTTTTGTGCTAAGACATGAAGGTTATAAGAAGCTACTAGGGCTTGTAATGCTGATAGAGTTACCAGTAAATTAAGACTTTTTACTGGTTGTACATGATTTTAAATTTTGACTAGCTTTCGCCAAAACACCAGAAAAGTTTGGTACTGATTCATGTTTGGTTTTGTCCCCCTCCTTCTCACGATCTTGATTCAGTGTGTAGGTCCTTCTCTGATGTGATACCCACTAGGTGTCAGGCTAACCCAATAACAACCACGTCATTTCTGCAGAATGTATATTGATGAACGTTCTAAATCTAAGTTACTATGTACTACCCAGAGTGAAACGAATATAAATTTTAAACAACTTAATTTAAACAGAGACTGGTGCATCACTGATACAGGTTAAGAACAGTAAGTAGGTCCTTCTCTGATGTGACACCCACTAGTTGTCAGGCTAACCCAATAATGACCGAGTCATTTCTGACCAATATATATTGATGAATGTCCTAAATTTAAGTTACTATGGACTACACAGAGTAAAACAAATATGAATTTTAAACAACTTAATTTAAACAGAGACTGGTGCATCACTGATACAGGTTAAGAACAGTAAGTAGATCCATCTCTGTTGTGACACCCACTAGTTGTCAGACTAACTCTATAATGACCGAGTCATTTTTTCCGAATATATATTGATGAATTTACTAAATCTAAGTTACTATGGACTACACAGAGTAAAACAAATATGAAATTTAAAGAACTTAATTTAAACAGAGACTGGTGCATCTCTGATACAGGTTAAGAACCTGTTGATGTAGTTGTAGGTCATTAGCCCCTAAAGTTCACTGATGGATCCTTTTAACTTTACATTTTACTAATGTTCTTTGTCCAATGGATTGAAGCAATATTTAATTGTTTTGCACGCAATTCTTGATATCTTGGATCTCTCTTACATGCCATAGCTAACAGTAAATTTTGTGGTTGACCATAACATTTGTTTGTTTGTCTGAATCACTGAATGCATTTTCTTATCTATCTCATTAAGGAGCAACGTTGATAGTTAGATTATCTTAACACAAATGAGTCCATCTGCGCACCCTGGCTTTTTCTGAATGACATACTACACCAAGAGGTGGATTAAGATTATCTGAGACCTTCGCGCACACATAAAAAGAATAAATATTGAGACCCTTAGAAAAAGACGCTGAATCTATGAAATAAAAATGCATATTGACCATATCTTTAAATAAATAAAATAGCGTATGCGCTATTTGTTTTATATAACATATAGTAAAAAACCAATAACAGATAAAAGTTTAAAATAATTAACGAGTATTTTTTTAATTCCGATAATATTTCAATGTAAAATTTAGAAATTTACTTGAATTTAAATGGTGAAAAAATTAAATTTTTTTAAAAAATCCCAGTTTTGCAAATTTATCAGTTATGAATATAACAGCCTGTTTTCATTAATGATCAGTCATCATTTAAGGGATTATGGGAAGGTTTTTATAAAAAGGAAAAACTTCGTGGTAAAAAATTCATTTAGTATCCTATGTAAACACAGTACTGTAAAGTGAAGATTTACAATTAATAAAGCTGTCTGTCAGGGTTTCAGTCGATTTACCCATTGGTTTCTTAGCGCTACTGTCTACTTTTATGCTACATGACAATTAATGAGACCGGGACCTACTGCTTAAAGTCAATTTGAACGGCTGCGAACATACATTCCGCATCCCGGTAGCGGAGATCAGCGCCCTACCATTCGTCCGCTGTCAACTGTGTACCCATAGAATGTAAATTTATTCTTCGGTCTGTAATACATAGGTTTGGTCTCTTTGTTAAAAATTAAAAACCTTCTTCCTAGAAAATAAAAAATTCTGCAAATGATTTTGTTGCTGACCGCGATATTTGATAGCTTCCATTTTTAAAATGGAAGTTAGATTCTAATTTAATAACTCTCTACTGGTCTAGGAAATGTCTAATAAGAAGATTGATTAAAATAAGATTTATTTGCAATATATTAAGCCATCTTAAAATATTTCTTACCTATAAGATTTCACAAAAGTCAAGTAAATAACTTCGAACAGATTTATAATAAGTCTTAAAACGTAAGTTGTAATTTTGACATCAAACTGCACTGTCTCCCCATCTCTTTAAATGGGATTCTTTGTAAATGAAAATAATTATGTGAGAATTTAGAATTATCAGATACTATTAATGAATTATTTATAGAGTAATTAATAGTAGAGTAATTAATCCTAAAGTAAGCACACTGAAGTTTCTGGGTGTATTTTGCTATTTCATTTTCATAGGACATACATTTCAAAAAACTTAAAATATGATGGATATATTTTTCATGCCTATCATAATAGTTGCTCTTATTACTTTTAAAGTATGTACATTTTGTAAAATACACCTATGGTGCATTAACACAACGGTA
Organism: Pardosa pseudoannulata; assembly: GCA_032207245.1. NCBI lineage: Eukaryota > Metazoa > Arthropoda > Arachnida > Araneae > Lycosidae > Pardosa > Pardosa pseudoannulata. Next base: position 150,857,212 of record CM063501.1, read on the forward strand.
AGTCTGCAATTCTTCCATAATTACTGACATTCTCTGTAATTGAAGCTTGAGGTTTTTTGTTGCCTATTTAATATTATTTATCTCTAATACATGAAGATAATAGGGTATTTATTTACAATATAGGAACAGATTTAATAAATAGGTGCTAATACATGTACTGCGTGAAACAATCTTCAAAGGGAACATCAATTTACCTTTATCTGATCTTTGATTTAATAAATGAACTGACGCACAATAAGGAAAACTGCATATTTGTCTCGATGAGGGTTAAGCACCTTTCTTTCTTTGACTTTGTGGAGAATCTTTCCATAATTTTTCAAATGTATTCTGATCCTCTCCATTTAGTGTTATTTTCAGTTAAAATCACAATAAAAGATATTTTTTAAAACATTCGGTTTCGAGTAGGGCTTGTAAATTTCCCAATTTTTTCATCTACCAGTAATTCGGTAAATGAAAAGCTGAATACCGATTTATTTGGTAATTTAAAAGTAATTTATTTCTCCAAAAATAACAGAAAAAATACTTAATACAGGTACTTAATACATATAATTTTTGTTTGTGCACTTTTATTTCAACAAAATAAAAATTGTGAATAATTATTATTGATGTAAAATGTAAACATTTAATTCTTGACAAAATATTAAAAAATTAATTTATTTACTAAACAATTCATTAATTTATTATATTAAAAAAGGTTATAGACGTAAGCAAGCAAATGATAATATGAATATAATTGATAATATTTGTAACTTAACATTTTTTTAAAAATGTGTTAGTAAAATGATTAATGTGTCGAAGGTTTTATCTTTTAATGAAGATCTAATTTTGGATCTAACTTCTGAAAATAATCTCTCGGGTCCACTCTTTGATTCCACTCCTTGATCTAATGATTTACTAATCCATTCATTAAATTATGTATGAAATATTAAAAAAAGATTACAGTTGAAATGTAAGCAAGAAAATGATAGTATAAATGTAATTGATAATATTGATAGCTTAACATTTTTTAAAAAGTGTTTTCGTAAAATGATTAATGTGTCGAAAGTATTATCGTTTAATTAAGATCTAATTTTGGATCTAACTTCTGAGAATAATCTCTCGCCTTTTACACTCCTTGATTTAATGATTTACTAATCAGTTCATTAAATTATGTATGAAATATTAAAAAAAGATTACAGTTGAAACGTAAACAAGAAGATGATAGTATAAATGTGATTGATAATCTTTATAGCTTAACATTATTAAAAAAATGTGTTAGCGAAATGATTAATGTGTCCAAAGTTTGATCATTTAATTAAGATCTAATTTTGGATCTAACTTCTGAGAATAATCTCCCAGGTTTCACACTCCTTGATTTAATGATTTACTAATCAGTTCATTAAATTATATTTGAAATATTAAAAAAAATTACAGTTGAAACGCAAATGAGCAAATGGTAGTATAAATGTAATTGATAATTTTTATAGCTTAGCATTTTTTTAAAAAAATCTATTAGTGAAAGGATTAATGTATCCAAAATTTTATCATTTAATTAAGATCTAATTTTGTATCTAACTTCTGAAAATAATCTCTCATAATCTCTCGGGTGTCACACTCCTTGATCTAATAATTTACTAATCAGTTTATTAAATTATGTATGAATATTAAAAAAAGATTACAGTTTGAAGGTAAGCCAGCAAATGTAATATAATGTAATGTAATATAATGTTTAACTGTAATTTATAATTTTTATAGCTTAATATTTTTTAAAAAGATTGTTCTTAAAATGATTAATATGTCCAAAGTTTTATCATTTATTGAAGATCTAATTTTGGATCTCACTTCTGAGAATAATCTCTCAAGATCCACATTCCTTGATTGAAGGGTTTTATACGGTACGAATTATTGTACATAAAAACATAGAACACAATTTTTTTTAGGGAAATTACCAGTGAAGTTGTTTTAACTAAGCCTTAAAAATTTACTGTAAATTTTGTAATTTATTGATTTACCGGTATTACAAGTTCTTTGGTTTGGTTGAATTTGAAGACCTGCGGTCTACTGTTTTTCTACACGAAGGTTAATGACACCAATTGCAAGTCTTATTTCTCTAGACAAGCGCATAAACACCACACTACAGGGTTATTAATAAAGTTAATGTACTGCAAAAGTCTTCAGCAAACTGAAAAAAAAATATTTCCTTTGATATACAATAGTAAAATAATAAAAAAACACTTTGCTATCTATGCATGTTCGAATATTTTCTTAAAAATTCGTGTTTTTTCTCAAAATTCTCAGACAAAAATAAAAAATGGACATCAGAATAACTGTGCGTTTAAAGATAAATTTTGAAGCGTAACGACTTCAGATCTTAGATAAATACTCTTGCTTTTCGTGAATTTTGTACTCGAAAATAGAAACACCATACAGATTTGCGTGATGGAAAAGTTTAAAATATGATTTGAAATTGACTGAAGCAAATAAAATGTCTCGGAAAAAAAGATAATTCTCTTCCAGCTCAGTAGATTACAGTTCAAATGTAGAAGAAATAAACATCATTAAACTGTTTATATGTGAGAGGTAAGGTATTTTAGGTTTCTTCTAGCATTTGGTTTTACTAATTATTTTTCATCATATTTTGTTATAAGTAGCTTTGTATTAGGAAAACTGCTTTGTTTTTCGAAACAGATGGAAAGATAAAGTGTCGAAACGTCATGAATAATATATACAGTAGATTACCAATTAGAGGGCAAATTATCCGGAGTGAGGATTATCCTGAACATTCATCCTCAACCTTCTACTTCCCCAAATCGACAACGGTATAGAAATCGACGATATTAATTTGCAGAAGAAAATCTTGGTTTGGTTTGGAGTGCTACGGTCTACTTTTTGCAAAACGAGGGCTAATGAGACCAGGATCTACAGCTTAAAGTCTATTCCAAACGGCTACGAACATCCATGCCACTGTGGGATTCGAACCCACGAAATCCGGTACCGAAGGCCAGCACTCTAACCAATCGGCCATCGTTCGGCTAGAAAATATTGGAACATGTGAGAAATTTAAACTATGACGATGATATTGTGTCGCTAGAAGAAACAAAGTCTTTAAGCTTTCAAGACACAAGTTCGAAGTTCAATTCCCGGGCTGGGGAAGGTTAACTCTGACTTCAATTCCTTCAGTGCAGTGGCGTACCTAGAAATTAATTTTGGGGGTTGCATATTGTCATTGCCAACAAGGGCAATACCATATGAAAAGTGCAGAAGGAGCTTGAGTTCTCTCCCCTCATTTTGTAAAGTCAGTTCTTTAAACAAAATGTAACACTTAAATAGGAATATACAATACATGCATACACACATTTTTATCTCAGACCCCCACCCCTCCTAAATTATCTCATATAGACGCATATAATTACCATGAAAAAATAGACTTCTTTTATTTATCATTATGTAAAAACTAAAGAATACATTATATCAATCTAATATCTCCATTGTAAAATTATTCATGAACTGATATAATTTTAACCAAGTTATAAAAATTAGAAAATAATTACCATTTAAGAAAAATAATAGATATAGTATGAAAACAAAATTTTTTACTTACTAGAATTGATAGAATCCTGTATCATTGAAAATTGATAAATACCATTTATTGATTGAAAAAAGCAGTTTCAATTTAAAAATAAGGTTAAAAACATTCGATTACAATGTAATGAAAAATTCTATTCATATTAGTTTTTACAAATTTATATTTATTCTCCCGTTTTTGTTTTTCCTTTGTGTTTTTGTTGTTTTAAGCATTTATAGATTACTGTCTGTGTGAAAAGAATATTTCTTGTAATTCTTTTCCAGGGAGGGAACACCTTTTATAATGCACTCCACAATCCCTGCACTCTTTCTCTGGATCTGGATCTATAGACAACGGCCCAAAACGATAAGAATATTTGGACAGATAGTATTTTCTATTCTTTGTTTTTCACAGAAACTGGATTTGGTGGAATGTTACTCTTTTCTTTTCCAGTGCAAAGGAACATCTGCACCCCGCAAGATCTTTTTCACAAAACCGAAATATTTCAAGATAATGTTCTTATTTTAGTATTATGATATTTCTGAACTTAGACAAAATATAAAATTTTCTCCCCTTTATCTTCAGTTTCGAGAAAACATCTTTGGCGGTGCATACACCCCTTTGGATGAAAAAAAAAGGAATCGTTTAATGATGCAAATTTAGAGGTACATAAGAAAATATCATCTGAACAATTGCAATTTACATGAACAATACAGAACGAAAATCCTTTTCTATAGCTAAAATTCGTTTTGATAGACCATTCTGTAAATTGCAGCTTTCATGCCTACACTAATACTTCGAGATCAAATCTTAATTCTATATGGTTTAGTTTGGAACGCTGAGGTCAACTATTTTGCTACCCGAGGACTAATGAGACCTAGACCTACTGCTTAAAGCAGATTGCGGAAGGGTACGAACATCCATACCTTAGAAGATTTCAAACTCAAGAACTCCGGTACCAAAGATTAGCACACTAAGCATTTGGTCCTATCCCGTGTAGAATGATTGTCTTATCTCTTTAGCGTATTACATTTTCAATCCAACTAGCATGAAATAGAAGCAACAGTTAGATCCATAAACATTTTTTCAATTCTTTTCCAAATAAATTAAACCATTTATAAAAATTTATTTTGAGAAGAGTTCGCTGGCTATGCGAACAGAAAGGCACAATCGAATACATTATATTGTTGTTGGCACTTTTTGAAATGAATGGAAGGTAGGATATATCGTCATTTGGAAACTAAAATGGCTAAATGTAAGAAAACAAACTATAAAAATACAAGTAGGATAATATTAATTACAGGAAATGGGCCGATTAGTTAAGAACGAAAATGTGTTGTCTCCCCAATCCTCTTTGTCCTCATTGTAATTACTTTTTTGCTTTTGATAAATCAAAAACTGAGGAAATTTAATATAATCGTCCTGCAGAAATTGGTACTGGACTAAACTGAAGTACCAAATCCATGGATTTGAGATTTTAGCACATTGTACAAATCTCCTCAGTTTTCACTTGTTTAACATTTCTTGTAACATCTCTCCACCTAATTCAGAATATATGCATTTTTATGTGCAACCATTGTATGATTTACACCACCAGAAACTTGACTATTTGTTGAGTGTCATGGTCATACAGACCTAGTTTAGCTTATAAATCTGAGGAGCAGTGGCGTGCGGTCCATATGTGCAGGGTGTGCAGTGCACACCCTGGCAAAATTATGAGACAATAATTTTCTGCACTTATGTGTACCTATCTTTATATGGTATATAATAAATATTATTTATAATATATTCAAATATTATGTTGATTTGCTTGCTTGTGATCTCGCAGTATGTGCGGTAGTAAGTGCTGCACCACGTAGCGCGTTCAAAATAAAACAAACATAAGAAATTTTTATGTGTACGCACTGCGCACTAATAGAATATCACGCTTTATATGTATGGGCTACTGGAGAAGAACAGCATACTATAGCACTGAGGCAAGTGCAGCTATTTTTCCTGCACTTGGCATTCAGAATTACCCGAAGGTACGGTTTATTAAGCGTTATATTAGAGCGGGGACTTACGTGCTGAAGCTATTTTAGTTTTTTTAACTGATTAACTGGCCATACAATTTTGCAGACGGTTAATGTTTATATTTATATATTGTAAGATTTTGTTTTTATGGAAATATAAAAGAAGTATTTCATCAATATAACGTGAAATGTTTTAGTGTGGTAAATTAATTTCGGTGATGTATTATATTTATTGAAATAATTTGCTGAAAAACAATGTTTTGTTTTTAAGAAACGAATTTTAACAGAACAGTCCAAATTTTACCATTCATCGTGTCTTACAGACAGTATATAAGTTATATCTGTAACACCATATTCCAGGTTTTGTTTTTAAAAATTGTGAAGAAGTTTTTCGCAGAATATATGATTTCCAAGCGTTAAAAACAATTAATAAATATAATTTAATTCACTGACCGAACGAGAAACAGTTCGTTCTATTGTGCCAGCGTGCAGTGAAATCCTCTGCACGTGGACTAGACATTCGGTTTGTCTGTACCAATGAGCATCCTGATGAGGCACCGCAGAGGCGGGCGCCTTGTGGTGCTACGTTTGCTGAAAATGTAAGTTTTTCGTGAAAATATAAACTTTTCGTTATTTTATTAGTAATACTGATAGACGTATGGATTTTGTGTACAAATGAATAATAAATGTTAAGGAAGTGTTTAATGTGCATTTTTATGGTTTTATTATTATTGTTGTTGTTGCTCTCTGCACACTCTGCATGAACACGTACCGCACGCCACTGCTGAGGAGTGAAAAATAATTAGAGCCGCGATAGCTCAGTCGGCAAAGGAAACGCTCTCGTAACTAGAGGGTTGCGGGTTCGGAACCCGAACCGGCCTAAGATCCGCCTTGTTCGTTAAAGGTGACTGGGGCCCTTAAAATATATTCATGGTCACAATGCCCTCCAAGTTCTCAATCAAAACCTCTGGGGGTAGCAGACCAAGTCTATGGGTCTTGCTTGGTCCCTGCTTCAAAATTACGAGGACTCACTTGAGCATAAGTCGTACTTTCACCCTCGTCGTGTTCGTTAAAACGAATGGCGCACCCCTTTGCCTTAATAAAAGTAGCCTTCTGCTCGATCGAGCCTGGTTTGACCAAGTACCATAAGACAACAACAACAAAATAATTAATTGACTAAAAATGCAGATCTAGAGGAGGCAATATTTTCCTGGTACAAATAGTAACACAAGAGGAATTTTTCAGATGTATTATTCTAAGACATTTCTCCCAGAGCCATAAGCTCAATACGATGAGACAACTATGAAGATTCGTGTGTGTGTGGAATAAGTTATATAAATTGTGTTATAAATTAGGCATGGAAAGACAAGGTAATTCTCGTAGTGACAAAAAATTAATTTCGGTGTAGTGCTGGGATCTAACTACAACGAGCTAAAAATTTAATAATACGCGTGAGAAGTTGTACGTCGTTAGCTTTCACTATATTTATGGCACTCCTGACTTGTCATTACGCTATCCGAGTGTGTCGCAGGAAACCGGTTGAAAAACACTGCAATGGACCGTAATGTATATGGTACTTCAGATTACTGTAATTATTATTACTCTGAGCCACATTATCATTGTTCCATTACGGAAGGTTTTCCATTATTGAGGAATCAATTTCTTCTGAGACGCCATGGATTTTTTTCTTTTCAAATGTGAAAAACAGTTTGTCGAGGAAACATTTGCTAACCTTCAAGGTAAGACTTTGCTCTATAAACGATTTTCCCACTCTTTATGCTATCAATAAATAGCTCTATTTTACTTAGTAAAAGTGGAAGATAAAAGTTAAAAAAAGTGGAATTGAAACTCCATTCTTACAAAATACAGATTGATGAAAAAATACTTCAGATATCTTGATTTTACAGATTCAGTAACTTTTACACTCTATGATATTCTCGCAAAATTCTGCTTCTTGAAAGATTCACAACAATTACTAGAGAACCCTTTTGCCCCACAGATAAATGGGTTGGTTTGGAATATTAATGTCTACTGTTTTGCTTCTCGAGAACTAATGAGATCGGGACCAACTGTTTAAAGCCGATTCCAATTGTCTACAAACATCGATGCCAAAAACGAGATTAGAACCTACGAACTCCGAAAGAGTTATATAATGTATAACTATTCCTACTTTAGTTAATATATAAGAGCCCTATTCATTCAGCCATCGTTAGGCTAGGATAAATCTTCGAAGAAAACCTTCTAAGGTATTTACCCAAAACTAGCAGAGGTTAAAAATCAAAATACCATAGATTTGTGTTAAAACGAATGGTTTCTCACTCAAAAGGGCATCACAATAATAAGTTCAATAAAAATTGCATCGATATTTTGGCTGCAGGTTTATGTACAAGGCATAAAACCATATTTGATGGCATGGTTTTACGTCTTGTTCATAAACGAGTTCCAAAGTGTTCCAACAAGTATGGAACCCGATAAACTCTTTTTGGCAGACTGATAATTTCAGAACACATAACAAAAAAAACTGTTAAGCTACAAAAATTATCTATTTCATCTGTATTATTCTTTACATTCTTATATTTTTGAATTATAGAGTTTTTAATCTTTCATCATTTTTTTAATAAATACATTAGTAGATAAATTAACTTTAATTTGGAATATTTTGTTGAGTTTTAAACGTTTGTATTTTACTTGAAATACTATACTTTGAAATAAAAATGCACAAGCCAAAAATTATTATATGTATTTAATGCCTGCTACCTACATTTTATGCTACTTAAAAAAATTACTGGGAAAATAGTATTGATATTTAGAGGTGGATTTAAAAGTGGCTACATTGGACATGCACCGTGGGTCTCGACTGCCTGGGGTTCATTAAAATATTTACCACTAAGTAAAAACATTTTTACTGGTATTCACCAAACAACAACAAAGTGCATCTGCACCATTAAATGTATAGATATTATCTCTAGACATAATACAGTATCCGATTGCGTATGTATTGTTAATATAAATGCATACGGTTTTTTTGTAGTTTCCAAATACTTGATATCGTCAAATGTTCACTTCCGAGATTGAAACTTCTTACTCTCAATCTATCACGGGGAATGACAATCTATACTAGTAATATTCGAATGTAACAACATACTTTTTATGATTTTTCGAAATTTAATTAAAATTTAACCCAAGCATTTGTTAACGTCCCATTTTCGATAAGTGATCGAACGGTTCTATACTATAAAGTAACTAACAAAATTTTATATCTTATGTAGTTTAAGCCTGTATGATAGCGATAATAAATTGAATTCTTTATAAAGACTTGAAAAAAATCCAATAAATTCATTCTGACCATTACTTATTACTCCAGTTAGTATATTGTAAAAATATCCTCTATTCTGCACCAAAGAAAGAATACATAAAATCGTATATGTAATAAAAAAATTTCTTTGCACATGACAAAAATATTCACAAAAACGAAATTTAAGGAATGAAAATCTATTTAAAATAAATTCTCACAGTAAAAACATTACATGTATACATTTTCACAACATGTTGAAAATTGACTCCTGTGGTACAGAAAGTCATTGAATTTAGCATCATTACGCTGTGTTTCCCGGGTTATACTATGCACGTCAATATTTATAACTAGAATTATCTGTTGGAAAAATATCACATTAGTCAACAATCTGCAAACATATGATTTTATTTAACATTTTTATTAATTTGTTTAGATATAGAAGTGCTTCTAAACCTTTCATCGAAATATTTTAATACTCAAACCGAAGACTGGGTGTGAAGCAGCTAGTAATTACTTAAAGAGTATAGTATGTTTATATTTGTTCATTTTTACTAACAAAACCCACATTCAATGGTAAAAGGATGACAGTATGCTGTATACGAATACATTGACAAGGACATTGATCGATATTGATTTAAACAGTTTTAGAGATGAGTTGGAACAGTTTTATAAATTGTTTGTATGAAGAAGACAAGCAGTCAATTCAGAAAAGCACTAGATGAAAAGCAACTATTCGAAATGTAAAAATTATTTTGAAAACTTATAATCACTTTAATTTGAAACAAATCGGAGTTATGCTCATTTTCTTGTATGAAAAGAGTAAAAAATTAACTTAGGAACTCAATGTCAGAGGAAAGATTAAATAAAATTACATAGAGAGAGGGATTTGATGATGTTTATACTATACAACTTTTGAATAATTTCAATTTTTAATAACCTTTTCTTTAGCAGAATCATTAGGAACATGACGTTCGGAAACAGTCTTGGAATGAATACCCTTCTGTCATAAATGTAGTAGCAATTTGGAATCAAATTCACACAGCAGATTACAATCAACATAATTATTTGAGCAATAAACTTTTGACTTTATAGCTTTTAATAAAACAACGAAATGAGGCAGTAGAAACTCTAAAGAAAGTAAAATCCAATATGAATGGTAAATTAAAGAAAATGCAGATTTAATATTACTGAGGATTTTGTAAACAGATATATTTCTCAGATTCTATTAATATCTAATGGATCCAATCTTATGTTCGTGTATATGGCAATGTTGCAGAACTTCCTTTGTTTTGCAAGAACATATTCCTATTATACACATTTAATTACAAACAAGTATTGTCAACAGAAATATAACAAAAAGTATACTTTTCACCAAGTACTGCCAGTATAGGCAAGAAAAAAGTTATAGCAGTAAAGTCCCTTATAATCTAAAGGAAAGCAACACAATCTGTATTTCAACTCAGCAAGATTCAACAAACTAATAAAATCAACCCTTTAAGTGTGACTGAAAGTATCATATTTATACGAAGAATGCCAAACCGATTTTTTTTCAAATTTGCTGGTTTGGGATAAAGCTCATTAAAAAATTTAATTATATGCTGCTATTTAAAAAAGCATATGCCACTGGAATTTTTAACAAGTGTTAAAGGAACAGAAAAGACAAAGATGATTTATTTTGAATACTAATTAATGAAATAGATCTTTACTAAGTTCCAGAAAAGACTAAAGCATTTTACTCTCATTGTGTCAGTGCAAGATTATTTCTTGAAAAATAAGATATTATATTACAATACCTATCGAAATCCTGGGATTTCTGTCTTAAAATACCCCTTGTCGATTTGGTTTGGTTTGGAACGCTGCGGTCTACTATTCTGCTAAGCGAGGGCTAATGAGACCGGGACCTACTGCATAAATTTATTTATAAGTATTGATCATGAAGAGATTAAAGTAAAACTAAAAAATTATTTACTTCCGTCTATTTATATTATATTATAATATTTATCGAAATATAAAATACTGCATTTGTTTTAAAATGTAACAATATATAATTTTCTTTCTCAGATGTTTTCTAACGTCTTTCTTTGATGTTTTCTAACGTGGTGTTCTCTGATCCTCTCTAATGATTACTGTGATTATTACGTGCTCTTTTCTTTTTCTTTTTAAAAGTCTGATATTATTATCCACCTCCGTTACCAAATTACTGGTAAATGAATATGTTTGAAAATTTACAAGCCATAGGCCCAATCTCCATGTTTCCGGCACCGTGCCGAATTGCAACTTCCAGACTATTCTTCAATTAGGGGCTCTTTAAGTAGTATCATATGACTACTTGAACTTCCGAAGTTCTAGGGCATGGAGGGGTCGTTCTGTATAAATGAAATTTTATATAACTAGTCGTGTGTTTCTTGGTTACCAACAAAATATAAAACCCATTGTAAAGCACTGACATGTGTTTCTGCTTTTTACCTTAAACCGTTGGATATTAAATTACTATGGACTTGCGCGATGTTTATACACAATAATTACATGATATTTGTGCATTAATAATAACATAGTATATGTGTTATCTATAAAATGCTTAAATAAAGTAAAATAATAAAAAAAACATATCTCATCAACAACGTTTAATCTTACAATACATTAATCATCATTCCAGTGAAGTAAATTCAAGTCTTTTTTCTATGCCACATATTACTTAACAATATGCACTTATTACGTGCTAATACTTGAAGGTGGATGGATATCAGACCATGATAATTCTCCAATTAGTGCAGCGGTTCTCAAGCTGAGGGTCACGGCACACGGGGGTGCGCAAGCTTATGTCACACGTTTATTTCTTCAAGATATTATTGTATGTCATGGTAAAAGGGATATAAAGAAAAAAATAATATAACAACTCAATAAACAATGCTTAAACTTACAATACATTAATCATAATCTTATGAAGTGATCTCAAGTCTTTTTCACAATGTCATTTATTTTTTTTAGTTCTATGATAGCAGTTACGTTGCTACGACATGGAGAAGAGATAATCTCACCTCCATTTTTAAGCACCATGTAAAATCAAAACTTTTTTCAAACCATTCTTCAGTTAGTGCCTCGATTTTCAAACTGGGTTCAATGGCACACTGGGATGTTGCAAGCGCATACCAAGAAATAGTTGCTGCGAGATATGCAACATTACTGTAAGTGAGGGGGTATGCTAAGAGAATTCTTAGGCTGACCCAGGCTAGTGTGCCCATACTGCAGCAGACGAACTGAAAAACTAGTCATCACGAAACCAACTACGACAGATATAGAGCTGCAGCTGACTTACGCGAGGTCCATCATGGTTCAAAGCTTACTTTGGTCAATTCCAGTAAGAAACAAGCACTATAGAAGCAAGTTCTGGTCTACCAGAGAAGACACTAGAAAAAGATCACTCGGGTGAACCCCGAGCTCGTGACATCCGTGTTACCGAGGATCCCCTAAGGTTGTGTATTTCACTAGAGGTCACGTACGGCTTGAAGCTCGTAGCCGCGGACGCGAGAGACTTTGTCCCCCGATAATGCTAAAATGAAACATATTATATAATAAACAATATCTGATAAACAAAGTCTAAATTTACAGTACATTAATCATCATCCAATGGTTTGTGGTCGCAATGTCTTCTAAGTTTCAAAGTACCCAAAGCTTAGCTCTGGAGGTGACAAGCTAAGCCTTGGGGTCTTCTGCTTGATCCCAGCTTCTAAATTACGAGGACCCACTTTATATTTCTGTGTTGTTCTAGGGAGTAATGTTGGCTATAGAGCCCCCATAATAAAATGACCAACAAATACCTGTGGCAAATGCTATTAGAGCAAGTGACCCCCCTCGCATTGAAAATAATAACAAAATAATAATCATCATCCGAAAAGTCAAGTCCTTTTCATGACTTCATTTATTACTTAACACTATGTTAGTTCTTCTGTGCTCCGGGTTCATGGAGCACACTACTATAACAATATAACCAGGCAGTAGACTAGTTTACTTTAATAATATATCTGCTAAATTTTATATTAGAAGCTTCCTTTGCTCGAAGCTTTACTGAGGTAGTCATCGTTAAGAGTCAATGAATGGAAAGGAATTTGAAATTTTCAATCTATTCAAATTTCCAATCCTTTATGAATATTCCTTACAAACATCCCTTTACAAGAAAACAAATGATTTAACTCTGGGATCGTGAAGTGCATAAACTTTGAAGACGCTCCAGCATTTAAGCCCAAAGTTTTATTGCTGTCGCATCCTCCTCGATAAGCATGTGTGCCTGCACAACATTATTATGCTGTTTATGGAAAAACACTCTCAGATAACACTAGCATGCATTAGGAAATGTGAAAAAGTCACGGTTCGTTGTATTTAGGATTCTACAATTCACGTACTATTTTACGTTTGAATGGCTGTAGTAATGCCGTTAATAGATACTTTGTAAAATGCCACAGACATCATAACAACTGCTAAATAACCGCATGTTTTGTTTTATACGGATGGAAAAAAGGATCTTGAGTATCGGGCCGTGGACTGTGCCACCAGACTAACTTTAATAAATAAAAAAAATGAAATTTTAAACCTGAAGGCATTTCGTGGAATTTATACGCTTTCACTATTACTTAACGAGTCAATGCTTCCGAGAAAATTTTAGATTGGATCAGTGGATGTTTGATTTCTCATTGCCAGAGGGAATAAATTTAATATTTTTAATGCATCTGGGAGACACACAAAGAGGATGTAAATATTTTGTATATAAAAATTCGAAAAAATATTATTTCCTGAATTATTATGTGAATATGGGAGTTGAATATTGATGAATATATGGAAATATCATATGTAAGTTAGTTTTCCATAATGACCAAAAGGCAGAAAGCCTGATTTCTACTTTAAAAACTTTACCACGTACTCGTCTTGGCAAACGACTAATAAAGGTTATGCTTTGTAATAATAATAAAAAAAGATTACATCACAATTACTACTATTATTTACAAAGGGAGACAAATTAGTGACAGATTGTAGATACACGAAGGAACAGATGGGTGGAATTTCTTTTTCTCTGTTTTGATTAAAGAACTTCTGTTCTGTTAAATGTTCTTATTTGCGTTTGAGAAAGAGTGTATCAAAATTTTTCACGAATAATATATATAACTAAATATATTTTCTCAATGTTTTTGAGATTTGAATCGACCAGGCAAGCGTATTAACAGGGGGAGGTTATATATTATCTCGTATGAAGGAAACTATCTTGAATAAAGGACACTAATAGTCCAAAATCGCCCCAATAGTGAAAGTGAGTGGAAAATTTTCAGCATAGCATATGCATTCGCTTAATAATGAGATATTTCTTTAGACATTCCAGTCGGTAAACCTGGAAGAAGAGTTCCAAGTTTTTTCTCTGTCCAAGTATTACAAGAATTTTTTAGTATAGCAACCTAACATGGGCTAAGCAATGTCTCATATATCATAAATGTAAGTTCTTCCCAAGAACTCAACTCTTACCTTAAGATGTTCAATGAGAACTTCATCCCTATTTTTACTTGGAACAATATCAAGTCAATCCGAAGCGGAAAAAATAGCTAATGAGTTTATTTTTTGTATCAAAATCAAGCAGCAGGTAACTGATTTTTATCTGGGATTTTCTTTTAAAAGCTGAATAATATCAAATGTAATGTTTTCTTAGGCGTAACAGATATGTATGGTCCATACCCAACACAGTATGAGAAGTAACTTTTATGAAGATTTTGGTACTAGATGGTACGAGTGCGTTAATGTCTGGTGAACCGATAAGGTTTAAAAAAGTGTTAATAAAGAATTTTAAACTCTAAGAAAAATTTTTGAAGCAAAAATAGGTTTGGATGAAATAAAATAATCATTCTGTTACAAAAGCTTAAGACTACAATGGATTATATACATAGTACTCTTTCAGGACCAAAATATATTTCATATTTTTGGTGGAATTATGTGAATTTGAAGGCTGTTAGGGATTTTAAGGTAAAAGTGCATTTTGAGTGTGCAAACTGTGACTTTATTTAATATTTTTATTTCGTTATATTATGAATGATAACTAAGATAGAGAAGCTATAAGTGTCCTTGAGTTATCATCCTTTCAAAGTAAATATATTGATTTCCAAGAAATACATCAATTTTATTACTTATAATAAGTCAAAATTTCTTTTCAAAGCAGAAACTTTGCATTTTACCAATATTTACCACGCACTTGCCTTGGCAAATAACTAATAAAGGCTGTGACTTGTAATAACAATAAAAAAGAATTACATCATAATTACTATTATTATTTACAAAGGCAAACAAATTAGTGACAGAATGTAGATAAGACGGTGGGAACAGCCGGTTGGAATTTATATTCTCTGCATTGATTAAAGAACATTATGTGTGTTACATGTTCTTATTTGTGTTTGAGAAAGAATATATAAAAATTATCCATGATCAATATATAGCTAAATATATTTTTCTCTAGACTTTTGAGATTTGAATCGACTAGGCATCCGTATTACTAGGGGGAAGTTATGTACTATCTTGCATGAACGAAAGTACTAGTCCAGAATCAGCCCCAATAGTGGAAGTGAGTGGATAAAAGTGAAATTTTGAGCACTGCATATGCATTCGCTTGGTAAGATGTATATCTTCAGATATTCCAGTCGGTTAACCTGAAGGAAGAGTTCCAAGTTTTTTTCTCTGTGCTTCAGTGCTACAAGATATATTTTGTACTGCAACCGAACCTGGGCTAAGCAATGTCTCTTATGTATCACAAATGTATGTTCATAATTCATGCCCCCCATAAACTCAACTCTTGCCTTAAGATGTTCAATGAGAACTTCTTCCCTATTTTTACTTAGAACAATATCAAGTCAATCTGAAGCGGAAAAAATTGCTAATGAGTTTATTTTTTGTATGAAAATCAAGCAGCAGGTAATTGATTTTTAGCTGTAATTTTCTTTTAAAGGCTTCATAATATCATATGTGATGTTTCCTTAGGCGTAACAGATACGCATGATTCATATCGCACACGTTATGAGAAGTAACTTTCCTGAAGATTTTGGTACTAGACAATACCAGTACGTTAATGTCTGTCGCTACTAACCGATAAGGTTAAAAAAAGGGTTAATAGTGAATTTTAAACTCTAAGAAAAATATTTGACATTCCAGTCGGTAAACCTGGAGGATGAGTTCCAATTTATTTCTCTGTACTTCAGTACTACAGGAAATTTTTAGCATAACAGCCGAATCTAGGCTAAGCAATGTTCACAACCACAAGTTCTTAACTCCTGCTTCTCAAGAACTCAACTCTTTCCTTATGAAGTTCAATGCGAACTTCATCCCTATTTTTACTTGGAACAATATCAAGTCATTCCGTAGTGGAAAAAAAATTGCTAACGAGTGTCGTGTAGTCCTCGTTTTTATTTGAGTATTAACCTGTGATCAAATGTATAGTGGGATTTTATTTTGATTGCGTTGTGTAAAAGTATTTTAGTACTAAATTTAACCACAGGTTCTGAGAAACTACAGACATAAGATATGAAACTAAACTAAAAGCTAAATTAACAGCATCCGAAACTAGCTTAATATAAAAAAAATAAATTTATTATAATATATATACATCTATGTACATACAAAACTGATGCTAATTTTCATAAAATATGCTTTATCAACATCTTCTAAATTAGTTCTGACAATAATTTTTTAATACTTAAGTAATTATGTAAATATAAGAGAGAGGACCTAATCTCAATTTCAATATTTATGTAAAAGGGGGTACCTTTGGGGAGTTAAAATGGTGTGCCCGGAACACTGCTGGTTGATGGGTATCTATGGATCTTTCGTCGGTCTGGTCAGGGGCTTCCTCCTGAGTGTTTGGGGGTGCGGCCGTGCTATTTGATGCAGGAACACTTCCTGTCGCACTTGTCTGGACTCTTGAACTCGTTCCGTCGGACTCCTCTCTTCGTCTGGACAATCGAACACCTTCTGTCGGACTCTCTCCTCGTCTCGACTTCCGAACCTCTTCTGTCGGACTCCTCTCTTCGTCTCGACTATCGAACACCTTCACCTATTCCTTTTTTCCGATCTTTCGTATTTTATTAATTTCATCTTTTCCCCTTCTTTCTTCTTATCCTCCAATCGGAATAGTTGTAAGAATCCAATTAGTTTGCTTAAACCCCGCCTTTAGACCGCCAACGTGGAAAACCTTATCCCTTCTAATTGGGCACTGTCCTTTAGGGACTCATAAATAACTCCACAAAGGTATATTTTTATTTAATGTCAAGTACGGAGACGAGATTCTAATCTGGGACTGGGATCAGAACCCCGCCCGAGACTACCGTACAAGGCAACAATATCCGTAGAATATAATTTTATGGTCCTCTATCTTTTTACGAAGATGTGATGGGGTCAGATTTAGATCCCGAGCATTTTGCTTCTTGTATGAATGAATCAATTATATAACTGATCTAAATCGCCTCATCACAACGAGTTTATTTTTTGTTTGAAAATCAAGCAGCAGGTAATTGATTTTTAGCTATGATTTTCAAAAGCTGCATAATATCACATGTTTTCTTAGGTGTAACAGATATGTAGATTCCATACTGCATACGTTATGAGAAGAAGCTACTTTCCTGAAGATTTAGGTACTCGACGATGTCAGTACATTTATTAAATATTCATGAAATATTTATTTAATTGTATCCAAAGCCTTTCGATACTACCCAATAAGGTATAAAAAAGTGTTAACAGTGAATTTTAAACTATGAGAAAATTTTTTTAAGCAAGAATAAGTTTCAATGAAATAAAATAATCATTCTGTTGCAAAAGCTTAACACTATAATGGAGTATATATCTAGGGCTTATTAGGTCCAAAATATATTTCTCATTTTAGGTGGAATTAGGAGATTTTGTAGGTTGTTAGAGATTTTTAAGGTAACAGTGCATTTTAAATGTGCAAACTGTGGCTGAAAACTTTATTTCGATTTCGTTAAATTATGAAAGATAACTAAAATAGAGGAGCAAATAAGAGTCCTTGAGTATTCATGCTTTTATTGTAAATATGTTGATTTTATAAGACAAACATAAATTTTATTACTTACAATAAATTAAAAGTTCTTTTCAAAGTAGACATTTTAAGTTCTAATCTGTGTATTATGAATTTAAAAGAACTGTTAGGAACATTCTACAGGGATTAAATCTTAGTCTCTATACCAGACCAGACCTCTCTACTTAATGCTTATGAAAGAATAAAGTTTTATTCTAATTTTTGAAAGGTATCTTATAATGAAAAAGTCAAGTATGACAGGAACGTGGTTGGCGGATTTTCAATTAAGATGTGTTCTAACAATTACTAATTTCTAACTCAAAGGTAATTACTACAGTGTTCCCCCGCCACTTCGCACATCATGTTTTGCGGCTTCAGTATTTCGTGGTTTTTTTCCGAAATATTAAGCAGAAAAATAAAAATGAATAAATATAATCATGTCGGCAGCCATATTGCGGAAAGGAGCTTTTTTTCCTGTTGATATGCGAGAGAGAAGGATCTCTGTATGTCAAACAAAGAGATGAGTTGACTCAAGGTACATATCACGGGCTCTTGAGATGACAAAGTCTGCAAGTGAGGAAGAAAATGAAGAGGAAGACGAAGAACAAACTGAAAAGCGTGGCATAACCCTGGAGAATTTGCAACAATTGTGCAACATGGAAAGAATCTGCACAAGTCATTGACGACAATATGGTTCTAGCTGTCGAGTTCAGAAATAGCGTTGACGGGGTTATGTCCTTGTACAGAGGAATTTTGAAGAAAAAGGAAATACAAAGACAACAACTACCCATCACCATGTTTCTCTCCCAGGTAAATCTTCCTGGCTCTACCGTCAACGCTTCCAGCAGAAGAGTCTTAGAGTGAGCCTAAAAACAAGTGACAGCCTCTTCTCCTCCACCACCAACACAAGACTCTTCACCTCTCTCAGAAAGCAATGTTGATCAATGTTTATTACTCTATAAGGTTTTGTAATTAACCTTATTAATTAGCACTGACACATTTAAATAAATATATATACTGTTGTAATTTTTGTCTTAAATGTGTAAAGTATAAATACTGTTTAAATATTTAAAACATTCGAGTACCCGTATACACGAAAATTCCTAAGGACAAATCCTACTGACGCGAAAATCGCAAAAATAATAAAAGAGAAGGCGTCTTAGAAAACTGCAGGTGCAGGCGGGATAGACAAAATTCCTATATCCATAAAGGATCAGTACTACTGTTTCTATAAAACATAATGTTTATTTACATACTATATACAGTTAAAACATGATGGGTTTGAGTCCCACCGAACTTTTATTTCCGAATGCCTAGTTTTTTGCGTTACACTCACTGACGTAAACAGGGAGGCGCGCCATCTATTGGGAAATATGAACTTTCGCCACACCTACTCCACGGTTCTTCAGCTTTCGCGGAAGGTTCTGGTCCCCATTAACCGCGAAAAACGAGGGATCACTGTATATTGCTTTTCGATTTTAACAACTTTTGCTTAAATATATTTCTAATCGATTATTACATCTCAAAACAAATTGAATCTAAAGAATAAAAATTAGGTTTAACCCCTTGCTTGTGATACCCGAAATCAGTTCGGGCAACGAATGTGTGCCAATTTTTGTATGCCCGATCTGAATTCGGCCAAGAGAAAAAACGGTATTTGAATTCCGTGAAGCCCAAAATCGGTTCGTCCAATGTATATTTAATTTGCCATTTTCCAGTAGATAGAGATACTTCCCCGCGAAAAGTTCGGCAGTTTTGCTCCATTTGTTGCTATTTCTCGGATACTGTAAATGATATGTGAAATTCAAAGGAATCTGAGGTACGCGGATTTCAAGACAGTTGATATAGATAATAATATTGTTGTATTAGTTTATTATATTTATCCAGAAAATGATGTCATTTGATTTATTTTGATGCAATTTGAGCAAAAGTTACTGTAATCCATTTATATTTTCCCATATATTAGCCGTATTGCACACATTGATAACTCCATTTTTTGGATATTGATAAACTGGAACGTCAATGCACAAAATATGCCACGCAGTTCTCATTCAAACCAATATTCCACAATTTTAGTTATCGGCATGGATTAATGATAAATTTTTGGGGTCGATGAATAGGCTACTCTTGGCACCTTTTAACAGAATTTTTATAATATATTTGTAATTTTTAAGAAATGGAGTTAGTCAATGTGTACACTGAGCAGCTCATATGTGAAATATTGAAAATAGTAGTTATTACGTTTAAATTTTTTTAAAAATCTATTTTTAAAATTTTGATGATAATAACAAAAAAAAATAAAGATAATTTTAGTTTTTTTCCCCATTTTTCACACGTTTCTCTTAAATATATTCCACACGCACGGGGTTAAGAAACCATGATTCTTTTAAGGAAAAGAAATTCCCCTCCATATATAATTGAGTGGTTGAACTAAAAAAAATGACCATTTTTTATAGGTTACAGCCATTTGTTTGAGAGCAAACAATCGCATTACCAATTCTTAGAGAAAAAGAGAAGTCAAAACTGAAAACTTGTAAATGTGAACATTCCTCCCCATAATGAATAGATAACATTTGACAAGAGCCCATGAATAACTATTCACGATGATTGAGGGAAAAAATATTTGTTCAATTTACTTATTTCAAGCTTTGTTCAGAAATGTTTCCCATTCAATGCAGGGTGAAATTATGTACTATTTACAAATGACCCTTAGCTTTGAGTTCAGAAAAGTGCCAGTGATAAAAGGAGAAAAAAAGTGTTTTCGGCATTCTTCAAAAAACCGCTTTCAATTTCCAGAGCTTTGAAAAGTTTTCCTCAACATGAAAACGGTGACATAATGTTGAGTTAGAATGAGTAGACATGATAATTTCCTTCCTTTGTTAAAAGCGAGAACAAATTCCAGAATAGTTGATGTGGAAAAATGAGCTTATTAGTATTTTTTTAAATTTCACTGTATATTCATTTTAACCCTTTGAAGGGCACTGGTATATATAATATACTGGCTGTTAAATTTTTTTTTCCGATTTATATAGGAAAAAAAAAGTTTTTTACTTTTAATTTTTCACCAAACTACAGACACTTAATTTTTTCCCTTCTTTTAATTATTCCTGTCGAAATCTTTTAGAATCAAGCTCTAGTAAAACCTGATCCTAAAAGCAAAAATTCGATTTTTAAAAGTTAACACTTGCAAATAAAAGTACCTATTTAAACTTCACATACAAATTTCTTATCTATTTGATTTATAATACACCCTTTTAATAAAAATTTTTCCAATATTAAGAAATGTGTCATTTTCATGCTGTTTGTTCCAAGGGAGATGATCACGCAATCAAATTACCCCTTGCTTATTCCTCAAGTAATATAATTTTTCATATATTTCATATTAAAAGGTTCATGATAACATTTATAAACTAATTTCATTAAAAACAAAAAAGTTTCTGTGGGTGCCCCTCAAAGGGTTAAGAGGGTGTGGTGATTACGCAATTTTGGTTACGATTGACGTCATACGTCGCATATCAATGTCTTTTATATTTTTATTCTTTATAAAGTATTTTATGTAATGTATCCTGACATTTTGTAATATAAATTGATATTTATTCACGTTTGTACAGTTTGATTATTGTAGTATTTGTGGCAGCACACCATTGTAAATATGCAAATTATCTTGTATGCTGCCTGACTACATAAGAGTCAGCGTGTCAGTAGCCCGAGAGCTCGGTTGTATCGAGGGTGATGATGTTTATTTATTGTTTCTTAAATAAAATGCGTACGCCTGAAGTGAGTAGTGTGATTTTTGACTGCACTATACAAATCCCTTCTGATAATGGAAATATATATATGTGGTGATCCCTGCAGTTACTACATTCATCATCGTCGAGTTAGAGCAGGGGTACTCCATATAACTGGTGACCCACGTGATTTGAACACGCAACCTTCTGATCTGGAGTCAGATTGTAGTCAGGGATTGTACGATTTTTACCTTCTTCGGCCCTCTTACTGAAGTAAATAACTATTTAACAGCTAATGCAATGTTAAATTACCCTTATATTAGAAAATATTAAATGAACCAAGTTTACATTACCTTGTGTGTTCTATCAAAATCTGAAATATCCAACGAATTAAGCATAAAATATATCAATTTTTTTTTCTTTTAATTGTGTGCAACTTTTTTATATTCACACACACACACGTACTTAAATGTATCTATAGTATAAATATATGTAATAAGACGGACTTCACGATGGGTGGTTGCAGTCATGGCCCATAAAAATGACACCGTTTTATGTAAAGACCTTTATTAAGATAACATTTAAAGACGGGTTACCACTTCATTATAGGGACAGAACAAACTGAGGGGTTATCTAGCATGAAGTTATATGTAAAAAGGCCCTTAACACCTGGTCAATATCTGTGGGAAAATCTCTAGAAAAATCTGCCTCCGACAGCTTGCATCTTTTTTTTTTTTGTTTGTTTGGAAATTTCCTAAATTGTCCGGTAGAGCAATGTAGAGTTATAATTGGTCAGACCCCTTCTCTGAGGGCTTAAACTATAGCCCTAGTGGTGAATTTAGGTTAGGGGTTAAAATGAGAAATGCAAAAGAACGCAAGAATTTTTAGCCTTTTACTTCAGATCTGAAAACCCATGAGAATTTTCGTTACAATATAGAAAATTTCCTTACACACACACACACACACACACACATATATATATACATATATATATATATATATATATATATATATATATATATATATATATATATATATATATATATACATATATATACATATATATATACATATATATATCCTATACTATAATACGAGGAATGGTTGTCAAGTCGAAAATCGCCCCAGAATTAATAAACTGTAGTAAACTTGGGGATCTGGGGTTTTTAGTCACGAGGAATCGATTGGCATCGGTTTTGACGCGCTAAGGTCACGTAGTTCGGCGCTACAGATAGGGCCGGGTTCGAACCCCGGTGCGGGCAAACTTTTTTCTCATGCGTCCAAACCAAGTGAAAATTGGTACCCGGGGGTTTTCGACCACGAGGAATCGATTGGTTGTAGTTCTGACGAATTAATAATAATAATAATAATAAAAGTCTTTATTGATTTGTCTTTATTCCTTGATATCGGTTTCCATTTTTATTTTCTATCAACTCTAAATATTAAATTAATGTAGCAAAGTATATATAACACATAAACGATATAGTAAAAAAAAATAATGCAAACAAAAATTATGAAAACCAACCACAAAAAAATTAAAAAATAGTGCTTCACTAACGTGCCGAAACAACCTTGCTGTTCAATTTCCAAAGCCACACTAAACACAGAGCATATAACTTATCAAAGTCCGTCGCCGCGTTAGTGCGTCGTCGGCATACCAGGAGGGTGCCGCTCTGACGCGCCAGTGCGTCGGTGGCAGCGAACGTGTTAAGGAACTGATTTCGATTTCAAATCACCGTCAACAAAGTTCGACATTTCAACATTCATCAGATTTCAAGCTACATTTTCAACATGCAGAATGCACCTCTACATGAAATGCTTCAAGGAGCCGGAATTTTGGAACAACAAGCGATCAACTCAATTATACCCGCAAATGGACAACTAGAAGATACCGTCATTGTCAGAATGCTTCTCCATTCAACACACTTCAATCTTTACACTGCTCACTTTGTACCATTTCTTTAATTGTATAATTTTTTGTTATCAATTACATTTTATTTTCTATGACTTTTCAAACTTTACCTATGTATAGAATAGTTCCCTTTCCAAACAACTTTGTTTAGAATAGTTTGCAATGGTGCACTTTAACCGGTTATCTTTTCATTAATGGTTTCACAAATTTTCTTATGGCATGTATTGTTTTGATAAATCACAATTAAAAATTTAAATCTTCGAGTTAGCTTCGATACCTGTTTTCTCCGAGCGGAGCTCGGTCACCCGGTACTATATATATATATATATATATATATATATATATATATATATATATATATATATATATATATATATATATACATATATATGTATGTTTGTGTATTTATGTATTCTACGTGTACCAAAAGTCCGTAACAGATTTAAAAATATATTTCAATGAAATAAATGGTACTAAAAATTGCGCAGTAGCTCAGTCGGCAAAGGCAGCAATCTCGTAACTGAAAGGTTGCGGATTTGGGGCTGGAGCCGACCCAAGATCCGCCGTGTTCGCTAAAGGTGACTCGGGCATTTAAAATATATTCGTAGTCACAAAGTACTCCAAGTTCTCAAACGATACCCTTGGGGGTGGCAGGTTATGTCGGGGGGAGGGTCTTCTGCCTGGAACCTGCTTCTAAATTACGAGGACTCATAGAGTACTCGCGTGGTGCTAAATGAGCAACAGGTTCCAGCCTTGTTAAGGCGTTAGGATAATGTCTGTATCACCTGCTGCGTTGGAAAAAATGTGTAGCTCTGCAGAAAAGTTGAAAACATTATTTCGTAACTTAATAAAGATTATTTATTTAAAAAAAGATTTAAAATTGCTATAAAATATATCTGCGTACTCGCAGATAAAAGTTAAAATATTGCATATCTGTCAGATTTCCAAACAAATGAGTCACTGTCTAGTCCCTTGTGAAGAAGTAGCTTTTATTTGGTATCTAAGTAAATTTAAAGTCGTAAAATGTTTTTAATTCTGGTAATAGAGCGATCGAAAAAGAAATCAGTAGAACTGAGGTACTTGGTAATAAAATTACATGACGAGAGTAAATTACTTCGTCAGATAGGTAAAACTGTAGATAAACCTCCCCAAGTAAACATGTAATACAGAACATTTTGGAAAAATTCTAATGTATGACCGAGATTTAAACGGTTAAGCAATTATTTGTTAGAGAACAAAATAATTAGAAATATTTAAACAAGATTTAAATTTTCTGCTGCTAATATTGTGAAAAAAAAAAGAATGCAAGATGTAATAAAAGTATTTGCTCAGAAACTATGCAAAATGTGCTTGGAAATTCTGATTAATCTGAGAAAATAGCCAGAGCTAAACCATAAGTTTGAAAGTTTAATCGGAAAATGAGAATGCAATTTGATTGCAGGAAAGTAGTATACAGAGGTACCTGGTAGGCGGAAGTGACGTCATCAAAAGGGGCGGGGTCAAGGGGGAGGAAGTGACGTATGAGGGGTTTGACGTAGGAAGGGGTGGAGCTAAAGGGGGGTGCTGACGTCATAGGAGGACGGTAGTGAAACCTTAGACGGGGAGGGGAGAATTTTAAAGTGTTTTGTTGTGGTATGACAGCTGTATTGAATCGCGTAAAATGTGATTATTAATTTAATAATATTTGATTATTAATGATGTAATGTTTGATTATTTTTTAATTATTTATTTCAGAATATGCAACGATCATTAATATTAATATGTATTGTCCGTATTATTACTTTTTGTTATCTTTTATTATTGTGAGATGAGTTTGAACAATCAGTAAAAATTCTCCCCTCCTCGTCTAAGGTTCCATTACCGTCCACCTATGAAGTCAGCATCCTCCTTTAGCTCCATCCCTTCCTACGTCCCCCCCTCATATGTCACTTCCTCCCACCTTGACCCTACCCCTTTTGATGACGTCACTTCCGCCTAACAGGTACCTCTGTATACTATAAGAATGTTAGTAACCACTTGCAATCGGCTTTAAACGGTGGCCCTGGTCTCTTTAGCCCTCGTGTAGTAATAAAAGTAGGCAGCAGCGTTCGTAACTAAATTAAATGAAACCTATTGGCTAGTGGCATCAGAATATCTGTTTATAGATTTTTTCCCATGTGAGGGTTAAATTACGTTTGATTAACAAAAGTAACTTCACACAGATTCTAAAATCGACTAAGCTGCTTTCAAATTCAATAAAAATAGACGCAATCAAACATGTTACAAATAACTGTGCGTGATAGATCTCCCAGTTCGCACGCCATAGTTCTATTACAACTTAATATAATTTGAAATCATAAGGGAAAAAAAATTACATTGAAAATGCCAAAAAGGGACACAATTGAGGAAAACATAATGAATTATTAAATATATGCCACCAACAAAAATTTTGTTATATTGTTTATCAGAGTATCAATCAAAGTAATCAAAATATTGAGAAGCAAATAAAACCGCTAAAAAAGATATATTACATGACAAGTTGTTGATCCATTCAACAATACCACTACTGTCGATAATAATACTATTTTAGCGATTAAGTTTTCATGCTTACATACCAAACTGACAGTAGGAAAAAAATCAGTAAAAGATACATTTTCACACAAAAGCAACTTAATACTAATTTTGCTATATATATATATATATATATATATATATATATATATATATATATATATATATATATATATATATCTAGTACGCAATGAATATTACAATCGATTTACAATACTTAATCTAACTGTAATTTATTTAAAGGTTCTGCATTTGTAAGACTATCGTATGACGGTTGAATGAAAAAGCATTTGCAGCTTCAACAGTCTATAGAGAAGGATATTCTATTCTTTTGAATATGCCTAATTACAAATTGGATAAAAGTACAATATTGAGATATAATTTTAATCCGTTTCAGGGTGTATTCTTTTTATTTAGTTTATGCATAATATTTCCGTTTCCAAAATGCAAGAAGTTATCAAGAAGGTGCGTAGGGTTGAATATCATGTTTTACCTTGGAGCTGCAATGACACTATTTGTCACATCAGTTGTATATTGGACCTTAAAAATTCGGAAATGGGATCCTAGCATCATTGCAGGTGTTTTAATGATATTTTCAACTATTATCCTAAGAATCAGATTGTGCTACAAAATAAAATCACTGAAGAAACTCTCCCGGAAAGTTACAAATGAGTGTGTAATTCTTAGTAGATACAAGAGTCTCAAGAAATACTTCATAAAATTTTGGATTATTTTAATTCTAACACTGGATTTAGCAAACTTAATATTTTCTCTCCTCATACAAAAAGATGCACTAGGACAATCTAATACTTCTTACAGCACAGAAGAAGATTCTTACATTGCTATTCTGTTTCATTTGTTTGTACCAATCCTCTACCTCTGTTTCATATTACCAGTGCATATATTCACTATTTATTATGCTGTTGTATGCAACCAGTTGGTCAAAATACTTCTTACTTTCAAACTGATGGTAGAAGATAATTTTGAATCTGATATTACACGCTTGTATGAAAAATTGGAGCTCATAAAAAGAAAAATTCAATCTGCAAATCTCAATGTTGAATTTTTTGCATTCATATGCGTTTTGTATAATGCTACTATGATGTACTTTGCCATTTCTATAATTCTCCATCGAGAAAGCTACGAAGATCCTTTTAAACTGAGCTCTGTATCATTATTGTGTTTCAGTAGCTTTTGCTGCTCTCTTTTGATGACATTTTCAGCTATAAATGTCAACGATAAGGCAGTCGAAATCTCAAATTCATCAAAAATGTTGCAGTATGAAGGAAAAAATAATGTCATGTCGGAAATCCGATTTTACCACGAAGTTCAGAAAGGAATGTATATGACCATTTGGGGATTAGGACCTATCAATAGAAACTTCCTGATAGGATCAATTGGAACAGTTTTTACTTATTGTATTCTTATTGATGGTATATGGTCCTCAAATTCGGCTTTGGGGTAAAATCCTCAGAACTTTTCATTGAATAATTTAATTTCCTAATCGATACTTGGTATAGTTAAAGAAATCTTAGTTCATAAATTGTGCCTCAGTTATGTAGTTAGTGTGTTATTACATGTTGAACATTTCTTATGTAAAATACACAATTTTGAACAAAAGAGATCAGAATGTGCATACTCAAGAAGAAACCACAGAAAGGATAATTTTAATCCTTTGTTAGAAGAGTGAAAATATTCCAGCATAGGTGATGTGACAAAAACTTATTTACATTTTTTTTAAATTTTCTGCATATTCATTTTAAAAAGAATTGTACGGTTTTTAACTTCTTCAAACGACAAATGTCCTATTACTTCAGTAAAAACTATTTGAAAGGTAATGTAATGTTAAATTACTGTATTTAAAATATTAAATGAACTAAATTTACATTTCTATCTGTGCTCTCTTCAATACTGGAATGTTCAATAAATTACGTATAATATACATTAATATTTCTTTCTTTTTTAATTTCTTGGCAACATTTATATAGTTGCACATACAAAAATATATATGGATTAATATATGTGTGTATGCACGTACGCATTCAACTTATACCAAAAGTCCATTACAGCTTTCAAAAGGTATTTAAATCAAACAAATGATAAAAAACTGTGTTTTGTTTAGGTAAAACCAGTAAACAGAGTTTCGTTCAATGAAAAAAGGGTAAATTCACCGATAAATTTAAAGATTGAGGGCTCTAACACGAAATGTTGTTAAAAATCAGGTTTTTAGTAGAACACAGTGCCAACAAAATTTTGCATTGAACTGCAAACGTTTATTGCAGCAATAAACGTTTAGCATGAATTCTATTATTTGTTACTCAAAAACTAAGACTAGTCTAAGCGCATGTGATTTTTAATGCACCTGAAGATTTCATCAGCATCCAGTTATTGAAACCTGATCAATTTAAATTTCCTTATAAATATAAAAGCCACTCCAAGTTTAGTCCTTGCTTTGGGTACTTAATTTTCTCCCAAATGACGGTTATATTTATTTAAAATTTTATATTAACTGTTTAGTCAAAAGTTAAGTTTGATCGGTAATAAATGATTTATGCTCTATTTTTTCGTAATACACAGAGAGCACAAAAGGTCACAATATTCAAAATTTTTATTTATGAAAAAATTTTTTAATTTGTATTCTAAAATATGAACGATAAAAATATTTTTAATTTTAAACATGTCCTATATTTTTGTGGAGCAACAGGAATTGTTTATATATATTCTCTGATGAGCAGAGTATAAGAAATTCGGATCTTGAGTTTTAGAGCTGAATTATTTGTAATAAGGTTACATTATATGCGAGTAGTTGTAGAACAAACCGTTTCATTTTTTTCACTCTTAATTATTTAAAACATGGGATAATTGATTGATTATTAATTATTTTTACTTATTTTTTTATAACACAAGGAGAGCAGAAAAGGTTACAATATTCAGAATTTTTATTCATGAAAATTATTTTTAATTTGTATTTTAAAATATAGTTGATAAAAATATTTTTAATTTTAAACATGTCCTATCTCTTCGTGAAGCAACAGGAATTGTTTATATGAGTACTCTGATGAGCACAGTATAAGAAACTCGGATCTCAAGTTTTAGAGTTATTGTAAAAAGCTTGCGTTATACTCGAGTAGTTGCAGAACAAAACTTTTCGTTTTTTTTTCATACTCTGAGAAACATCTACGGCTTGCTGCTTCATAAAGACTTAACTAATTATTTAAAATATGGAATAATTGATTGGTTATAAACTATCTACACTCGATTTTTTGTAACACACGGAGAGCAGAAAAGGCCACAATATTCGGAATTTTTGTTCAGGAAAAATATTTTTAATTTGTATTCTAAAATATAGTTGATAAAAATATATTTAATTTTAAACATGTCCTATCTTTTCGTAGAGCAACAGGAATTGTTTATATGAGTACTCTGATGAGGACAGTATAAAAAACCCGGATCTCAAGTTTTAGAGGTATTGTAAAATGGTTGCGTTATACTCGAGTAGTTGCAGAACTAACCTTTTCGTTTTGTTATGCACTGAGGGATATATATGACTTGCTGCTTCATAAAGACTTCACAAATTATTAAAAATACAGAATAATTGATAGGTGATAAATGATTTATACTTGATTTTTTATTTGTAACACACAGAGAGCAGAAAAATTCACAATATACAAAAAGTTTGGTCACGAAAAATATTCTTAATTTATTTTTATAAATATATTTGATAAAAATATTTTTCATTTTAAATATGTTCCAACTTGAAGCAAGAGAAATTGTTTATAGGAGTACTCTGATGAGCACAGTATCTGAAACTTTGATGTAGAGTTTTAAAGCTAAGTTTTTTAAAAAAAAGTATGTGTTATACGCGAGTAATTGCAGAACAAGCTCTTCATTTTTCCACGCCTTTAGGGATATATACTACTTTCTGCTTCATAAGAACTTAACAAATTATTAAAAATATGGAAGAATTGATCGGCGATAAATAATTTATACTCGATATTTTTGTAACTCACAGAGAGCAAAAAAGGTCGCAATATTAAAATATTTTGGTCATGAAAAATATTCTTAATTTATTTTTGTAAATATATTGGATAAAAATATTTTCCATTTTAAATGGAATGTTCCATATTTTCGTGGATCAACAGGAGTTGGTTATAGGTGTAATCTAATGAGCACAGTATCTGAAACTTTGATGTAGAGTTTTAAAGTTAAGTTTTTTGAGAAAAGTTTGTGTTATACGCGAGTAATTGCAGTACAAACTTTTTCGTTTTTCCACGCTTTTAGGGATATATATGACTTGCTGCTTCACAAAGACTTTATCAGTTATTAAAAATATAGAACAAATTTTGTTTATTCAACATTTCGATAATTGTTTAATTTACTTGATGATATTAACTTAATTTCCCATACCATTTTTTAATGGAAAAATGACCTGTATGTAAGATACTCATTTTGCGGCGTATTTTTTCGATGGTGTAACTCTTAGATGTCTTGTAGTCATTTACTAAAAATAATGCTTTCATAAAACAAAATAAAAGGCTGATTTTAAATAAAAGAACTATATTTTAAACTTAGATTTCTGGGTTTGTATCTTACGATCTCAAAGAATATTTCATTGCTATCTGGATGCAAGTTTGTTGATTGGGAGCTGCTCTACTGTATACTACTTTGCTATACGAGAAATAATGAGTCAAGGACCTACTGCTTAAAGCCTATTGCGATTAGCTATTAAATGTAATCGACGGGATTCAATTCACTTGCTCTTGAATCGAAGAGCAGAGCCCTACCCATTTGTTGCTCGTTTAGCTATTTGGGTACAGGAGAATTCCCTAGAGAAATAATTTTCTTCCACGAGAGTTTCGTAGAATATTTTACATTTATTATTTTGTATTTGTTTTAATTGAAGAAAGGACTGATAGATAAGATACTCCTTTTACAGCGAATAGCCTTAGATGGCATTACCTTAAATATCTTTCAGGATTTTATTGAAAATAATGCTTCCATGAAACTGGAAACACTGATTTAGAACTCAAATTTAATCTTAGACACCTGTGCTTATATCACATTACCTCAACAAACATTTCACTGCTCCATGATTGCAGAAAAATACCCGGTATAGATAAGTATTTCCTTCTTACAGAGGCTATAAAAATGAAATTATTCTTTTTTGCACATGAAAATAGTTTATGCAAAGACATATTTTACAGTGGAAGTTCAAAACTACTCTATTTGGTCAATGCAAGTTTTTCAAATGATGTGTGTAGATTCACATAACATTCAAACTCTCAGAATTATAAAACAGAGTTTTAGCCATGCCACAGAACAACTAAACTCCTCAAAGCAACAGCCCCTATGGGGACAGGACCTACGGTGCCGATCCCCGTCTCCGCGACAATGGGCCCTGGGGATCGAAGCATATGTTCCAGTTACATGGTCAACGTTACGCGAAAACTCCAGTGTTCAGTTTCCAAGCAGGCTTGGTGCTCAGTTTGTCTACCCACTGAAGGGATGAAAGTCTGAATCAACCATGCCCAGCCCAAGGATCAAACCTTGGACCTGTGTCGTGGAAGCTCAAAGCGTTAACCCAGTGGCACTAGGCTTACTCATGCCACAGAATAAAATACAAATATCATAATGAGTAAAACAAGAAATCTTAAACCTAAGCACAAATCAGATGCAATTGCGCCTTGTTTCTGAAAACTATAGCATACAGCTCTCCCAATCAGTAAGGCTAAGTTCAAACACAATAACAAGGGAGAGAACCACCAGTGTTATAAATAAGTAAAAGGAAAGTGAGTTAAAGGAGAATCCACACGTAGCACGACATAACATTGTTATAATTTTAGTATAATTTGTGAGTTTCAACCATTTTATCTTAAAACAAATTTCCTTATTGGCTAGCTGAACGATGGCCAAATGGTCAGGGAGATATTAATCTGTATAAGGATTCGTGTGCTCGAAACTCACTATTGGAAAGGTTGTTCGTAACAGTTTGGCATCAGACTTAAACAGTAGGTCGCGTTATAAATAGTAGTCAAGTAGCAAAACGTGCACTATATGCTCTCATGTATACGACCGTAAACCAAACCAACCATATGTATAACAATCTAGTGGATAACAACATCAATTATTGATATTTTTTTTTTTTTTAGAAGTTTATAGAAGGAGAGTTGAGCTTGTTTTATACAGGAAGCTTCATTCAAATTCTTCAATTAACTCAGCCTATTTCAAACGAGATAAATAAAGACACAATTAATCCATGTTATAAATAACTGTTTCTATCAATTTTCACATCTCGCATGCTATAGTACCGTTTCCTCTTAACATTATTTGTAAGTGTTAAGAATAAAAAGAAAAAAAATTGCACAGAAAAGACAATAAATAGCAGCAGAACAGATAATAAACACAGTGAAGTATCACAGATGTGCTATCAACAATTCTATTATATTTTCTATAAGAATGCCAATTAAAGTAATTGAAAAAATGAAAGGCAAATGTATTGACTTAAAAATTTTGTTTGGAAAAAACGTTGTTGATTTTATTTCATAATAACAAAATTTTAACGCAATCTTTTAACTTTATTAAGGTTTTAGGTTTCCAAGTTACACTGAAGACTGGAAAAGAAATCAGTAAAATATGTTTTCAAACAAAAGCACTGTTTTACCCGGATATTTCTATTGATACATATCAATTACCTAATGAGTATTACTATCGATATTCAATAGGTCGATCATTGTAATTTATTTAATAGGTTTTGAGTTTTCGAGAACGTCGTATAGGGTTAGATGACATAAAGCTTGCAGCTTCAATAGTATACAGAAAAACAAAATCTTTTTTCTAAATTATGCCTAACAACAATTTGCATAACATTACGAGATTAAGAAATAATTCTAATCCGTTTCCAGATATATTCTTCTTATTTAGTTTAAACATAATATTTCCTTTTCCAAAATGCAAGAAGTTATCAAGAAAGTGCATAGGGTTGAACATCATATTTTATCTTGGAGCTGTAATTATATTATTGTTCATATCACTGCTACATTGGTCATTAAAAAGTCAAAAAGTAGATCCTAACATAATTGCAAGCTTTTCAATGATATTTTCAACTATCATCTTCAGAATCAGATTGTGCTACAAAATTAAGTCGCTAAAGGAACTTTCTCGTAAACTTACAAACGAGTACGAATTTTTTAATAGGTACAACGATCTTAATAAATACTTTATGAGTTTCTGGACTATTATAATTCTAACATTGGATTTGGTTACTGTAATCGTATCTCTTCTCATTGAAAAGGTTGGACTACGGCAATCGAATCTTTCTTACAGCATAGACAAATACTCTATTGGTGCTATTCTTTATCCGCTGTTCATCATAATAATCTTTCTTTGTTTCGTATTTCCAATTCATATATTCGCCATGTACTATATTCGGGTATGCAACCAGTTGGTTAAAATGCTTCTCAACTTCAAACTGATGGTTGAAGATAATTGTAAACACGATATTAAATTCTTGTATGAAAAACTGGCATTCATGAAAAGAAAAATTCTCGACGCAAATCTCAATACAGAATTTCTGGCGTTCATATGCGTTTTATATAATGCTACAATGGTGTATTATACCCTTTCAATGTATCTCCATCGAGAAATCTACGAAGATCCCTTTAAATTCAGCTCTGTATTATTATTGTGTTTTAATTCTTTCTGCTGCTTTCTGCTGATGGTGTTTTCGGCTATAAATGTCAATGACAAGGCAGTCGAAATCTCAAACTCAGCGAAAATGTTACAGTATGAAGGAAAAGACAAGATCATGACAGAAATCCGATTTTACCACGAAATTCAGAGCGAAATGTGTATGACCATATGGGGATTAGGACCTATCAATAGAAGTTTTTTGCTAGGATTTATTGGAACAGTCTTTACTTATTGTATGCTTGTTCATGGTATATGGTCCTCAAAATCTAAATTAGATTGTAACCTTGAGATTATTTAATTTAACAAAGTGGCCTGTTTACGATATTTATCAACCTCAAATATTACACATTTTTTCATAAAAATTTCAAAAGATGAATTTATTTTTAAAATATTATGAACATGTTCTATGTTTGATTTTAAAGTTTTTTTACGGGTATAAAATTGTTTAGGTTTGCCATCAGTTTACTCTTCAAAGTTATTTTACACAAACGAAAAAAAATAATATTAGTTTTTGCATGATAGTCTTTTAAACGAGAGAATCAGAAAAGGACTTCTGAAATTCAGAAATCTGAAATTTGATGAGTTAGGGTTAGCAAAATTCAAAGCGAGTTCAAAATCCACTCCTTCCCCCCTTTTCGAGTATTTAATGCCATTATTTCAAGCTCTGTTGTCCCCGGTTAAGAGGAGAACATTAAATTTATCAATTTATCACATTATAAATAGGTAAAAGTAACATTTTTTTAAACATTATGACTTCATCCTTTAACCATCTCCTTTAATCATTTCTTATTTTAAATTATTATTTCTTATTTTAAATATCGTCGGCATAATTTTCATACGTTTTAACACTGAACTTAGATATTACGTAAACATTTTTCTTTTATATTTGTATTAAATAATAGATTAAGTACGTATGTGATAGTTTTAAATTTAATCATGGATTATTTTTTGTTGCAATGAAAATTTTATCACCGGTATTAACAACAAATTCTTTTCATAAAAGTCTCGGAGTCTATTTCACGGACTAATTAACATCTAGCGTTTAAGTTGTATATCTTTGAAAATTAAGTTTGTTCATTTGTGTGTTTGTTTTTTATACATAACCACACGGTTTGCAATCGATTCGCTAAATTTTGGACATCATTCATATATACCGCCAAATAACTATTGTTCATATTAAAACCTCTGCTCTCTATCCTATCACGTAATGTGACAAGATAAATTAAAGTTGGCGACTAATATGCGGCCAGTAAAGCTAAACAAATTATTGAGCGTGTACCAGATAATTCTGAACCAAAAAACAAACCATTTTTTTTTAAACCTGCCTCATAGGGTACTTTATAATTCTAGAAATATAAAAATTTTACTGATCCCGTCATATGACGGGCTATATGCTTAATGATATTTGCAATTACCTTTTCAACAAGTTCCATTCTCATTTGTTTAAGTGTGCCTCCTGACTTACGATACAAAATGAGTGATATCTATGATGTCAAATGCAATAAACGGAAGAAATTATTGCTACGATATTTTATTTAATTTTCTTCAACGTTCCTGTCCTTACATATATAACAGCCGCTGTTCGTACAATCGGGCAAAATGTGTGTTCAGCCCTGCTATCCCGCACCAAAGCTCTTCATCAAAACCATTGCCAAATTGCCAGTACATTTTTTACTGCGAGCCGAGTAAGATCACGATAAAACTAATTGAGCTGAAACATTCTGCTGCAGAAAATTTTCTCAGGATAATAATTAATTGCAATATATATATATATATATATATATATATATATATATATATATATATATATATATATATATATATATGTATCTGTATATATATGTATATATATGTATATATATATATATATATATATGTATATATATATATATATGTATATATATATATGTATATATATATATATATATATATGTATATATATGTATATATATATATATATATGTATATATATATATATATATATATGTATATATATATATATGTATATATATATATATATATATATATATATATATATATATATATATATATCTATATATATATATATATATATATATATATATATATATATATATATATATATATATATATATATATATATATATATATATATATATATGTGTGTGT
The DNA here is from genome assembly GCA_032207245.1 of Pardosa pseudoannulata. Taxonomy (NCBI): domain Eukaryota; kingdom Metazoa; phylum Arthropoda; class Arachnida; order Araneae; family Lycosidae; genus Pardosa; species Pardosa pseudoannulata. Next base: position 150,893,142 of record CM063501.1, read on the forward strand.
GTGTGTGTGTGTGTGTGTGTGTGTGTGTGTAGTCCATTTTTTATAACACTCCTTCACAACGAGAAAGCTCAACAGTTATAAGTAATGAGAATGCAGTCGGGCTTCATATTTAAGAGAACTCAGAAGTCTAATTTAAAACTTTATTTCAGAGCGGCAACACCACACATCTATCCTTTTGGACAATATACAATCAAAAGCCACAACTTTCACTCTGCTCTGACACAAGTACATCCAAGAACGCTGACAACAAGAATTTTCCCACAACAAAAACAACTTACTAAGCGAATTAAATGCAATATCAGCAAAACGAGTAACCATCCAACAGCTGGGAATCTGCTGTATCAACAGAAAGTTTACAGTTTTATGACAGAAAGGAATGTTAAGTGGAAAATACCCCGTTGATTAAACCATTTAGAGGCTGGTCAAGATATTTAAATAAATTAAAATGGGAGAGAGGAGGTTTTTGAAGAAATATTAAAGTTAAACAATTTTGATATATTACATATATGTATACATATATATATATATATATATATATATATATATATATATATATATATATATATATATATATATATATATATATATATATATATATATATATATATATATATATATATATATATATATATATATATATATATATATATATGAACCCAAGATAACGCAGGTTAACCAGTAAAGCTGCTAAAGATATCTCAGTTGCCGATAAAGTGTCCCTCAATCCTACATTCAGAATGTTGCTACACTTTAACATTTTATTATATAAAATACACTCTTTTAAACTATGAAACTGATTGGTAATACATCCAATAAAAAAAAATCGTGTTCATTTGCTAAATAGGATGTAAATCTACTAAAAAAATCCTTTTTTCACTAAAGCAAGTCATTTTTATTTACCTCAAAGTTAATCAATAATAATAAATAATGTAGCTCTAAATAATTGAAAATAGTATTTCTTAACATAATAAAGATTAAAAAGATATAAATTGCTACGAAATATGTCTGCGTATGCACAGCTAAAGGTTAAAATAATGCATATCCATACGATTTTCGCACAAATGAATTGCAGTTGAGTCCCTTGTGAAAAATTAGCTTTCACTCGGTATTTAAACAAATTTAAGTAGTAAAACACTTTTAACCCTCATATAAGGGAGATAGTAAGTGAAATCTCTAGCTACGTGGCGCTTGATAATGAAAATATGAGACGAAGGCAAATGTCTTCGTCAGATAGGTAAAATTGTCGACAAACAAATATTAAATAATCAACCTGTTACAGAGGACTTTATGGATCTAAAATCTTAATACATTTTTCTACCATGGATGTTTATAGCCACTTGTAATAGGCTTTCAGCAGTGGCCCTGGTCTCATTATCACTCGTATAGAAAAAAAAAGTATAGTGTAGCGTTCGAAACTAAATTAAACCAAATCTATTTCTCAATGAAATGAGAATATTTGTTGCAGGTTGTTTCTTCCTTTGGGAGGGTTTTAGAAGGAAAGTTACATTTGTTTTACACAAGATAAACATTCTTTATTGACTAATATGGGTTCGAATGCAATAAATATAAACACAATAAACCAGGTTACATATAAGTGTATATAGAAGATCTCCAGATCCCATGCCATAGTACTATTACTACTTAGTTTAATTTGAAATCCTAACACGAGCGAAAGAAATCTACATTGAAAATGCCAATAAGTATTAGTAGAATGGAAGATAAACATAACGAATGATTAAAGATCATGTCAGAAACAAATGTTCTGTTGTATTCTTTATCAGAGTGTCAATCAAACTAATCGAAAAATTGAGAGAACAATAAAATATCTACTCCCCCCATATATATATATATATGTATATTAATTAGATGGAAAGTTGTTGTATCCATTTGATAATAACACTGATGTAGATTAAAGCACTATTTCAACATTTAAGTTTTCAGATTCACAAACTGGAAAAAAATTAATAGACAGTACAATGTTTTCATACAAAGCACTTTTATTTATTTTGCTATCGGTACATAGTTTTTAATGAATATTACTATCGATTTTCAATAGGTAAACTCATTGTAATTTATTAATAGCTTTTGCGGTTGAAAGAACATCATAGAGGACAAAAAGATTGGATCTTCAACAATATATAGACAACGGAATTCCTTTCTCTTGAATATGCCTATTTATAAGTTGGATAAAAGTACGAGATTGAGAAATAATTCTAATCCATTTCTTGGTATATTCTTCTTATTTAGCTTATGCACCATATTTCCTTTTCCAAAATGCAAGAAGTTATCAAGAAAGTGCGTAGGGTTGAATATCATGTTTTACCTTGGAGCTGCAATCACACTGTTTATCACCTCAGTTGTATGTTGGACTTTACAAAATAACCACTGGGATCCTAGTGCCATTGCAAGTATATTAATGATATTTTCAACTAGCATCCTTAGAATCAGATTGTGCTACAAAATCAAATCCCTGAAGAATCTCTCCCATAAATTTACAAACAATGATGTGGTTCTTAGTAGGTACAAAAACCTCAAGAAGAACTTTATAAGATTATGTACTATTTTAATTCTAACACTGGATTTGACAGCTTTAATCTTGTCTCTCCTCTTAGGAAAGGACGCACTAGTACAGTCTGATACTTCTTACGGAGCAGAAGAAAACTTTTACATTGCTATTCTGTTTTATTTGCTTGTTCCAATGGTCTTCCTTTCTTTCGTGTTACCAATGCATGTATTCGCTATTTACTATGCTATTGTGTGCAACCAAATAGTCAAAATACTTCTTACCTTCAAATGGAGGATAAAAGATAATTTTAAACCGGATATTACACGCTTGTATGAAAAATTGGAGCACATTAAAAGAAAAATTCGATCTGTAAATCTTAATGTAGAATTTTTTGCATTCATATGCGTTTTGTATAATGCTTCTATGATGTACTTTGCCATTTCAATACTTCTCCATCGAGAAAGCTATGAAAATCCCTTTAAATTGAGATCTGTATCATTATTGTGTTTAAATTCATTCTGTTGCTTTCTGCTGATGGTATTTTCAGCTATAAATGTCAACGACAAGGCAATCGAAATCTCAAATTCAGCAAAAATGTTGCAGTATGAAGGAAAAAATAATGTTATGACGGAAATCCGGTTTTACCACGAAGTTCAGAACGACATTTATATGACCATTTGGGGATTAGGACCTATCAATAGAAGCTTTATGATAGGATTGTTTGGGACAGTTTTCAGTTACTGTGTGCTTGTTGATGGTATATGGTCCTCAAATGTGAAGCGTGAGGCAAAATCCTCAATTTTCTAATTGCTAATTGATATTTTTTAAAAAAAATATTAGTCCTCAAAAAGTGTGCCTCAGTTATGTA
>CM063501.1:150901515-150964015 GCA_032207245.1 Pardosa pseudoannulata
AATATTAATTAAAATTATATATATTAAATTTACTAAATATTAAAAGGTTACTAAGTTTTCCACTCTCAATAAACGTATTTAACACTCAAATGCCTAAAGAAGCATAGTATATAAAGGAGTAATTTAGTAGCAAATTATACAACACACGGAAAAAGTTATTTCATCAATGTTGCTGAAACGTAAAAACCTATAATACACTACTGAATGGTTAAAACAAATTATATTTATTATATATATTAAAATATTAATTAAAATTATATATATTAAATTTACTAAATACTAAAAGATTACTAAGTTTTTTCTCAATAAACGTATTTAACACTCAAATGCCTAAAGAAGCATAGTACATAAGGTAATTTAGTAGCAAATTATACAAACACGGAAAAAGTTATTTCCTCAATGTTGCTGAAACGTAACAACCTAGAATACACTACTGAATTATAAAACAAATTATATTAACTACATATATTAAAATATTAATTAAAATTATATATATTAAATTTACTAAATATTAAAAGGTTACTAAGTTTTCCACTCTCAATAAACGTATTTAACACACAAATGCCTAAAGAAGCACATATATAAAGAAGTAATTTAGTCAAATTATACAACACACGGAAAAAGTTATTTCATCAATGTTGCTGAAACGTTACAAACTATAATACACTACTGAATGGATAAAACAAATTATATTAACTACATATATTAAAATATTAATTAAAATTATATATATTAAATTTACTAAATATTAAAAGGTTACTAAGTTTTCCACTCTCAATAAACGTATTTAACACACAAATGCCTAAAGAATCATAGTATATAAAGAAGTAATTTAGTAGCAAATTATACAACACACGAAAAAAGTTATTTCATCAATGTTGCTGAAAAGTAACAACCTAATATACACTACTGAATGGATAAAACAAATTATTGCCAGAAGCAAAAGATTATAATTAATATAATATGAAGTAAAATATTAAAAAAATTTTAAACATACAGTTTAAGCTACTCTTATTGGTTCAAAGTCTGCACTGGGAAACAATGTTTTGTTTACACAGTATGTTACACGACATTATGTTACTTTGAATCATAGTGTGCTTTCAAAAATTTATTTTAGTTATTCAACTTTGTAAACAATTATGTTGAAACTTTGAAATTATGGTTATTTCCCAGTTAAGTAACCATTAAAAGGTAATGACATTTAGAATGTATTAATAAACCTTTCTGTAATATTTTCAAAGTTAATTACTTTCAAATCACCTGTTAGGATGGGTCACTTACTTTTTCATAACTTTTAGAATGTATATAGTTAAAAATATAAGACTTGCACATACATTTCTATCTTAGCATTTTTAAGAAGTATTTTGTAATAAGTAATCATCCGAGTGACTTTAAAACTGATTCGCAGCTTTAAGGAATCAATTTGTAGATATCAAATAAAGGTCGAATAAATAAAACAAAAAATCTAATTCAAAATTTAAGAAAAGGGCTTCTTAAAATTTTACAAGATGTTACGAAAAACTCTGGAACTGAATTTCATACCTGTAGGTTGTATCGTTTACGAACAATCGTGAGCCTCGGTAGCTCAGTCGGTAAAGGCAACGATTTCGTAAGTGAGAAGTTGTGGGTTCGAACCCAAGCCGGCCTTAGATCCGTCGTGTTCGTTAAAGGTGACTGGGTCATGTAAGATATGTTCGTGGTTACAATGTCCGCTGAGTTCCCAATCAATACCTCTGGGGGTGGCAGGCCAAGCTTATAGTCTTCCTCTTGGTCTCTACTTCAAAATTACGAGGACTTACTTGAGCATAAGTCATACTTCCACCCTTGTGGTCCTCGTTATAAACGAAAGGCGTACGGGTAATTCCATACCAAATCAATGCAAGGTTTCTACCTGACCACCTCCAATTTTGATTAAATTTGATATAGTAAGTGACTTCATGGTTATAAAGAAAATCCCCAAATCTTATGTTCAAATAATAACTGGTTTGGGAGTTATAAGGCTTTAAAGCTGCCAGATTTGTCTAAAAAATACACTATCAGCATACCTTTAAATTACACTTTCTACTCACCTAATTAAGCTAGAGATATGTGTAAGGTGTTATTTTAAACCTTTTTTAATGGGCTTTCATATGGTATACAACACATGAAGACTTGGAATTTTTAAAAAAAAATTTAAATTTAAATTAAAATTTAAAATTTAAATTTCTCAAAAAGCCAAGTTTTTAAAATTTTGAAAAAAATCTCAAAAATAGCTCATATTATTGTTAATTAATCCTCAAAGTTTCATGTTGGGATCATAATGGGATCACAAGCTACAAAAGTTTTTGTTTGATATATTTACTATTGCAATAACGAAAATGAGAACATGCATTCATTATTTTTAATCTAACTCAGATGTATAAGATGGCATTAATGTTTGCACAATACCTTATCGACATATACTCTAGTAAATAGTACGTTTAACATTTGTGGAGATTTTAGAATAAAGAAAAATCATTAAAGTGCATTACTTTTGATGAACGGTGTTACTTATTTAGTTGGAACTGGTGGAAAGCTTCATGTGTTTTGAAAATTCTACTAATTCTACTAAATTCTTCAGGTAGAATTTCTCCTAAAATTGAGTTGATTTCACATGGAATAACCCGTACCCCTTTGCATTAAAGCGAGTAGCCTCCGGCTCAATCGTGTTTACGTGCAACCAGACTAGGCTTTACCATTTACCTGTGGAATGTATATTGAAATAAGCGTCCCAAAAATGCAATTTTTTTTCTTTTAAAATTGTTTATCATCATAAAAATGTTAGAAATAGATTAATTTTGAAAAAAAATTAAATGAAATTAACTACTATTTTCAATATTTTCCTACATATGGGAAGTGTTAATGAATTACATAAATGTTTCCTAAAATTACAGTAAAATAAATCAAATGACATAATTTTCTGTATAAACATGATAAACTAATACAACAATATCATTATCTATATAAATTATCATGAATTTCACATATCTCTGATTCCTTTGAATTTCACAAATCTTTTACAGTATCCAAGAAATAGCGACGAATGGCGGGAAACTGCCAGACTTTTCACGGAAAAGTGTCTCTATCTATTTGAAAAATAGCAAATTAAATAACATGCATTGGGTTTCGGGCTTCATGGGCCTGAAACACCGCTTTTCCTTTTGCCTAAACTCAGGTCGGGCATTCCGAAATCGCCCGTGGAATATATTTGAGAAAAACGTGTCAAAAATGAAATTTTTTTATCTTTAATTATGTTTGTTATTATCATCAAAATGTTAGAAATAAATTATTTTTGAAAAAAAAAAATTAAACGAAATAACTACTATTTTCAATATTTTCACATATGTGGGAAATGTTAATGGATTACGGTAATATTTGCTTAAATTACAGCAAAAGAAATCAAATCACATAATTTTCTGGATAAACATGATAAACTAATACAACAGTATTAGTATCTATATCAACTGTCATGAATTAAAAATCCCCCAGATTCCTTTGAATTTCACAAATATTTTACAGTATCCCAGAAATAGCGACAAATGGCGGGAAACTGCCAGACTTTTCACGGAAAAGTGTCTCTATTGGAAAAATGGCAAATTAAATAACATGCATTAGGCTTCGGACTTCGCGGGCCTGAAATACCGCTTTTCCTTTTGCCTAAACCCAGATCGGGCATTCCGAAATCGCCCGTGGAATATATTTGAGAAAAACGTGTCAAAACTGGAAATTTTTTTATCTTTGTTTGTTATTATCATCAAAATGTTAGAAATAAATTATCTTTAAAAAAAAAATTAAACGAAATAACTACTTTTCTCAATATTTTCACATATGGGGGAAATGTTAATGGATTACAGTAATATTTGCTTAAATTATAGCAAAATAAATCAAATGACATAATTTTCTGGATAAATATAATAAACTAATAAAACAATATTCTTATCTATATCAATTGTCATGAATTTCACATCCCTCTGATTCCTTTGAATTTCACAAATATTTTACAGTATCCCAGAAATAGCGATAAATGGCGTGAAGCAGCCGAACTTTTCGCGGGAAATTATCTCTATCTATTGGGAAAATGGCAAATTAAATACTGTGCATTGAAAGAACCGATTTCGGGTTTCACGGGATTGAAATACCTTTTTTTTTTTTTATCTTGCCCGAACTCAGGTCGGGCATTCCAAAATTAATGCCCGAAATGAGTTCGGGAGTCACTAGCAAGAGGTTAAATGTAAGATGCTCTGTTGGTTAGAGATCCTGAAAAAGAACAAGCAGAAAATAACTTTCACCCAAGTATATGTGTAAACCAAATGCAAATATCTAGTACCATGAATTTTTGTCTGAATAAAGACAAATTTTTTTTCTCGTACCTCAAGCTATTTAAAAGCTAAATAGAAAGTCACACAAGAAAACACTTAGTTTATTTGTAGCTTAGATTATTTTCAAACATGTTCCAGTGAGCTTTGGGGGTTTTAAAACGTTGTATGTTGTGTCAACCATCTTATTTTAACGTTTGTGCATTCTTGTGGTTTGTTCTTTTTTATTTTCTATTTTTGGACAAAAGCTTCTGGCTTGTATTTTTAATATAAAGAGTTCATTTCTTTAAGTTTCTTTAGAAATTTTGTAGCATCTTTTATTTTGCACTCTTTCTATCGAAAAAACAGTTTAGTTCCACTACAGTATTTATTCTTGATATCTTTATTTTTGAGAGTCTTTCTTTAGGCATTTTATATTTACGTTCTGGTTCAAAGGATCAATTTATAAGTTTGTGTATCATGTTTTAATGCATATATACATGCACAATTATTGTAGAGAAAGTCAATACTTATGTTTGGGTTTGTTCTCAGATCTACGAAATATCATACGATTAGTTCCCATATCGTATTATTAGTGTCTATATCTGCATATATTTATTGAAGAGAGCGTTCATAGTTTTTTTTACTTTACCCTCTGATCCTATGGAAATCAGACGATTTGTTCCACTATCTTGCTTTTGTCTCTATTTAAGCATGACTCTTTTTCAAATTATAGGTGTAAATCCGTAGATTTCTTTTTAATGTTTTGATCCGAAGGATATAAAATGATAAATTTTAGCATCTATTTTTAATATATATCTCTGCGTACATTTATTGGTGGGTAAGTCCTGAGTTATTTTTGCATTGCACTCTGATTTAAGGAATATTAGTTATTCATTTTCATTGCAGTGTTTTCACTGCATACATTTAAGTTTTTGTAAAGTAATCCGTATCTGTTTTTAATCTTCAAAACAACTACGAACACAATAGCTTATTTGCTATGAATTAACGCTCTTTTAACTGTGAGAAAATAAATGTATTATCAAGAATAGATTGTTAGATCATAAGATGGCTTTCCATCTTTTCAAAGAACTGGACAATGTTTATAAAAGAGCATCTGGCAAAATACGAATCTCTCAGCTCCTGCTGGGCAGTTTCCTGCCAGTATGGTGTGAAGTGCCTATAAACAGAGTGACTGTTTTACAAGTTCCCGGAAGTGGCATCGGTGCTTCTTTAACATCTTCGAGAGATAAGGGGCTTACGTTCTCTGGAAAAAGGCAAAATAGTCATTAGCGGAAATGATTACCATTTCCAGATCTGTTTCTAAATCAGCATTCACAGAAGTAATATTGTCAAAGTCTTTACTATCAATCCTTTGAAGGAACTCATTTGATACTATATATAGCACAATTAAAGTTCAAGGTCATATGGGGCTACATTTTTGTACATTTTTTAATTAAATACAGCTTACGATCTGACACAAATATGGTTATTATTTTCCGTACCCTGAAAATAAAAAAAAATTTAATTGTATTATAGATGGAATATTTCGATTTTTTTACCTTGCATAAATTTTAGTGATATTTGTGAAGTTAGATGTTTCATTGGTTAAATTCATGATATCGACTATAGTTAGATAGACATAAATTAGAATTTAACTTTTCTGTATTAAATGTCGGCAGATAATTTGCCTAAATTTATGAAATTTGCCTTGAAGTTTTTAACGTCTTTTTAAAATCTCTTAAGTTTAGAAAACAATTCTGGAATTATGTCTATATGATCAAATCCCGACTCCATTAGAATTGATTCCCTAAGATGCCACGAAAAGCTTTGAGCTTTTTTAGCTTAGAAGAAATTTTTCACTAAAATTTGCAAATATACGAAAATTAAATCAATTAGTAAAACAGTTATAAAATCTTAAATTTCATTTCAAAATTAATATTTGGAAAAAAAGTAAAATTTTTCTAACATTTTGCCCATTGCATAGAAACGAGTGTGACACATTGAGCTACTTTTTATCCCTCTCTCTATAAAGGTTATAATATTTCAAATATATATTTTTTGTGAAGCATTTATAACACCTAAAGAATTTTCGTTTCTTTACATGTTTAAAAATTAAATAGGCTGTTACGGGTGTGACAGTTATAACTGTCACACCCGTAACAGCATATTTATGATTTTTTAAACACGTACAGAAGAAATGGAAATTCTTTCTTTGTGGCAAGATTCTTCCTTAGGTAATATAATTGCTTCACAAAAGAATATATATTTGAAATAGTATATTTTTATAGAAAAGTCGATAAAAAGTAGTACAATGTGTCACATCCGTTTCTATGGAATAGTCAAATTTTAAAATTTGCAATTATACGGGTTTTAAAATATTGAATTTTATTCAAAAGCACCATATAATTATTTAAAATATGAAATAAAATTAAGAAGAGGAAAGCAAACTTAATGTAATCTTTATTAAATTAGAAAAATAAATTTAAATGTTAAAACTTCTAAAGAAATTACAAACTGCTTATATTGAAGTTTTTTTTAACATAAATCTGAATTTTAATGTAATTCATTATATATGCATCAAAAAAGGTAAAGCAGACACCAAGAAAATAAATTTATTGACTGAAATTTTACATAAAAGTGCTTTTACCGTAATTCAAACAAAATATACAGTGATAATTTTCGATGACAAGAACTGGTACAAGAGATGACTCTAAGATTCAAACCATAACTTTAAATTGAGATAGATGAATGACAATCATAATGAAGACTGAAACTGTTTAACAAGGCTCCTTCCTAGAAAAGTCAAATGTTTAAAATGTTAATATTATCATAATTCAAAATGTTAGAAACCAATTACATTGTTGAAATAAAGATGAATTGTTAGACAGGATAAAACACTTGTACCAGAATATGAAAAAATAAAATGAAAGCTTAGCAAAGTTAATTAATTAGTCTCAGAACTATTTAATTTCAACATTTTAAAAAACTTCGATACGCTATTTTTATATCTATTATATTTATCTATTAACATGACACATTTCTACGGATTTTGTACAACTATTCTTGCCATATCTCAAATGTAACGACAATTATAGCAAATTAAATTATTTATGTGTGTCTGGTTTTCACATTAGTTTTTAAAATAGAATTTTAAATTAGTTTTTTAAATTTAAATTAATTTTTAAAAATTAATTTTTAGTTTTAAAATACTACTTTATAGATTTAATTTATTTTAGTTTGTGAATCTTACAAACTATTTTTTCATGAAATTATTTTTACTGTTGTAAGTATTACATATTACGACTTATACATAATTTATTTATTATCATCATATTTTTAAGTTTAAAATGTTTATTATTAAAAATTTATGCTATTTCCTTACTTTTAAAATTTTGAAATAAATAATTCATGTATAGGTTTTAAATGATGTATACTGTAATAAATAGTATGATCAATTATATCTGTGAAAGATGTTGTACTGTAAACGTAAAATATTGTCTAATATTTTGAACACAATTTAATCTTTGTTCTGTGATACAGAGGGTTAATCGAATACAGTTTTTGATTTTTTCATCTTCAAGATATGTATGTTATACTGCGTCTGAAATATTGCCCTGGTATTCCTATCGCAATTAAAGGCCCAAGAAAGCATTTCATCGTGAATATAAGATCTCTGATCATTGTAATGAACAATAAAATCTAAGATTCAAAGCATTTTTGCTCATCCCTTATTAACGAAAAAGTTTAATGCTTTACCCTACTTTATTTTTAATTCTGATACCTTTCATTTTCTCTTTTTAAGTTAAGACTTTTTGCTTTTCCGCTTGCACAAAAGTTTGCTTAGTAATCTTTTACAACAATTACACTTCAGTGCATCCTTTGTTAGAATGGTTTTATAACTGATGCATTATTTGTTTATGCTTTGAAATAATTGTATTTTTTCTAATATTCAAAAATTAAAGATTTAGTGTTATCACATAAAACTTTTGTGTGTTTCTTGATTTAATTTGTAGTTGACTATTTAATGGTAGAAATATATTTGCAATGTTTCTAATATGCAACAAATATATGTAAAGGCTTTTTGCATAATGATTTTTTATTGTTTGTTATATTAATGAAGTAATTATACTAGATTTAATAAATAATAATAACAACCACTATTTTATTTTAAATTATGAAACAACCACAGTAGTTACTAACTAAACATAAATGTGTGCTTCGTAAACTTTTAGATTGTTATTTACAACTATTATATTTGAGCGTAACATTACTTACAATGCTTTTATATTAAATGATGCATCTTACTTTTTGCTATTAAAGAATCAGATTTCTTCTAACATGCAAGAGTTGGATTATTAGTGTTATCACATAAAAATTTTACGTTATTTTTCTATACATATGTACTATGATTCTATGCGTAATAACTATTCTTCATTTTTATGGTATGGCTGAAAGAATTGCACAAAAATTAAGAAATAATAATAACCATTAATTGAATTTAAATTAAAAATTAATTTAGTAATTATTAGTAATTATTAAATAACAATTACATGTTATATTTCTTTGAATAATAATTATTTTTCATTGTTGCTGTATGACTGATATAATTACACTAGATTTTAGAAAGGTAAAAATCTGTAATCTTCTTATATATTAAAATCTGACTGTTTCTATCTATCTATCTATGTGCGTCTATCTCCTCACAAACCGCTGGATGCAGAAGGGCGCCAAAGGTACCAAAGACGAGGAACGATCCGGGAAAGTCATTTCACCCATTCGTGTTCCGATATTCCAATTAGTTCGAAAGATATTACTGAAAAACCGACCAAAATACCAGTTTAATTTTGCGCCACGCGCAATTCCATTGTTGAGATGGCGTCAAAAAATGACAGTGTTATTGTATGTTAGCATCATTCTCGCCTGATATTTGGTAATCCGTGTAACACAAAAATATATCTTTGCTATTAAATTTCAAGTGTAAATGTATATATTTATGATAGTACATATATACATGAGATTATTTTCGCATCTTCTAAATGCTAAACCTTTATTTTTTAGAAAAACATGATCTCTTTTTATTTTATTATCTTGGCGAGATTTTTGTATTATAAAATCGCCATGATCTATCAAAATTGTTTGCATTTCGCAGTTGCCATTTCTTAAACAAAAACTAAATTATTGCTATAGGTTTTAATATTTTAAACTATATTTTTATTACTTGGTAAATACAAATTTTATATTTTATCTTGACGATATTTTTATTACGAAGACCGAAGGCTGGGTGCGAAGAAGCTAGTTTATTTTAATTTATGAAATTAACATTATAGCTAATTAAACTTATTTCTGCACTCAGAAATCTCTTAGATTGTAATTTACAATTATGCTTAAGTATACCCTTAGTAATAATGGATTTAAAAATAATGAGTCATACTTTATGCTTTTAATGAAGAAGGAGGATGCTGGTTGGATGTTGCCCTCTTTGCGCGCAAAACTTCTTCATAAGGGTAAGCTTGTCGTCCAGAGTGCATATCCGGCTCGTTCAAGTCAAGGAGCTGGTAAAGAAAGAAATATGTTTCATTGTGAATGATGCAATAGTAAACATAGATAAAGGCCTGCAGAGTTAAGTATTACAATGGTTTTACATAACATAGTGGCTCTCTAAGAAGTTTTCGTTTAAACAACCTTTTTTTGTTTCGATATAACGTAAAATGTTCTACTCTGTTTGAAATAGAAATTTTCCTGCATATGATTCCAAATTTATAGAAGTTATTTAGTTTTTTATATGAAGAAATATATTTCCCGATCCCCTACATAATAATAGCCTAAGTTATCTGTCCGTCTGTTCTCGAATTTATGAAGCCGTTGTACCTGGAATGGATACAGACATCCATATTGAATTCTTGATGAGTAAGGGTTAGCAACGTTCGAAATCGACCCCTCCCCCTTTTCTACCACTTAATACCATTATTTCAAGCCCTATTTTCCCCTGTTAAGAGCAGGTGATTAAAGTTAAAAGCGTGAAAAGGTGATTAAAGTTAAAGCAAAATTCAAAGCGAGTAAAGTTTATCTTCTCCTAAACTATCGATCCGATTCTAAATTAAGTTGTAATTAATATACTTTATATAACAGAAAATATACTGTCGTCTTTAAAACGTTCGAAATCCACTCCTCCCCCCCCCTTTCGAACTTTTAATGCCATTATTTCAAGCCCTATTTTCCCCTGTTAAGAGCAGGTGATTAAAGTTATCAGTTTGTCACATTATAAGTAGATGAAAATAACATTTTTTTTTTCTAGCACTATGATATCATTCCTTTAACCCTCTCATTTAATCATTTCTTATTTTATATCATTTAAATATCGTCTGCATTATTTTCATACGTTTTATCACTGAATTTAGATATTACGTAAACAATTTTCTTTTATATTTAGCTTAAATAATAGAGTAGGTATATATAGGATAGTTTTAAATTTAATGATCGATTATTTTTTGTTGCAATGAAAATTTTATCACCGGTTTTAACAACAAAGTCTATCTACCTGCAGGGTGTATTGGAAATTATAGTTTTATTCCTATACTTCCATTAATTACTGTGGCAAAAAAAATTGAAAAAACTTAACGATAATTTAACGATAAAAACTTTGAATTATCTTTCTAAATGAATTCAACGTGATTCTAAACTGCATTCAGAGTATCGGGCGGCTTTAGAGGAGTATGGAGATAAACAAACTATTGAAGCATGTACCAGATAATTCTTAGCCAAAAAACAAACCATTTTTTTGCTGCTTCATAGAATACTTTACAATTCTGGAAAATAAATAATTTTTACTGATCCCGTCATATGACGGGCTATATACTAGTCTGTTTATAATTCATTTTCTTTCTACATCATTAATAAGAGTCTAAGTTTATAAAAATTATCATTTCTTGCTATATGATACAATATATTTTTTTATAAAACATGAAATTCGTAACACAAAATAAAAATAATTAAAATCAATTTTTCACAATATTAATTATGAAATTTGAAAATAAAATACTAATTTTTTATACCAAATAAAAAAATAATTTTAATTTTTACTCTGGGAAGCTAAATTCAAATAATACTATCGATATATTTCATTTTACAACTATAAAATTTCAGTTTTTAAAATTTTCTATTTCTTAACAGTTTTAAAACTTTTTTTTTAAATTTTACAGTTTGAGAAACCCTTGAAGTTTTGGTTTAAAGAATAAAACTGATATTTTATTTTAGTTTGATATTGAAAATTCGTGTTCTAACATACATATATCTACAGTGATCATTCGGGTAAGTGAATTTCCCTTTTTTACTTGGTTTACGTATTTTTATGTATCAAAGACTTTTTAAAGCTAGAGGTTTTGAAAAACTTGTAAAATAATTCCTCTTGAAAGATCTGGGACATTTTTTTTATGGTTTTTTGAAAAGAGATTATTATGAAGGTTATAACTCTTGAATATTAAGTTTGGTTTTTTTGGTTATAGATATTTTGGTTATAAATAGATATTTGGTTATTTGGTTTGAGAATTAGGAGAAGCCTTAAAGATACTCAGCTCGCCAACATTGATATCTCACCTCGCCTTTTATTTCAAGCGCCACCCTGGGAGAACAATAACATTCATTATCTTCAACCATTTAAAGGCTTTATAAAAGAAAGCACGGACCCGTACATTTATCAGTAACTTTTCAGTTCCTTTAAAGCACAATATCTGAACTATGAGGGCATATATACTGACGGCTCAAAATCTCAGGATTATGCTGGTTTTGCTTTTTGTACTGACTCTAACGTTTTGAGCTATAGTCTTCATCTTTTGTGTTCCATATTTATGGCCGAAGTCATTGCCATATACGAAGCTTTAAAGTATATTTCATCCAGTAATAAAAGGTTCTCTATAATCTACTCGGATTCAGTTAGTGTGTTGGAAAGCCTCAAAACTGACTCGAATACTCATAGTTACGTTTCTCTTGTTACCCAACTGCAGAAAAATCTTTCTCATCGTGGGTTTTATATACTTTTCTGTTAGGTTCCAGGTTACGTCGGTATTTGCGGTAACGAAGAGGCTGATGCTTTGGCGAGACAGGCAACAACATCATACTCTGGTCCTCTGCCTTAAAATGATATAAAAAAAGTAATCTCTGGTATCACATATGACCGCTGGAACACAGAAACTGAAAATAAACTTCATTCCATCAGGCCATCCGTCTCATTTTGGTCACCTATCAGAAATCGGCAAATGGATGTCATTTTAACACGTCTTCGTATTGGCCATAGCCGAATCATTCATAAACATTTGCTATGTGTTGAGCCTACTCCTCAATGCTCAACTGGTCATTCCCAACTCACTATTCATCATATTTTAACTTCATGTACTGCTTTAAAACGTTTTTATTATATATATTTTAAAATTTTTCATCCTAGTTTGAAAAAACTCTTAAGCGAAACCCCTCATCCCAAATTATTCGAATTTCTCTTCCGCACTAACGTTTTAAACCTCATTTAAATTTTTTTAATGTTTTAATGCGAGTTTCTACCTCATTTTTGCTATTTTTTTAATTTTTAGTATTATTTCCCATACTTCAAAATTATACAACCTTGTTTTAATAAGTGCTCTTTTGTTTGGTGCAGCATATCCAAACTTGGATCTTGCGTCAATAGACCCAAATCAACCAACCAACCAACCAACCGTATTAAGTTCTCTTAAGTTAATTCTTAAACAATTTTTTATCTTCAAAGACGCATCTTAAACACCTAGTCTCATATATGTCTTTAAATTTTATTTAGTTCTCAGATACAATTATATGAACTGTGTGAGTAAAGATACTTAGCGAAGGAAGACACGTGAAACATAAGTGAGTAGTTTCTAAAAACGTTTTTCCCGATAAACGATAAAGTATTATAATCGTAAAAACGTTAAAGTCTCTTTCGACTAACGGAAGCAGCTAATGAAATCCAACACGATGAAGAAAAACAAATTCGTTAAATTTATCATTCTTTTTATCTGAGGCTATTTATCTAAGCTCTTAAGAAAATTATTAAGCTGTTGTCAAGGATTCTGAACGTCATTCTTAGTTCGTATGTTGAAAGAAAAGAGGGTGTAGTTATTCATAGAAGAAGCACTCTGTCCGCTTAAATCTAAGCTACCGTATTTAGTATTTCGTCTGGTTTTTCTCAAACGCTTAATCTTTTATGATATATTTACAAAAATACTTTTAATACATTGTATGCGGGACACGTACAAGTACGTTTTCTGACGATTGATACTTGAGAGCGGGATGTGTACTAGTACGTGTTAGTGTAACAACATGGTTTGTTTGTGGGTACAAAAATAACGGTATATACAGGAAAACGAAGCCGAATATTCTTGTCTAGTACACAGATTTTGGAAAAATTTAGACGAATAACAGCTACTTTTTACATTATTAGTTTTATGATTGCTCTTTTCATCTTTTTATAATGTAAAAATGTTTATATGTAACATAATTCGAAAAAATTAAAACTATATACTACTATTTCTATTTGATTTTTCCTATTTCCGATACAATATAAATTTATCCATTAAAAATATATATTTTTTGTTTACAAAAATCTTACTGTTTTTATTTATATATTTCAATTTATATATTTGTTTATGTATCTCAATATAAAATACTAAAAGTTGGTAAAAAAAGATATAATTTTCGAGCTATTGAGATTTATCTGAATAACTAAATTTACGCTCAAAACGCCCGCTCCTGGTACAATTCCACTGCGAAATGTATCCGCATATAATGTGTTAATGTCCATTTAGATTAGGGAGTTCCAATTGGCCCGCTGGCTGCAGGGGCCTACGATTCCAACTTTGCAGCTAATAATCACTACATAAATCTACTTATATATTTGTTCATACTTGTTCTTCTAAGGCTAGCATATAGCCCGACATATGACGGGATCAGTAAAAGTTTTAATTTTCCAGAATTATAAAGTCCAGAACCCTTTGAGGCAAGAAATAATAAAATGGTTTGTTTTTTCTCTGAGAATGATCTTGCAACAAAATATAATCTATGATTAAATTTAAAATTATCCCAGATGTACCTATTTTATTATTTAAGCGAAATGTAAAAGAAAATTATTTACGTAATACCTAAGTTCAGTGACAAAACGTATGAAAACAATGCAGAACATATTTAAATAATTTAAATTAAGAAATGATTAAATGAGATGGTCAAATAAATGACGTCATAAAGCTAGAAAAAATGTTTATTTTTAACCTATTATTATGCTACAAATTGATAAATTTAATCTCCTGCTCTTAATCGGGGAAAATAGGGTTTGAAATAATGTGATTAAGCGCTCGAAAAGGGGGAGGAGTAGATTTCAAACGTTTTAAAGACGACAGTATTTTTCGCTGTGATATGAAGCATATTTATACCTATTTATTTTAGAATCGGAGTTTAGGAGAAGATGAAATTTACTCGCTTCGAATTTTTCTAACCTTAACTCATCAAGAATCCAATATGGATGCATCTATCCACTCCAGGTCCAACCGTTTCAGAAATTCGAGGACAGACTGACAGATAACTTAGGCTATTATTATATAGGGGATTAACTTTAAGCGAGTTTTTGCTGGTTGCCATTTACAATGCTCTTACTAATTACGCTGTTTGTGAAATTTTATCTTGATTACGTTAACTTTAGATCATCTTTAGATAAATTTTTCTTCTTTTGTCAATATTAATCCAAAAGAACTGACACTGTTAAGGGATCATTTTCAATTTTCAGTTATTTGCGTCTTTTGTTTATTTTAAATTCTACTCTTTTATGCAATTGATAAATAATTAGATTTCCATGAGTAACTATTATTTTGAGGCCCGTGAAAAATTTTCAAAGTATATTTCATAGCTCATCATTTTTTTTACAATGAAATTTCTTAATAATTACTATATAACTGTACTTGCAAATTCGTTCTTGCTTATTCATCTAAGACTGTCTTTAAGCTAGTTGGGGGTAGATATCCATTCATTGGTTAATGAAGGTTACCATTTACAATGCTCTAACAAAATTATCCTTTTTTAAAATTATGTTGATTACATTATTAATTTTAGCTCGTCTTTAGATAATTTTTCTACTTTTGTTAATATTAATTCAAATAAACTGACACTGTTGAGTGATCATCTTCAATTTTCAATTGTTTGAGGTATAACATCTTATTATTTATTTTAAATTCAACTCTTTTGTGAAATTGATAAATAATTAAAGTTCCACAAGCATTTAGTACATATCTTAAACTTTAAACACTTTTACTGCCAAGCCAAAATTGCAAATGTTCACAACGGGGCCAAACTTTTTTTTTGTGTAATTTGTAATTTTTCAACATAAAACTATATATAAAAACAATATTTCAAAACAAACAATATTTTAAAACAAACTCTCTCTATTTATATATATTCCCTTTTTTGTTGCATGTTCCAAATATTTAATTTTTCATAAAACTTAGCTCATAAAATCGTCACATATACCAATTTGCGCAAACCACGTATACCTAACACATCGTAGGGAGCCCAACAATCAAACTCCAATACGATTTTCATGTAATTGATAACATCTTTGATAGCCATGGCCTGAAGTGTTAAAACACCATGGCTATCATATCGGATAGCCAGTGTCTCAACGGAAATATCACTGGATATCACATATGATAGCCATGGCAGTCAAAGTGTTAAACAATTTAATTTTCTATTTTAATTTTCTACTTCATTTTTATTTTTCGTTTAAAATGTACAAATAACCATTAGCTTCACTAATGTATTTTGAACACAGGGATTTTCCCCTGTTTTAAGCATCTAAACTGACCAAAACTTTGTTTTTAATTAGACGTGTATATTATTTCATACCGGTATCTCAGTCCTACTTGCAGAATTTTATGAAAATTGGCGAGTTACAAAAATGCGGCCCGCAATCATGTATAAAGTTTCCAATGTGGCCCTCAACCTCTTGGAGAGTTTGGAAATTATAAGTTGGAATCTCCTGATTTATGTAGTATAATATGAGTAATTTTTTCTTCTATCGTCTTTAAGAAGTATTTTAGAACATATGTGTGTTTATGATGATTCTAATTTATTTGTATAATAATATACAATCCTTTGAATGATATGGTCTCACGTTAATATTAATCAATAATAAGCTGTTAAAGACGTGTAACGTTAAATCATTATTATAGATTATAGTACGTCTGTAAATATGTTCCAATTCAAGAATTAAAGGCTTCAAATTATATGGCAATATTTATTCGGATGGGGATAATAAATAAAAGTTATAAAAATAATAATTGTTGGTAATTTTAGACATTAGTATCAAGCAAAATTTGTCAGTTTCATGCTAAATTCACACAATTACTAATTTATTAAACAAAGCTGTATTAGGAATATGAAAAAACCAATGTATTTAATTTTATATGTACAAGTATTTAATATTTAATTTCTTTTTCAGAAAATAAGTTCGTAAATATTTTTAATAAACATCATTTAGAAAATAGATAAATATATGATGTTTTTAAGGCGTAAAGGAAATTTAATTTATTCTTTATTCTCAAATTTATTCTTTTAAAATTAATTTGGTTAACATTCATCTTGTTAGAATATATTTGTTCTAGTTCTCTTTTATATACGCGAATATATACATAAATGCGAATATGTACATAGATGCATCATTATAGATGCATTGGGACAGACTTGTATGTAGATTGAACACTTTATAAGTATATTTCTCTCAATGGATGCAGTGTCAACCTACTCTTTCTATCACACCAAAGAGAATGTGCAAAATGTTCTAAGTCTGTAGCTGTTAAACTTTGCAAAAGGTTACACGATTATAAAAAAGTACTACAAAATATAAGTTAATTCCACTTGATTTTCTTAATTTATTTTTGCTTATGTTTATGTTTTATTATTTAATCTAGTAAGTGTTTAAAAAATATGAATTTAATCTAATAAGTGATTAAACAAAATGAATTTATCATAAAAAGTTAAAACTACAATAGATTTTCCAGTTTCACTAAGTGATTAGGTTTTTGTTGCTCCAGATTTTTTCCGGAAGGTTATAGAGCTATACTCAAAGAGATGACGCAATATATGTTATTACTCAATATCTATTTCTTTATTTGGAAACAGAAAATGTCTTCTTTTGTTTAAGAAGATATATTTGTTGTGAGTAATATATATAAGGTAGGTATTGTATCCATATATTTGTTCACAAAAAGAATAAGAAACTCATAAAACTTAAAAGAAAAACCCATATCATTGTATATTATTTATTTCTAAACGTAGACAGCTTCGGCTGTGGACTTTAGGATTACGCAGTTTCACTTTCGAGATGGAACTCATTTCAAGTGAAAGGTGTTTACTTTGAACCACATAGGGATTGAAGCTTCCGAAGAAGTCAGCAGTGATTACCATATGTTTTAAAAATATTCTAATTTAAATTTTCTTGAAATAAAGTTTTATATTAATTACAATAAGAGTTCGCGTTAAAGTGTTTACTCACTGGCGTTATAGCCAGCAACAGTTTCAAAGTGTATGCTTTTTAGATTGTGGTATAGAACTACTGGAGACAATCTAGATTCAGATTGTTTAAAAGAAAATCAATACACCTTAAAAACTATGGCCCCAATTTGCCGAGTAGACAGAATATAGGTCTAGAATCCCGGAGTGCCAAGTTCGAGCCGTGCAGGTGCACTGACAGCGGATATACAGGAAGGTATACACACTGCACCCGAAAACACAGGATTCATGGTGTTCACCCACTGGGGGGTGAAACAGAGATGCAGAATCAGGGGTAAACCCCTTCCCCTGCTGAGGAGAATCAAGATTGAGGGGATTATTCAGCATACGATCACTAACGGTTTGGACCATCAAGGTAAGCGATCCACTAGCAGTCATCATATCAAACCTTGGGAGGCATTGGTCTGCAGAGATGGCTACTTTTTCGGAATAAAGAATTAAATTCCTCCATTAACCATCAAGGGAAAATGAAATTAGAAACATTATTTCACCAAAATCTGTATTTAAAATTCAGCAGTTAGGGCATGACATGAAAATTTCTGGGTACTATGCAGGCTTTCGAAACACCTCTCTTTATATATCTGCGCTATATATATCTGTGGGCATAATTGCTCTCTTGAAACAAGTTTGACTTCTGGGAAAGAGGCAAAGAATAAGGATAAAAATAATTCCATCCAGAGTACGATGCATATTGTCGGGATTCTCGGGCTTAGCATTATGAGCACCTTACAGTTGTCAAGGGACATGTAAAGCTGTTGTTCCCAACCCTTCGGTAGAAGATGGAAAATTAAATTAAGTTACAAATTTTATTTGGTGGGGTCAAAATATTTAACAAAAATGTACAGACTATTTAAAAATACATTTTAGAATGAACCACAAACTTTTGGGATGAAATTCAGATTCAGGACGCTATAATAGGAGTCGGCAAATAACGGCCGTCGCCTTCTACCAATTTTAAATCCAATAGGCACAATTAAATCATTTGAGGAATGCCACTTGTTGTCAGTTTTACATTATCAGGGCATTAAAGAAAGCAATGTAAAGGATTCCCTACAGCAAAACCTCCTGAACTAAATCGAAATATATATATATATATATATATATATATATATATATATATATATATATATATATATATATATATATATATATAAATAAACTCAACCCATAAAAATTTGTGGAAATATACACCCCAGAAGACCATTAAGCTATTGGAGCAGTTTCACCGGAATATAATAAAATTCACTATAGCCTCAACCTTACTGCAAACGACTTACTTAAGCACCAACCTCTTTCCTCACTTAAGGCCCCCAGAAGTCAACGAATTATCTTAGACAAGGGGATGAAACAGTTTGTCACAAAGAGGTTGAACACCCAAGGGCAGGATTTTTACTTTGAGAGAATATAGAAACTCATTTTACGAAGCAACAAATCCTAATCCGATATGAAGACTATGTCCAAAAATGTCATGCATGTCCTATATGTAATAAATACTGCATGGAATTAAATATATTCGTTACAGCGAAAGATTTGTAACCTTATATTACGATCACCGATCTTATTTATTATTCAGCCTGACCATTTTTGGTTGTGCTTGTAATACAGTTCAACCGAGCTATAGTGAATTGCCGGATTATAATGAATATTTTTACTGTTCCCAAATAAACACCTATTTAACTTTGATAAACTCTTAAGAAAATCAGAGTCCTCTTATAGTAGATTAAATTTCTCTTCCACATATTTTTTTTCCAGGTTTTCAAAACGAATTTTACATATACATAAATAACTGTAAACTTGAACTAGATTGGATTTCGTAATACATTTGTTAAGATGAATCACAAAAATCAACCTCAAATCTTTAAATATTTATCAGAATGTCAACAAATACAGAAATATAAGATATATTAAGGACTAATTTAAAATAGGGATATGAAATTCATCAATTTTCGGCATTTTTTGTCTAACTGGAAGTACTACGTCCCTGTATGTCATCGAAATATTTTAAATCAAAAATTACAATATTTTCCGTAGAATGAAAAAGAAAAGTACAAAATTTCAAAGATTTTCATTTCTGATATCATAATAAATTGTCGTTTTAAGTTATTAATGAATTGCTAGTAAATTATATGCTATCTGAATGATTGTTTTCAACAAAACCGCCATTGAAAATTTAGGAATTTCAATGTTTCAACAAAACTGGATTTAATGAACATTAGTTTATTGTGAACTTTTTATTGGGTCTACAGATATGACGTTCGATTCTTTAAATTTAAAGAAACTTTTAGGAAATGATACAAATGGGAACTTAATGAACCGAATTAAGCCTGTTTTGATAGGATTTGTCAGAGAAGAGGATGATACCCTGAACAGATGTGAGTATATTTTTTTTACCTAAGCCGCGGTGGCAATGATCTCTCTCTGTCTGTCACACACATACGAAAAAAAGAATAATTTTTTGACCCAGGGAAAAAAAAACATGTATGGACTTTGGAAAGAACATGTTACATTAATAGAGTTAGAGCAGTTCTCACGCTATTCAATGAGCTGCAACCAGACTTATGAGAGACGCCAGGACAGAATGTGTTCTATTCCTGGGAAAGAAAGGTAATGTTTATTCATAATCACGATAGAAACGATGATTGAACGGTTTCCAATTTTTAAAAAAATTGAGGCGTTATAGTTCTGTACGAGATGTATTAAGGAGACTTGAAAGGGGAATGATGAAACGATTGCAAGTGACAATAATCGATATACATTTTGATTTTTCCATTTTCATAAGTTCTAGTATAGCAGTAGATATATCTACTATAGCATATAGTATAGTTTTAGTATAGTTCACAGCTCTAGTATAGCTAGCAAAACTCTTGAAACAATCCTATTATTTTAAATATATTATTTTAACGAGCAGCGCATGTTAACACATTGTGTGAAGGTACATTTTGCAGCGGAATTGTACAGGGAGCTGGCGTTTGGCGCGTAAATTTATTTATTCAGTTAAATCTCAATAGATCGAAAACTATTTAATTTTTTAACCAACTTTTCGTATTTTATATTCAAATATATAAACAAATATATAAATAGAAATATATAAACAACAACAGTAAGATTTTTGTAAACAAAAAAATATATTTTTTAGTGGACAAATTTATAATTGTATCGTAAATATAAAAAAAAATCAAACAGAAATAGTAGTATATAGTTTTAATTTTTTTCGAATTATGTTATATATAAATATTTTTACATTATAAAGAAATGAAAAGAGCAATCATAAAACTAATAATGTAAAAACTAGTTTTTGTCTAAATTTTTCTAGAATCTATGTAGTAGACAAGAACATTCGGCTTCGTTTTCCTGAATATACCGTTATTTTTGTATCCACAAAAAACCATGTTATTACACTAACCCATACTAATACGTGACCCGCGCTCAAGGATCAATTGTCAGAAAACGTACTAGTACGTGTCTCGCATACAATGTGTTAAAATAGTATCTCATTTTTGATGAAAGAGTTCTCTGAAGTAAGTTTCGAATAATAATTAACAGATCTATTTTATGTTTTCAAACTGAACTGTATTTGATTTTGTTAAAATATATATCTAAACAACAAATTCAGTAAGAATTGCAAAAAATTAAGGCTTTTGATATTTAAAAAAAATTTTAATAGATCATTAAATTGCGTTTCTGAGTTTTTTCACAACATTATGGTTTTTGCTGAGCTTTTATTGATTCATAATTTATGAATTATTTATTAATTGACTTATTTTTTTGCTTATTTATTTTAATGCAATTATAACATAAGGAATGAATTTTTTAAAATTGAAAATGAAAATGTAACAGAGAGCATGCTTTCTTACCATTGTTATTGAACCAATTTTTTAATAGCGTTAAATCTAAAAAATTATTTATTACTTTTAAAACTGCTATCATAGTAAAATTTGATTTTCTATAAAAATTTCTTAGTTTAACAATAAAAGTATACATAAGTAATATACATAATACATAAGTGGCTATTATGAAATAAAGAAAATAGACCAAAATAAATCTGAAGTTATTTAAAATATATACCTAAACAAAAAATTCAAATATATATCTAAGCAACAAATTCAGTCAGAATTGCAAAAGATTAAGAAGGCTTTTGATATTAAAAAAAATTTTAATAAATCATTAAATTGCGTTTCTGAGTTTTATTTCACAAAATTATGGCATTTTCTGATCCTTTATTGATTGATAATTTATGAATTATTTATTATTTCACTTAAATATTTTTGCTTGGTTGTTATGATGCAATTCATATCATAAGGAATGAATTTAGCAAAATTAAAAATGAAAATGCAACAAAGAAAATACATTTTTACCATCGTTATTAACAATTCATTGTAATTGAATCAATTTTTTAATAGCTCTAAATCTAAAAAATAGTTATTTTAAAACTGCTATCTTAGTAAAATTTGATTTTCTATAAAAATTGCTTAGTTTAATAATAACAGTAGTATACATAAGTAACATATATAATAGATAAGTAGCAATTATGAAATAAAGAAATCGGCCAAAATAAAACTGAACTTATTTATTAAGAGATAGGAAATTTCCGCTGATAAATCACAAAAGATATTTGTGCAAAAGGTATTTTTTTAAATTTGTAATAATAATCACTCTAAAATAAGAAAAAATATTTCCTTATGCTTTTTCCATGCCAATGGTAGGATAATCTTTTTGAAATTAGCATGTATGCACAAAAAAATTATTAGTTTGTATTTGTTTAATATGTAGTAATAATAATTTTAATGAAATAAATAATTGTTAAAAATTCACTAGCACATTGCTTAAAATTTTTAATATTGTTTTCACTAAGAAGCAAAAATTGAATTATGTATTCGCTTTTTAAAATATTTCCTTTACTTTTTTAATTTTTCATTAATTAATATACTGAATTTTTGTTATATTTTTTTTACGAATTTTTCACAAGCCTATATCTATACCGATAACTATGCAATTTTAAGGAATGTATACAACCCATTTATATATCTCCATTTTCTATATATATGTATAACTTTCTAAATCTATTTGTATCTAATAGAGACATGTATATATGTAAATATATATTTCTTATGCCCTGAACATGTATACCTCTCCTTCACATGTATATGAATGTAGAAAATGGTAGGATTTTATTAAGTCCAAAGCCCTTCAATCATCGGATTTGTCAAAATTTGATTTGGACGTGAAATATCTGTTTTAATCTTCAGAGACATGTATATATGTAAATATATATGCTTAAGGTCTTAACGTTTATAAATCTTATTCCCATGCATATGAATGTAGAAGATGGTAGGAATTTAATGAGTTCAAAACCCGTCAATCATCGGATTTGTCAAAATTTGATTTGGACATGAAATATCTATTTTAATCTTCCTAAGGTAAGTTAATTTTCTTTCTGATTGTGTATTGATTCATTATATTAATTCATTTAATTGCCTACTAATCTGATATTAATTAACGTTATTTACGACTGAAACGTTAACAATAATTATAATATCTACGCACATTTTGTTAGCATAGTGAATACTTTGACGATATTTTTTCCAGTAACTTGTGAATCTTGAAAAATCCTGAAATGTCGATCCAAATGGGAAAATTATAAATATAAGCAGATACTCAAAAATTAAAATGATCGTTTTTAGGACTTTTATTTGCTTTCGTTGTTAAGGTAAACTAGTTACTAGAAAACACAAAAATTATACAAAGTATTTTTTAATGTCCTTAATGAACTAAAAGATAGACTAATACAAGAAAACGTTTGCTCAGACTGATATTATTAGTCTAACTGAGAGGTTCCCAAACATTTTTTGTGTCGTAGGCCCCCTTGCCAGGTTTTCTGGTTTTGGGTAGACCCCCTACTTACCATATATTGATTTTTTGTAAATTTCTAAATGCAGTGAAGTTTAGTGTTATAAACTTAAAGTAAAAACACATGTTAAGTTTTATACATTCATTAATTGAATTTAAATTAAAGCTACTCAAAATAAAATTTTGTATCTGCTATATAAAATATACGTAACATAAAATGAACATAAAATAAACTAAACAATAAGTAAATGTTTTTAGTGGGAAGGATGAACCTGATGCTTTAATAATAAATTATCAACATTTGGCGTCAATTTTGTAAGGTTTAATCTTAAATCTTCTCGGCTAATGATGTCCAGTCTGTTTCTTTTTTTCGTTAGGAGATTGGTAAGAGCGTTGAACCCCTTTAGTTGGACTTCAACTAATAGTTTATATATTTGGTGCCACGTCCATTTAGAAATTATGACTTCTCATGGAAAAATAATTGCCATTTCTTCCCGAGGTTTCACTTCTAAGAGTGGGTTTAGGTAATTTAGAAACGGGGACCAAGCTTAACACCTCCAGACTTGGCCTGACCCTTTCAGAGGCATTATTTTGGAACTTGCAGTATGAATGTATTTTACATGCCCCAACCGCCATAATTAAACACGGTTACCATAGGCCGAATCGATTCAATTATATATTAATTTATGGAAATAACAAATGAATGATTAACAAAATGATTAATTATATCTGAGTATTACCGTATTCAATATTATCATCTCATAAATACGCTTAGTAAAGTAGATCAATTGACTAGTCTTTGAAATTTTAGGCATGGCTATAATATTTTCTTTGAAAGACAATAGTATTATGAGTTACAACTTTTTTTACATTAAAAATTTAATGTGTTATAATTGGCTCATACGTGCTAAAGCCTAAGTAATACAGCGGCCTCCGCTTAATGTGATCAGCTTGGGATACCGTGATTTTGATAACAATAAACGATATACAAAATTAGATAAATTTGCTTCCCCTTTAATTCACACCTTATATTTATGTACCGTATATTATCCTTTAACACATAAGAATTTTATATATAATTAAAAAATGATCATTTGTTGACTGTCTACAATTTTTTCTAAGAAGCTCATTGATAAGTTGTTCGTAATCATAATGTTTTTTAAAGTCAAAGGAGCGGTTTTGTACTCCACGTTTTAACACTTCCAGTGCTTTTCTTATTTGAGGACTCATAAGGAGGTGGCTTGATATCAAGGTATTATTCACGTGACTCATCAGTTCCATCATCGTCTATTTTCCTACGACAATCTGACAGATTTCAGATTCTGTTAATGTGGAAGCTACTGGAATGTGTCTCCGTATTTTCATTTTGTTCATTTCTTCTAGTAAGATCCTTACGAGTTTTCAAAATTTTGCACAAGAGAGGCTGAGAAATGTTGCGCTGTTTCATTTTTGGTAACCTGTCATAATGACATTAAAATTTGGTCTTTCATTTTAATGTTAAATCATTTCGCTTTCTGGCTTCCATATCGACAAACTGCATGTAAGCGTTCAAAATTCTGGGGATGCGTAATTCCCCACTCTTTTGTTCATTTCCTGTTTTCCTAGGTGGAAGAGGGGGAATTCTCGGAAATTCAAACAGCAGAGAAGGATAAAGGGAAAGAATGGATTCCTTCTGAATACATTGTGAATATTCCTTTGCCAGTTAAAATGAAGTTTGAAAACTGATAACATTAACCGATGTAACGATCACATAAAGCGATAATTTCAACATTCAAATGAATAGAGAAAATCAGGATCAAGTGATTTCGATAACAATAAGCGATTGATAACATTAACCGGAGTCCACTGTAATATCCATATCATATAACCTTCCTTTTTTCTGTTTTTGCTCAACGTATCTCATACACAGTAAACACTGAAAACACTTTCTGGCACAAAATTTACGTCTGTGCTGATAAATTAGAAAAATAAATGTAAATGTTAATATTTCACAAGAAATTAAAAACTGCTTATATAAGAAGACCAAGTGATTTCGATAACAATGAGCGATTGATAACATTAACCGCGATCACATTAAGAGGAGTCCACTGTATAACATTAGACTTATTTATGCCTATATTAATTTATTTAATAACCTACTAATCTTCTATTAATTTACATAATTAACAACTGAAACATTAACAATAATTGAGCATTATCCACATAAATTCAATTAGCAACGTTCATACATCCGCAATACTTCTTCCACTAACTTTAATAACTTTTTTTTCATTAACGAAAGTAACATTGTTTGTGGATCATCATATGTTGGACAATGAACAATCAACTTGATTAATTGATTCTGACAGAGTAAAACTAGGATAACACAAGAAAAGTCCTGCTTAGGCTTTGAAGGCAGTTTTTGCAAAGCGAGAAAAAAGTTCACTCTCTTTCCTAAAAAAAAATCTCGAAAAAGGGATCTCTTTAGCAAGATTGTATTGAATTTCACGTGTGTTTCAACGTGTCATGATAGAAAAATAGATTTTGATGGAGTAAGTAGCTTTCTTGTAGCATTTCTTTTTCTCTTTTATTAAGAGGTATTAATTGTGAAACTAACTCTCATGTAACATGAAACTGTTAAAATATTGAATAGTATCATTGGGTAGCATAGAGTTTCCATCTATAAAAATATGCAATATTTTTTTCTGGATAAAGTAAACATTCAACTAAAAACAAATATCTATATATAGGATATATCTATAATAGGATACTATACGCAAGTGTTGAGTATAGTGACGTACAATCAGGCATTAAAGTATAAATTTACAATTATTATTTGTGTGTGTGTGTATGTATTTATATATTTCAATCATCTACGGTTAATTATCTTTCACTTAAGTCTCACAGCATAATTACTCATTGAAGTTTTTCATTATATAGAGTTCGGAATGCCACCAAAAGGGAAGGTTCACAACTATGCCTTATAACAGTCCAATAAAATTTTTTGACTTTCTACGGATATTAGTTTTTGATTTATGCGAGATACATACGTACCTACATATTCCAAGAGCAAACTATTCAAAATTAGAGCAGGAATAGTCGAGTTCGGAATGCCACCAAAAGGGCAGATGCACAACTAAACCTCATAACAGTTCAATAGAAGTTTTTGACTTTATACGGATATTAGTTTTTGATTTATGCGAGATACATACGTACCACATACGTACCTAATATTCCAAGAGCAAACTAGTCAAAATTAGAGGAGGAATATTCGAAATGGATATTTAATGTTTCAGAATTAATGTTTTCTGGCAAGTTGCTTACAGACGTAACTTAATACTAAATATGTCATATCCGGTCAAATGACCGGTAACGTATATGTAAAAATTGCAATGGGTAATGAATTAAAAATTCTTATTCTTTGTATTTATAATATTGTCAATATACAATTTTGCTTAGTTATAATAAAGTTTATTTGTTTATTTCCTTCCCAATATCCACATTTCATACATTCAGTCAGGAAACACAAAGTCTGATAATTCGACCTCCTATGGTAGAAATAGGTATTATTAAGTGTTGATGTTTAGGACTAAAATAATCATACTTCTGTCAGTCATTGCAAAAGTAAATATTTTCCTGGAAATCTGAGCTCTCAAATGTATTGTGATTACAATATTTCTTTTTACTTTTTACAAAATAGTAAGCAATAGACATAGTGCCTTTTACTTCCAAAGTATAGATAAATGTATACTCCCATTCGTTATGCATATATGTGTATATAAGTGTACACACACACACACACACACACACACATATATATATATATACATATATATCATATATATATATACATATATATATAAGGCTCATATATGAGTACATAATTAACTATCATATAGCCCGTTATATGACGGAATTGTAAAGCATCCTATGAGGCAGGTTAAAAAAAAATGGTTTGTTTTTTGGCTGAGAACTATCTTGCAGAAAAAAATAATCGATTGTTAATTTAAAATTATAACATATGTAACCAATCTATTATTTGAGCCAAATATAAAAGAAAATTATTTACGTAATATCTAAGTTCAGTGATAAAACGTATGAAAATAATGCAGACGATATTTAAATAATTTAAAATAAGAAATAATTAAAGGATATGGTTAAAGTAATGACGTAATAATGCTAGAAAAAAAATGTTATTTTTATCTATTTATTATGTGATAAGTTGATAAATGTAATTTCCTACTCTTAAAATGGGCCTTGATATAATGCCATTAAACGCTCGAAAAGGAGGGGAAGGGGGATTTCGAACGTTTTAAAGACGACAGTATATTTTCTGTTATATAAAGTATATTAAAACTTTACTCGCTTTGAATTTTGCTAATTCTAACTCATCACGAATCCAATACAGATGCCTTTATCCATTCCAAGTCCAACCGCTTCATAAATTCGAGGACAGGCATACAGATAACTTAGGATATTATTACACAGGGGATAATTTACTTCCCATTTTAGAAAGAATTTCGATTACTTACTGCTCTTAATACTTCCTTGATGTGTTCATATCGGCTGTTGTCAGATCTGGTCGGCAAATACCGACCTTCTGCTTCATAGACTGCATAAACGACAAGGAGAACTAGCACGCAGATAAGACTTTTGTGCATGGCTGAAAAAGAAAAGAAAAGGGAATTTAATTAAGATAAAATACTACCTTGTTTTGCTATTTTCTGCATGGTCGGAATTATCATCCTGCAAAAACAAGAAATAATTTCACCAGCAAATAATTTCCCTTATTAACACATTGTGTGCGGGAACATTTCGCAGCGGAATTGTACCGGGAGCCGGCGTTTTGTGCGTAAATTTAGTTATTCAGCTAAATCTCAATAGATCGAAATTTATTTAATTTTTTAACCAACTTTTAGTATTTTACATTGAAATATATAAACAAATATATAAATGAAGTATATAGATAACAACCATAAGATTTTTGTAAACAAAAAATATATATTTTTAGTGGATAAATTTATAATAGTATCTTAAATATGAAAAATCAAATAGAAATAGTAGTATATAGTTTTAATTTTTTATATATAAAATTTTATTTATAATTTATGTTATATATAAAAATTTTTACATTGTAAAAAATGAAAGACAAGAACATTCGGCCTCGTTTTCTTGTATATACCGTTATTTCTGTACAAAAATACAGTTATTTTTGTACAAAAGTTTTGTACGCAAACAAACCATGTTGTTACACTAACCCGTACTAGTACGTGACTCACGCTCAAGTATCAATCTTCCCGATTGTTTAGGGTGCTGGCCTTCGGTACCAGAGTTCGTGTTTCGAATCTCACAGTGACATGGATGTTCGTAGTCGTTCGGAATCGGCTTTAAGCTATAGGTCCCGGTCTCATTAGCCCTCGTGTTGCAAAAAGTAGACCGCAGCACTCCAAACCAAACCAAACAAGTATCAATCTTCAGAAAACGTACTAGTACATGTCCCACGCTAAAGTATCAATTGTCGTCAAACGTACTATCGTCATAAACGTACCCGCATACAATCTGTTACTCATTAAAAGACAAATAAAAGTTAGAAAGATAATATTTGGTGTTATAAAACAGTTTAAAGTACATCATCTGCTAAACTGATAGTTTTTATCATTAACTAGCTGAAACACATGGCATTATCCGAGCGTATATACATATACATGTAACGAAGCGAAGATTCCCACAGAAAGAGTAGAAAAACTAAAAGATAGTGTTAAATTTATAAAACGTATAGGTGATGTAAACTAATTAACGTAGTAAATCTTCAAAGTAAAATGAAATTCAGACAGCTCAAAAGACAATGTTTAGTTTTCTATCTGTATGTTTAGTGTGCTATCTGTTCTTGACTTTTAATAATTTTCTTCATCGAGTTAGGATGAGAATTAAACGTTAGAGTTTTATAATTTATCAGGCTTTAGCATTAAACACACACACACGCACACACATATCTCTATGTATAAAATTCTTCTGTCCGTGTATTAGAACTACTCCTAAAGGCTGGACTGATTTTGGTGGAGTTTTCTGTATGTAATTAAGTTGATTCGAGAACGGATTAGATTCACAATTTAATCTGAGGGATAATGTTTTTTTCCAATAAAAATCCAGAATTGTGCACTTATTGAGATTATTATATTGCCACTTTAAACCCTTTACTGTCAACATATCTGTGGCGTAGTGGTCAGCAAAATAGGCTTCAGTACGAGAAGTCCCAGCATCGAATCCCCTTATAGGCGATGTTGGAATCTTAATTTTGTGTATGTAATTAAGTTAATTCGAGAATGGTTTAGATTCACAATTTGATCCGGTATAAAATATATTTTTATTAAAAATCCAGAATTTCGCACTTATTGAGATCATTATAATGCCGCTTGAAACTTTTCACTAGCAATGTATCTGTGGCGGAATGGTCAGCTCAATGAGATTGAGCACTAGAATTCTCAGGATCGAATTTCCGTACAGGCGATGTGGCTATTTTAATTTGATCTGATTACGTTTGTGATGACTGTGTTATGTAGCATGACTTTGTTATGTTTGGTTCTTCCTTTCGCCTTGTAACGATTCGTTACATGAACCTAAAGCACGAGGAGTCCGAAGGTGACCTTTCGTCGTGGATACTTACGATTAGCGGCAAATAGAACCGGGTGATCTAAAATAACTTAATTGAAAACTGACTGTCTGCTGGAGTCAGATCGTCTAGGCATTGTAAGACTGTTGAATGGATTTGTAACACTCTGCGAAAAGATTGTAAATAATTACAATGCACCATGTCGCCCATTAGCGGTAGCGAAAAAGGCAATTAGGTTGTTTGGGTCCGCTGATCTGAAGACGGCTTTTCGGCTACATATGGAAACGGAACAGCTGATCCAAAGCGGGATGTGACCGCAAGATTGCATCACATTGGTTCTGGAAGTTTCCTGAAGAATCGCGGAAAGAAAAAGTTGCCGCTATAAAAGAAGGGTGACAGTACAAAAAAGATTATTTTTCTTCTTGACGCTTCTTCCGGATAGAACCTTCGTAGCTCGAGAAGAACCTCTCGTATCTCCACTTCAGGATTTGCTTGTTTAGAGACCGCCAGCGTCTCTGTTGCTAGGAAGTCGACTTGGGAATTCTTTTCCCGTTATTTTGCTAATTTTATTTTACTTCTGGCTTAGAAGTAAGTAGCCGAGAGTGACTCTGCTCTAGAATTTGGATCGTCTTGCATCGTGAGATTTTATTTACGAACAATAGCGTGATAGCTGTACATAATTTATTCGATTGCATAAAATATTTAATCTAGATTATATAGTTTTCTAGCCTGTTTCATTGACGACTTCGCCGACCATATCCCCAGTACGTTACAGCCTCTCCCTTGTATGAAGTTCCGATGAAACAGTAAGCTTCAACTCGTCGCTGTTTAATCAATATGAAATACTTGAGCTAATTAAGAATATATCTAGGTTTGTTCCCGAATGGAGCTCAAGGATCTGATTGATATTTAGCATCATACCTATGGGCATACCTAAGGTACTGCATATTACTAAATTTTTTTAGGAAGAGCCTCGTCTGTGAAATTCTTCTTAATTTATTTGTTATTTGTATTTATCATTTAACTTTTTCACCTACATATTTATTCTTGTTAAATAAATGTTTTTGTTTATTTTAACACGTATGCATTATATGTCTGCCATATATGATGACATTTGGTTTTTAGTAGTTAATGGACTTTGACTTAAGTCATACTAATTTTTTCGGGTTAATAAGTCAAATCCACTATACAACACACTCATCTTACCTATGCTCATACCTAAGGTACTGTGTATTACTATTTTTTTAGAGAGAGCCTCGTCTGTGAAAGTTTTCATGGTTTATTTGTTATTTATGTTTGTTATTTTATTTTTTCACTTACATATGTATTCTTCTTAAATAAATATTTTTGTTTACTTTAAAAACGTATGTATTATATTTCTGTCATGCATGATGGCACGTGGTTTTAATTAGTTAATGGACTTTGACTTTGGTTATACAAATTTTTACGGGTTAATAAGTCAAATCCTCTACACAACCCACTCATGGGTTTGTAATAGCAAATTATAGCTCAACAGACTATACCCGTAGTGGCATCAAGTATTTTTAAAATATTTTTTTCCTTACTTTTCCATTTGCCGAACAAAGGCCGAATGGTTAGGATGCTGGCCTTCGGAACCGCAGTTCGTGGGTTCGAATCCCACTATGGCATGGATGTTCATAGCCGTTCGGAATCGGCTTTAAGCAGTGTCCCTGTCTCATTAGACCTCGTGTTGCAAAAAGTAAACCATAGCGCTCCAAAACCAAACCAAACCTTACTTTTCCATCAAAACGGTTATAATTTATTTAAAAGCATTTTACAATATTTGGATTTACATCGTTAAAACAGGACAACGTCTGTTGGGTTGTCTAGTATATATATAAATAATGAAAAATAATTTATATTTTTATCATTATACACATGCATGCTTACAGATTAAAATTGTTTTATACAAATGTGGAGCAATTGTCTTTATTAACATTTTTCCACACAATCTGATGATTTGTATTATCGTAGCAACAACAGAAGAATATTCAAATTTTTTAAGAGTTCATGTATAATGTCGAAGAATTTGGCATTTCAAGTTTTCACAGAAAGGGTTTACAAGGATTCGAACACTGTAAATAATGGAACGGGGCGTTAAGGCAATGCCTGTTCTCTCCCTAAATAGTAAATATACAGCACTATCAATTTTTATAGAAAATCGAATTCATTACCACCTTATGATGAATTTAAAAGTAATTTTAAAATTATGTTGTTTTTAAACCTTGCTGTATTTCTAATAGAAATGCTGTCAGTTCTGCATTCGTATATCCGAAGAATTCTGTTTATTCCTGTTCAATATGGATCGTCATGTTTGAACACCTGTTATATGCAGGACGTCTCAAAAGATTTTTGACAAACGTAATGTATTGTTTTGTCACATCCTGACGATCACGTTTTATATAAGAATGTGTATAAGAAAATGTGAACTGCAACCGCTAGAGGGCAATATTCCCAGAATCAGCGGTTACCGATGAGCGTTATTATTTTAGGGCAGCACACTGAGGCAGAAGCATGTATCTCCTGAAAGACTAAGAACTGGTGGATATACAATGCATTTGAGGTGCTGCAGATGTAAATGGATAAATATGTCATGCATGAACCTAGAGATTGTTAGGACTACATCTGAAACTAAATCAGATTCTAACTGAAACTCCGATTTAAAAAAAAAAAAAAAAAAAAAAAAAAAAAAAAAAAAAAAAAAGGTTTTATGGATTATTTAAATACTCTATCTATACAATATCTAATGTACAATATACCTACATCTCTCTCTCTCTCTCTCTCTCTCTCTCTCTCTATATATATATATATATATATATATATATATATATATATATATATATATATATATATATATATATATATATATATATATATATATATATATATGTATATGTATATGTATATTTATATATGTACATATATATATGTATATATATGTATATGTATATATATATATATGTATATATATGTACATATATATATATGTATATATATATATATATATATATATATATATATATATATATATATATATATATATCAGGTTTAAAAATGGGGGATTAAGAGCGAGTTATAATTAAAAATAGTTAGAACTCATTAACAATAACGTTATAGGAGAAAGACACACCCTCGAGCCGAACTATATAGACTCTATATAGTTCGGCTCGAGGGTGTGTTTACTTTATATTATAGAGTTATCCTCACTCTATATTACAGAGTGAGGAAGCCGATGCGGAAGTACACATAGGAATTTTGCTTAAGTAGCAATGCCAAAAAAGTCAGTTCTGAGAGGGAACTCGGGCTGATAACATCTCCCATGCTCGTCGTAGTAAATTATGAGAACAAAGGATTTCTAAATGGCATAGCTATGGACAGAAGGATTATAATAAAGAAGTTTTTCTATATGAAATGAATTGTGTCGTCCATGCCTTAAACACTCGTTCATATTCATATATATATATATATATATATATATATATATATATATATATATATATATGTATATATATATATATATATATATATATATATATATATATATATATATATATATATATATATATATATATGCATGAGTGTATACATAGACACACACACACAGAGAGAGAAAATTAGTTATAGTCTAGAGAAAAATGCAAATAATTAATGACACTCTTAGTGATTATTACTGAGTTTTCAAACTTACAATAAAACCCGTTTGTTTATTTTAATTTTATGGTTTCCACATGTAAATTGATTTAGATATAATGTTTAAACATTAAAATTTTTTTCTCTTATTAGTTCCTAATAACTCTCTCTCAATGGAGAAATTTAGCCGCAAATATAATCTGATTCAGTTACAGATATACACTTATTTAGGGTTCCTAGATCTCAATTACAGAAGATAATGCTGAGATAAAGGTTTTTTTTTTTAAAAGTAATGACACTTTCATCTCATTTATCGGTATCATTCTTCTGATCGTCAATCTGAGCTCAAATCTTGCTCACTGAGTATGTTTCTCGTTTTGTGATGCACTCGTCGCAAAGTAAACGGAAAGCTTTTCTACTCCTAAGTGTCAAACAGAAAAGCTGCTGTCTGTATTTTCCCTGCCGCGAAATTGTTGTTGCGCATTCCTCTCAGAGACGTCGCATCAATCTGCGGCACCTTTGTGCTCGCCGTTTCTTTTCTTTTCGTCAGAACTGCATCTAAAAACCCCGAAGGCCCTTTCTTTTGTTCCTTCTCCTTTGATCCGTGGTTTGAAAAAGCCCCACCCCGGGTTCCCGCATATATCCCGCGTTACGCCTACACGCTGGAGTGTCGAAAAGGCGGAATTCGAAGCCCGCTCAGATACGAGGAGGGAAGTGCCTGGCAAGATCTCAAAAATATCTGGATAGATACGTCTGGAGAAAGGCACTGGAAGCCGGGTTCGACGTGAAAGCGAGAATGCCAGTTATTCGTTTGCGGAAGACATCAAACGGTCTTTCCCACGGGTGATAAATTTAGGAAGGTATCTGTGATTTCCTCGAACAGTTTCTTTGTTCACAGTTAAATTTGCTGGTAAGGTACTGGACCACGTGGTTAATTCATGGTTTTCAGTTGACTTAACTCGACCAGAAATCTCACAGTGTGTGGAGAATATTTATGAGGTTACGACAGGACGCATATGTAGATATCAGATTATTAATCACATTTTGACAGTTCAAAGGGGCAGCTTTAACTGATTTAGTTATCTATGGTTACAAAGCGTCTAGAGCCTTGAATAGAATCAATAAATGAGAGCATTTACATTCTAGTGCCATTATCATTAGTTATGCACAAGAATGGATACAAAGGACTTTCGTCAACATGAGCTAATGAATAAATTTTAAGAACTTTTGCATTATGTAAGTACACGCAAATGGAACAAAGCCTCCATTGAAAAAGATATCATAATTGTCAAACACCATCCTGTTTACCATTAAAAATAAAATACTTTTTATGACATGTTTGCTAACGACTAAATTTTAAGATCCTTTTAAGATTCTTGTCTTTTATTTGTTAACCTTTTACAGTCCATTCTTCCCAAAAGAGAACATAATATTAACAAAATTATTTAAAATTAAATTTCATCAACATTGATACAAAAAAAATTAGCAAATGTAGTAAAAGGACTACTCGATTTTTTAAAATAGAAGTTATATTTCTATGATTAATAGAAAAATGTATAAAAACTCATAAAATCATTTTCATCATTTTCTATAGAGCACATATTAAAAATTCACATAAATGTAAAAAAAAAAAACATCTAATGCTTCTAAAATCCGATTGGTATTAAAATAACTTTAATTTATTTAAAAAATATGAAATTCGACATTAATAATCAGAAACGTACCTGGAATAATTTATTAATTATTGATGTTCTCAACTGGGAACAATGGACTATTGTCGCTATACTCGAAGAAATAATTTCCTATACGGAGAGCATTTCTTGAAAGGGGTAGGATATGAAGGGGAATTCCCTAATTTTATGAAAGGGCATTTCAGTTCTATAAGCAGTCTAGTGCTTTCGCTTCTCAGATATTATTTTGAAAGGTGTTTATTGTATTTTGTCTGTGAACTACAAGTTACAACCGCTCTTCTAAGAATTGTAACAAGGGAAGTTAGGCCTCAACCTCAACCCAAAGTTTAGCTCCCTATATCACAGAGAAAAAGTGACGGCCATTTTCTTGTACAAACAACAGAAAGTAGATGTGCACAGTGCACATTAAATGCAAGATTAGCTTCCAATGAGTGCAAGAAAAAATTGCATCTCCATTGATTTCCAATATATCATGGCATAAAGGTATAAATTCATGTTTTTGATATTTGTTTAAGAAAATGTTGTTTTCATTTAAATTTATAATTTTTAAACTTTATTGATATCTATCCTTAAATTTAAGAACAAATTTCAAATTCATTATAATTATTTTTCTTATTATTTGATATTTAATATATACATAATTCTACTTAATTTGTGAATCCAGTGTATAGTTAGAAGTGGCCAATGTTCCCAATTGGGAACATCCTGAAAATCGTAAAAGAAAATTATTTTCCACAAATAAATGACTAACATACATTAACTGAAGCATTAGAAGGTAAGATATGCAAAAAACTAATTTAAAATATATCTGGATCTGAAATCAGCCTGTAAAAGGTTAACTAGGACGCTCGGAAGGACTAAAAATGTACCTTCTTTTTGCTTTAATTCCTTTTAAGAGAAAAAAGATATGCATTATACAGGGTCACAGAAGAGATGGTTATCGATTATTGACCTAAAGATTGATACTTAAGGAAAATGGCCTATCATTTCGCTTAAAGGTACACAGTACCATTGGATCTGAAAAGTCTTCATTATACCAGCTTTATTTTAATTCAATATTGAGTAAATTGTTCTGCTCTGATCAGAATAAAATTTCAAATAAAACATAATTAACCGTCTATCTTTATAAAAATTGCTTATTTTTTATTCAAAATAATACAGTTATAAAGAAATACCAATAAAGAAATACCAAAGTATACAATTATAAAGTACATACACCAAGAAACAAATATAAATCTAATTGTCCGGAAAGTCTGTAATACGCAAATTAGAGAATAATTTTTCATGTCAAATAGAAGCTAAGTACTATTTTACTGTACTAATACGAGTAATATAATTGAATTTACTGCTTTTTAAATTATATTTTCATAAAGTATTCACTATCTATTGATTAATTTTCCTGCCCCTAAAGATATATTTTAAAATGTTATTTTAAAATTTATTTTCAGAGGCAGGTTTTCTCGAAAGTAAAAAAGTTACAGTTTTTAGGGCCAGTCTCGCCAACGTCGTTTAACGGTTAACCGCGATTAACCCTTAGACCCAAACAATGGTGGGACGCAATTCTCCGTTTAAACAGTGATTAATCGCTGTTAGCCATTAAACGACTTTGGTGAGACCGACCCTTAGGGTTCTGAAGGTCAAAGTTGGAAGACCTCTCATCTACTTCATTACATTTTTGATTTACTCTTATTAACAAGCAAAGAGACACGCTTACATCGTACGGCCACAAACATATCCTCCAACATATTCTATTAGACTTATAAGAAGTGAAACCTCGATAACTCTCAAAATATCAAGACAAACTTTTCTGGTGATCCCAATATTATTAATTCTACGTATATAATGCCGAACGATGGCGGAATGGTAGAGCGCTGCTCTTCAGAACAGGAGTTCACGGGTTCGAATCCCGGATGGATGTTGTAACCTTTCGGAATCGGCTTTAAGCTGTAGGTCCCGGTCTCATTAACCCTCGAGTGCAAAACAGTAGACCGTAGTGCTCCAAACAAAACCCAGACTCTACGTATATAAGAGGGTTAAAATAGATGTTTGCTATACGGTTTATATATTAGCATAACTCACTACAATATTACTAAATATATTTTGTATCCCTTTTATAAGTTTTTCAATGAATTAACTTTAATTATTTGAGAGACCATTGGTTAGCAATTACAATGTTACATTATAGAGACTGGAATTAAACATTCTTTTACTAGTAATTATAAATTTAAAGTAATTATAAAATAATTCATTTTTAATATTTTTTGGAAAATGATTTTAATAGTTCTAATGATAAATTCACATTTAATTTTTATTTACCAGAACTTACATGGTTTCCTGAGAAGAATCGAGCATAGTAATAAAATTTGCTTTAAAAGTATGGGGAGCTTTAATTAACAGTTTTGTATACTTCCAACAAACTTCAAATTCATACATATCTTGGGATAAGTTCTTTGTAATTCAAGCCCTCCAACTGCAGAGAAGAGAACCAGTTATAACCAATAAAATATAAGTTTAAAAAAGTTAAAATTTCTATTATTTTCAATTATTTTGCGTTATTGTAATTATGCATTTAGGAGGTTAAATAAAAGAGTAACAGCTTTTAAGGCTTGGATTAATAAGTTTGCTTAAAAAGTTTTGGTTGGCAAAGTCTACCCTTACTTGGATCTTTCGCCAATAAACCTCTACCAACCAACGAAGAAGCTTAAACCTTCTTAGCCTTCTCCTTTATAATTAGCAAATTTAAATTTAATTTAAGAAAAGTTTATACCAGTGGGTCTCTCAGTTTATGAATTAGAAATGTACATTGATAAATCCCCCAAACATTTTGTGTTTTTATCACGCCTTCTGTATTATGCATTCCCCTGTAATCAGCATGTAAAGGGTCCATAGTAAAATCCATAACCAGTTTCGGTTAATTCCCAGTGAACGGTACGCTCCTTGTCCGCCATCTTGTTTTTTGGCGACTATTGGCTAAACACGACTCCGCGAAGCACACGCCAAGTACCGAAGCCTAACATGCAGCGGGACACCGACCGCTCGCTATCGCAAAATCGGAAAACGTGACGCCGATGATGTTCCGATGGCGAGCGGTCGATGTATCTTCGTGCTAGAACTAGAAAATTTTGAAAACCAGAAATTAAAACTTGAAGCCAAATAGAAATTACAAAAATTTAAATACTATAAAATTAAAAACAAATACTAATTAAGAAATTTAAATACTATAAAATTAGAACAAATAAAATTTTTGAAATAAATACGATTGAAGAGAATGCAGAACTTAACCACTCCACTGGTGAAAAACAGATTGAAATGTAGCAAGCTGCAAAACCGTTAAATTAACGGCGAAAAGTGATGAAATTCAAACTTACCTCCTACAACTTTTAATATAATTGGATCAAACAAGAATTAGATCATCATGACATCACATCATTTATTGCGCAAGTTACTCCAAAGAGGATCCGATAACGCACACAAACCAAAGGAGAGAACGAGGTTACCATCTTTTAACGGGAGAGAAAGGGTGAAGTTGACAAGGAGAAAATAAGTATCGCCCGAGAAATGGCGCCAAAAATACGCCAAAAAAAATCGCCAAAATAGCGTACCATATACTGGGATACAGCCCCAGTGGTTTCTCCCTCCACAACTGTTAGATATAAGATCAACTCTTATATAGGGATACTCACAATTATCTGTGGGGTTTCAGAAAGCTATAGTAATAAAAAACAAAGAGAAATACAACATAAAAGACCATTGTGCTAAATTCAGAATATTGCAGCATAAAGAAACTCTGCCAAAGAGCTCAGTGGCCAAATGGTCAGAGCACGAGATCCAAAGTTTTGTGGATTCTATGCTCGTCATAGCGGTTGATCCAAAGTATGGATTTTTAATTTTAAAATGTTATTTATTATTGCCTTATGTTCTTGAACATTCTAGATCTTTCTTTATTATGTAAATTAGTTATTCCTCGAATATTCTGTTCGGGTATAAAAGCTGATACTCACTAGCTGTAAGCAACTTCTTGCAAGGTTGCGAGTTGTTACTTAGCTTCAATAAATTCGTCTATTAGGTTAAACGGTGTGTTCATTCGAATCTTCGTGGATATATTTATGATTGATTTACCTCATTTACAGGTTATCTATGTGTGAATGCTTTGTAACATAGTATCTATGAATGCGATAGTCCAATTCCTTCCGGATTCTGTTTGAATTTGATATTATCAACGTATTCACAGCAGGTGTGATTCTTTCCCGTAAAAATATGCTAAATTACGTAGCAATTGGGGGTAAGAAAGCAAAACTTTTTACATAGCCCTATAAGAAAATGTCACACAGTCTGGTGAGTTTCCGAACCATATTCGAGATACGTCATTGGAATCTTTCAAATATTGACCAATTCAAATCTACAGCCATCTACAGCTAACTGCAATTATATAATACTTGAATTATTTCTGCACTTGAAGCAGAAATCGTTTTTCTGTTATTCGTCCTAATTCGTTTTAAAATAAGAGAGAAATATGAATAGCTCTGTACTTATTACAAAATAAAAAATAAGATTTATATAAGATAAGAATTTTTCTATGGTATTTTTAAATTTAAAATTCATATTTGAAAAATTATAAGTCCTAAACTTTTATACATTTTTGTTTCCAGTCATTAAGTATCTTAAAAATTGAAACTCATCCCAAAAAGTTGCACTTTTTTGTGACAAAATTGGCTGG
The DNA here is from genome assembly GCA_032207245.1 of Pardosa pseudoannulata. NCBI lineage: Eukaryota > Metazoa > Arthropoda > Arachnida > Araneae > Lycosidae > Pardosa > Pardosa pseudoannulata. The sequence continues at coordinate 150,941,881 of CM063501.1, forward strand.
GTTTATTTAAAGTTAAAGTTTCTAAAAAGATTTTTTTTCCCAAAATGTGAGGGACAGGTAAAAATAAATGTAAGAATTCGAAGATGAAATCCGGTTGCGACGTCCTTTTTACGGCAGAAGTGGCAAAGAAAGTAGAAGCTTATTTGATTGGGAAATACAGTGTATATCCACATTTCTGCATATATACCAGTCGTTTATAATCAAGTACCCCGTAATCCTTTCCCCTTAAAAGGGGTTTTACAACCTGATTTCAACCTTGATTTACTGTAATAATATTTTATCTGTTACCCAAGAAAATCTTTTAAATTTTTGCAATATATTTATCAATTAATTTTTGGGACAGACTTTTTGTAATAGCACAAGTTTGAATTTAACTTAATAGAACGATACGGAATATAAAAACGTGTAAAAATTTAGATTTTGCAACAGGCACAAAATGGAATTATTAAATTTTAAAATATCATAAAAGAAAAACTTATCTTTATTGAAACATTTGAAGTAAATCTCTACGACCAACGGTTGCGGAGAATAAAGGCGGAAGAATGATTTTACTAGGCATTCTTTATAATTGGCTCTTTTACGTGCATCATTACAAACGGAATAAATGACATTTTGATTCTGTTACAAATTCAGAAACATTTGATTTTGAGATCATAAATCCTGCCAAAAAGCTATTTATTAGGTAAAAACGCTCGGGCTGTATTATTATGATAATTTTTATTTCGAATTTATAAATACAATAAAATTTCGATCGATTTTTATCGAGAAGTTGAAAATAGAAAAAGATAAATGCAAGAAATAGAAGTAAAAATGGAATAAGATGTGTGACTTTGAATAAATTAATTATTTGCAACACTATTTGGAAGTATTTTACAATTTATAAAATATAATTTCTATTTAAAATGATACTTAACATTTTAAAAATATTTAGCCAGTTAATCGTCCGAATTCAAACAATAAGTGCTCTACTTTCTGTAAGCACACCATCACTGTAAATCACCACATATGCAAATAATCTGAAACATTTCGCGAGAAAGTGTCATCCAGATTGTGTAGTGACTAGTGTATTGTTCTCCCAACCGATGGGCTTGGGTTCGATTTTCGAGTAAGGCTTGGATACATTTGTGTATTGTCCCCTCATAGTGAGCTCTGTTGCCCTACCTATATGGTGCTCCCCTAACAAAAATAGTAACGAATCAGAAGATTGTATGACAAAACACACACACACACACACACACACACACATATATATATATATATATATATATATATATATATATATATATATATATATATGATACGGAGGAGTGGTTAAGGCATGAAAGACACATTTGACTTCATATATAAAATCTCCTTTATTGTAATATTTCTGTCCAGAGCTGTACCATTTATATATCTTTTGTTCTCATAATTTGCCACCACAAGCTTGGAGGATGTTATCAGCCCGAGTTCCCGCTGAGAACTGACTCTTTTGGCATTGCTACCTAAGTAAATTCCTATGTCTACTTCCTTTTAGCTTTTTTCTCTGTACAATTCCTGTCGAGGGTGTGTCTTTCTCCTATTACGTTATCGTTAATGAATTCTAACTATTTTTAATTATAACTCGCGGAATTCTTACCCCACTTTTAAGCCTGACTTATATATATATATATATATATATATATATATATGTATATATATATATCTATGTATATATATATGTATATATATATATATGTTATATATATATATATATACATATATAATGTTTATATATGTATATATATATGTTTATATATATGTATATATATATGTTTATATATATGTATATATATATATATGTTTATATATATATATACATACATATACATATATATATGTTTATATGTATATATATATATACATATATATGTATATATATATGTATATATATATGTATATATATACATATATATATATATATATATATATATATATATATATATATATATATATATATATATATATATATTATATATATATATATATATATATATATATATATATATATATATATATATATATATATATATATATATATATATATATATATATATATATATATATATGTGTGTGTGTGTGTGTGTGTGTATTATTTTGCCGAAGTTTTGTGTGCTTCAATAAAACATCTTACTAATTAGATTCGCTATCGTTTTTTCCTTCCGATTTTGATTCAAATTTTTGTATAGGTGATTTTTAGTTGTGACTCAACTAGATGTTGGTTTACTAGTCCACTGATGGTCTGAAAAAGCCCCTGCTAGTCCAAAATTTTCTATAGTCCAGACTATTTTGAAACATTTTTTATCAACCACAAAATTATCTATCCTCTTCCAAATTACGCTAAAACTATACTTTTAAGTAAACTTGACTGAAATTTTTTGATGAAAGCTGCCGGAAACCAAAGAATCAAAGAGCTATGAAAGCTTAAAAATTAACTTGGATTCTATGAAGATTAATGTACGATCAAATGAATCGAACGATCAATGCAAGTACGATAGATTGAGGTGAAATAATGAAAAATTTTTACAAAGCAAAACATAGAACTGATAAATAGACAATGATGCGTTTTGTTAGCAGTATCATTAAAAAAAATGGAATTGTTCCTAAAAATGGTGATTTCATAAAATAAACAAATCTTGGTACTGTATAATCCTTACATAATTATATATATTCTTATCGATCGAGACATAAATATTGATGTAATTATATATACGATTTACTAAAATGCTGAAGTCTGAGTTTCTTGGCAGCCCATCAAAAATATATCAATAGAACCGCTTTTCTGAGAACTGCGGTGGAATTCGAGTTGAAAATCGTTGCTCTTGAACGTAGTAGACAAAGGTGCGTATTCCGGAAATTCGCTTTTCGGAAGACTTGAAAGAAAGGAGATATATTTAGGTTCGGAAGGGAAAAGATGGATATGTATTATTTAACAAAATAAGAGAAAGTTAAAATTTTGCCTATGACGCTTTAAAAGTATAGGGAAGCGAAAAGGGAAGTAATTGGATATTTTACAGAAATTGCATAATAGTATCTATATCAGCTGATTAAGTCACTAAATGTCTAGTGACTTTAATGTTCAACAAAGTCATTGAAAGTTAGAATTTTGTCTAAGACGATTGTAAAGTATTGGGAAGTGAAATGGGAAGTAATTGGATATTTTGCAGAAATGTGTATAACTGTATCTGTTGACTAAGTCATGTCTAAGTCTTTTGCAGTAATATGTCTAGTGACTTAATATTCAACAAAGTCAGTGAAATTTACAGTTTTGCACATGGATCTTGAAAAGTATAATGAAGCTAAACGGAAAATAATCAAATAATCTGCAGAAATGTGCATAATTGTATCTATATCTGTTGATTAAGCCATTAAATGTCTAGGGACTTAAACATTCAACAAAGTCAGTGAAGTGTTAGAATTTTGTCTAAGACGATTGTAAAGTATTGGGAAGCGAAATGGGAAGTAATTGGTTACTTTTCAGAAATGTGCATAATTGTATCTATATCTGCTGACTAAGTCATTAAATGTCTAGTGTATTTAAAATTCAACAAAGTCAGTGGAATTTAGAATTTTTCACATGAAGCTTGAAAAATATAGGGAAACAACTGGATATTCTGCATAAATATGCGTAATTGTATGTATATATTTGTTGATTTAGCCATTAAATGTCTAGTGACTTTAATATTAAACAGTCAGAAATTTAGAATTTTGCACATGATGCTTAAAATGTATAGAGAAACGAAATGAAAAATAATCAAATAATCTGCAGAAATGTGCATAATTGTATCTATATCTGTTGATTAAGTTATTAAAGGTCTAGTGACTTTAACATTCAACAAAGTCAGTGGAAAATTAGGATTTTGCCTTTGACGCTTAAAATGTATTGGGAAGCGAAACGGAAGCAACTGGATATTATGCAGAAATATGGGTTGTTATATCTATATTTGTTGATTGAGATATTATCTTTTAGCGTTCCTTATAGAGGACAATTAAATTAGCTGTAGACTTTTCATTCATTTCTTACTATTTCCCTGTTAAGAGGTAATCCTATAAACACTACCTAAATTTTTAAATATCTGCTAGAACACATAATTACATCATTTGGATCCAAACCCACAAATAATATGTCACTGTTTTTTTATGAAAATAATAGTATATCAATGGATAAAATTTTAAATGCTAGTCAATTAATCCACTTTACTAAACGAATTTACGAGTTTCAGTACTATGAATATGATCATACTCAAAAATTGTTTATCATTCGTTTGTGAACTGAGTAAATTAATATGTATTTTAGAATGCAAATAAGCATTGTAAAATCAGTTTCATCAAATTTTGCTTTGTATTAGTCCATAATTTAATTCATCAGGACTAGCGTCCTTTTTTAGGATTATAAACATTTATATAAAAGAGTAACTTAATTTCCGAGTGTCTGTTACTATTTTTAATTTTGCCATTTGGATCAACAGTTTGTGAATTTTTTATCTTTCCTCATGAATTAATTTTTGCAGCAGGTACATTGACAAAAATCATAACAAATAACTATACCTATTGCATAAACCACTTTGCAGTAATGTGTTTACTCATAATAGTAAGGAAATCTTATCTTCATAGTTTCTTATAAATAACACCCTATAAAAAGTTACAGTTCATATTTAAAAAGGACACACTAAACTAGTTAAAGTGGTTTAAATTTCATATTTGTTTACTTCTCAGTCTATAATAATTTCAAATTAAAATTTTTATCATATATATTGAATAGAAATGGGCTAAGTAAAAGAAGTTTTAGACTGTTTGAGAGGTTTTACTGATCAGATCTAAATGTAATACTAAATAAAATATTCAATTAAGATGTTTTAAACTGTAAATTGATATACAGGGTTTTAGAGCTCCATCTATTGATAGTAAAGCCACAATTGCACAATATATTTGATATTCGTCTGTCTTTGCTTAGCCCTCGTGTTGCACAAACGTGGACCGTAGCGCTTCAAAACCAACCAAACAAACAAACCAATCGCCTGTCTGAAAAATTTACCCCATCATGCCATATTGGTACGGTCAATACGTTCTATTCTGTAAACATCTTTACCGAATAGTTTTCTAGAACTTCTTTTCCATTTGCTAAAAGAAATCTTATCATTGTTCAGTGCTACTCCAAAGTGAACAATCAAAAGCATCATTTTAATTGTGATTATTATGCGAAATCGGACATTAAATCACCATGATGTTTATGACATTCGATGTGTAATGCAGGCAGTTCCTACCCTCTATTTTTACCATCCACAGTTTTAATAAATAATTCATTATTGCAAAGAAAATTTACATGTGCCCTGCTCATTGATACTCCCTAGTAAGTTTTAGATACTTCTGTACTCAGCAGATACTTACCTGGGAAACAAAAGTATACATTATAGTACAAGAAAGGAGCAAAGATGATACGCTGGAAGTGAAAGACCTAAGTTTAAAGGAGAAAACACTCATTCAATGTGACCTTCATATAAACAGAGAAAATTAATATAACAATAATAATGATATGTAATAATAATAATAATGATATGTATTTAAACATATACTTTATTTTGATCATATTCTGCATTCAATACAAAAAAATTTTATATTTACTTTACGTATTATTACTATATTTTTTGTCACAAGGAATATTCCTATAATTATGACATTGAAGGAATGCTTTCTCCCTCAAACTGGCATCTTTCACTTACGCCGTATCACCCTTGATACGCCCTCGCTCCACTTCTGTGTTCGTTTTTTAGAACAATACTCTCTCTATCAATAAATCTAGACTTAGAAACTTACTTCTTCCAACAGTTGCATATAAGAATGGGAAAAGAATGTTGAAAGGGATGCTCGAGTAGGAAAAGAATATTGAGTTTATACATCACACTTAAGATCTATCTAATGTATAACATATATTATATATACATTTGATGTTCACATGTTTTTATAGATTTATACCATCATATAATATATATATATATATATATATATATATATATATATATATATATATATATATATATATATATATGCACTTAAGATCTCTATAATATATAAGATCTATATAGTTACTTTATTTTGAACATGTTCTACTTTCAAAAGAAAGCAACTACATATTTACAATACATATTATTTTTATTATTTTTGAACCCCACTGTATATAACTGTAAAATTGAACGAGTGATTTCTTCTTCAAACTAACGATTTTCACTTTCAGCGTGTCAACCTTGATACGCCTTTGCTCCTCTCTCTTTACGCTCTCGTTATAAAGAACAGTATCTTCTCTATCAATATAGCTACATTACATTTCAACTTACCTCTTCAAACAGTTGCATGAGAAGTAAGCGATAGTGTTGAAAGGGATGTGTTGAGTGGAAGCGAATTATTAAGTTTAATTATTAAACTGTTAAGATTAACTTCTTTTCTCGTGAAGTTATCGGGCCAGGTTTTGACCTTGAAGAATAAATCTATTTCTTGAAACGGGGAGATAAAATGATAGTACACGCAAACGGGAATAAAATCCCCGTTTAGCCCTAAAACGTTTCCGCTTTATATTTTTTAATATTGGTCTTGCCAAAGGATTGCGGAAGCATGACAATGCTATGTTTTGGAGCAAACAAAATAAAATCTTAGAGGATCATCGGCTGTTGAAAAGAAATAAACCTGCAAGACGGAACTTAAAACAGTTCTTCTTTTATTTATCGATATCAAATCTTGGTATTGAAAACATGTGCTAATACTACGTGGCTATGATCTTTTTACAATTTTCTAAGTCACTTAAAGAGTCATTGAACTTTTTCTTCATGCTTCAATAGACCTCACTACTAACCATTTCATTTTCTTCTTGATCCCTGTTTGTATGAAACGCAGTGATTCTATGACTGTCCAACTAAACATATTGTAATTTCGTTTTAATTGAGTTTTCTTCCTTCAGCGTATTGCTAAGAATCATTGTCTTAAAATTTACTACAATCAATAGTTTAATATTATTAACTAGCATATAGCCAGTCATATGACGGGATCAGTAAAATTTTTAATTTTCCAGAATTATAAAATACCCTATGAGGCAGGTAAAAAAAAATGGTTTGTTTTTTGGCTGAGAATTATCTTGCAACAAAATATTACCTTAAAAAATTATTTACGTAATATCTAAGTTTAGTGATAAAACGTATGGAAATAATGCAGAAGATATTTAAATAATCTAAAATAAATGATTAAATGAGATGGTTAAAGGAATGACGTCATAATGCTAGAGAAAAATTGTTATTTTTACCTATTTATTATATGATAAATTGATAAATTTAATCACCTGCTCTTAAAATGGGGCTTGATATAATAATGGTAATACGTGAATTTAATAAAATAAAAATCATAAAAATCATAAAATTTTGAAAATGGTAAAAATTTGTTTTAAAAATAATAAAACTTTAAAATAATAAAACAACTTTAGGAATAAGAATTCAGAAGAAAAAAGCAGAAATTATTAAATTAATTAGACATTTAGAAAAATTCGGCTATGTCGGGGGCAGAACCATCAACCCGGGAAGTACGACGATAAACTGGGCAGACACACTACCCCATGTGCCAGCTTACGCGTGGTGTAGAAAATGGTTAGAATATAAAAGGGTCAAGTAAACACAGTCCAGAAATTTAAATATTGCGCTCCGCCCTCACCCTCCTATCAATAATGAATTTAGTATAGAATAAGAGGGAGAATAAGGCTTGAAATAATAGCATTAAACGCTCGAAAGGGTTGGATAAGGTGGATTTCGCACTCGCTTTGCATTTTGCTAACCCTAACTCATGAAAAATCCAATATGGATGCCTGTATCCATTCCAGGTACAACCGCTTCAGAAATTCGCGGACAGACAACTTAGACTATTATTATATAGGAGATGCTAACTAGTCATTTTAACACTTTAAAGCCTAGCGTCTTATTTTAGATACCGCTAGAAAATAGCTTGTTGAATTTTTGTTTTCTTAGAACGAGTATTCCTTATGAGAGTAGGTAGGGAATCTTTTAAACAATCTACAAACTTTTCAAGGGATTTCTATTATTTATAAATTTTCCATTTCGACACTTTATGGTTTTCCGAACAGCGCCCATAAATTTATTTTTTCAGTAGGTACATTGACTGAGATTTGTTTCTCTATTTTAAAACTCCATTTTACTTTACCTTTTTTTAGATGTAATACCAAAAATACAAAAATCTTTTTTCACGAAGTCTTTTTATTTTTATTTTATTTTTTTTAAATTATGATGTTTCCCATGGTGAATCCCATGATGTTTAAAAAGATAGCTGATCACTAACATGACGTGCTGCTGTATTCAGAGTTATTTTAACTTCAATTTATTATGTGCAATCTATAATAACTTAGATTTATGATATATAATCTGGATAAATGACTAATGCATTAAAGAGTTAACCGTTTGAGTGCTGAAGAGTTTTCTTATATGCTAATAGTGCGGAATGAAATGCGTAGTAAGTTTTTTGGAGAACAATAGAAATGGTTAAAATTAACTCTAATTATTATGTAACAAGTAATTTTTACAAACAAAAATATTTTTCATTCTCACTTATTACAAGAATGTTTTGCTGCAAAAACTCCATGAATTCCTTTTTTATATGTAGCTCAAATGAAGTTGGATAATCTAATTTCATTACCATTTTTTACTGTTTACATCACATTGTCGCAAGTTTCTTCCAGGCAATTTTTCTAAAGAAAACTTTGTACTTATTGGTAGTCTTCCAGTGGCATTTTTGCTTGGTAAACATTCCTCCTCTATAGTATCAATAATGATCAGTATAACACTTAATGAGAAAGTGAAAACAGTTTCTAATTTCTATACAACAACGAAAAGTTTTTTTACTACAATAAAAAAAAATAGATAAAACACGCTCATTTTATCTACGGTACCACAATCCACGGCTCTACTGCATTACTAATTACCACTGTATTTTATATTAATTCTTATATTATTAAAAATCCCAACTGAGTAAAATAAATGCAAACTGCGATTGATATGAATTCAACTGCTCTCAATAGATGCGAAAATAATACTAACCAACTGCAGTGTCACCGCACTTTCAGTAACAAGCGAAGCGCTTCGCTTCACTCAAACGGTTAAGTTAAAATACTAATATCAGCCAAAACACAATTGTTTAATAGGGGCATAAAGTCTGATTTGATGAAAGTGATGATAGTTCAGGCACAGTGGCATTAGTGTAGTGCTTTGTGCTTCTACAACACAGATTCGAGGGTTGATCCTCGGGCTGGGCAAGATTGAATTTCATCCCTTCATTGAGTAGACAAACTGAGGACCAAGCCTGATTGGGACTTAACACTGGGTGTTCCACGTAAAGTTGACCACCTAACCGGGACATATGCTTCGCACCCCGGTGTCCTTGGTCTCCAAAATGCAATTTAGCAACACGTCTTTTCCATTATGTCACAACCGTAATAGCATATTTATGGTCTTTTAAATACTTAAAGAAAAAACGGAAATTCTTTGTTTTAAAAAATTATCCCTCAAGTGTTAAAATTGTTTCACGCACACACACACACACACACACACACACATATATATATATATATGTATATATATGCATATATATATGTATATATATATATATATATATATATATATGTATATGTATATCTATCTATCTATCTATCTATCTCTCTCTCTCTCTCTCTCTCTCTCTCTCTCTCTCTCTCTCTCTATATATATATATATATATATATATATATATATATATATATATATATATATATATTTAAGGAGAGAGAGAGAGAAAGAGAGAGAGAGAGAGAGAGAATAATAAAACTTATTTTGTTGAGCTCGCATTTAAATAATTCTTCAATAAAGTTATATCATGTGATAGAACAGCAAATTCTCTAGGATGCGATATTTTGTCTTTCTTAGATTTATATATATTAAATGTTCTTACTTTTGTTCGAAAAAGAGTGTACAAAAATGTTTCGCAAATAATCTAATATTAAATATATTTTTTTCGATTTTTTTTAAAAAAAGTTTTAAAGATGGCATCCTGGAGTATTTGCTGTTCTATTAGGAAGTATAATATTTTAAAAAATTCTTCTTTAAATGCAAGCTGTTCAGAGGGAATTTTATTTTTTCCATATGTTAACGCTGAGCTTATATATTATATGTATTTATATGTATCTATACACACACACACACACACACACACACACATATATATATATATGATATATATAACAATATAAATGCATATACATGCGTGTATGTGTTTATGTGTGTATTTAGAGAGAGAACGAGAGAGACAGATAGATAGATAGACATTACTGGTTATTATAAAACAATATACATATAACCGAGACGACTCAAACTAGTGTTCTTGAGTCAAAATGCCTCAGCAAGTTGAAAATCTCGCCGACTGTTAGATACGCTCTGTCATTCGTTTTCTTAATTTAAAAATGTGAAGGAGGTTGAAAACATAATCTGGCAGATCAGCGGAGATTGTATGTATTTGACAGAAGAAATATTAAGAAATAGCGTTAATCATTAAATGAGCAAATACCAACTCAATGTCAGTAAATGTTTCTATAATTTCTGAATAGTTACAAAGAAGGCACTCATTATGACTTGTTTTACTATACGAAATAGTTAAACATTTTCGAAATAAAAAAGCCAACTTAACTACAAATCCAAATTAAGTTAAGTACATATAGAAATACAAATTTTATTTATTCGCATTCATAATTTTATTCTTCTTAATGAGGTTGATTAAGTTTTGTTTTGCTCTACGTTAGCTGTTTTGAGAATATTCATTAATAAAATTTGGCTTACAATTTCTGCATTGAACGAAAGCTATATTCTTTACATATTAGTCCCTAAAACGCATTTTAATTTTGATGTAAAGGGAAAAGATTTTTTGTGTCTTTTGGGTTTCTTTCAAGAATAATTCTAACTTTTACAAGAAATTATCTTTTCTTCATAAAATTCAAGTATTCCTAATTCTAATTTTCTAACTAACGTCAGTCAGAATTATATTGTTAACTTTTCACGTGCCTTGTTAAACAAAGATTAGCATTATGCTCTGAAATGTGATAAGAATTCAATATCTCTCCTAAACTTTCTTTCCCCAAGAAAATTGTTCTGATTGAAAGGTAAAAAAGATATTTTTATTACACATCTTATTATAAACACTAAGAATTTTAATTCTAAGTCTTGAAAGTCCGTCCCCATTCTGCAATAAAGAATATAGTTTCCTTTCAAATCCTATTTTAGTTGTTAGAAAAGCTGATAACGGTAGAAAAAGTCTGAAAAAAAAATAAACCCACTTATTTTGAAAAATATGCAATATATACAGATGAAATAAGTTTAATTTTTTAATTTACCCTGACTTATATTGCTATAAAATTATTCCTTTACTTGTCTTGTCACGAAAACTGAATTTGTTGTTACTTAAGTAAAGTACTAAATAAAAGTAAAGTCATAAATATCTGAAATTCTGCATTGATACAATTAAAAAATATATTTAAAATTCCTACTATATGACACAATTAAATATTCTATTAAATTTGTTTTAGAAAAGTGTTATATCCAAAAATTGACTCATGTGCAATATTTGATAACCACATTTTTGTTTAGGTGATTACTTAAGTAAAGTACTAAATAAAAGTAAAGTCATAAATATCTAAAAATGTATTTAAAGTTCCTACTGTGTGACACAATTAAATAGACTATTAAATTTGTTTTAGAAAATTGTTATATCCAAAAATTGACTCATGTGCAATATTTGATAACCACATTTTTGTTTAGGTGATTACTTAAGTAAAGTACTAAATACAAGTAAAGTCATAAATATCTGAAATTCTGCAATGATACAAATAAAAAAATATATTTAAAATTCCTACTGTATGATACAATTAAATAAATTATTAAATTTGTTTTAGAAAAGTGTTATATCCAAAAATTGACTCATGTGCAATATTTGATAGCCACATTTTTGTTTAGGTCATTACTTAAGTAAAGTACTAAATAAAAGTAAAGTCATAAATATCTGACATTCTGCAATGATACAAATAAAAAATATATTTAAAATTCCTACTGTATGACACAATTAAATAGACTATTAAATTTGTTTTAGAAAAGTGTTATATCCATAAATGAACTCATGTACAACATTTGATAACCACATTTTTGTGTAAGTAAAGTATAAATAAATCTTTTTGAATATCAATTCATTATCCTAGAATTTCTGCAAATTCATCAGCATTTATTTTCACCTGTTCTCGGATCACTCACGTTTGATATTTTGTATTGTTCGGAATCTTTTATAGCTACTGAACTGTGTAAAGATGTTTTTGAAGAAAGCTGAAAAATGAATTGGATAGTGAGGTTGGATAATGCAAATGAAGTATCTGACCACTAGAATAGTTTCGAATGGTCTACTGAGCCTGTCATATTCTCTTAAGATTTATTATGTGTATTATAACACTATTGCTCTTTGCTTGTCTGGTTTCCCATAATCTCTGTATACATGAGTTGGACATTGTGTATAAGAGACATTTCAATATTTCTGAGAATAGGCACGTTGTTTCGCCGAAATAAAGGAAATGTCTTAGACTCAAGGACGAGGTTTAGATTAACATAATTCCTGACATAGCGGATGTATCGAAGGATGAATTGGTACTCTTGCTTTCGCCATGCCGTAGTTCCAATTCTGCTTACAAGCGGGCTATTTTTGACTGATGGTTATAAATGAATTAAATGAAAGGTTGATTTGCGTAACCACAATAGAAAACAACAAAAAAGTATTCTATGTTCTCATGAATATGAGTCAATGTTTCTTGATCCAAGTTCGCATGAGAATTCATTCCTGTAGAAATCATCTCCACGTGTCAGACTCGAGGAGTTGCATCAAATGAGCCATGGTTTCAACAAGCTGTTTTGAATATGCTTTAGGAAATGTGAATAAAAGAATGGCATATGAGCTAAAATGAAATATAATGCTATTTATGAGTTTAGTAATGGATTAGTGATCTCTTTCTTCCAGTCTTGATTATATTTGCCAGTGGAAAGTATAAATTTATCAAAGGATAGATAGGCCATTGCTTTTCTGAAAAATAATAAAGTTTAAAATTCCCATGAATATAAGAAAATCTGTTTAATATAAATTTATGAGGAAAACTAGTTAATTTCTGCTGAAAATTTCAATTCTAGAAATATAAAATCTAGAAATTATACTTCTATCAGTCATAATCTTACGGATAAATTTGAATTAATGGAAATAAAATTTAACTAAAATTAAGCGTATTATCACTCAGATTATTATATCCTACCACTAAAATTTACTTCTCTCTTTACTGAAGATGTATCTTGTTTATGGCAATGAAAGAACTGTCTCCGGCGAAGACAAAAATTCTAAAACTTATTCAAAATTAATAAAAATTGTTTTTTACGTTTATTTATCATTATTTAGGCCCTTTTCGGATTTTTAATGCAATTCATTTATTTTCAAATATTTATTTTTATTTTTTCAAAATTTTTAACTTTATCGTTTCTGATTATTATTATTCAATAAACAAAAATCTATAACACCTAAGCTAAGTTAATAAAAATTATTGTTTTATTTAAAAATTAGGCCCTTTTTGGATTTTTAGTACAATTTATTTATTTTTAAATCTTATAATTTTATTTTTCCAAAAATTTTCAAATTTTTTTCTATCTTGTTCAATATTATTCTAATTTTTTCGGCTTTTTTCGTACGGATGTCACTAGCCACAAAAATATTTTATGTTTTTCTATCCCTAAACTCTCTACTCTCTAGCTTTGTGTTATGAACTCACGAATCCACCCTTCTATCTCTTTGCTCTTTTATGTGTTTATTTTTCGCTCGTTGTCATTTTTGTGCTTACTGACAGAAGACTCTGGATTGAAGGGCTCGGCCCATAGGGTCCAGTTGCATCACCACCTTTGATGCCTTTGATGCCTTTGATGTAATGAAAGAAACTAAATTTTATTAAATTTTGTACCTTAACCAGCTTATATCTAAGTCATTTCTACCAAATATATATTAATGAATACCTTAAATCAAGTTGTTATGGACTGCACAGAGTAAAATAAATGGGAAATTGAAACAATTGCCAATATTCTACCTTGTTCTTATTAATGACCAGTTGTCAATTTAAACAGCATAGTTTGCCATTTGTATATAAAAAAATAAAAATTATTTTAGCATCTCATGTAAACACATTACTTTAAACTGAAGTTTAATAATAAAGTTATTCGTCAGGATATTCGATGTACCTACCAAAATGTAAATTTATGTTCGAAGCTCAAATTACCGTAAAATAGCGATCTAAAAGTTAAAACTATAGTTAAAATGCAAATATTCGAAAATGAGGTACATTGTTTATAGGATTGTTCTACCTCCACTAAAAACGAATACTTGTTCTTAAAGAACATAAAAATTCTACAAACTATTTTTTAGCTATTCCTATAAAGGGACGTTAAATACTAATGTGTTAATAACCATCTGATGCTTTAAAATTTTTTATTATTATTCTAACAATATCATTAAAGTTTTTTATGTTTAATGATAAAGATTTTGCCAGTTTAACAGCAAAGATTCAATACACAATAATGTACACAATAAGTCATTTGCAAAGCTGTTTTATAGGTTCAATTCTTTAGAGAATCGGGTAGAGAGGGGGGAGGGTTACTACCTTTTAGATTGATCAGTCTTGCTCGTGGCCCTTCCCCTTTATATAGAAGATATAGTATTGTCTTGGAGTCTAATTTATGCATACAATATTCCAACTTAATTGACATTATTAATTGGAAACCAAGGTCTTGGGGTCTGAATATTACCGGACAGGTGAGACCATAGCTTGGAGCCTCTAGATCTCCAGGTGGTGAACGATGGACGAATGGTGAGGGTGCTGCTCTTATGTGCCGGAGTTCACGGGTTTGAACCCCGACGTTGGCATGGATGTTTGTAGTCATTCGGAATAGGCTTTAAGGAGTAGGTCCCGGTCTCATTAGCTCTCGTATAACAAAACAGTAGACCATAGAGCTCTAAATCAAACCAAATCAATGCCTATCCATTATCAATATTATATACAAATCTTTCGATTGTTTAATTAATACATTTTTAGGGGTATCTTTTAAATCTTATGTGTCGTGGAAAAATTGAAAATGATTTCTGTGGATACTCAAAAATTAAATCAAATCTACATTCTTAGATATTTAAGAATTCATGTACAGTAAAAAGAATGTACACTAGCATTGGTTGACACTTTAATTAGGTTATAAAAATAATAAAAAACAATTATATTTCTGGGTTCTAAGCTACAAAGATTTATATTTTCATTATTTTCCTACTTATAAAGTTTTTAAGAAATTCGCTCTGGAGCAACCTGGAGATATAAGCTTCATCCGGTCTTTCCCTGCCCTGTGCTATGCTACTGAATTTCCGTAAGTTTAGAGTGGACATTCAGTTTGGTGAAAACTGAATATTCAATATATCTGTCATGTTGAATTGTGGAATAAAACTAATAATAAGAATCAAATAGGATGTTTTATTATATATCATCTTATAATTATTACCACAACAGATAATTCAATTTTTAATAATAGTTTAATTAGTTTAAACAACAAAACTTTACAAATGTCACAAGTATTTAAAACATTCCAATTGTATTCTTAATCATCATATATCTTCGAAATTTATTAATAATTTAACTTGTTGAGTATAAAATAAAAGTTAATTACAATTGTCTTTTTTATCAGTAAAGATCTTTCCTTTTTTGCATTTAAAAGATTATATATTACGGAATAAAAGGATATTTTTTATGTAAAATTATATTTTTCTAACTTTATTTACAGCAAATGCTTTACACAACAACTAAGTTTAATTCTAAGGCCCGAAAGGTATCCCATGGATAAAAGTGAACCTATTAGCGTTAAAGAGATGTGCATGGGATATTTCTAATAATACTTCTTAGTATAATTAATAATTAATAATTTTTAAAATTATTGAAATTTTTCCTTGAAGTTTTAAACACTTTTCACTTAAGTGTATTAATAAGGACCTATTCAATTTTGAAGTAGATTAGTAACAAACTTTTCATTAAACTCGTCATTAGTATCAGAAGCCTTAGTGTTTTCTAACCATCATATGTCATCGAAATTCATTGCTATTTAACTTGATGAGTATAAAATAAAAGTTAATCAAAATTGTCTTATTTATCAGGAAAGATCTTTCTTTTTTGCATTTAAAAGAATATATTATACGGAATAAAAGATATTTTTTTTAAATCTAAAATTGTATTTTTCTAACTTTATTAACAGAGAATGCTTTCGATAACAACTAATTTTAATTCTAAGGCACGAAAGGTATCCCATGAATAAAAATGAACCTATTTTTAAATGAGATGTATATAGGATATTTCTAATAATACTTCTTAGTATAATTAATAATTAATAACTTTAAATTATTAAAATTTTTCCTTGAAGTTTTAAACACTTTCCACTTAAATGTATTAATAATGACCTATTCAATTTTGAAGCAGATTAGTAACAAACTTTTCATTAAACTCGTCATTAGTATCAAAACCCTTAGTATTCTGTAGCCATCATATGTCTTCGAAAATTATTGATATTTAACTTGTTGAGTATAAAATGAAAGTTAATTAAAATTGTTATTTTTATCAGCAAAGATCTTTCCTTTTTGAATTTGAAAGAATATATTATACTGAATAAAAGGATATTTTTTTAAATCTAAAATTATAGTTTTCTAACTTTATTTGGAGCGAATGCTTTCGATAACAACTAATTTTAATTCTAAGGCACGAAAGGTATCCCATGAATAAAAATGAACCTATTAGCTTTAAAGAGATGTGCTTGGGATATTTTTAATAATTCTTCTTAGTATAATTAATAATTAATAATTTTTAAAATTATTAAAAATTTTTCTTGAAGTTTTAAACACTTTTCACTTAAATGTGTTAATAATGACCTATTCAATTTTGAAGCAGATTAGTAACAAACTTTTCATTAAACTCGTCATTAGTATAAAAATCCTTAGTGTTTTCTAACCAACATATGTCTTCGAAAGTTATTGATATTTAACTTGTTGAGTAAAAAATAAAAGTGAATTAAAATTGTCTTTTTTATCAGCAAAGATCTTTCCTTTTTGAATTTAAAAGAATATACAGGGTGTCTATAAAAGAACTCCGGGGCTTTAAAAATATTTTTTAAAATAGTAAAATTTAGTCGATTTCTCTGAAAAGAGTCTCAAAAAGTTTTACTCATATCATTTGGGAATGCTTTGATAACAACTAATTTTGCAGGTTGACCTTGAAATGACGTCGCGAAATTTGAAATGATGGCGACTCCGCAACAAAAGGCTCAATGTGTTATTTGGCTCATAGAAACGAAGTCTGTAGTTACCGTACAAAGAAACTTTCGACGTAACTATGGTGTTAACCCGCCTTCTGACAAATAATTCGTCAATGGTTCAGTATTTAAGGAAACAGGGAATGTTTTGAAGCAAAAGTCGGGTTAGTGTGTCTCAAGAGAAAGTGGACAGAACTCCGTTGAATTTTTTCTTCTGGGGGCATATCAAGAATCTTGTGTATGCAGAGAAAATTCGTGATGTTCAACATCTCAGGGAACGAATAGTCAATTGTGTGGCAACCGTCCCCCCAGACATGCTCGCCAGGACATGGGAAGAGGTAGAATACCGTTTAGACTTCTGCCGTGCCACTAACGGGGCTTATATAGAACTTTACTAAGTGTTAAAAAAAACTTGAAAATGTAAGCTTGCCAGTCATGTATAAAACATGTATGTATGTTTTTTATTTCATTAAAATATTTTGCCTCAAAACCCCGGAGTTCTTTTATAGACACCCTGTATTATACTGAATAAAAGGATATTTTTTAAAATCTAAAATTATAATTTTCTAATTTTATTGGCAGCAAATTCTTTCGATAACAACCAATTTTAATTCTAAGGTACGAAAGGTATCAAATGAATAGAAATGAACCTATTAGCGTTAAAGAGATGTGCATGGGATATTTCTAATAATTCTTCTTAGTATAATTAATAATTAATAATTTTTAAAATTATTGAAATTTTTCCTTACAGTTTTAAACACTTTTCACATAAATGTATTAATAATGACCTATTCAATTTTGAAGCAGATTGGTAACAAACTTTTCATTAAACTCGTCATTAGTATCAAAATCCTTAGTGTTTTCTAACCATCATATGTCTTCGAAATTTATTGCTATTTAACTTGATGAGTATAAAATAAAAGTTAATGAAAATTGTCTTGTTTATCAGAAAAGATCTTTCATTTTTGCATTTAAAAGAATATATTATACGGAATAAAAGATATTTTTTTAAATCTAAAATTGTATTTTTCTAACTTTATTAACAGCGAATGCTTTCGATAACAACTAATTTTAATTCTAAGGCACGAATGGTATCCCAGGAATAAAAATGAACCTATTTTTAAATGAGATGTGTATAGGATATTTCTAATAATACTTCTTAGTATAATTAATAATTAATAACTTTAAAATTATTAAAATTTTTCCTTGAAGTTTTAAACACTTTTCACTTAAATGTATTAATAATGACCTATTCAATTTTGAAGCAGATTAGTAACAAACTTTTCATTAAACTCGTCATTAGTATCAAAACTCTTAGTATTTTGTAGCCATCATATGTCTTCGAAAATTATTGATATTTAACTTGTTGAGTATAAAATGAAAGTTAATTAAAATTGTCATTTTTATCCGCAAAGATATTTCCTTTTTGAATTTAAAAGAATATATTATACTGAATAAAAGGATATTTTTTAAAATCTAAAATTATAGTTTTCTAACTTTATTTGCAGCGAATGCTTTCGATAACAACTAATTTTATTTCTAAGGCACGAAAGGTATCCCATGAATAAAAATGAACCTATTAGCTTTAAAGAGATGTGCTTGGGATATTTTTAATAATTCTTCTTAGTATAATTAATAATTAATAATTTTTAAAATTATTAAAATTTTTTCTTGAAGTTTTAAACATTTTTCACTTAAATGTATTAATAATGACCTATTCGATTTTGAAGCAGATTAGTAACAAACTTTTCATTAAACTTGTCATTAGTATAAAAATCCTTAGTGTTTTCTAACCAACATATGTCTTCGAAATTTATTGATATTTAACTTGTTGAATATAAAATAAAAGTGAATTAAAATTGTCTTTTTTATCAGCAAAGATCTTTCCTTTTTGAGTTTAAAAGAATATATTATACTGAATAAAACGATATTTTTTAAAATCTAAAATTATAGTTTTCTAACTTTTTTTGCAGCGAATACTTTCGATAACAGTTAATTTTAATTCTAAGGCACGAAAGGTATCCCATGAATAAAAGTGAACCAATTTTTAAATGAGATGTGTATAGGATATTTCTAATAATACTTCTTAGTATAATTAATAATTAATAATTTTTAAGTTAAAATTATTAAAATTTTTCCTTGAAGTTTTAAACACTTTTCACATAAATGTATTATTAATGACCTATTCAATTTTGAAGCAGATCGGTCAAAATTAAAAATTAATTGATTCATAACTCTATCGTCCCTTTCAAACAAATTTTACTTTCCTGTCCTTTGCATTTCATGAAGAAACTGTAGTATTTTCGTTTCATTCTTTCAAATCTTCCTTCACACATATCTAGCATATTTTTATCTCTCTCTCTCTCTCTTTTTTAATTTCCTTTTTTTTATGCATTTCTTGTAGATCAGTTTTTCAAAACGTATTCACTAATTAAAATTTTAAGAATTTAGTAGATTTAAAAATAAAAGACAATGATGGCAATAACGTAGACTGCATAATGTAGCCTAATTTAATAATTTTCAAGAAATGTAATCTTGGTGGTTATATCAAATTTACTGAAAAACGTGCTCATTCACAAAAAACTCTAAGGAGAGGAAAGACTTTTGAAAAGTAAACCTAGAAAATCTTATAATTAAGTATTTTTTTCTGATGAAAAATATCTTTTAACATAATTATGAAGAAGAATTCATTTTTATGTTAGATTCTTTAAGTTTAAAATAAAATTATTACTAATATCATTAGAAATAATTAATTAATAAAATATTATCAATAATAATATTTAATTTAAAATTTAATACAATTCTTTCAATATTAAGTTTATAGTAAAAATATAAAAGGCTAGTTAAAGCCTATCAAGGATTAAAATAAAAATTAATCAAACTTCTTTTCAATTTTTTTAGTCGAGAACTTATGTTTAATCTGAAGAGACCATTTCGTATCCAGTCTTTTAAGCTATTTAATTACAAAATTGGAAAACTGGCTTAAATAATAATAATAATAATAAACAATAATAAAAAAAACTAAATATGAAGAAATTTTAAAGCTTTTGCTCTTGACCTTACTCTCTAGATGGCAGCACTACAAAAAGGAAAACTTTTTTTCTTGCGGTTAGCATCTATCACGAATATTTCATTGAAACTAAATTATAACTCATTCAGTTTTAATTCACAAAAAAAAGGAAAAAAAAAAGAAAAAAGAAATTGGAGTAGAAGCAGCGATTGAAAGGTTTATTAGCAATATTTCTTAAAGCAAGAAGAGTATAAAAAATTGAATGAAAGATTTTTTTTTTTAAATTTTGCATGAAATGTTTAAAGTCTCAACGCCGTCAATCTCTGCATCAAGTTGACTAATGAAAACGGTAACACATTATTAAATGCTACACAGTAATTCTTTTGAAACGAATGTCAAAATTTAATTTCCATAATGAAAATAATTCTTTAATTATAGAAAACAAAACTGGTAAAGTAAAACTTTTCAAATCATATTTATTACGTAAATCTTTAATCTCTTTCTATATCAGTATCACAATATCCATCTGTCTAAATGCATATTTATACACACAAACACACACATCCCTCCTGTTTTCCCCCATTTATCTTTTTATTGTGCGAAAGATTTTAATTGACTATTTGAACTAAAATTATAATAAGACAATTTGTATTCAAATATGTATATATTTTTTCATCTTTTCCTTTAAATTAAGTATTCAATTCATATTTAGTATTCATATTAGTAGTTCAGTTGTGTAAATTGAGAAAACACGAAATTTTAGGACAAATTGATAATCAGTGCTAAAAAATTTGAGATTTGAAGAATGTTGTACACTTGGATTTATTGAAATAGCTATTAATACATAAAATTTAAACTTTATAAATGAATTTAAATACTACAGCTAGTATCGTATTATTTAAAGCTATACTAAAATACTCTGAAATATCGAAAGAATGTGAAATTGAAAAAAAAGTAATTTGATCCTTTTGGAATAACGATACAAAAAATGAAACACTGAGATTGATTTTAAATAATTCAGTAATGGTGTATGATCAAAATAAACATCTTTTATTGAAATATGATCATGTTTTAATGAACAATCATTTGGTTGCAATAATCTGACTCAATTATGAATGTCAACGTCTAGCTTGACTTATTCAGATTAAGAATAATAAGAACTGTCATATTTTCGGATGAATTGCTTTCAATTTGAACGTCCCTTTATTTCTTAAAATCAATTATAAATTAGTTTTGAAAAAAATATATAGTTTTAAAATAAATTAGTTTTGAATGTCAGAGGGGACTTTTAGAACTAATTTATTTTGATCTTAATTAATATTCGTGAAATTTTATTATGTTTTTAATAATATACTTTTGTAAAAATGGCTAAAATTTCAGAGAAAACTATGAATTATTTTAGTAGTTTTCCGACACTAAATTTTCGAAAGTAGGAAAATTAAAAATTCTCTGTGCATTCTTTTGATTCAAAGTATGGCCATTTTTTTGTAGGATAATTTTTACACCTTAGAAAAAAACTTAGTTGTTATTGTAAGAATACATAAATTTTTTTTTTATAAATAATAACAAGTGAACATAATTTTTTTTTACAAAATGTGTTCAATTTTTGTTTTAAGTATAAAATTGATGTATTTCACTTTTGGAAACATAAACTATTTGAAATTACTTTTATTTTATTCCCAACAATCTAAAAACTCTA
>CM063501.1:150971515-151036515 GCA_032207245.1 Pardosa pseudoannulata
AAATTTCTTTTTAATGTATTAACTTGAATCTGTCATAGTAGGTAAAGCCTAAAGCAAATTTTCCCTACTTTCTAAAAAATCCCTATACGTTTTAAATTAATTAACCTTTTTAATATTTTACTTTAGTTAACAGTTATTAAATTATTTATTTAAAATTTCTTTTGAATGTATTAACTTGATTTTGTCATAGTAGGTACAGCCTAAATGAAATTTTCACTAATTTCTAAAAAATCCCTATACATTTTAAATTAACCTTTTTAATATTTTACTTTAGTTAATAGTTATTAAATTATTTATTTAAAATTTCTTTTGAATGTATTAACTTGATTTTGTCATAGTAGGTAAATCATAAAGCAAATTTTCACTACTTTCTAAAAAATCCCTATACATTTTAAATTAATTAACCTTTTTAATATTTTACTTTAGTTAACAGTTATTAGTTAATAGTTATTAAATTATTTATTTAAAATTTCTTTTGAATGTATTAACTTGATTCTGTCATAGTAGGTAAAGACTAAAGCAAATTTTCACTACTTTCTAAAAAATCCCTATACATTTTAAATTAATTAATCTTTTTAATATTTTACTTTAGTTAATAGTTATCAAATTATTTATTTAAAGTTTCTTTTGAATGTATTAACTTAATTCTGTCATAGTAGGTAAACCATAAAGCCAATTTTCACTACTTTCTAAAAAAATCCCTATACATTTTAAATTAATTAACCTTTTTAATATTTTACTTTAGTTAACAGTTATTAGTTAATAGTTATTAAATTATTTATTTAAAATTTCTTTTGAATGTATTAACTTGATTTTGTCATAGTAGGTACAGCCTAAATGAAATTTTCACTAATTTCTAAAAAATCCCTATACATTTTAAATTAACCTTTTTAATATTTTACTTTAGTTAATAGTTATTAGTTAATAGTTATTAAATTATTTATTTAAAATTTCTTTTGAATGTATTAACTTGATTCTGTCATAGTAGGTAAAGACTAAAGCAAATTTTCACTACTTTCTAAAAAATCCCTATACATTTTAAATTAATTAACCTTTTTAATATTTTACTTTAGTTAATAGTTATTAGTTAATAGTTAACAAATTATTTATTTAAAATTTCTTTTGAATATATTAACTTAATTCTGTCATAGTAGGTAAAGCCTAAAGCAAATTTTCACAACTTTCTAAAAAAAAAATCCCTATACATTTTAAATTAATTAACTTTTTATAATTCTACTTTAGTTAACAGTTTCATACTCTTCTTTACTTAAAAACGAGTTTTTCACTAAATATTCAAACTAAAAACTTTTTTGGATAGTAGGTGCATACCTTAAAAAACGCAGAAAGTTAGGAATTATAAATATTTTTTGTATGAACAACATATTTTGATTAACATATTAAAGCAAGGATTTTTGATAAATAACCGCTTTTTCATAACTTAATGATTTGTATAAATAGAATAAAGAATACTTGAAGGTTTACTATTTTCCTTATCTAGAATGAATTACAAAGTTAAGCTTGTTCTATGCATGCTTTCATATTTAAGAGTGTTTTCATAACGTAAAAAGACTTATATTTTTTTTTAGCAAATTAGAAATCTTTATATATTAGTAATCATTTTTATTATTATGTTTTTGTGCATATTTTGTTCCTAACACGACCTTTTTAAATTTAATATTTACATTAAGAATATTAATTCCACAGGGCAAATGCTCCTATCAATAATTATTATATTTATAATTGAAACTATGTATTTTAAATAATTCGTCGAATACTAATGTTTGATTAACAATCAATAATGCGAGATTCGTAGTTATCGCTATTTAAGGAAGGAATCAATGATATTTAATTAACTAATAAACGATTCCGTACAACTATTTGATGTTAAATATCAAATATATTTCAAAACGTATTTAACGGTTTGTATAAATAGAGTAAAGAATACTTGATGTTTTACTAACTGCCTTATCTAGAATGAATTACAAAGTTAAGATTATTATATGAATACTTTATATTTAAGAGTGTTTCTATAACGTAAAAGGACTTATATTTTTTATTTCTAGCAAATTAGAAATATTTATATATTAGTAATCATTTTTATTATGTTTTTGTGAATTTTGTGCATATTTTGTTCCTAACATGAAATTTCAAAATTTAATATTTACAGTAAGGATATTAATTCCAAAAGGACAATGCTCCTATCAATGATTATTATTTTTATAATTGAAACTATGTATTTTAAATAATTCGTCGAATATTAATGTTTGATTAACAATCAATAATGCGAGATTCGTAGTTATCGTTATTTAAAGAAGGATACAATGATATTTAATTAATTAATAAACAATTCCGTAAAACTATTTGATGTTTAATATCGAATATATTTTAAAATATATCCAGAAAGTTTATTATGAGCATTTTAGAGAATTTTGCGATGGGATTTTGAACGCCAGGTTCGGAATATTCGCTAAATCAGCAGCATTTACGAGAAATCGATATGAGTTAGAGAAGCTTTATAAGGCCGGTATTTACTATAGAAAGAAAAAAAATTCTTAATATTAAACTAAATTGTTTTATTTTTAAATAAAATATTTTTTCTATAAAAAAAATCAACAGATTTCTTCTATTGGACCCGTTACTTAGTTGTTAAAACATTAAAGTCATAGGGGACATTAAAAACTGATGCATTTGTTTACAATCATTCTGGTTGAAAATTAATTGTGTAATGTTATTAGTTGCATGAATACATATCTATGGTGAAAATTTCAATGGAAAGAATTAATTATTTAAAAAAAAGCATCAATTCATTCTTATTTAAGAATTATCATTATTAAATTATTCCTTGTACATTACTTTAACTTACAGAATGCATTGTAAAGTAATTTACCGGTATAGTTTCTGCAACCGTTGGTCGTAGACATATACTTCAAGTTACAAAAATTTTTCAAATAAATAAGCATTCTTTTTATACACTAAATAGCCAAAACTTTATGACAACCCCTAAATTTTGCAATGAATTCGCCTGGATGACGTGGAAAACACGTGATCAGGTGGAAGTGGTATTTAACTGTTGCTGGAGAGTCTGAAGAATCCTTCTTTCACTTACTTCTGTGTATCTTGGGAAAGGCTGCGGATCTAAGCGATTTTTATAGAGGACAGATTGTAATGGCTCAAAGGCTCGGAAGGAGTATTTCGGAAACTGCAAGACCCGTGGGTTGATCGTGATCTACAGTTGTTAGTACTTATGCAAAGTGAATGAATGACAAGGAAAACAGCAGTAGACGACATGGTGTTGGACGTCCACACGCTATCAAAGAAAAAGGTCGTCGGAGACTGTCTCGCATGGTGAAGCAAAACCGGAGCCAGACAGTGGCTCAGCTGACAACCCAATACAATGCAGGGCCAAGTAGAATAGTATCGGATCACACTGTTCAGCGGACACTGTTGGATATGGGGCTACGCAGCAAACGTCCCACTCGTGTGCCTTTGATGACCAAGCGTCATCGCCAACTGCGCCTACGCTGGGCCAGGGAACATCGCGACTGGTCCATGGATCAGTGGGAGAGAGTTACCTGGTCAGATGAATCACGGTTTGTCATTCATCACGCCGATGGCCGTGTCAGGATACGCCGTCTTCCAGGCAAACAGTTGCTCCCTCAATGTACAGTAGGTCATACACAGGCCGGTGGTGGCGGTATTATGCTTTGGGAGACGTTCTCTTGGGCGTCTCTGGGACCCGTGGTTGTGGTAGAGCAGACCATGAATGCTACAGGGTATCTAAACATCATTGCGGACCAGTTGCACCCTTACATGGCCTCTGTTTTTCCAGCTGGAAATGGAATGTTCCAACAGGACAACGCTCCGTCTCACAAGGCTAAAATTGTGCTGGAGTGGTTACAGGAACATGATGTGGATATCCAGTTAATGTCCTGGCCGCCTAACTCACCGGATATCAATCCGATAGAACTCATTTGGGATATCTTGGGATGGTAGCTCAGAGTTCAAAGACCACCAATTCACAGTATCTCGGAATTGTGTAACCGTTTCTGGTACAATCTGTCTCTGGCCATCTACAAAGGACTTGTGGAATCCATACCAAGGCGGGTTGAAGTTGCTCGCCAAAGGTGGGCTAACTCGTTTTTGACAGGTGGTCATAATGTTTTGGCTCTTGAGTATAAATATATATATATATATATATATATATATATATATATATATATATATATATATATATATATATATATATATATGTATATATATATATATATATATATATATATATATATGTATATATGTATATATTATATATATATGTATATATGTATATATATGTTATATATATACATATACATATACATATAGATATACATACATATATATATATATATATATATATATATATATAATATTTCAAAATTATTTGACTTTAATATATTAAAAAAATCTCCTCTTTTCCATTCTAATTCCATAAAATCTTTTTCTCAGCCTCTAAATGTCTTTATCAAAGGAGTGTCTTCGACTTAAAAATCTTTCGATACAATTCGCAAAGCTTTCTGTTCTATAAATGTAAATTTTCTATCTATTCAACATGTTTTACAGCTGTCGCCGACAAATGGCTTCGCGTTCATTCGCTGAGTAAGTTTCTTTTCCCTTGGGAAAATTCTTTTTGTCTTCGCTCTTGAGTTCACCTCTGTTCGAACAGAGTGATTTTTGTGTCTTCATTTACTCTGTCGTTACTTAGTAAAGATGTCCGTTTCAGCAGCTCTAAAATAAAGTTTTAATTAGACTTTGCAGTTCTCTTTCAATGGCCCGACTGCATCGTTATTACTGTTAGCTGATTAGCCGTCTCCTTGCCCAGTAGCTAGGGCAAGTAATAACAATAGGGTCTACATAATTATTGCAACCGGCAGATATTATTTTGATGGATTATATATATATATATATATATATATATATATATAAATATATAAATATATACATATACATACATACACACATACACACACACACACACACACACACACACACACACACACACACATATATATATATATATATATATATATATATATATATATATATATATATATATATATATATATATATATATATATATATATATATATATATATATATATATATATATATATATATATATATATATATATATATATATATATGTACACTAAAATCACGAAAGGCCACGTTTTAATAGTTGTACTAAATTGCATCATCTATGGAAAAATAAAATATTTCCCACCTTGCTACTGACTGTATTGGATTTCAATGCATGGAATTGATACTCAAAACGTTTGTATACTTGCCTGTGTGTGTGTGTGTGTATGTGTGTGTGTGTGTTTCAAATATGTAGAAAGTAGTTTAGTGTTAAATGCCAAGAAATCCAGAATGGCACTCTTTTACAATTGAAGCTCTGATCATGTGAAACTTTTATGTAAGAGGATTTGAAAAGGTAATCTAATAAACATGTTTCATATTTACAGACTGTTTACATTAACATATTCTTATTTTATTTACCAAACCAATTTACCGATAAAAATCATTACGTAAGAAACTGAAAAAGTACTTTATGTTCTTTTATAAAGTAATAAATTTTTGTCAGTATTGTTTACAGGAGTTCTAATAATGATGCAAAAATGCTTAATAAACTAAAATCTAAACTAAAGATTTTTTGAGGAAAGAAAACAAAACATTTTCATTGAAAGGGGATAGTCCAAGAACATTCATTAAAGATTCTCTCAATGTACTTAATATTAACCAATTGCTTTAAAACATTCGCTGTATAATGGGGATTTATATAGAAACAAAACCTGTTATCGTTTTATTTTAGATTAAGTATAAACTATACGAAACAATTATTTATACTTGAGAAATGTTTTAATTAGTTTATGCTTTGTTTCACTGCATTGTCCATTCTATAACTATATAACTAACTGAACGTTTCAGAAAAAATATATCCAGCTTTTTTTTTTAATTAACAGATACTTAAATTAAGTCCTCACATAGAGAAAAATTTTGGAGCTGGAAGATTTTGAAAGCAATTAATAAAGGAAAAAAAATCAAACTGTAAAATAAAAAAAATTATTTAAATTTTAAAACGAGAAAAAAAACAAGAAGAAGCACATTTGATCGAAAAAGTATAATCATCTAAATGCAAAACTATAATTATATTAATAACACATAACTTAATCTTTTATGAACACGGAAGCTCCTTTGAATTTCTGATATAATGTAGGCATTTTGAATTTCCCCTATCTCTTAATTCTAGAAAAAACCATTATGAAAATGTCCCCCTTTTTTAAAATATAAAAGAATGAATTTTTTCAAAGCGGAGGTTTCTAAAGTATGCATAATAACTAAGTTTTGTTAAAATCAGTATGTATATGTTAATAATTTATTATCTACTAAATTTTGACTTTTACCTTATTTTATGCATAGTTCACATACCCAACCAGTTCACAGAAAAAAATCACTCCATAATTAATCTAGACAAAATCATGACAAAAATTTCTCCTTTTTAAATGCATAAGAATAGAAATTTTTAAAGAGGAAGAATTAAAAGTACACATGAAAGCTGAGCTTTGTTAAAATCAGTATGTACTAATAATTTATTATCTACTAAATTGTGACTCATGTTGATTCTTGTTATGGTAAACATTCTACATAATCTAGAAGCACATCTTGTACATACACACAAAAGTATACTTACGCACCCATTTATACAAATTAGCAAATATTATAGGACACATCATTATAATCTTAATGAATAGAGATTCTGGAGGAGCAGAACTATTTACAAATGTCTTCAATAGATATGAAATGTTCAAGAACACAGCTTTCGCCCAAGACTCATTTCATTTTCTAAGCATGTTTGCAAGAGATTATAGATAAGGTGGCACACATATTTCAGAAGATTATTATGTTGATATAATGGGAAATATCAGATGAAACAATGTTGATTTTAAAGTATTTCGTTTATTAAACAGAGTTTATTTGTAATAAGAATTCACAAATCTGTGGCCTACCGAGTAAATATGATATTAGAAGGGTGAAAGTTTCTTTTAGATTCTTTTATTAAAACTGGTGATGAATTACATATCAGTGAGAAAAGCATTTTATTAAACTACTAAACAATATAGTTTTATCTCAATTTTGTAATGTCAAGTATCTTCGTATAATAATAACACTAAATTCAAATCATTTCTGGTATTATGTCAGGTATACAAACATATTAATACACAAATTAAATTTATTCTTGAAGGAAAATTATATATATTTAGGAAGGAAAATTATATATATTATTTATATTTATATAATTATAATATTATATATATATTAAACAGAGTTTATTTGTAATAAGAATTCACAAATCTGTGGTCTACCGAGTAAATATGATATTAGAAGTGTGAAAGTTTCTTTTAGATTCTTTTATTAAAATTGGTGATAAATTACACATCAGTGAGAAAAGCATTTTATTAAACTACTAAACAATATAGTTTTATCTCAATTTTGTAATGTCAAGTATCTTCGTATAATAATAACACTAAATTCAAATCATTTCTGGTATTATGTCAGGTATGCAAACATTGTAATACACAAATTAAATTTATTCTTGAAGGAAAATTATATATATTTAGTTTATTAAACAGAGTTTATTTGTAATAAGAATTCACAAATCTGTGGCCTACCGAGTAAATATGATATTAGAAGGGTGAAAGTTTCTTTTAGATTCTTTTATTAAAACTGGTGATGAATTACATATCACTGCGAAAAGCATTTTATTATACTACTAAACAATATAGTTTTATCTCTATTTTGTAATGTCAAGTATCTTCGTATAATAATAACACCAAATTCAAATCTGAGGTATTATGTCAGGTATGCAAACATAGTAATGCACAAATTAAATTTATTCTTGAAAGAAAATTATATATATTTAGTTTATTAAACAGAGTTTATTTGTAATAAGAATTCACAAATCTGTAGCCTACCGAGTAAATATGATATTAGAAGGGTGAAAGTTTCTTTTAGATTCTTTTATTAAAACTGGTGATGAATTACATATCACTGCGAAAAGCATTTTATTATACTACTAAACAATATAGTTTTATCTCTATTTTGTAATGTCAAGTATCTTCGTATAATAATAACACCAAATTCAAATCTGAGGTATTATGTCAGGTATGCAAACATAGTAATGCACAAATTAAAATTATTCTTGAAGGAATATTCATATCTCTTCAAATTTAATTGCAATGAAGCAATTTTTAATTTTAATTTAATTTTACGCTGAAAACTTTAAAAGTTCAGAGCTAATAATTTTAAAAATAAATAATTTTATAATAATTTTAAATATTTTAAATTACTTAAATAACTTAAATAATTTTAAAATTTTAAATTTTTGAATAATTTAACTAATTTAAATAATTTAAATAATTTTAAATTTTAAAAGTATAAATACATGTTCCTATTAATATAAATGATTTATGCAAACCTGTTTTGGGGTGTTTTTTTGGCGTTTTGTTCATTTAAAATGTGACAAAGATTTGATTTAATTAAAAAATTAATTCAATTAAAGCATTTAATGAAAAATAATGTTCTTGTTATTCAAAACACAAAGTAATAGTTACAAAAAGTTAATTTAAATATCAAAAGGTCTCATTTATATTATTTTTACGTTACTATTAAAACTATTAAAGTTAAAGTTGTAATTTTGTTAAATATTTGTATGAGTTAATTCCCCTAAGAGGGGAGGGGGTACGTGCCAAATGTTTTCTATGAGGAGGAGTTCATGGACAAAAAAATTTGTGAACCACTGCCCTAGAGATATGGCGACCAGCTTACGTGCTTAAACTGAACACTAATTAGTCCAGCCCCTGGATGCACACATAAATTAGATTTTCATATTATAAAAGTTGATTATCAACAAATTTTCATAAAAATTACAATTCTAAAATTTACTACAAAACGTAACCCATCTTTAAATATATTTCCTTTTTCTCAGTAAGTGCATTCATTTTATTTAAAAAATATTATTATATAAAGCAAACATAAATAACTTTTATATAATTAGAATCTCATGAATCTTAAGAAAACTCTTTCAAAAAGATATAGTACGACGTGCGACGAATAAGAGAGGGAAGATTTCGGGGGAAGAGAGTGAGCTGCTCCCAGTTTTCCGAGAAAAACTGCAGTGGCTCTTTGTAGAGATCTGACGTAGCTGCGGTAGCTCAGTCGGCAAAGGCAACTCTCTTGTAACTGGAGGGTTGCGGGTTTGGAGCCTGAGGCAGCTTAAAATCCACCGTGTTCCTTAAAGTTGACTGGAGCATGTAAAATATGTTAATGGTCACAATGTCCTCCAAGTTCTCAATCAATACCTCTGAGGGTGGCAGGCCAAGTCTAAAGGTCTTATGCTTGGCCCCTGCTTCAAAATTACGAAGACTCACTTGAGCCTCACTTGAGACTTACTTTTACCCTTGAGGTGCTCGTAAAACGAAAGCCCTCTTTGCCTTTATACGAGTAGCCTTCGGCTAAATCGTGCTTGGTTTGACCAAGTGACATAAGATGACATAAAACAAGAACAAGTGGTCTAACTGGACATGAATGTTTACAAGGCCATCTCTACCCAGTTGGGGTGGTGGATTACCTGACTGTGCTTTATATGTTGTAGTCATCCAACGACTTTTGAACATTTAATCTATTGTATTGCACTTTCTCAGTATCAAGACATTGTTAAAAAAGTATTGAAGAGCCCGTGAACTAATGGCTTAGGGGCTAATTGTTCGGCACTTGTAAAATAAGTAAAAAAAGAATCTCGTGACAGAAGTGGTAACTTTCATTAAGCGAACTGGAGTTTTATTTTTTGATGGATCGAAAAAAGTCTGTTATAATAAATATTTTTTGGTCAGAAGAAATTTGTTCCTGTAATAGATAACCAAGAGAAGTCTGAGTTATTTATACATAAAATTAAAAATTTAGTAAAAATACGTTTTGCCTGAAACTTGAAAATAAGCCATTCTTGCAGGATGTAGAAATAGGAATGTATATATTGCATATATGAGTTTATTATTCTTAAATGAATCAATATAAAAAATAGCTGGGGTGTAGTAAGAAAGCAATTCCATATTGGGATGGGGGTGAGTTATCCACCTTAAGCTCGTATATCAAAATTAACAGAGTAATTCTTACATTTATAATAGAAATTTTTCAGCAATCTTTATGGGGGAGGGTTTACAACTCTCACATTCCGCCTTTTGCTGCGGCACTAATTATTAATAAGAGCATTATGATGTTAAGATAATTCAATATCGTTATATAGTGAAAGAAAAGAAAATACCTGGTAAATTAATTTGTTGAAAATTATCGCTTAGTTACTGTAACAAAATATTCTGATTTTGCAAAATTTAAGTCCTTTGATGATGTAATTAATTTGTGGTACATTATAGTGCTATTGGGTTACATCATTAAACCATGACATGTGCTTTACTGAACTCCGAAGGCAACAGGTGTGCAGAAATAGACAATAATTTTGATTTTTAATTTAGTCTTTTTAAAGTGGAAAGGTAATCTTTAATATCTCGCTCAAGGTGGTAATATATAAATTTTCTTTATTTAGAGTATTTTGCAGTTGAAACTTATCAGCGGATAGGAGTCAAAACTGGTTAAGTACTATAAACTACATGCGTGTAAGTAATCTAATAAAAAAAGTTGGTTTGAAGTGCAAAATTAAACAATAATTTTACTTTTTAATTTAATCCCCTTAATGTCCGATCTTTAACATCTTATTTAATGTTACTATAAGTAAACCTCCCTTATAATGTTATTTTCCCTTAGAGTGTTATGAAGTTGAAAATGTTCAGCGGATAGACGTCGAAACTAGTATAAGAACTATAGACTAAATATGCTTAAGGAATTTAATAAAAAAATGCTAGTTTAAGGTGCCAGAGTAAACATTAAATTTACTTTTTAACTTAGTCCCTTTAAAGTGGAAAGGGGACTTTAAATATTTCATTCAAGGTATTTATAAACAAGCTACCTTTATTTAGAGTATTCTGCAACTGAAAGTGTTCAGAGAGACGCCGAAACTGTTATTATAAGTATTAACCCTTTGACGGGTAGTGGTTTTGCAGTGAAACCACCTGTTAATACTTTTTTCTCTTCTTTTTAAAAACATAGGAAGGATTTTTTCGATTTTCTATGTTATCGACTCTGATGTAGCAATAGATAATAGAATTTTGCATAGTTTATTTTTCTCTTTGAAATATATTAGTTTAAAATTGCTTTACATGAAAAATCTCGAATTTGATTTTTCTCCTTATGACTTCAAATAAAAATACCTACCCAAAGTAACAATGAAAAATTCCGTAGTTATCTATTTATTACATCATTTTTATGATAACTATACATTGTTCTTCCGATATAATTAATATTAAGAAAGTCTTATTTCCATACTGTACAGGGGAAGGGTTCCACAATTACTCCTTTCCTCTTAAAAAAAAAAAATTCAGTTACCAAAGAAATGTAAAATTTGTTTTCATATGTTCCCTATTTATAAGGCTCACAGACAACGTTTATAACCTAATACCGTTAAATTTTTAATCGTGACCTTTAAAGGGTTAAACGCTATATATTTACTATACGAAACTTATAAGAACTGCCGTACGGAATCTTATAAAAACATTAGTTTGAAGTGATTAGATAGTGAATGCTGTGCATCACAATACTAGAAATTCTACACAGGAAATAACTGACTATACGATTCCACTTATGTCAAATACAATTTATATAAAATAATTAAGTAAAAATTTATGCAAATAATTATAAAAAATAATTATTCTAATCTGTACAATATTTTAACATTTTTTATTATTGATTTTTAGTTTTACTCATTGAACTTTTAAATAATGTTAAAAAAATAGCATTCAGTTTGATGACAAAAATATTTTTTATAAACAATGTCTAGAAATGCATAAGAAATTTAGAAAAAATACTGTTTTAAAATAAATTTTTTAACATTTAGAGTAACAACTTATGTAAAAAACAGCTAGCTAGATAAATGATGTTAAAGTTAAAATAAAATGGAGATACAACTGTTGAAATATGTAATCGCACTCATACTTGGCGAATTGGCTGTTTATTATTGTTTAAGTTACAGCTTCTCTGACGTACGAGGTTTTCTTGAGTTGATCATTGTGGGCTTTCCTTGGTTGTGTTTGATTAGTTTTGTCATGTGACTGTAATTTGATTGGCTTGGCTCAGGATCTTTATAAAACTATAAAAGCCCAATGTACCTCGTATTTTTGTATTATCATTTTTATCATCTTTACTATTTTTGTTATTTTGGTGTCTTTAATAAAAGATGTTTTGTGATCCGCGGCTTTTCATTATGCTTCAACAATATTAAAAGTTTTTACAATGTTACAACAGTTCTCTGTTTTCCCTATTACCGATGTTTCTCCATATTACATAGTCAGGGGCGTAGCGAGAAATATTCCACGATTTCTAGATCTTCAAATTGTATCTTAAAATGTTCAAAAATAAAAAGAAGTATACGAAACACACTGAGTGCTTTGGGGATAAAAAATAATTTTACTTCTAGTCTTGTATTGATTTTTTACGGTTTTTTTTGTTCTTATAAATATAATAACTATTAAAAATAGTGTTTATACTGAGTTTAAAAGTTTTTAAAATTAATATAAAATACTATATATTTTAGAACACAGAAAAAGTCCTAAATAAAATTTATTACTTAAAAAGTTCAGAATTTTCAAGCTGTCATTATTCTTGATAAAAATGAAATTTAACTGTTTTCTATAACTTGGAAATTTAATTAGGTATTTTGTTTCTATTGCTAGAGGAAAATATGAAGAAAAATATAAAGATGTTTAGAACAAAAAATGGAAGAAAGGTAATCTTCATTTATAAAGCTGGACTTCGTTCAAATCATCTTTTTGAAGACATATCCGTTGAAAATTTTTACGAAAAGCAATATTTTAAATACCAGTTTTCTAACTACCAGAATAAAATAGAAATAAAATCTTGAATCACATGCACCATTAAATAGATATTTAAAAGTTCTGTAAAATAATAAAAAAAACACTTGGTAGTTTTAAGATCTTATTTCAGATGGAAAAACTAAAAGCCTCTTTTAGTTTATCATACGTATATTCTGCTAGGTTATTCACATTCATGATCGATTACTTTTTTAATACTTTGCTTTCGAAATCGACGTCAGAAATACATGTTCATTCAAGTAGAAATTTTTGTAGAAATTCCGTATATGTGTGTGGTCATAAACTTTATTCCAAAATGCTAATACTTTTGAAATTCTTGACATAACCAATATTCGTATAAGGTAAAAAAAACTTTTTAAAGAATGAATACAAACTTTCTAATTTTTTTTGGTTCTGTAATAATAAAAAAAATTGCAATGGAAGTTTATACTTAAATGGTTGGTATTGCAGAAAATGGGGTTTTAATGGGATCTAGTAATGATATTTTTCAAAATAGTTTTGTTTGAGAAAGATTAAATAAAATTATTTATGAAGAAAATCTTAATATATAGCTTTATTCTAGAATCTGATAGGTTTAGAGCAAGAGTATTTAACAGAACCAAAAGAAATATAATTTAATTATTTTATTTTACAAGTGCAATGAAAAAAATCCAATCCTCTTACCATTCTATAGTATAGAAATTTTGTGGATCATAATCTCCTTTTAGTACTTTTTTAAAAATGATCCTCCTAAAGTGAGCTTATTTTATTTATATGCATTTATTCAATGGAAAATTGTATTTAGAATTTTTTTATAAATTTAAACTTCATTTATTTGTTCCATATCTCTATTATAAAGCAAAACTTATATCTCGTCCATTTTGAGAAATATACTGTTTTAAGACGAATAAATTATTTAATAGTTTGAAATGTAATAACGCCGTCTGAAGACCGGAGTAGAATAGTCCCAACGTAGTCTAAAGGTGACTAAAATAGGTTCTCAGTGTCCAGGGGTATAGTAGGACACCCTAGTTTCCTTTTATAAATATGGAGCCTGGCACTGCAGATTTGGGGTTGGGTGCAGACTGTCAACTCTGCCCTGTAGAAACTAGTTGTTGAGAATTCAAAAGAAGAAATTACCCGGATAACCTACAATAAACGATCTGGTAAATAGGAAACTCAGAACCAAAGAGAGTGCTGCCTGGTAGCGTATTCTGGAGAAGGGTAGGGCCCATTCAGGGTCGACATGTCACTGAAGAAGAGGAAGAAATGCAATGTAGTTTAACTCCATTGCGCTTAAGATAAACCTGTCAGAAGAAATACGAAATTTGGTTCTTAACAAACGAAAAATTAACGAGTCGCCCTTAAAGCTTTTGATAGTAATATTAAAATTCATACAGCAAACGTCTTCAACCTGGGTTTCACGAAATCCTAAGTTCTCTGGAATTTTAACAGGGGTTCTGCAAGTGATCAATATTTCCTTGGTCAAAGTGCTAAAATTTTATTAAAATATTTATTTCTATGAAAGATTAAATTCTTTTGACATATTTATATTATCTAACATAGGGGCAAAATGTTTTACATAAAAAAAATTGTTCCTAAAAATGAGCTTTTATCTATGGCTGTTATTTTCCAGTAAATTACCAATAAGTTTTTCTGAAATTTATATTCCAAATCTTGATAATAATATTAAAACTCATACAGCAAATGTCTTCAACCTGGGTTTCGTGGAAACCTAGAGTTCTCTGGAGCTAGAGTTCTGCAAGTGATCAATATTTGCTTGGTCAAAGTGCTAAAATTTTATTAAAATATTTATCAAATGCTATTATTTTCCAGTGGATTACCAATAGTGGTTTTCCTGAAATTTCAAATCTAGATATTAAAAAGCATACAGCAAATATCTTTAACCTGGGTTTTGCCGAAACCTAGAGTTCCCTAGAACTTGACAGGGGTTCTGCAAGTGATTAATATATGTTTGGTCAAAGTGCTAAAATTTTATTAAAATATTTATTCCTACGAAAGATCAAATTCTTTTGATATATTAATATGATCTTACATAGAGGCAAAATGGATTATATTACAGAAATAAAAATTTTCCCTAAAAATGTGTCTTTATCTACGGCTATTATTTTGCCAGTGGATTACCAATAAGTTTTCCTGAAATTTAAATTCCAAATGTAATAAATTTAACACTGCAGGACAATAGTGTTGTTTTTTTAAATTTATTTCTGATAGCTCAAATTTATTTCTTTTTCAAAATGCACCCTCCACATTACTTTTATTCATTTTCTAACAAATGTGTTAAATTTCTTTTGTACACTGTATTACAATAATATATATAAATTTTAGAAAATGCAATTTTTTACATATTATTAACTGTCACATTATGTTTTGTAGATACTAAAATGGAAAACTATAAAGATTTTTTTCAAAATTTCTTATTTAATGGTTTTACTTATAATTTAGAAGAACAATTTTTAATACCGAATTGATATACAAATAATTTTTTTATAATATGGCACACGTTTGAAGCATTAATTTTTTTAAATTCATATTTTGTTCTTGAATTCAACTTATGTATTTTCTAAATACATACATATCAGTATTGGGGTAAAATATATGAGGGATTAAATAGACACCTATTCTCAAAAACATGAGTTTTAATTTAAAAAAAAACTTTTACAGAAATTCTCAAATCCATCAATAATGCTCTTTAGCCCTATTAAGCTTACACAACATCAATTAAAAAATATGTCTCAAAAATATTTATTTCTCCTTTTAATTCAAGAAGTACACTAAATTTTAAGTAAAACCTTTTTTATTTTATTTGCAACACATTCTTGTAAAATAAAATTGGATCGTCTTTATATTTCCCAAATAAACTAACAAAAACGAATTTACCCGACATTGTGGATTTCTGTCCTGTCTTTCATTCAACAAATTGATTTTAAATTTTCTTTCCTTTTATCTCTGGAAGAATAGGGAGACTAAAATAAAACCCTTAATTTAATATCTCTCGAGAAAGCTTTGAGTTTTGCGATTATTATCCTATCTAGCTTTTGTGATCGCGGTTGCAGTTTCTCGGTAGTTTTAGAAATAAAGAAGCTTTCTATTCTCTTGAGCCAAAGTTAGTTATTGACTTAAATTATAAACCGACTATCTAAGCTGGGGGATCGTCTCGAGAGGTAACTTACACAAATGTTTTATTTTCTTTACGGTTACAGGTAGCAGAATGTCTAGATTTGTTTCAGGTACATGGTAAGTAAGAAATAATTTTTTTTTGTATCAACTTCGAAGCATTGAAGGAAAAATATTTATTTAAAATACTCTTGGTTAAAGAGTCGGTAGTGCAAAATTACGGAATATTATCTGTAACTTTATTAAAAATATTTAAAGTTAGTTATTGACCTAAATTATAAACCGACTATCTAAGCTGGGGGATCGTCTTGAGAGGTAACTAAGACAAATGTTTTATTTTCCTTACTCATACAGGTAGCAAAATGTCTAGATTTGTCTCTGATACAGGGTAAATAAGGAATAAGATATTTTGTACCAATTTCGAAGCATTGAAAGAAAAATATTAATTTAAAATACTTTTGGTTAAAGAGTCGGTAGTGCAAAATTACGGAATATTATCTGTAACTTTATTAAAAATATTTAAAGTTAGTTATTGACTTAAATTATAAACCGACTACCTAAGGTGGTGGATTCGTCTCGAAAGGTAACTTAGACAAATGTTTTATTTTTCTTACACATACAGGTAACAGAATGTCTAGATTTGTTTCTGGTACATGGTAAATATATAGTAAGAAATAAATTTTTTTTTGTACCAACTTCGAAGCTTTGATAGAAAAATATTAGTTTAAAATACTTTTGGTTAAAGAGTCGGTGTGCAAAATTGCAGAATATTATCGGTAACTTTATTAAAAATATTTAAAAAATATTTAATTTTATCTAGTAATCTTTTATACTTAATTTTCTTTCGTAGTTCTGTGAAAAAACAGGCAAAATTAAAGAATTTTGAAAGGCTACCTGTGGAATTATTCATGTGCAAATAATGAAAAAAATATAAAGAGATTTTAATAATACTTTCTTAATAATCTTATTAATTAGGTGGAATGTCAGTTTTAATTTTTAAAGGCATATACAGGGTGTTTAAAAATGACAGGTACATTTGAAAAATCAATAAAAACCAAAGTTCAGTGAAATAAATAAACAGTTTGTTGCAATTTTCTTGGGACAACAGTAAATTTTCAGGCACATAAGCTTTCAAAAATAGTTACAATTTTCAGCAACAGATGACGCTGCAAGCGATTTGAAAGCTACAGAAGAAAATGCGCAAATCTGTAAGTCATCTTTCTGCTGTAAGCGTATGCTGTTCACAGATTGCAAGTTTGCTGTTAAAAAATAGTTTATTCCTTAGAACAGAACAATGCCTGGCCTGAGACGTTTACACGGGTTTCTGAAAATTTCGTTCTGAGACTACGCCATATTATTGCTGCGCATGGTGAATATGTGGAAAATATAATAAATTTTTTAGTTTTGCAACGCCATCTGTTGTGAAATAATGTGACTAATTTTGAAAGTTTGCCTGAAAATTTACTGTTGTCCCAAGCATATTGCAAAAAACGGTGTATTTCTATAGCTGCTCGTTTAGTTTTTATTGATATTTCAAGTCTACTGGTCATTTTTGAAACAACCTGCAAGATAATAAGTTTTGTTGTACGGGTTAAATAGAAAATATTTTAAATTTATCAAAATTTAGTTTGGAAATGGACATGAGGTTTCTTAAATTCTTCTTAGAACTTATATCTCAATTTTAAATAAGCAAATGTGTGAAAAAAATTCACAGCTATATAATTATATTTTTTCCATTAAATATTTTTAAACGCAAGAATTGCCTTAAATTAACAGTTAATGGTTACTTAGTTTAATTATATAAAATTTAATCTTTTGATTTAAAAAAAAATATGAATGTTTATTCTCTTACACTAGAAAAAATAGCTCCACGAAAAGAATTTCCCCCAACATTGTACATTTCGATTATTTATTTCATTTAGAAAATTTATTAATTTTTTTTTCGGGAAGAAAAAGAGAATGGAATAAATGCCTTAATTTAATATCTCTCGAGGAATCTTTGAGTTTCATTACACTATCTAATTTCTACGATCATTGCTGTAGCTTCTAAATAGATTAAGAAAGAATGAAACTTTCTCTTATGCAAAAGTTACAAAGCGACTACTTTAATCTCTCGATTAAAGTAGACGTTTTATTGGGTGTAGCTTAAACAAAGTTTTGTTTCCCTTGGGTATACAGGTATGAGAGTGTTTAGAAATGTTTTCTGTAGAAATATATATGTAGAAAGTTTGTTTCAAACTTACAAGCATTGAAAGTTAAAAAGGATCTCAAAGCTTTTCCGATGAAACGGTCGATGATATTCAATTGCAAAAACTGTTGTTATTTACAGTATCGTTTTTGAGACAGATTAGAAACCTATTCATCTAAAATAAAAATATAAACAATTTTTTTCATCACGAATAAACCACCAAAAATAATTAATACAGATTTACGGTTTAATGTTGTTTTTATTATCTAGCAAAGATTTTTTTAAAATTTCCTTTTACTTTTATTGTGGAGAGAAAAAAGAGGTTGGAGTAAATGCTTAATTTAGTATCTCACTAGAAACCTTTGAGTTTTATTATAAAGTGGACTCCTCTTAATGTGATTGCGGTTAATGTTATCAATCCTTTATTGTTATCGAAACACTTGGTCCCGATTTTCTCTATTCATTTGTATATTAAAATTATCGCTTTATGTGATCGTTACATTGGTTAATGTTACCTCATTTTAACTAGCAAAGGAATATTCACAATGTATTCAGAAGGGACCCATTCTTTTCTTTACTTTCGCTGTTATTTGAATTTCCGAGAATTCTCCATTTTCCACCTAGGGAAATGGGGAATGAACAAAAGAGTGGGTTATTACACGTTTCTGGAATTTTTCAGAAATGCACACATCCTGCTGATGGTTCAGTGGTTGTCAAATAATCAGAAGACAATACATTCTTATCGGAACTGAGAAAGAACGTATTCACATTTTATGCCCTGCTCACTTACATGCAGCTTGTCGATATGGAAACCAGAAAGCAAAATGATTTAACTTTAAAAGAAAAGATCAAAATTTTGATATATTGATGGAACTAATGTGATTGATGGAGAATCTCTTGATATTGAGCCACCTCCTGCAAGTGCTGAAATAAAAAATGCATATACGCTCACCTAGTACAACACCGCTCGGATGACTTTAAAAAACATTATGACTGCGAACAATTTATCAATAAGATTCTTAGAAAAAACTGTAGACTGTCAATAATTGATCATTTTTGTATTATGTATACAATTCTTATGTTTTAAAGGATAATATACAGTACTTAAATATAAGGTGAGTTTTTCATTTTATTTTGAAATTTATTTTCTGTGTTGGGGGGGGTAAATTTATCTAATTTTGCATATTGTTTATTGTTATCAATCGGTTATTGCTATTAAAATCACGGTGTCCCAAACTGATCACATTAAGCAGAGTCCACAATACTATCTAATTTTTACGATCATTATTATATCTTCTAAACAGATTAAGAAAGAATGAAATTTTCTCTTATACTAAAGTTGTCAACTTCCATCACAAAACAACTACTTTAAACGAGAGATTAAAGTAGTTGTTGTATTGGGGATAACTTAAACAAAGTTTTTTGTTTCCTTAAGTATACAAGTATGAGATTGTCTAGATTTATTTTTGGTACACATACATACATAAAATGTTTATCAAACTTACAAGCACTGAAACTAAAATATAATCTCAAATTTTCTTGTGAAAAAGACGATGATATTCAATTTCAAAAACTAATGGTAGTTACAGTATCGCTTTTGAGACAGATTAGAAACCTATTCGTCCAAAAATATACATAATATAAACATTTTTTTTTTGCATCACAAATGAATCACCAAAAGATAATTAATACAGCTTTGCAGATTAATGTAAATTTTATTACATAGCGAAAGGTTTTAAATTTTCAATAATACAATCTAGTTTCTGTGAACAACACCATTGTACCTTCTGAATACTTTGAAAAATACCCAACTTTCTCTTATATAAAAGTTATTAACTTAATGTCGTGTAGTCCTCTTTTAAATTTGAGTATCAACCTGTGATCAAATGTATAGTGGTGATTTATTTTTAATTGCGTTGTGTTAAGTATTTTTGTACTAAATTTAACCACAGGTTTTGAGAAACTACATACATAAAAATGAAAATAAACTAACAGCTAAATTGACATCAACCGAGACTAGCTTAATATTAAAAAAAAAGTAAATTTATTATAATGTATATACATCTATTTACATACAAAACTGATGCTAATTTTCATAAAATAAGCTTTATCAACATCTTCTAAATTATTTCTGACAAATGTTTTATATACTTAAGTAATTTTGTAAATATATAGAGGACCTAATCTCAATTTCAAAAATGTATGTAAATTTGGGGTATCTTTGTGGGTCTAAAATGTTGGGTCCGGAACTCTTCTGGTTGAAGGGTATCTATTTAGCTGTTAGTTTATTTTCATTTTTATGTCTGTAGTTTCTCAGAACCTGTGGTTAAATTTAGTACAAAAATACTTAACACAACGCAATTAAAAGTAAATCACCACTATACATTTGATCACAGGTTGATACTCAAATATAAACGAGGACTACTCGACACTTAAATCCTAAAGCGATTACTTTCCAACCGCGAGATACACTTCGGCGAGTAATTTAAACAAAGATTTTATTCTCCTTAAGTATATCTGATAGATTGTCCAGATTAGCTTTTGGTACAAGTAGCAATATATGAATTTTTTTTATCTACAATTGCTGAAAGTAAAATATTAAGACAAAAGTTTTCCACTGACAGAGTCAGTGGTTTCTAAATGCTATAAATTGTTGGTAATTATAGAGAATATCACTTTTGAATT
Source organism: Pardosa pseudoannulata (assembly GCA_032207245.1). Taxonomy (NCBI): domain Eukaryota; kingdom Metazoa; phylum Arthropoda; class Arachnida; order Araneae; family Lycosidae; genus Pardosa; species Pardosa pseudoannulata. The sequence continues at coordinate 150,992,537 of CM063501.1, forward strand.
CCTTTTAACGGTGACGGAAATATAAAAAGTGCAGAATTATTCTCTATTACTTGTAGGGTTTTCTATGAAGGTAAACATAGTTTGATTGAGAATTTTATAAATACATTTTTGTGTATGGCTAGGATTTTAATTAGAGATAAAACTAAATAATTTTGTAGGTTTGACTCTTTCACCGTAGTGTGTAAATAATAAAAGGTAGAAAACAAAGAATTAAAAAATACTTTTTATTACAGCCTAATACGTAAGGATTGAATGACCGTTTTGGTTATAAAATATATTTTAAGAAATTAAATATTTTTAATGTGAATTTTGAAATTCCTCTATAATATGAATTGTAGAATTTGGAAAATTTCCTTCACTGTTCTAATCCTTATAGGATGTTCATTGCATATCAAACTGAAACAGCAATATAAATAAAATATTTCTCCATAAATATTTATTTTGAAATATTTTAAGGCAAGAATTGCTTTAAAATGATAATCCATGGTTTCTTAATTTAATTACATAGATTAAACCCTATTCATCCAAAAACAAATACAGTTTTTTTTCATCGCAAATAAACCATTAAAAAATTTACCCATCTTTCTAGATTTCTGTTACATTTTTTTTCTCTGAGAAAAGCTATTTTAAAATTTCTTTTACTTTTAATCTTAGTAGAATAAAGAAAATGGAATAAATATATTAATTTGCTACCTCTTGAGACTTAACACCTGAATAGTTTCAGAAATAAAGGAACTTTCTTTTGTATAAATGTTATTGACTTAAATAATAAAGCAAATACTTCTGCCGAGAGACATGTCTCGGGGGGTAACTTATACAAAAGTTTCATCCTCCTTACAGGTATCAGATTGTTTAGACTTGTGTTTCGTACATGATAAGTTATGTATGAAGCATCTTTAACTTCTAAACACTAAAAGAAAACTATTAACTCAAAAACTTGAATGTGAATAAGTCGATGGTTTCCGATAAAAAATAGTTGTAATCATAGTATTTATTTTTGACAGAAATTAAAAACCTATTGATCTAATAAAATATATATAAACAACATTTGCATCACGAATAAACCACTAAAAACGAATTTAACCAACTTCGATGATTTTTGTTATTTTTATCATTAGAAAAGAGATTTAAAAATATCTTTACTTTTACCTTTGAGATAAAATAAGGAGATTGAAATAAATATTTTAATTTAATCTCCCTTGGAAAAACTTTTAGTATATTTTGACGCAAATTACAAACCTATCAATCTAATAAAATATTTTTAAATTGATTTTTGCATCACAAATAAACCACTAACAATGAATTTAACCAGCTTTGAGGATTTTTGTTATTTCTATCATTAGAAAAGGGATTTAAAAATATCTTTAATTTTACCTTTGAGATAAAATAAGGAGATTGGAATAAATGCTTTAATTTAGTCTCTCTTTGTAAAACTTTTAGTATATTTTGACACAAATTAAAACCTTATCAATCTAATAAAATATTTTTAAACTGCTTTTTGCTTCACAAATAAACCGCTAACAACGAATTTAAGCAGCTTTGAGGATTTTTGTTATTTCTATCATTAGAAAAGGGATTTAAAAATATCTTTACTTTTACTTTTGGGATAAAATAAGGAGATTGAAATAAATGCTTTAATTTGATATCTCTTGGCAAAACTTTTAGTTTGGCTATTATTATAGTACCTCATTTCTGCCATCCTTGTAGTAGCTTCTGAATATTTTCAGAAATAAAGAAACTTTCTGTTATATAAAAGCTAGTGACCTAAATTATAAAGTGACTATTTCAGCCGCGAGATACGCCTAAGGAGTAACTTCAACAAATGTTTTATTTTCTTTAGGTATACATGTAAAGGTTTGTTTAGATTTGCTTTTGGTACAAGAAGTAATAAAGGGAATTATTTTATCGAACTTTGAACAACATATTAACTTAATTTTCCGTTAATAGACTCAATGATATCTAACTACGAAAAATTGTTGGTAATTGTAGATAGTATAACTTTTAAATTCCTTTAACGTAGACGGGAATATAATAACACCAGAATTCTTCTCTATCATATGTGTTTTTTATATAAAAGTATATATAATTTTGTCGTGAATTCTACGAAATCTTTCCAATTCTGTATATAGTTCTGAGGTAACTGGAAACTCTTTACACTCCTCGGTGCAACAGCCCTTAGGAGACCAGGGCCTACGGTGCCAATATCCGTTTCCGAGACAGAGAGCACTGGTATGCCAATCATATGTTCCGGTTAGATGGTCAATCTTACGCGGAACCCCTAGTGTTTAGTTCTCAAACATGCTTGATCCTCAATTTGTCTACCCACTGAAAGGATGAAAGGCTGAGTCAACCGTGCCCAGTCCAGGGATTGAACCTTGCACCTGTGTCGTGGGAGCGCGAAACGCTACATCAACGCCACTGGGCTTCAAAAGCTGGAACCAATACATAATAATTCTGAAAGGTGAACGGAAGCATTATGATGAGTAAACGTTGAAAGATTAAAATAAATACATGGTTTCCGCGCACCTAGAAAGTCAGGGAAAGTCATGGAAAATCATGGATTTAGACAATGGATTAATTTTGTCATGGAAAGTCTTGATTTTTCAAGTAAAATGAGTAAAAGTCATGGAAAGTCATGGATCCGCTAAATTACTGATTAAAATATATGCATTGAATTGTTTAATTCTATTTTTACTTGTCATTTGGCTGAAGTTACTGAGTTTGGTATTTATCCTATTGACCCTATTGAAGTAAAATTTGTTCACCAAGGAAACTCAAAGCAAGAAAGCTTAATGGGTGGGTAAATGTATATTATTTTGGTTTTTTCTTAAATTTTAGATTAAAATTTTATTAATATAATAATAATTATTTTTGATAAAAATTAGTTAAGATTTTTGCACAAAATATAAGTTTATCTCTTGGGATATTGTATATAAACATTATAGGGTTATATTTGGCTATTATTCATGGTCATCTAGACAATACCAAAGTACCCTGAATTCAAATTGGAAACATTTTGATTGAAAAATTGCTATATGATTAAACTTATGTAGGTACAACAATTTATTTTTATGTATGTGAGTTTATTAACACTTATAAAGAAAGTTTATAGTTTTTTTATGATAAAATTCCTGTAATTTCTCTAAAAGCATATATTTTATTTGTATGTACATCAGAAGTTTTATTCATATATACTTTAACGAAAGCTTTTTAAAGTCATGGAAAATGATCTGCTAAATCAGGGAAAGTCATGAAAAGTCATGGATTTGAAAAATTGTATTTGGGCAGATACCCTGAAAATAGATATTTTTTAAAAATAGTTTTATAATTTTATAACAAAAATTAAATTAAAAAAAATAATTCAAGACGGATTGATAGACAGATTTTGTTGCAAAATAAATAGTAAAAAAATAATATTTTCATGGTATGAGTTGCATATAAAATATAATTTAAACTATATCCTAATCTATATTTTACTTTGGTGAGTGACTTGTAGGCGTACTAGAATTTTCTAAAAACGTATGTTTTATTTTTTAAATAGGGTAAATTCACATAAAAATCAGAACTCTTTTCTGTAATGAATTTTTAAGTTGAAAACTTCCCTTAATTCCTCAAATATACATAGGATGTTCTTTACATACTATACACTCAGAGTATTTCTCCATAAATATTTTTTAATGTTATTAAAATAAGAACGGCGTTAAATTTACAGGTTGTTGTCAGTAACTATACAGAATTAAAACCCATTTATCTAAATAAATTTTTTTTGTGTCACGAACTGATAAAAACCGACTTATCTACTTTTATGAATATCTCTTATTTTTTTTCTCTCTTAGCAAAAATTTAAAAAAATTTCTTTTTCTTTAATTGTGGAGAGATAAAGGGATTGGAATAAATGTCTTAATTTAATATATCTCTAGGAAAGCTTTAGATTTTCCGATTACTATCTTGATTATACTATCATGTTTCTACAGTGGCGGTTGTAGATACTCGATAGGAACAGTTTAAGAAATAAGGAAACTTTCCATTCTCTTGTTCCACATTATTGATTTAAATCCTAAAGCGATTTCAGCTAGGATATATGTCTTGGGGGACAAATTTAAATAAGGTTTTATTTTCTCAATGTATACAAGTAAAAGTTTGTTTGATTTGTGTTTGGCAGAAGGAAAAAAATTCAAAAAGTTTTTTTTCAAAGAATTGCATTGATGAACACTGAATAGAGAATATTAACCAAAAAAGCTTTTGGAGGAGAAGTCAAAGATATCAAATTGCAAAACATTGTTCGTAATTACAGTATGTTTTTTTAAATTCTTTCAACATAAGACTTTTACCAAAATTCAGAGATTTTTTTGTATAAGCTCTGTTATGTACTATAAAGGTAAAAAAATTGATTGCAGGTTTTAGAAAAATATATTTTCAATAATCATAAATAAGATCAAATTAGGGAAACACTGTAAATAATTTAAAAAAGATTTTTTGTGGCGTTATGGAGTCTAAATATTAAAAATTAAAAAAGATGATTTGAATAATAGCTCTATGCATAAGATTGGATTGCCATTTGGTTGATTTAAATTAAATATTACTTTTAATATGCATTGCGTATAGAAAATTTATAAGTTCATAACGAAAATTCATACTTCGGTAGAAATTTATAGGTTTCCTAGAATTTCTTAAATACCCTTATTTCGTAGTTAAATAGAGCAAATATGTGAAAGAAAACACTGTAAATCTAATCTGCAAAATTAAATTTTAAATCTCCAAAACTAAATTAAAATATTTCTTTTTATTTCTCATGTATGACATACTATACAAATAAAACAGCAAGAAATTAAAAATTTACCTTAATAATGCTTATTTAATTTAATAACTTAAGAACTAGATTATATTTATTGTTAAAGGTTTCTTAACCGCTTAACGTGCACGCTCGAGTTAACTCGAGCGGGCTAAACTGGCCAAACTGTGAACATATGAGATAATTCGAGAGGCGTTGTACTTTATGTTGCTATAATTTTTCACACTCGACATTTGAAAATAACAATGATAACTCAAAAAACAAACAAACAAAAAAAAACAATCGTTTTATTGATATTTATCATTTATATGGGTTTGTAAGTTACAGCACTTACTTATTCAGGAATATAATACATATTTTTTTCAAATAAAAAATGTATAAAATTTTTTTTCAAAATAATAATGTTTATTCTGAAAAGAGAATTCGAAAAGAAAGATAAAAAAATGTAAATGTACAAGGAAAATTACAAAAGTCGACTATTTTCAGCAATATAATCAAAATCAAAAATTGCAATAAAAATTTTGATTATTTTTGTATTTTTGTATTTTTTTCTAAATTGTGTTTCTTACATTAAAAAATTGGTTATTTTGGCCGGCCTTAAAAAAAAACTGTGTATTAACTCTCTCGCTGTGCATCCCGCGATTTCCACGGGCACATAGATGTACCAAAATTTCTGCAAACTGCGATTTCCGCGGGCATGCATTTTAGCCGTCTATTTAACTATGCAACCCGCTCTTTCCCCGTTTATTCTTTCATTTTGACTTTACTGTGATTTTTAATTGTTTATTTAGCTTTAAACTAGCAGATGGCTTTAATTGTCCACATTTCTCCGAAATATAGAATAATTTTTTGTAGCATATTGAGCGCGCTGTTAATAGCTGAAAGATGTCTGGCAGGAAGCGTTTCGCGAGTGATATAACCTATACTCCTGACGATATTTCCGCCACTGATAGCACTTCTGACTATGATTTCAAGTATATTGAAGATAGTTATAGCGGAGTTATTTCTCGGATTTCTTTGCGGATAGTGATGAATATAGAAATTCATTTTCTATTTAAAATGTTCGACATTGGTGCAAAATTGATATGCAAAATATTCGTTGTCCTATTTATAGGACAGCCAATTACATAAAAATTAAAAATATTTTTTCAAAATTTTGGTTTTATATACTTAGTTACACCATATTAATGATATGGATTAAGTTTTAATAAGTTTTCTATATATATATATATATATATATATATATATATATATATATATATATATATATATATATATATATATAATGTATATGTTGTGTGTATTCATTTGAGTACCTTTTTATTCATTTGAGTACAAGTATGTAAATTCAGATTGATTCATTTAATTATTTATCTATCTTCATGAATTTGTGAGCTAAAAAACGAAAAATATTTAGCCATGGACACTGACTTTTACAGATTTTTTTTAATTGACTATGTATTTAATACTTATCTTTTCAAAACATTTTTTTAAATCTATACTTGAACGAAAGTGATAAATATATAATTTTATGGATTTTATTTTTTTAAACCTTTAATATATCTATTTTTATCTCTATTGATTTTATCTTTTAAGCACATTTAAATTACAATAATTTGATATTTATGTTGCCCCTCGGGTACGTAAGACCACACACAACAATGGGAAAAAATGGGTTAGAAACTCTTGAGAATAGTATATGCTATAAAATAAGGTTTATTTTGATCCCTTTACCCCGATTTCTAAGATGCTTTGAGGGAAAAATTGAATTTTGGTTTGATAAAGGTGTGTAGAGGGTTAGAAAAAGCAAGAAAACTCTTTATAAGTTTACAGAAAATTTCTTTTAGTTGATCGTTAAAAGAACAATGTCTTTGATTCTTTCGCGTCTGATATCAAGTTTTTTAATATATTAGTTTATTACACTGCTGAGGTAGACGGAGAAAAACATTACTTTTATTTTGTACAATTTCAGAAATGGAAGATAGATCAATATACTCGGTTCACTTACATCATACTTTTTTTTTAATTTAAAAGAATTTTATTCAAGGTATTGTTTGTATCTCTCTGGAGAGAGATGATAGATATGTTTGTTAGAAATTATCAACTTTATATTGTAGAGAGGTGATGATATTTTTTCTTTCATTTCACAGAGTGATTTTGCGGCTATTTATGAAAAGAAAAGAGTCAAAGAAGAAAATGTCCTAAACATTAAAAAGTTTTTATCTATTAGACGATGTCGCTCTACATTTTCTGTGAAATTATTCACTTATACATACGTATATTATATATATACATATATTATATATATGTAACATACGTGGCCTGCTATGTTTCGAGGATGCAACAGAGTCGAAGGGATGTAGTTGTCATCGATAAAGAATACGATTTTTCAGGAGAAGTTTTGTAGCATCTTTATTGAGCAAAGTACAGAGCAAAAATCCAACAAAGGATTATCGCACAGCCTTATATAACTTTGTGGACGCTACCCGTGTGAGAAAAGAATTTGTTAACTCTGCAAATTATAAGTGCTCTTAAGTTTAAAAATAGGTTGGCGGGTTAAGCTCGCCAACAGGAAGGAAACAAAAGAGTTTAACGCTGAAAGGCCACTAAAAAGATAATGAAATTGCGGATTTGGTGATTTTTTAATAGAGGAGTTAGTAATTTTAGTTTAGGATCAGAGTATTAAATTTTTACCTTACACACACACACACACACACACATAGATATACATACATATATGTGCATATACATACATACATACATACATATATATATATATATATATATATATATATATATATATGTGTGTGTGTGTGTGTGTGTGTTTGTAATTAAAATGTGAAAGGCTAGAGCGATCGCATGATAAGGTGTGACAAGGGAACTGAATGGTAAAGTACTATCTTAGTTACTGGAAAACTTTACTACATTAATTCTGTCCTAAATTTTGTTGTTTTGTCTCAATATTAAAAAGATAAATAGTACGTCTCATTGCTGTTGGATCTGTCTTGTATTCAAGTGGTCCTTTCCCCATACCTATGCATATATATATATATGTACTTACACATTTATATATTATAGACTCACATACATATATATGTCTCTCTCTGTGTAAATTATCATTGTTATTTCCCCTAAAGGTTCTTTATAGTTCTAACAATTCACGTTATATATTTTATTCTTAACTTTTCAAATTGTATGAAGGTCATGAGTAGCTGACATTTCGTTTCTTACACAATGCTAAAAACCAACGCTTGAATTACTAATTTGTAAGTGTGCCATTTGTTTGCGCATGTTCTAAATCACATGTTGATTCCCCTAGAAAAAACCATGGGTGTTTCAAGTTTATACTTCATTGTGTGTATTTTTGTGAACAAAATGCTTTTCAACCACTAACCGCTGCCTTGAGCTTACTCCCATAAGGAGATAAGCCAAGTCATTAATGACTCTCGTGGCCGATGTTTTCACACAGCACCATACACGGTGATTTTTAAATACATAAAGATCTATTCTGCTCATCTCTAAATACGAGATGAAGGAAATAAAAGATTTTTATCCAGTACTCGTTGGTGCTGTGATGATAATATTGTACAGAAATCCTTGGCAATTAAAAATTCAATTTGAAAAGGATCTATCTATCTATCTATCTATCCATCTCTCTCTCTCTCTCTCTCTCTCTCTGTATATATATATATATATATATATATATATATATATATATATATATATATATATATATATATATATATATATATATATATATATGAACCATTAATTATAAAACTTCTTGACAAGGAAAAAGCTCAACAGCTAGCAGTTATAAAAATGCATTCGGGCTGACATTGAAGAGAACGGCACCAGTCTAATTGAAACTTTATTCCAGAGATGTTACAACTGACATCTTTTCTACTTAATGAAAGACAAGGGAAAAGCCACAAAATCACTCTGCTCGAACAGAGGTGCACCCAAGAGTGAGGACAGAAAGAATCTTCGCACGGAAAAAAACTTACTCAGCGAAGATTAAGATCATTAAAAACGTGAAACCATTTACAGGCGACAGCTGGAAAGTGTGCTGAATAGACAGAAAGTTTACATTTTTAAGATAGAAAACTTTGGGAAGAATTTTAAGTGGAAAACACTTCTTTGATTAAACTATTTAAAGGGTGGGGAAAAGATTTAAAGGAATTAGAATGGGAGAGAGGAGGTTTTTAAGGAAATATTAGACTTAAATAATTTTGATATATTACATACACACACACACACACACACACACACACACACACACATATATATATATATATATATATATATATATATATATATATATATATATATATATATATATATATATATATATATGTATATATCTATATACTATCCGTAAAATGTGATTGCGTATGAAAGTTTTTTAAATCAATTAAAACGCTGCAGTATTTAGTTCTCATACAGTCGGATATCAAACTGTAAATTTTACTTATTCTGTATTCCATAAAGAATCGAAATTAAAATGACGACTTTCTGTACTAAGATTTGGACAAAAACTCAATTGAAAAGAAATGAAAAATTTTAGATCACTTGGATTGACAAACTAAAAAAATGCAATCGTCATAGTAGAAATTAACATACAGAAAAATGGTAAGTGTATGAAAATACGTAGATAGATTTCTGTACTCGGAAATCAAGTAGCGCTTTGCCATTATGGTCATCTTTTGGCCATAACTTCTATCAGGAAAAGTAGTTATTATATTGCTACCTATAGTTAGTAAGTAAATGAATCAGAGAGCTGATTTAATGAGGAATCATTTAGTACTATGAAAGATCTACAATTATTTATTTAATTTGCATATGATATATATCTTATTTAAGAGGGTTAGAACTTTAATAGTGGCAACACAGCTGTAAATACTCCACACAATAAAACCAAAGAATGTCGCGTATACCACACGTAAGCTACATACCTACCTTACCTCTCAACAAAAAGACTCTTCCACCCTACGTCCTACGAATGCGGAGTGATGCAAAGAACTTCTTGTATTAGCTTGTGGTCTAAAGTAAGTATTATTAGGATGTTTTCAAAACAAGAACAACGAAAATGGATAAAAATTCAATGTTCCTGAGGTCGTACATCGCGACAATGTTATCTAGGGCTTCAAGAGGCTTGCGGAGAATCTGTATTGCCTTACAGAACTGAAGCAAGATGGGTAAAAGCCTTCAATGAAGGATGCGGAAATATGGCAGACATGCATCGGCCAGGTCGTCCTAGTGTCAGTGATGCAGAAGTGCATGCCGTTGCCTCATGAATGGACAGTTGTGACTGATTTGTTCGATCTATGAGACTGGGAAGTGCTTTACCATCCAACATACTCCCCAGGTCTAAGCAATTGTGACTTTATCTTACTTACTATGAGGAAGAAACTACTTTGGCGTTCGCTTCAGAACTGTTTCAGAGATTCTTGCGGTAATATACCGGTCCATTCGAGCTATCAATAGAATAGGTGCTGCTACAGGTGTTCTTCGACTTCCACATTGTTGGAAACGGATTATACACAATGATGGCGACTATATTAAAGACCTAAATAACATAGTGAATCGCTTTTGTATTCCACGTAAATAGTTGCCACTATTAAATTTCCAACCCTTGTATTTTTTTAGAACAATAATCATACCAAGTTAATTTTTTCATTCGGATTTTTCAGTGTTCTTATTAAATAAGTAATTACAGTTCTAAGGAACTCTAAGATTTCGAGAATTATATTTTTATTATAACAGATGAAAGAATGACAAAATCATTACAATTCTCCACATATTCCTCATTAAAATAAACTAAATATACTTTATATTGTGATATTACTATTACTGATTAAAAATTAAAGAAACCTTAAACCAATCAATACATTCTTTAACGTTAAGAAAAAAATTAACCATATGAAATAAATTTCTTTGTTAAAATCTTTGTGCAGGGTACAAAACTGTAAATTGAAGTTTCAAATAATTAGCGAAAACTCATGTAATTGAGTCAAGATTACAACGTAGTGACAGGTAAGGTCATGCGAAGGTGTTTAAAATCTATAAATACATTTTATAAAGCAAGAACGGAACTACTGACATATTTAAATGAATATTTTTCTAGAAGTAATCTTATTTAAATTCAGAAACAACTGAACTAATTACAGGAAAATTTAGATTTATATTAGCTACAGTTTGATATTGTAATAAGAATATTGAAAAAATGTCATTCAACATTCATGATAGTCCGTATGATACGATAAACATTTCTATTCTGTAATTTTGGATTAATTTATTGGATATATGTGTCAATGTTAAGCGAATTTCAAACACATATCACTCGATTGTTTTGTAAAAAAGTGCATTTATTAAAGGCCGATTGTTATATGAAGAATATTGCTTTTAAAGTTTTGCAGTAATTATCTGAGAAATTCTAAATGTATGCGAAAAATGCAAATGGATAAATGTGAGAAAAGAAAACAGTTGAAATGATAAAATAAGGTTAGTAAGAATTGCCATAGTTAAAAGCATACTAATTATTTGACATTATAGTTTAATTAAGTCTTATCAGCTGAGAGAAATGTGGCAGCAAAATCAATATTTTAAGTCAATTCTTAGCAATATTTAACTATTCTATGATTTCATAGAATAATAAAATATATCTAAGAATGAAAAGCAAAGAATTAGTTTTAATATGCATCAACCTATCAGGAATGTAATAATTATAAAAACCTATAATTCAATTATTATACTAATACTTTCTTTAACATTTTTTAGAAACTAAAACCCTTGCATACATTGTGCGGTTAAGAGGATTATTTTTTAAACTAAAAAGGCTATTTGATAACAGACTGTCTTGAATTTAACTTAAATTATAAAGCTCTTTTCTCTTAGAATTTTTTTCTATATAATTATTTAGGTCTTAACTTTATAAAAATTCCTAAAATTTTGCTATATAAAACAATATATTTTAAAAAAACTATGCACTATGTCCTCTCTAAAATTAATGTTATTAAAAACGCAGAGTTTGTTTTAAATAAATTTATAAATGCATTTAATATTTAAAAGAACTAAAACATTTTTACTAGTAAAAAAAGGAAACTTTTTTTTATTTATAATTTAATGTTTTCCACAAATCATAGTCATAACAATTAAGTTATATGATGCACTGTTTTGATATTATAAGTTGATAGCGAGTGTATGTAATTTTTTATGTTTTTTGTAGAAACTATTGTGACATTCAAACATACATACACCACTGTATTTCTGGAGGAGATAGCCAGGTATATAAATTAACCTTAAAGTGCTACACTTCATTATATATCACTATGTACATTATTTACATATACAGATATAAACTACTGGGAGAAAGTGTGATAGAGAGGGGGATACACAGCGAATTAGAGAGAGAAGGTTTTGGTTTGGTTTTGGAGTGCGACGATCTACTTTTTGCAACACGAGGGCTAATGAGATCGAGACCTACTGCTTAAAGCCGATTCCGAACTTCTACGGACATCCATGCCATAGTGGGATTCAAACCCCCGAACTCCGGATCCGAAGGCTAGCACCCTAACCATTCGTCCATCGTACGGCTAGAGAGAGAAGGAGGGAGACACAGAGATAGTGGGAAATTTAGTTTGGCAGGATTTCGTTATTCTTTTTCTGATCAAATATCAGGTATATTTCACACATTTGCACCTTTTATGTATTCAAAAATTTTAATTCCATACCAAAAACTTTCTGTTATAGAATACATGTCAAACTATTTTACTGCTCTCTGCTTTTAAATTTTGGTTTGGAGTGCTACATCCGACTGCTCTGCAACACGAGGGCTAAGGAGACCAGGACATATTGCTAAAAGAAAATTCAGGACAAAAAGCCTAGGAATGTCTAAGCCACTGTGGGATTCGAACCCACGAACTCCGATACCAAAGACCAGCACTCTAATCATTCAGCCATTGTTCGGCTGAGAAAGTGGGAGAGACAGACAGAGAGAGTGGCATGCTACTCCTTCATTCAGCCACATTTAAAAGAGCGCAAAATTTAAAAAATTAAAATGATTCACTTTTACAAAAAAAAAGCTGCAAGTAACATAAAATATCTCCAAATATAAACTTTAGAGTATGACATTTTAGCGTGCTTTTCCGTGAGAACAAGAACATTTAATGATGATATAAACAAATGTATACGAAACTTTATTTTTTTTGTGAGCATGTTACCCACTGCCAATGAATAAAAGAAAATTAATGAAAAAGGTTAGAGTGTATTATTCATTGTATTCGGGCTAAATTAATATTATCCTTATTGTTATGAGAATATTATTTCTTCACTGCTAATAAGGAAATTAAAGAAAATTGTCATCATTATGAGTATTTTATCAACCTTTATTGAATTGGAATAAAGAAATATTTGGAATATTTGTTATTTTCATGAATATGTAACTTGTTACTAATGAATAATATATAGTAATAAGTAGTTACTTTTTTCTGAGCATGTTACCTACTACCAATGAATAAAAGAAAATTAATGAAAAAGGTTAGAGTGTATTATTTATTTCATTGAGGGGCTAAATTAATATTATCCTTATTGTTATGAGAATATTATTTCTTCACTGCTAATAAGGAAATTAAAGAAAATTGTCATCATTATGAGTATTTTATCAACCTTTATTGAATTGGAATAAAGAAATATTTGGAATATTTGTTATTTTCATGAATATGTAACTTGTTACCAATGAATAATGTATAGTAATAAGTAGTTATTCTTTTCTGAGCATGTTACCTACTACCAATGAATAAAAGAAAATTAATGAAAAAGGTTAGAGTGTATTATTCATTGTATTCGGGCTAAATTAATATTATCCTTATTGTTATGAGAATATTATTTCTTCACTGCTAATAAGGAAATTAAAGAAAATTGTCATCATTATGAGTATTTTATCAACCTTTATTGAATTGGAATAAAGAAATATTTGGAATATTTGTTATTTTCATGAATATGTAACTTGTTACTAATGAATAATATATAGTAATAAGTAGTTACTTTTTTCTGAGCATTTTACCTACTACTATTGAATAAAAGAAAATTAATGAAAAAGGTTAGAGTGTATTATTTATTTTGTTGAGAGGCTAAATTAATATTATCCTTATTGTTATGAGAATATTATTTCTTCACTGTTAATAATGAAATTAAAGGAAATGGTCATCATTATGAGTATTTTATCCACCTTTTTTGGATTGGAATAAAGAAATATTAGGAATATTTGTTATTTTAATGAATATGTAACTTTTTATCACTGGAAAATGTATAGTAATAAGTAATTATTTTTTGTGATCATGTTACCTACTACCAATGAATAAAAGAAAATTAATGAAAAAGGTTAGAGTGTATTATTTATTTCAGGGGCTAAATTAATAACTCCTTATTGTTATGAGAATATTATTTCTTCACTGCTAATAATGAAATTAAAGAAAACTGTCATCATTATGAGTACTTTATTAACCTTTTTTTGAATTGGAATAAAGAAATATTAGGAATATTTGTACTTTTTATCAGTGGATAATGTTTAGTAATAAGTAATTACTTTTTGTGAGCATGTTTAATACTACCAAAGAATAAAAGAAAATTAATGAAAAAGGTTAGAGTGTATTATTTATTGTATTGGGGCTTAATTATTATTATCCTTATTGTTAAGAGAATATTATTTCTTCACTGCTAATAATAAAGTTAAAGGAAATTGTCATCGTTATGAATAATTTATCAACCATTTTTGTATTGGAATAAATAAATATGAGGAATATTTATTATTTTAATGAATATGTAATTTTTATCAATGGATAATGTATAGTAATAAGTGATACTGCATGAATTTATATTATTTTAGAGTCTAAATAATTTTACTAAAGACTGAGTTATAAGTATACAATTAACATATTGTATGCGGGACACGTACTAGTACGTTTTCTGACGATTGATATTGATCGCTGGTCACGTACTACTACGGGTTAGTGTAACAACATGGTTTGTTTGTGGGTACAAAAATAACGGCACATACATTAAAACGAAGCCGAATGTTCTTGTCTACTACATAAATTCTGAAAAAATTTAGACAAATAAAAATTAGTTTTTACATCAGTCGATGCGACTGATATCAAATTAAATAATTTTTTATCCATTGAGCTTTAACTGAAGAACTAAATTTACTCGCAAAACGCCAGCTTCCGGTACTATTCCGCTGCGAAATGTACTCACACACAGTGTGTTAAAATTTATATTATTTTCTATCGAGATTAGGTTCATTTAAAATTGAATATATTTTATAGGAATCCAGAATGAAATCCAGAATAGATGGACGATGAGCTTTATTTCACGTTTGATTTTTAGAAATAAATTTAGTAACTTCTAGAGAAAAACAGGTTGAAAAACTCACAAAAATCAGGGTTATGCAATTGAGAAATTTTCAACTAATGAAATTTTTTTCTTAATCATTCACTACAGGTATCCTCAATGAAGTTTTTATTTTAGTGTCTTTTGTTAATTTCGACAGTACAGGCTTGAGAAATTGGCGGAAATTGGTGTTATGTAATTAGGAGTCTGTGAAGAAATAGCTGGTTTAGAGCCAAGTGTCGCGGGAAATTCTAAAAATACATACCTTTAGAAAAAGAAACAAAGTTCTAGTACATTCAGGAGTCTCGATTTACAAATGCACTTAAACAATACTTATTTCACTTTTAGGTAATGACGACACTCATATTTATATAAGGCGTGTTCGTTTAGTAATATATTCTCTAAAAAGTAATACTTCATTTCTATGTCATGTTGTAATTGCTCCTTTTTTCTAGCCTTAATTCAAGGTTACACGTAATTACAACATTTTGAGTTTCGTGAATTCTTATGCAAATACTTCAGTGGTAGTTTCTTGACGTATGCATAATAGTTATGTTCATTTTCTATATATAAAAAAATGTTAAAAACAGTTTCCCGAAATCATGTATTTCTTCTTAATTGAATAAAAATAAATTTTTATTTCCAATAAGGAATTAATGACTAAATTTTCAAGTAATTTCTGTACTTTGAAAATCATGCATTTTTTTATTACAAAATTTCAGAAAGTTTCTTTGTCATAAAGAATTTATTCTGTATAACAATGTTAGAAGTTTACTGTGTCAAACTTGCGGGAAAAATTCAATTAGATTAATTGTAAGTTTTTTGTTGACTTACATAGGTATAATGTTTAGTTGCTATATTTCAATAAAATTAGAAAAGTATAAAAAATGAAATAAAAACTAATTTTTCTTTTATAAATTTATTATAATTCTTAAAGTCGTAACTCTTAACTAGAGAAGGTATTGAAATTTTAGGGTACCAAAATGACTTTAAAAGTACTTTTCACTTAATAAAAAGTTTGTTGGTAGTTTGTATAGATGCAACATTTTTGGTTATAAATTAAAATAAACATAAAATAAAAAATCGGTTAAAAACTAATTTTTCTTTTATAATTTCCTTATGGCTCATAAAAGTCACTTTACTGTGTCCAATTTGCGGTCAAAATTGAATTCGATTCATTGTAAGTTTGATGTTGACTTACATAAGTGCAATGTTTAGTTGCTATAATTCAATAAAATTAGGAAAGTATAAAAAAATGGAATAAAAAACTAATTTTTCTTTTATAAATTTATTATAATTCGCAAAGTCGTAACTCTTAATCAGAAAAGGTATTGAAATTTTAGGGTACCAAAATTATTTTGAAAAGTACTTTTTGGTTAATGAAAAGTTTGTTGGTGGGTTCCTCAGGACGCATTTTTATTTTTAATTATATTTAGAAAGAATAGAAATTGTATCAAAAAATAGAGAAAAAACTAATTTTCATTTTTAAATATTTTTATATGTCTAACAAGTCATGGATGAACTATTTATTAGGATGATGCTTAACTCTTAACATTAATGAATGTTCAATATTCATCATCATCATAATTTCTTTTTATTTCTAGAGGCATATAAGGCCTTCAATTTAGATTACATTCTCTTCTGTTCTCTGCAGTTCGTTTTGCTTCCATATAACTTGACCATCCAGTCTCGCCTCTCGTCTTTTCTATAAACCGTCTTCAAGTTAATTTACTGTGTTAAATTTGAGGTCAAAATTCAATTCGATTCATTGTAAGTTTGTTGTTGACTTACATAAGTGCAATGTTTAGTTGCTATATTTCAATAAAATTAGGAAAGTATAAAAAATGGAATAAAAAACACATTTTTCTTTTATAAATTTATTATAATTCGTAAAGTTGTAACTCTTAATCAAGAAAGGGTATTGAAATTTTAGGGTACCAAAATTATTTTGAAAAGTACTTTTTGGTTAATGAAAAGTTTGTTGGTGGGTTCTATAGATGCAACATTTATGGTTTTAAATTAAAATAAACATAAAATACAAATTCTGTTAAAATGTAATTTTTCTTTTAGAATTTTTTTACAGCTCATAAAAGTCACTAGGGAATAAGTTATTTGGATTTAACTAAATTCTGAATTATAAACAATATTAAAACTTTAACGCGCGAAAGTTACTTTTAAAAGTTCTTTTTGGTTAATGAAAAGTTTGTTGTTGGTTTCCTCAGGACGTATTTTTCTTTTTTAATTATATTAAAATAATAGAGCTAATATAAAAAATTAGAGAAAAAACTAATTTTCATTTTTAAGCATTTTTATATATCGATTAAGTCATTCATGAATTATTTATTAAGATGCTTCTAAACTCTTAACATTAATGAATGTTCAAATTTTCATCATTATCATTATCATTTTTCATTTCTAGAGGCATATAAAGCCTTCAATTTATATCAAATTCCTCCTGTTCTCTGCTCGTTTTACCTTCATATAACCTGCCCACCCAACCTCGCCTTTTCTATAAATTGTCGACAAGTTAGTTTAGGGCATTGCTTCTCAACCTGGGGCTTATGATTTTTCAAAGAACAATTAAATTTTCAACCCCTTCAAGATAGGTGGTATGATATGCATATAATTTGAGTATGATCAGTTAATGCGCGCAGCTAACATAAACTTCTCAAAAAAATAGTTTCATACAGCAGTACAGAATCTTTAACACTCAATGTACAAGAGTGCGCCATTGTGTGTTCATCAGATGTAGTCGTTGTTTATACTGGACGAAAATCGGTTTGGTCAGTATGCAGAAACAAAACCAGAGGCTGTGTCACGTGCCAACAGGTAAGTTGAAAAACCGTTATAAATACAATATTTTGAAGGTGTTTGGAATTAAATTCGATATATTATGAAATTACCTTATTTATGTATAAGAGGGTGGCATTTCTAACTGTATGAAATTAATTTCCTTTCATTTGAAAAAAAGGTTGGTGGCACATCATAAGTACAACTAATCACGTTTGGTAAAAATTAGGACTATTCATGAGAAGCGTGCAAAAGTAGGCATGCAGTTTATAGTATGAAAACTAATTTAATAATTTACTAGTAAACTATTTTGGAAATTAGACTCAAATATTTAGATTTAACAATTTATTATTGTGTTCCACATAATGGGGACTACAATAGTTTATAGTGTCCAGGGATACGCTAACCATGTAGGTTCATCAGACATTTAAGAGTGACTCGGTGGGGGCATGATCCAAAAAAGATTGAGAATCACCTGTTTAGGGTGACCACTTCATCAACTACCCTTAGATGCTCTGTTGAGGATAACACTGCGTATTTCGAGTCCATTAGGACATTTACTGTGCCAAAATTAGAGATCTTTTAAAAGATCTATTTCATCAAAGAAAATTTTGTTGTTCGTTGGCACAGCGCATTTTGTTTTGTTTAACTACATTTTAATAGAATTAGAAATGGTACCACAAATTGACTATCTAAATTTTAATCCTGAGAACAGATTTAATATTGGGAGTTTACCCAGGAAAGTTTTCTGTCGAATGAAGTGCATTTCTAACGACCGTCAAATTACTAAAGGAAAATGTATTTTGACTAATTGATTTAATGCGCATCCCTTCTTACAGCCCATAAAGGAGTTTTAATGGCATTCCCTCACCTTATTAGTTCTCTCTAAATTAACTTAATTAGCGTGTTATACACTGCGTATTCACATGTTATGCCTACATTAGTTGAAGGCAACTGCATCAGTAGAATCTCCTCTAATGTATAAAGACTATAACATAGTAATTCTCAAAACTGAGGACGAAATAAGTGCTAACTTAAGTCACTGATGAAGGATTTATTTCAATGAAAATTAACACCTATGCATAAACTATCTTTAAACTTCACTGTGCCATAATTATTTTTGAAAGTTCTTTTCGTTAAATGGCAAAGTTTGTTGTTTGTACAGATGCACATTTTTGTGTAATTATACTCTAATAAAATTAGAGATAGTCTCAAAACTGACCATCCAAGTGTTTATCCCGAGAATGGATTTAAAATTTGGAGTTTATTCCCAAGGAGACCATTCTATCGAATGAAGCCCATTTCTACATGTACGTGAACTTACTGAACGAAAATGTATTCTAATTGATTTAATGTGCTTCCCTGTCTAGAGATCGTAAATAATTTGTAATGACATTCCCTTTTCTTGCTAGCTCTCCCTTAATTAACTTAATCATTGTGTTACGTACTGAGTATCTACTCGTTATACCAAAATGAGCTGAAAGGAACTACATTAGTAAAATCACTTAGAAAAGATAATATCTATGAACCGTTAACTCGGAGGGTTAAGGAAGAAGAAAGTTCTAATTTAAATAACGACAAAATTCAATCTATATATATAAAAATGAATTTGTGTCTGTCTGTCTGTATGTACTCAATAGACTCAAAAACCATGCATCCAATCGCCGTGAAAATTTGGGAAATGTTTAGGTATATCCCTGGGAAGGTTTTTGTAAATTTTTAACTTTCGAAATCTATTCCTTCCCCCTTTTTCAAGCATTTCATGTCATTATTCCAAGCTTTATTTTCCCCGGTTAAGCGCAAACGATTAAATTTTTAATTTATCGCATCATAACTAAGTGGAAGAAGTAATATTTCTAGCAATGTGACGTCATCCCAAGTAATTGTTTTAACCGCAGTTTTCCTCGGTTAAAAGCAGGAGATTAAATTTTTCAATTTATCACATAATAAATAGGTGAAAACAATATTTTTCTATCATTATGAAGTCATTACTTTAAATATCTGATTTATTCATTTGTTATTTTATATTATTTAAACATCGTCTGCGTAGTATCCATTCGATTTGACTCGGAAATTTAGATATAAAATGATTCACTTTCATTTCTATGGGACTCAAATTATAGCATTTTTATATGAGGATTAATTTTAAACACATTTCAGCAATACACATTCATTATTACACATTTCAGCAACTCTCGTGGGCAAATAAAAACCTATCATTTTATATAGTTATTTTCATATTTATATGGTTGTTGATATGAATGTGTGTTTCTGTTTCATACATACAAAACTGTGTGGTTTGTCATAAATTTCCTTAATTTTGGAAAACATTCATTACTGCCAACGAAATTAGCACTGTTGCTGTCAAAACCTCTGCTTCCTATTCTAGCACGTAGTATGGAAAGCTCTATTAACGTTGCTAATCAACGTACAGTAGTAAAACAGTAATGTAATTTAGGTTTAAACTTATATTTTACTATAAAAAAAGTTTGAGCAAATTTAATACAAGACACAAATTCGATTATAAAAATTGAATATTGTTATAATATGCTTATAATAGAAATATATAAATATGCCAATGACTCGAACTGTACCGTGACTAATTTAGAGAGTTATGGACGAAAAAAATCTTTGTTTAATAGTAATATATTAAGTTCACCGTAGCGAAGCACGGGCACATTTACTAGTATTTTATAAATACTGGATGTTTTAGAAATAACAGATTTTTTAAATGTCTGCGTAACAGTGTTTGTGATTATAACTGAGTTTCAAAATCATGACCTAGTTGAACATCCATTTATGTTGTTTCTGTAATTTTTGTCATTCAAGATTATAACAAAGTTTATATGAAGTTTGTATTAGTATTTATCGTAAAAATATCTCCCTTTTTATTAACCATTTTAAGGACAGTGGTTTCGCATTAAAACCACCTGTTAATACTTTTCCTCTGTTTTAAACACAGTAAGTTTTTTCTTTGTTTTTGACACTTTAAACTATAAATAGATGGTATGACTACAATTAATTTATTTCTCTTTGAAATATACTTTTTTGAATTTGCTTTGCATGGAAGAATCAAGAGTTCGATTTTCTTCATTATCTCATATGAAAATACTTACCTAAAACATTACTTATAAATTGTTTAGCTATATATTAATGATATTATTTTAAAAGGTTATTATTCATTACTCTCCTAAAGTAATTAATCTTTTAAGAAAGAAAGATTTTCCTGCTGTACAAGTGCAGCGATTCACAGTTATATCACCCTCTCTAAATCTCGCCCCCCCTCAAAGAATGTAAAAATATTTTCTTCATATATTTCAAATCTATAAGGCTAATAGATAAAATTTATAACCTAAGTGCATTAAATACCAGAGAATATATTATCGTAATCTTCAAGGGGTTAATCCACTATCATACAGCCCGTCATATGACGTGATCAGTAAAGTTTTTAATTTTCCAGAATTGTACAGCACCCTATGACGCAGGTAACAAAATGGTTTGTTTTTTGGATGAGAATTGTCTAGTACACGCTCAATAATTTGTTTATCTCCATACTTCTCTAAAGTCTCCCAATATTGTGAATGCAGTTTAGAATCACCTTAAATTCATTTCGAAAAATAATTCAAAGTTTTCTTACCTACGTCAAAATTATCGTTAAGTTTTTTCCAATTTTTTGCCATTCCAGATTATAACAAAGTTTATATGAAGTTTGTATTACTATTTATCGTAAAAATATCTCCCTTTTTATTAACCCTTTAGCGGACAGTGATTTCACAGCGAAACCTCTTATTAAACTTTATTTTTCTCTAATTTTTGGAGATACACGATTGTTTTTTTTATCGATTTTTTTATGTTTTTAATGTTTAAAACTTACAATGGATGATAGTACTGTATTTAATTTATTTTTTCTTCTGAAATAGATATTTTTTTACTTGTTTGAACTTGAAAGTTAGTAATTCGATTTTTTTTTACTTATGATCCCAAACAAAAATATTTATTCAAACAACACTTATAAATTTTTGAACTATTTATTTATTATATTTTTTAATAACACTTATTTTTTGTTTTTAGAATATAATTAAAATTTTAAAAAGTATTGTGTTCAAGCAGTACAAGGGGGTGTTTTTGTCAGTTGACAACCCTCAATCCCTCCTACGGTATCCTCTAAGGCCATCCCCTCTAAGAATTAAAAAAAAATTAAAACATTTTTCATTTATAAAACTTATAAACTAATTTCATTAACTTTCAAAGAAATTATGTAGGTGACCTTTAAAGGGTTATTCCACTATCATACAGCCCCTCATATGACGGGATGAGTAAAGTTTTTAATTTTCCAGAACTGTAAAGTACCCTATGAGGCAGGTAAAAAATTGGTTTGTTTTTTGGCTGAGAATTATCTGGTACACGCTCAATAATTTGTTTATCTCCATACTCCTCTAAAGTCTCCCGATACTGTGAATGCAGTTTAGAATCACCTTAAATTCATTTAGAAAAATAATTCAAAGTTTTCTTAGCTACGTCGAAATTATCGTTAAGTTCTTTCCAATTTCTTGCCATTCAAGATTATAACAAAGTTTATATGAAGTTTGTATTAGTATTTATCGTACAAATATCACCCTTTTTATTATTCACTATCATACAGCCCCTCATATGACGGGATCAGTAAAATTTTTAGTTTTCTAGAATTATAAAGTACCCTATGAGGCAGGTAAAAAAATGGTTTGTTTTTTGGCTGAGAATTATCTGGTACACTCTCAATAATTTGTTTATCTCCATACTCCTCTAAAGTCTCCCGATACTGTGAATGCAGTTTAGAATCACCTTAAATTCATTTAGAAAAATAATTCAAAGTTTTCTTAGCTACGTCGAAATTATCGTTAAGTTCTTCCCAATTTCTTGCCATTCAAGATTATAACAAAGTTTATATGAAGTTTATATTAGTATTTACCTTAAAAATATGTCCCTTTTGTTATTCCACTATCATACACCCCGATATATAACGAGATCAGTAAAGATTTTAACTTTCCAGAATTGTACAGCATCCTATGAAGCAGGTAAGAAATATGGTTTGTTTTTTGGATGAGAATTATCTGGTACGCCCTCAATAATTTGTTTATCTCCATACTCCTCTAAAGTCTCCCGATACTGTGAATGCAGTTTAGGATCACCTTAAATTAATCTAGGAAAATAATTCAAAGTTTTCTTAGCTACGTTAAAATTATCGTTAAGTTCTTCCCAATTTCTTGCCATTCAAGATTATAACAAAGTTTATATGAAGTTTGTATTAGTATTTATCGTACAAATATCTCCTCTTTCATTATTCCACTTGTATACAGCGTCTCATATGACGGGATCAGTAAAGTTTTTAATTTTCTAGAATTGTACAGCACCCTATGACGCAGGTAAAAAATTGGTTTGTTTTTTGGCTGAGAATTATCTGGTACACTCTCAATAATTTGTTTATCTCCATACTCCTCTAAAGTCTCCCGATACTGTGAATGCAGTTTAGAATCACGTTGAATTCATTTAGAAAGATAATTCAAAGTTTTCTTAGCTACGTCGAAATTATCGTTAAGTTCTTCCCAATTTTTTACCACAGTAATTAATGGAAGTAAAGGAATGAAACTATCATTTCCACTACACCCTGGAGGTAGATAGAATTTGTTGTTAATACCAGTGAAAAAATTATCATTGCAACAAAAAATAATGGATGATTAAATTTAAAATTATCACATATCTATTATATATATTTATATTTATATTTATCTATTATATATATTTATCTATAATCTATTATTTAAGTTAAATATAAAAGAAAATTATTTACGTAATATCTAAGTTCAGTGATAAAACGAATAAAAATAATGCAGACGATATTTAAATAATTTTAAATAAGATATGATTAAATGAGATGGTTACAAGTATGGCGTCATAAAGCTAGAAAAATGTTATGTTTACCTATTTATTATGTGGTAGATTTATAAATTTAATCACCTTCTCTTAACCGGGAAAATATATAGGGCTTGAAACAATAGCATTAAATGCTCGAAAAGGGGGGAAGGGGTGGATTTCGAATGTTTTAAAGATGAGAGTATTTTGCTAACCCTAACTTATCAACAATCCAATAGGGATACCTCTATCCATTCCAGATCCAACCGCTTCATAAATTCAAGGACAGACAGACAGATAACAAGCTATTATTATATAGGGGATTTGTCAATAATTCTTGTCTGTTAGCTTTTTTTCTGCTTTTTTTAATGACTGGACAATTACGTATGTTATTTATAGGTTTCCAAACTATATCTGGATTTTTTTTTGTGTACACCATATGCTTTTGCATTGATTCTCTGTACAGTTAAAGGATATACACTCATACAGACACGTCCCTACTTTAATAACTGAATTATTCACTTACTATTGGACTTACTATTGGTAATTTTTAAAACATTAGATATCTTCTAATGACGGAAATTTCTAGCCAGCACAGATAAAATTAAGAATTTTATCTATTTCTAAAAAATAACATTTTACAATGATTTATGTTTGATTTCCTGATTTGTAAAAGTCAGTTTATCATGGTAACGAATAAAATCGCATTTATCAATCTGAACATTCATTTATCTAATTGAAGTATCAATTAAGTCAATCATTAATTGAATTATTGATTCCAGCATACGTATTATATATTTCTGATTAAGTAGCCGCATTAAATAGAAATATAAAGTGAATAAAAATGCATGCCAAAGGTATAAAACACTGATTTTCTTATTAAAAACTATTTTTCAAACATTTTTAAAGTGAATGTTTTTTCTATTTCTCTTTGATATTATTTAGCCTTGAAATAGTTGGCGGAATTTTATTATTAAAACATTTGTAATACTAAATAAAACAAAAAGTAAGATTATAAATTGAAGATCTATCTATCGTTTTTCAGGGGGAAGGAAATAGAGCCCAATTAATGCGAGAAAACAATGCATCCGGGAAATAGATGTAAAGATTCAATAAATTCGTGACTGTGAATAAATTAACTCTTTACTACACTAAGTAGAATTATTAAATGTTTTATAAAATATAAGTTGTATTTAAAATTTTATTTCACATTTAAAAAAGTATTTTGAAACTGATATTTCTCTTGCACAAAATAATGGTCAGAAGAAAAAAAAGATGATTTGGCTACCTGTGCAAAAACACTAGCCCTTTTTCTGCTCACAATGTATGAATGATTTTAATTTTGGCAAAAATTCTTGTATGTCTCAAAACCTTGGCACTGATTTTGTTACTGCTAAAGTCTACTTCTTTTTTATTCTGTTTTTAATCAATTATAATTATGTCTGCTATAATAAATAAGAATAAGAATAATTATAATTATAATAATTAATTCATATGTTTTTGTAAGAGTGATGATACAATTTATGGTTTGATGCTTTGACCCCTGGGACCGTTTTTAATACATTAGAACCAATTACTAAATTGATACTTAAAGCCAATTTTGAACGGAAACAAGCATCAATACCAGCAGTTATGAATCCATAAATTTCGGAAACAGCCACTTTGGCCACCTTAAGATTCTTGAAAAAAATTTAAATTAAGACCCCCTGCTTAAAATAATAATAATTACGTATGTTGGAATCGAATCGTTTAAAAATAATGCTGTTTCAGAGTGTAAAAGGAAAGTATTATTTGAAATTAATCTGTAATTATATATATACAATTTTCCCGTTGCAACGTCGATGCTGATTATTAGATAGTAAAACTTTGTATTGTTTTGAAACTAAATAATATGATAATCTATTCATCCAACTGTTTGTGATGGGCATGATCTTGATGCCCGGGTTCTGCTTTTAGTGGTTCGATTTTTGTCAATCCATGACTTTCTATAGACATAATAAAAGCTGCGTGGTTGCTTAATGGTATGAGACTGTTTTCTATTTTCTTTCTCCTCCTTTTCTCGTGAACTTCTTTCTGGTCTATGCATAGAACCACCATCGTTGTGATTCGATATGTTGATGATATAATTATGACAATAAAGATATAACTACGGCAATAAAGATACAACATAATCTGCAAGTATATTTCATTTATTTCTGAAATTTCCAAGAGAAGAACAAATATCAGAGTAAGTAGAAAACCTCAGAGCCTTTTCACATCAAGAAGGCTGTTTCAAAAAAAAATCATCGCGAAGATAACATTCACTCTTGTTCCGAAATTCCTTTCTTAGAAAAGCAGACGCTAATTGAAGCTAGCACATAGAGTGACAGCTTGACCTAATTTGTGAGGTCATGTTTAATTTTGTTTACTAAGTTTTAATTTATTTTTATTTAATGTTAAGTTTAAAATTGTTAATCTTAGTTAAAAGTTAGTACTACTAAGTTCTCTTTTCTTCTACTAAACAAACACACTGACGATTATGGATTCCTCGTAACCACAGTCAGCGATTCAGAATACTAAGCTTTTGTTGGTCTAAGAAATCCCTAGATGAGGTAGAAATAATTTTCTAACTCATAAAGGGATCATTCAAAAAGAAAAAAAAATCTTGAAACATTCATATCAACGCAAAGAACTCACGAACTAAATAAATCGATCTATGAATGCGTGAAAACGAATAATTAAGGAATGATAAATCGAGGTTTACTGTACAATTATTAGGGTACAAATAATGATTTTGTAAAAAGAATGCTATTTAATGAATTCGGGGAAGTGTATTCAGACAAAGCGTTTACACATTTTCCTCATTTGACAAGTGATACTATCTCACACAAAAGGAAGTGCGAAGGGATTACTACATCACATTACAAACGTGTTTTCCCACTGTGTGTTCAAAAGAGAGGGAAAAATTCGTATCAGATGTAAAACCCTGGAAGAAAAACAAAAGACTAAACTCGGATAAGCTATATATGAATGATATATTCTCTCCACATTGGAATTTATTGACAATGAAAAAGAAGATAAATGAAATATACAAAAATGTCGCAATCAACTAGCTGATATTTGATTCATTAGAAGTCATACAGTATCAATATTACTTTATTGATTATAAGATTACCATAGTGTGCAAAAAGGTAAGAATTGATTTTGAAATAAACAGATGCATTAAACCAATTAAGTTTAGCTACTAATTATTTATTATTTCCCTTTGGTAAACAGCAATAATAATTACTTCAAATTTTTTGTAATAGTTGACCTACCCTTTCTGGTTGGGTGCTTTGACCACTGGGGTAACTTGTTTGATATATTGGAACCAATTACTACACTTATAACTATTGCTTAAAGCTAATTTTGAACGGTTGGAAACATCATAGCCAGCAGTGGGTTACAAATCCACAAACACCGTACACTGGCACATTGGTAACCGCAGAAATTTTGAAAAAATGTAAGTAGTGTAAAATTCTATTTCATAAAATAATTAGAGATTTTTGAAATTTGTTCGACAATTAATGAATTTTTTTTAATTGCTGTAATTAGTCTGATAATTAGCTAGCATCGTAGATCTGTTCTCCTCCATAGAATTTTCAATGAATAATTTACAGTAAATCAGAATGTATGAGTTTTGTTCCGTTATTTACTAATCTCATATTATTTAAATATTCAAAAAAAAAGAAAGAGTGCTTGGTTATTGTAAATCATAAAAAGGACTGCAAATGAAAAACAATTTTCAAATACAGTAGTTATAAACGTTAAACATTTTTCGAAAGCTAAGTTGAATCTACTCTTCAGAATTACAGTTGCAGAATATGCATTTCACATTCTTTCTTAGGAAATAGGCGTCAACTGATGTACATTGCATATGTATTAAAAATTTTACGGGATAAAATTTTCATTTCATAAATCTTTCGTAAATAATTTTTTCACTAATGCATATTTCAATTTAAAATTCCAGAAGGGTATAGAACTTAGTTATTAAAAATAACAAAAGGGAAAGACGTTAATAATTATTCTGAAGATGAAAAATTATTTTCAAATTTATTACCGTTAAATCTCTTATTTTCGAAAATCACTGTCAAATATTCTCTTTACGAGCTCAGCAGAGTTAGTTTTCCAAATAAAATTAGCAGGAAAGGCTCGTTAATAAGGTAAACTGCATTTGTATTAAAAATTTATTCTGAGAAAAACGTCAACCTAAGCTTTAAAGTAGAAAGATAAGATATTTTGAGTGTTGATATTATAATGTGTAAGTATAATAGTGTAAATATAAATAAGTTAATGTGTAAGTATTCACTGTAAGTTATTGCTTTTATTTTTAAAATAGTTCTAGCCAACATCGTCAAAGTTTAATCTTAACATTTTTGAATATTGTAATGACATTACATAAGGCGGAGAACAATTTTTAAACTCTCTATCCCATACATTTATTGTGAGTATTTATTTAAAAGAAATTTGTAAGGTAATTTTTAATTTGCTATTCTATGTTAATACACTATTTAATAAAAAGATAAGTTTTAAGGATTAATTTTTACATGAAATAAGAATTCACTGTAGGTTATTACTTTTATTTTTAAAATACTTCTAGACAACTTCGTCAAAGTTTAATCTTAAAAATTTTGAATATTGTGATAACAGTACATAAGGCGGAGAACAATTTTTAAACTCTCAATCCCATACATTTATTTAAAATAAATTTTCAATACTAAGAGTGGTGTTTTTGTTATTGATACTATCTGTATCCCCTTGCTCTGCCGCAAAAATTCTTTCTTAATCTAGATTATTTTATAGAATATGCTTTCACCCATCTAGAAAGTATCAGTGGTTTTCTATAACTATATATTCCCATAACATTTATATATATCTCTAATAGCTAAAAGGCTAGCACGATTTATGCATTTTATTAAAACAGCGGTTCTCAATATTTTTCGTTAAATGGAAGTCCGTGAGTATAATAAAATTTAAGTTAAATTTTATACTCTACAAGTAAATTGCCGATTAACTTCAAAGGTTTATGAATATTTGAATTGCAACCGGAAAGTTTCAGTTATAAAAACTGAAACTTTCTGTTTTAAAATCTGTTTAAAGAAGTTATAACAAATAACTGAATTGTCTGTTGTGTCATATTTAGCCTATCTGGATACCTACTGCATCCTTAATAATAGCTTGCTACAGATAAGATTTAAAGCATGGATATAATCTGGTTGCAGCTACCATTAATTTTTCGCAAAGGCAATTATCTGTTGTCTGTTGTGGCAAATTTAGCCTATCTGGATGCCTACTGCATCCTTAATAATACTTGCTACAGATAAGATTTAAAGCATGCTATAATATGGTTGCAGCTATCATTAATTTTTCGCAAAGGCAATTGTCTGTTGTCTGTTGTGGCATATTTAGCCTAGCTGTATGCCTACTGCATCCTTAATAATAGCTTGCTACAGATAGTAAGATTTAAAGCATGAAGATATTCTGATTGCAGCTAACGTTCATGTTTTGCAAATATATAATTTTATATTTTCCGTAACAGCATTTATTTCGTGGCTTGATACATTGATTATAAAAAATGCATTCTCTGAGAATACTTGAGACATCTGAACGCTATCTCACACTAATTTTTCTACTAGAAGTGTTTGGGTAATTTAATACTTAATATTTAATTATTAATTACTAATTTTTATGAAAATACTTTTTAAAGCTTAAAAATATTTCATGGCTTCATGCATTAACTAGTGAATAACACTGAGAATGCTTCACATTTCAGAACTGTATCTTGAACCAACTTCTCTACAACAAGTATTTGTTTAATTTAATATTTGATATTCAATTATTTATTTAATCTTTAACAAAATACTTTTTAAAGCTTAAAAAATATCTTTAATATATTTTATATCTTTTATTATTATATTCTTACATTTTAATTTTAGCGGTTTAATAACTGTAATGAAATTGATTATTGGATATTATACCTAAAGTTAAATGTTAATGCTTTACACTAATTACTTTTAAGTATTTCATCTTTTAATAATTATATATTATAACTTAGTTAGTAATTAATGTAAAACCTTAACATTTAACTCTAAAGTTAAATGTTAAGGTTTTACATTAATTACTACCTAATAACTACCTAATAATTTATCTTACACATACCAACACGCAAACCAAAAGATATTATAGAGTAAAATATCATATAGTAAAAGTATTATATAGTATATTTAGTAGTTATAACTTTTATATTCCTCTTGGGAAAAACTACTGGTAAGGTATCAGTTAAAATGACTAAGGGTCAAACCATAAATTCGGTAAATATAAAAATAAACTACATATTTCTATTTTCAACCTGAAGTAAGTTGCTGAAACCGATATATACATCTTAAAACAATGTTAATTTCTACAGAAATCCATGTCAAAAGCAGGATTCAAACCCTCAGACTTAGGGACTGAAAAACAATGTCAAACTATTTTGGTTCATCCACAGAAAAACTAAATAGAACTAGTCTAATCTTTTCAAAAAATATGTGCAAAATTTAAAACTTTTTATATTTGTGTGGAGTTTAGGTCAGTTTCTTCAAAGATAACACTTTTCAATATAAATTCTTAAAAAATGATATCGAAACTTAACAAAGATTAATATTCATGATTAAAACTACTTAAAATACAAAAGGCGTACTTTAATTTGGTTTGAAATTCTGTGGTTAAACTGTTTCTTCTCAAGAACCGAGACCAAATTCTACTGTTTAAAGCTCAAGCCCTAATGCTACGAACAACTGTGCTAGCAGTATGGTCAAAACTCATGATTAATGGTATAGAAACCCATTTATCTGTATCATTTCAACCTCAAATTTCCTCTAAAATATACGAAATTTTTTTAAGTCAAAAATTAACGTTTTTTTTTTTTAAATTTTAGCTGTATATTTACTTAGAGAAACAAATAAATAATCTAACTAATCTAGTCAGTTTTCTTAGACAAATAAATTGTTTCAATACATTAAAAAGTGATTATAACATGAAATAAACTGATTTTCATATTATGTTGAAAAATCTAGATAAAAATACATATATTTGACAAAAATCAAAACTCAAAATTTATAGAAATCCCTCCATACAACTTGAGAAATCCTTATTAATTTTTATTAATTTTATTATTTAAATTAATTAAAATCAATGATTAAAGACTACTTAAATACAGTAGGTTTGGTTTGAATCGGTTTGAAGCACTATGGTGAAATTGTTTCTACTCAAAAACCGAGACCAAATTCTACTGTTTAACCCTTTAAAGGTCACCTATATAAGCTTTTTGGAATTTAATGAAATTAGTTTATAAATATTACTATGAACCTTATAAATACAAAATATATTAAAATTTTTCTTTACAATCTTTAGGTTTCCATTAGAGAATACCGTAGAAGGTATTGAGGGTGGTTCACTGACAAACCCACCCCCTTGTAGATTTTGAACATAATACATTTTAAAATTTTAATTATATTAGAAGAATAATAAATGTTTTTAAAAAGTATAATAAATAACTAGTTTAACGATTTATAAGTGTTGTTTGAATAGATATTTTTGTTTGGGGTCATACGAGAAAAAATCGAATTACTAACTTTCCAGGTACAGCAAGTTTAAATACATATATTTCAAAAGAAAAATATACATTAAGTGTAGTACTATCACTTACAGTAATTTTTAAATGTCAAAAACATAAAAAACCGAAAAAGCAATTCATATTTCTCAAAAAAAATAGAGAAAAAAATGTTTACCAGGAGGTTTCTCTGAGAAACCACTATCCGCTAAAGGGTTAAAGCTGAAGCCCTAATGCTACGAACAACCATGTTAGCAGTTTGATCAAAACTCATGATGACGGGCATAGAAAGGTAGTACCCTATCATTTCATTCTGAAATTTGCTCTAAAATATATAAAAAAAATTTTCTAGTCAAAAATTAAAGTGTTTTAAAATTAGAGCTATATATTTACTTGGAGAAGCAAATGAATAATCTAGCAAATCTAGCCAGTTTTGTTAGACGAATAAAGGTTTCAATACATTAAAACGTGATTATAACATGAAATAAACTGTTTTTCATATTATGTTGAAAAATCTAGATAAAAATAAATATATTCGATAAAAATCAAAACGCAAAATTTATGGAAATCACTCCATATATCTCGAGAAATCCTTATAAATTAATTAATATAAAAATTTTATAAATTAATATAAATTTTCATTCAACAAATTACAAATAAGTGTCAAAATCAGTAAATTTAAATTCTCAAATAATTTAATAATTATCTACATATTTTAAAATTTTGAAATTTTAACAAAAAATTTAGAATATTTTTTTTTTACTTTTCCGAAAGTCTCCTTTTCACATCCTTGAAGAAACTCCTTTCATGGTTATATATTTCTCTAAAGAGACAAATAAATACTCCCCAAAACAAATTCAATTTTTTCAGAGATTTAACTAATTTTTAATAAATATTGGAGAGAAGCGTGTATAATAAGAAAAAAAGTAACATTCAAATTAAAAAGAGAAATTGAGAGAGTGAAAGATAGAAATAAAATTAAAACGTATTAAGTTAAGAAATACTTGCATACCACCTGGTAAACATAATACGGGGCATCTTTCGATTTCAACCTGCAAATTTATTTCTAATCATGCATTTTTTTTTAAATATTAATAACGTGAGAGTAACGGAGAAAAATTATATAAAATTTTGGTAGAAATTTTAGAGAATTTTAAGAGTTATAATTTTTACCAAGTTAAATGTATATTATTCCCTGTATGCTATATGTAAAAATACATTTAACACCTAATATTTCAGAAAGGCACTTTCTTCGGAAAAAATTTTGATAGTTTTTAATACGTCTTCCAGACGTACGAGATTAGTTTATCTCCCAGACAGATTTTTTTAGACATAACTATTTTCAGTATAAATAAAAAATAAAGAAAAGAGCGAGTGTAGTAGGGAAAAACTTAATTAAAAAATTAAACACTGCTAGGTGTAGATGAAATATTAAAAATTAAATTAAGAAAAGATTTGGTTATCTAAAATTCCTTTCGATATGAAACTTCAATTTTCGCTAACTGGTTATTTATTTGTTTAGGAATTTGTTCTCCACATAAATTATTTTGCATCTTTGTTTTTCCAAATAAAAGGAACTTCCTTTTTAGTAAAAATTTAAAAAAAATTAAACGTTAAAATAACATAGATATTGTAAATTTAAAATTATGTTGAATAATTGAGAGAGTGTTAGAGGTATTTAATGTTTTTAAATAGTAAATAGAGTGAATTAACCTATATTTTTCAAATAATCTGTTGATAGCTGTTCAAGAATATACAATATCCCACTTTAATTTCTTTATATAGATAGATAGACATAGATATCCACTTTTAAAAAATATTTTGAATTAAAAGTAAATAGTAAAAGCAAATATCAGATGAAAAATATTAAATTGCACATTAAAACAAACCGAGACCGACTTAAAATAATAATAAAAATATGCATCTCTTTAATGGTCGGCACTCTCATATACATAAACTCGTTTCTGATATTTCGCGTTCAAACCTCTAACTTTTTTATTCTAATACAGAGGGTTTAATAAAAGGTCCTTATAAATTTACTTTCAAGTACTAAGAATTACATTTTTTAATGAGAATTAAATATTTCAATGTTCGAAAAAATTCTAAGTTGAAAAGAAATCTTATAAAATATCTTTTCAATTCAGAGGTTACTTTCATTCTAATACTGGTACTATAATAACAAGTGTATATAAATTTACTTTCATGTACTAAGCATGATATATTTGTAATGAAAATTAAATATTTCAATGTTCGACAAAAGTATTAGTTGAAAAGAAGTCTTATAGAATTTGAAAAAAATGAAGAAAAAGTTAATTTCTGTACATTTTTAACTCATTGATAGTTTTATGATTTCTCAAATGAATTATAAGAACAGGTTGGATTCTGCTTTGCATTTTTTTTCGTCTACTTTTGAAAGTATATCACAATTTACGAATTTTTTCTGACACTTAACTATATTTAACAGAAATTTAGATATAAAAACTGCTGATAGTATTAAAAGCACTAGTAAAAATATTAATTTTTACATTGAGACAAAACTAAAGGGAGTTAAATTAACAAAAAAATGGAACCTACATAGATAAATGAAACCCTTTTCTAGCTAGCAAAAATCTCTATCTAATTTTCATTCTAATTCAGAAGATAAGCGAAACCTTTTCGTAAATTTACAAAATTTCAAGAAAAAATAATACAAATTTGATGAAAACTATACTAACAAATGTGGTAAAAATATCAATTGAAAAGTAGCCTTAGTTTTTTTAAACATATCACTGAAAAAGTTAGTTATTGCCTTTTATTATCTTTTCAGTCATTATCACCGTCCGAGGTTAGTTTCTGCTATGCATTTAATCCCTATTTTTGAGAATTCATAGGACGTATGGCTATTTATAACAGAAACTTTAAAATAAAAACTTATGAAACTGCTCACAGCTCTGAGTATAAAAGAAGAATATGTATATTTTTTAAATTCAGACAAAACTAGATGAAATAAAAATAAGTATAAAAATGGAAATAGTAGTAAATGGTCTGCACGCACTCGACATATGCTATTACCTGCACTCATTCGACTAAGTGGAATATCTTTCTAATAACTCTCAAGCAAAACTTTCCTCTAATTTTTCATTGTAATACAGACACTAAAATATTTCTTTATAAATTTACCCTTCATGTAATAAACATTAAATACTTTATGGAAAATTAGGTATCTATACATATATGTGCTAAAAATACCAATTGAAAAGTAGTCTTAATTTTTTTAAACAGTTTGCTGAAATAATTAAGTTTTGTTCATTTTTTGACCCATCATTATCATCATCACAGGTTGATGTCTGCTTTTTTAAGTCATGTTACCTTTTGTGAATTTCTTTGGTGATACAAGTATTTTTAATCGAAACCTTAAAATAAAAACATCTGAAACTACCCAAAAGCACGAGTAGAAAAGAAAAATATTATTTTTTTTTCAACTGAGGCAAAACTAAATGAAATCAAAATAGTAATAAAAAAATGAAAATAGTTGTAAATAGTCTTTAAATCAACCGGATTTATATCTAAATAGAACTTTATTTGATGTCTAGCAAGCAAAAGTTTAATTTTGTTATTCTAATATAAAGGGTTATACTAAAAAGCTCTTTAAGAGTTTACTTTTCATGTTTTAAACGTTATATATTTGTAATGAAATTTAGATTCTTTATATGTATGAGTGCCAAAAATAACAGTTAAAAACCAGTCTAAATTTTCTTAACAAATTGGTAAAAAAAGTAAATTTTTTGACTCATGATCATTACACTACGCCAGTTTCTGCTATGCATTTAAAGCATATTTTTTACAGGCATGATGCCATTTACGAATTCTATCATACGTATAACTGTTTTTAATAGAAGCTTTGAAACAAAAATTGCTAAAACTGCTCAGAAGCGTGAGCAAAATTATAAACTTTTTAAACTGAGAAAAAATTAAATGGAATAAAAAATAGCAAAAAAATTCAAATTATATTTACTCAGACCTCACTCAGACGATATATCTAAGCGGAACACGTCTCTGATATCTCGCATACTAAACTATCTCTAATTTTTTCATTCTAATATAGGGTGTAAATAAAAACTAACTGCAAGTTTACTTCAAGTATTGATTATTAGATATATAATAAAAGTTATATATCTCTATATATATAAGCGGGAAAAATACCAGTTAAAAAGTAATCTTGAAGAAAATGACAAAATAATAGCAGTTTACATAAATTTTATAAATTTTGACTTATTATCATCTTTTCAGGTCGATTTCTGCTATACATTGAATGTATACTTTTTGAAAGCATTTTCTAATTTACAAATATCCTCAAACATTTAATTTTTTTTACAGGAACTTTGAGAAATCACCAAAACTGTTCAAAATCATTATTATAAAAGAAGAAATATAGTTTTCTTAAATTGAGACGAAACTAGATGGAATCAAAATAATAGAATAAAATGCAAGTAGTATAAATATATAAAGAAAGTAGTGTAAATATTTATAGAAAACGGCCAGAACTGACTCGACATATCTCAGTGGATCAACTTTCTGATAGCTCTCGAGCAGAAGATTGTCTATTTTTTTCATTCTAATACATAGGGTAAAATAAGCTCTTTATAAATTTACTCTTTAAGTAATACACATTAGATATCTTTTACAAAAATAAGATACATCCCTACGTTGAAGTGACAAAACTACCAGTCGAAAAGAAATCTTAAGTTTTTTAATCAAATTGCTAAAAAAGGTAATTCTCTTTAATTCTTTCACTCCTTAACCTTCTCAAGACCCCTGATAAAAGACTCTAACAAACAAGTTATTTCTGCTAAGGATTTACTACATATTTTTAAATTTATGTTACCGTTTACGAATTTCTTCTGGAATATAACTATTTTCTACAAAAACTTTGAAATAAAACCACTGAATCTATCGAAAATCGTGAGAAGAAAAGGAGATTAATATATATTTTTTTATTGTGGCATAATTCGGTAGAACCAAACTAAAAGTAAAAAACACATATAGTAGTAAAAAGTTATTTAAGTTGAACCCCTTTGTGATATCTCTCAAGCAAAAACGTCCTTATTTTTTAAAATCCTAATAGAGAGGATCTAATAGAAAAGATCTTTATAAATTTACTCTTCAAGTAATAAACATTATATATCTTTAATAAAAATTAGAAATGTCCATATGTATAAGTGACAAAAACATCACCTAAAAAGTTTGCATGCTTAAAAAAATATTTTTGTTAGTTTTTAGACTTATTATTATCTTCTGAGGTTAGCTTCTGCTATGTATTTATCACATAGTTTTTAAATGCTTGTTACCATTCACGAATTTCATCGGACGCGTAACTATTAAAAAAAAAACTTCTGAAACTACTCTTCTGAAACTCAAAATCGTGAGGATAAAAGGAAGAATATAATCCTAAAATTGAGACAAAATTAGATAAAATCTATATAATAACAAAAATGTAAAAGTAAACGGTGGGCTATGTTAAATAACATATTTAAGAATACCTTTCTGCTACTTTTCGAATAAAACTGTATTATATTTATTCTAATTCAGAAGGTAAAAACAGCTCATTATAAAATTATTCTTAAAGTAATAAACATTATATAACATTTAATGAAAATTAAATATCTATATATATATATAAGCGGCGAGACTAACAATTTAAAAGCAGTCTTAAAATATTAAAAAAAAAATTCTGAAAAAACATTTGTTCTTTTTTCACTCATCATCATACTTATCCATTAAGGTTAGTTACTGCTGTTAGTAATAAACATTACGTATCATTACATATCATTTAATGAAAACTAAATATCTCCATATATATAATTGACTAAAGTAGCAATTCAAAAGCAGTCTTAAAATATTTTTTTTTTTTAAATTCTGAAAAAAGTTAATATTTGTTCATTTTTTCACTCATATCATACTCATCCACTAAGGTTAGTTACTGTTATTAGTAATAAACATTATTTATCATTATATATAATTTAATGTTAGCTACATATCTCCATGTATATGAACGACGAAACTAACAATTCAAAAGCAATCTTAAAATAGTTAAAAAAAATTCTGAAAATAGTTAACATTTGTTCCTTTTTTCACTCATCTTCTCATGCTAGTTACTGTTATTAGTAATAAACATTACATATCATTATATATCATTTAATGAAAACTAAATATCTCGATATATATATAAGCAACGAAACTAACAATTCAAAAGCAGTTTTAAAATAATTAAAAAAAAAGTTCTGAAAATAGTTAACATTTGTTCCTTTTTTCACTCATCATCTCAGGTTAGTTGTTATTATTAGTAATTAACATTACGTATCATTATATATCATTTAATGAAAACTAAATATCTCGATATTTATAAGCAACGAAACTAACAATTCAAAAGCAGTCTTAAAATATTTTTTTAAAAAAAGTTCTGAAAAAAGTTAACATTTGTTCATTTTTTACTCATTAACATACTCATTCACTCAGGTTAGTTACTGTTATTAGTAATTAACATTATTTATGATTATATATCATTTAGTGAAATCTAAGTATCTCTATATACATAACCGACGAAACTAACATCTCAAAAGCAGTCTTAAAATATTTTTTTTAATTCTTTAAAAAGTTAACATTTCTTCCTTTTTCTCTCGTCATCTCAGGTTAGTTACTATTATTAGTAATTAACATTACGTATCATTATATATCATTTAATGAAAACTAAATATCTCGATATATATAAGCAACGAAACCAACAATTCAAAAGCAGTCTTAAAATATTTTTTTTAAATGTTCTGAAAAAAGTTAATATTTGTTCATTTTTTCATTCATTATCATACTCATCCACTCAGGTTAGTTAATGTTATTAGTAATAAACATTATTTATAATTATATATCATTTAATTTAAACTAAATATCTCTATATATATAACCGATGAAACTAACAACTCAAAAGCAGTCTTAAAATATATTTTTTTAATTCTTTAAAAAGTTAACATTTGTTCATTTTTTTCACTCATCATCTCAGGTTAGTTACTATTATTAGTAATTAACATTACGTATCATTATATATCATTTAATGAAAACTAATATCTCGATATATATAAGCAACGAAACTAACAATTCAAAAGCAGTCTTAAAATATTTTTTAAAAATGTTCTGAAAAAAGTTAACATTTGTTCATTTTTTCATTCATTAACATACTCATCCTCTCAGGTTAGTTACTGTTATGCGCTTACTACATGTTTATAAACGCATGTTACCGTTTAGGAATTTCCTCAGACGTATAAGTATTTTCAACAGGAACTTTAAAATAAAAACCACCAAAGCTACTCAAAAGCGATAGTATAAAAAAAAATATGATGTTTTAAATTCAACAGAAACTAGATAAAAAGAAAATAATAATATAAGATGCAAACGGCAGAAACCGGCCGGCACTCACCCGACATATCTGAGCAAGACCCCTTTTCGATGAGAAACTTTGATTTTTGGGAGAGCGCTTGCTGAGGCTCGTGGGAGAAAAAGATACGGAGGCAACGGGATGTTAGAGGCAGGGCTTTATACTCCCCGCGTCGGACAATCTGGAGCCGCCGCGTTGAATGGGTGGTCAGGCGGGTGACGTCACGAGCGTGGGTGCATCCCCCCCGACCCCTTAGAACACTTCGTTACTTGTCGCCCCCTCCTCGGTTTGTGTGGATCACTGTTCGTCCTTTGTTGTCCTCTTCGAAAAAGGGGGAAGGGGAGACAGATGTCGTAAAACTATGTCTCAAAACGAAAACTGCATAATGTGCTGCTCTTAAATTAAGAGCAGAAAAAAGTGAGTAGGGTGGTTCTTTATGATTTTTTTAGGTTAATTGGTAATGAGTTTGAAGACTTTTTCTCGGAAATTATGATAAGAATGTTGCTTAACTTTTAGTAATTAATTTTCATATGTGTATCAAGTTAAAAGTTGAAGTTCGTACTCATAAATTTAATACAGGCATTAACTTTTAACGATAAAAAATGGGAAAATTGAAGTACCACGTATAAAAGGGACAAGGGGAATCTTTTATAAGCTTTAAATTTATTTATAAAATAGTACACACATATAAATTGAAAGATAAGGGAATTAATTCCATTAAATTTTTCTTTACATTCAGTTATATGTTCGAATAATTCATTTCTTATGATACATTTTGTTAATATTTAAAATGTTGGGTTACAAAAATTTTATCAGGTTCTTCTAGTATACATTATATCAAATCTAGGTTTTCATTTTAAATTTTGACTTCATTTTATTAAGATTATATCAATTCAATTTAAGGTTAGAAAGTTTATGCAGAGTTTAATTTTTCCCCTAGGAATTAACTATTCAACATATCGACATATAAACACCCAAATAATTTCAACGAATATTTAAGTAATAATAAGGCGAAAATTAAAAATTTTTTTGCCCAAAATGTGTTCAATATGCATACAAATTTTAAATATGCACAAATTTATTGTATTTGTCTGCAAAAATATTTTATTTTAATCTTTAAAAACTACATTCTTAATCCTAGAGTTATAATATGTGGTTGTGCGTGAAAGAGTATCAGTTATGGCCTAAATTTTGTTCAACAATATATACTTCAGATACTTTAATAATTGCCCTCAAAAATATTCCACATTAATATTTTACTCAACAGATTGATACCTTAATTTACTTTTTAAATACAGCTTAATAATAATGTGTGGATTTTTATGTTTTCTTCAAGTATGTTTTTTTTTCTAGCAAAAGTGGATTACAATGCTATAAAAGTCTACAAAATTTGATTATTTGCTATTATTTACAATTTTATCATTAGGATCTTAATTTTATGATTTTTACAGTCTACTACATAAAGTTACTTTTTCTCTGGTACATAGATCAAAATTGTTGCAAATACCCTTTATCTATTATAGAACTTTAGTTTTCAGTATTGTGCTTGTATGAGATATCATATAAATCTCTTTTTTATTTTTTTTATAAATAGCATCCTATGACATCTAAGATGCCAGTTGATTAGTAAGATTCAGAATTATTTTAATTTCATATTTGTTTACATTGTTCAGTCTAGGATAAAGTCTATTTAAGGTATTAATCAATAAATATTATAATACATTTTTTTCAAACAGGTTAAATAATCAAATACACTCAAAGATATCGAGAAAAGTTTCCTCCCTCCCCCCTTTCCTTTCTTTTGTTGCTTACAACTGAAATAATTTTTAAGGCTAAAAAAAAGTCTATTTATATCGAACATCCATTGATTATAATGGATACTGCAATTATTTTAAGTTATCTGAAAGTTTTTATTAAATTATTAAATTACTTCAGATATTTTTTCAAGTTTTGTAAATTATTTTCTACTTAGCATGCTGTATAGTTCCTTAGAGGTGACACTCTGGAGTCGTAATTAAAGTAACCTGGAAATATTTAAGATTTATTCTGCTTTCATTGTTTTACTATTACCTAAAACTGAAGTGGTGTTTAAGTCAAACTTAAGTCTATATCGAACACCTACTGAACGTCTTTTTACTACACCTATTTTAAATTTTCATAAATTTTTTTCAGTTACTAAGTAATTTTCAACATTCTTTTTTAGTTTTGTAAATTATTTTCTCTTTGGCACACTTACTGGATTTTTAGAGATTCAAATAATCTGGAAATATTTAGGATATTTTTCTGCTTTCATTGCTTTATTATTGCTTAAAACTGAAATGGTGTTTAAGTTAAAATTAATTATATATCGAACATGCATTGAACATCTTTTTACTACACCTATATTAGATTCTCTCAGTACTTTTTTTACTTACTAAGTTATTTTCATTATTATTTTTTAGTTTTGTAAATTATTTTCTCCATGGAACAGTGATTGGATCCTTAGAGATTCAAATAATCTGGAAATATTTAGGATTTTGTTTTTGCTTTCATTGTTTTATTATTACCTAAAACTGAAATGGTGTTTAAGTTAAAATTAATTCTATATCAAACATCTATTAAACATCTTTTTACTACACCTATTTTAGATTTTCTCAGTATACTTTTTACTTACTAAGTTATTTTCATTATTTTTTTTAGTTTTGTAAATTAGTTTCTCCTTGGCCCAATGATTAGATCCTTAGAGGTTCAAATAATCTGGAAATATTTAGAATTTTTTCTGCTTTCATTGTTTTATTATTGCTTAAAACTGAAATAGTCTTTAATATAAAATTAATTCTATATCAAACACCTATTGAATATCTTTTTACTAGGCCTATTGAACATCTTTTTACTACACGCATTTTAGATTTTCTCAGTATTTCTTTTTATTTATTAAGCTATTTTAATTATTTTATTTTAGTTTTGTAAATTATTTTCTCCTTGGCACACTGATTGGATCCTTAGAGGTTCAAATAATCTGGAAATATTTAGGATTTTTTTCTGCTTTCATTGAATTATTACTGCCTAAAACTGAAATGGTGTTTTTGTTAAAATTAAGTCTATATCGAACACATATTGAATATCTTTTTACTAGACCTATTAAACGTCTTTTTACAACACCTATTTTAGATTTTCTCAGCATTTTTGTTATTTACTAATTTAATTTCATTAGTTTTTTTAGTTGTGTAAATTATTTTCTCCTTGGCTGTCTGATTGGATCCTTATAGATTCAAATAAACTTTAAATATTTAGGAATTTTTAATGCTTTCACTGTTTTATTATTACCTAAAACTGAAGTGGTGTTTAAGTTAAAATTAATTCTATATCAAACATCTATTGAACATATATCTTTCTGCTACACCTATTTTAGATTTTCTCAGTATTCTTTTTACTAAGTTATTTTAATTAATTTTTTTTTAAATTTTGTAACTTATTTTCTCCTTGGCACACTGACTGGATCCATAGAGGTTCAAATAATCTTGAAATATTTAGTATTTTTTCTGCTTTAATTGTTTTATTATTACCTAAAACTGAAATGGTGTTTAAGTTAAAATTAAGTCTATATCGAACACCTATTGAATATCTTTTTACTAGACCTACTGAACATCTTTTTACTACACCTATTTTAGATTTTCTCAGTATACTTTTTACTTACTAAGTTATTTTCCTTATTTTTTTTTAGTTTTGTAAATTATTTTCACTGTCTGGATCCTTAGAGGTTCAAATAATCTGGAAATATTTAGGATGTTTTCTGCTTTCATTGTTTTATTATTACCCAAAACTGAAATGGTGTTTAAGTTAAAATTAAGTCTATATCAAACACCTATCGAATATCTTTTTACTAGACCTACTGAACATCTTTTTACAACACCCATTTTAGATTTTCTCAGTATTTCTTTTTATTTATTAAGTTATTTTCATTATTTTATTTTAGTTTTGTAAATTATTTTCTCCTTGGCACACTGATTGGGTCCTTAGAGGTTCAAATAATACGGAAATATTTAGGATTTTTT
Source organism: Pardosa pseudoannulata (assembly GCA_032207245.1). NCBI lineage: Eukaryota > Metazoa > Arthropoda > Arachnida > Araneae > Lycosidae > Pardosa > Pardosa pseudoannulata. Next base: position 151,035,445 of record CM063501.1, read on the forward strand.
TCTGCTTTCATTGAATAATTACTGCCTAAATTTGAAATGGTGTTTAAGTTAAAACTCTTTATCAAACATCTATTGACCATCTTTTTGATACACCTTTCCAGATTTTCTCAATGTTATTTTTGAGTTACAAAGTTATTTTCAAATTGTTTTTTTAGTTTTGGAAATTGTTTTATCTTATCATGCGGATTGAATTGCTCTGCTAAAGAGAAAATAAATGAATCCACAAGATTCAACTGCGATGCGCTGGAAAGTTTCTTCAATTTATTAAAATTGCAACACGCAGTATAAATAAACTGAAAACATTTCAGTAACATTTTTCTTCTTTCATCTTTTTTTTTTATTACCTGCAACTGAAATGGAGTTAAAGTTTAAAAAAAAAGAATCTATATCAGACATCTATTAAACATGTTTTTACTACTCCAATTTTAAGGTTTTGTTTAGCTACACCCAGTGTTCTTCCTTTCAATTGCGAAGTTACTTTTGACATTTTTAAAGTTTTGTATATTATTTTCTCCTTTCCACAGCGATTCGATCCACAGGGGCGACATGCTGGAGTCACAGTTCAAATAATCTGTAAATGGAAGAATTTTCAAAGCAATCTCATTCTACTCCGTTTAGTTCCCCCTTCTTCTAAAGATATTTTTTTTGCCGGGGACACCCTCAAAGCAAACTGACACTTCTGATACTTGAAAAATTTAAATCGGGAAGATATGACAGGGGAATGTATAGTAGAGAAAACTTGGGTAGACTCGGAACTAAAGAGTGTATCTGGAACACATAAAAATTTAATCATAGTCTAAAAATAAACGCACTCATGTATATTATGCATATATACAAATATATATGTGTACATAAATTATTTATATATATGTGTATATATAATATATGCATATATATGTGTGTGTGTATATTTTTATGTGTGTATATATGTATGTATGTATGTATGTATGTATATATGTATGTATGTATGTATATATCTATCCATCTATCTATCTATCTATCTATCTATCTATATATATATATATATATATATATATATATATATATGTATATACAATGTATTCCACAGAG
>CM063501.1:151041515-151046515 GCA_032207245.1 Pardosa pseudoannulata
TATATATATATATATATATATATATATATATATGACATGGACGAGTGGTTAAGGCATGAAAGACACATTTCATTTCATTTATAAAGATTTCTTAATTGTAATCCTTCGGCCTATGGCTAGGCAATTTAGATATCCTTTGTTCTCATAATTTGCCACGACAAGAGTGGAGGATGTTATTATTCCGAGTTCCCGCTCACAACTGTCATTTTTTGGCGTTACTATGTGACCAAATTCCTATGTCTACTTCCGTCATCTTTTTACTCTATAAAGTTCCTCTCCAGGATGTGTCTTTCTCCTATTATGTAGTCGTTAATGAGTTCGAACTATTTTTAATTATAATTCGCTTAACCCCCCATTTTTAAACCTCACACATACACACACAGAGATTGGAACCCCCCTTCAAAGAAGAATAGGAAGCGAACGGAGAACTTGAGCAAAGGCAGAAAAATATTAACTCTTGCATCTGAGAAAAGCGTCATCAGCGTTAGTTGCTTTGATAAGTGAATCAGGTTCCTCATATCCACGAATAGTAAGTTGTAAATATCTTGGAGTTATTCTCATTACTTTCGGATCTTTGCTAGCTTTTACAACTAATTCTAATACCTCAGTAGTTCAATACTCCAAAATTGCAGCACTGTAAACTGTAGCTGTAGCACCAACATTTTTTTCCCTATTTCATCGACTTCATATTAAGATTACATAGATTTTATGTGCTTCAGAACGATAGTCGATTTTCTTTGTCTTTACTTGAAACACTTTAACATTTTGGTGTGCGTAATGAATTTTTAAATCTATGTAAACTTATTATATTTTTGTTACGAAATATCTGTGTTAAACATGCATCATCGATAGCTTATTTGATCTTAGTATTTAATTTGTAGTTATGCTAGAAGTTATCTTTTTACCCAAAAGTTGACTTTGACGTTAATTACTAGTAATACTCTTGTTGTTATATCTACTTTTAAAAGTTTTTTTATACAGTGAAATTATTCTTCATAAAATTGACAATTATTATACAGTAAGCTAGTTACATTTTAAATAACTCCACAGCTTATTTAACATAAAATCAATTTTTCACAGAAGGTAAAATTATTATATTAGTAATTAATTGGCATTGTTTAGACAAAATGAGATTCTATGGATATATCGAAACAGAGAAAGCCACTTGTCTTTGTAAATTTTTAATTCATAGATATAGATTATCGATTATTCTAGTGTGTCATACGGATGCGTCAATTAGCATATAAATTGACTGCAAGCAACTTAATTAATTGCATAAATACATGTTTCCACTACTCCGTTATAAATATCGAAATCTTAAATGACATGTGTTGAATTAGTTGAGAAGAAAATAAATATGCTGAGTACCAAAGTGACATTTATGAAATAAAAATATTTAAATCGATGAAACAAATTACATTTTAAGGGAAAACATTTGCATCTTTAAACATTAAAGAACAAACTCTTGTAGAAAGTACAGCAGTTAAGTAATTTCAAATGACAGTTATTTAAAATTATGTTTCCTATTGATTTTTGAATCAACTAAAATCATGAGTAGAAAATATTAACTTCTAGTTGAATTAAGTGGCACTGACCAAATATATATATATATATATATATATATATATATATATATATATATATATATATATATATATATATGTATATATATATATATATATATATATATATATATAGTATATATATATATATATATATATATATATATATATATGTATATATATATATATATATATATATATATATATATATATATATATATATATATAATATATATATATATATATATATATATATATATATATATATATATATATATATATATATATATCTATATATATATATATATATATATATATATATCTATATATATATATATATATATATATATATATATATATATATATATATATATATATTATGATATATATATATATATAGTATATATATATATATTATATATATATATATATATATATATATATATATATATATATATATATACTATAGATATATATATATTATATTATATATATATATATATACTATATATATATATATATATATTATATATATATATATGTACATACACATATATATGATACGGCCAAAGCCCAAAGTTGGCAAGTTCTCGAATTGGCCGTCCAAATCACGAAATAGCCAATATCTTCTCACAATGACCGGCCGATATCTGATTTTTTCTTGGTTTCGGGGTTTGGCCAGCCAGTTCGGAAACTGGCATGAGGCTATCGGCCAAAGTCAGAAGAAAAAGGTCATGAGCAAATTTTGGGCGTTTGTATACCGTAATGCTAATAACAAATTATAGTTGCCACAGAGGAGTTTTCCAACGAATCCGACCCTCTTAGGCTCCTAGAATCGTCCTTCGGAACAAAGGCCAAGGAGGTACGGTGGCTATGCGGGCTGTAGTCTGAAGAGAGAAGTTTTAGTAAGGATCTTACACTACCAGAAACCTCCTAGTCTCTTATGAAAATTTTCTCTCCATTGGAGAGCACAGATAAACAAACAAACAAAGAAAAAGATAATCACATTATCTAATGCATTATTTTATTACAGAAAGTTATCAGTATCATCACTTGTTACAACAAGATGAATTTTTTTTTACATCTGCAGCGATTTGTTGAGCAATTGGTTGTGCAACCGCATCGAGTGTAGCCTTGGCCACCGGTCAGCGATTGTGAAGAGGCAACGGTTCTTTATGATTTTTCCTCTGTGGATACCAATGTAGTAATTTCTCTTGCAAAATAGGAAAATTCACTTCTGGAGTACAGTTGTTTGAGAACACCATGTTCTGTTCCTAGCTTTTAGAAAGCCACCTCGATGTTCATGACAACGGCAAAAAACGCTTCGTGTATCACCGCGACCTGTGTCAACATCAGGTATGCGGATGCGTACATTATCTCTAACTTTCGCTGTTGGAAATTTTGCATCTGAATTTTTTAGCATCTTGACACCTTGAGTTTATAAGCTAGCGTGGGCAGCTGACCTTTTATTCCTGATTTCTTATTTATGATGACACAGTCTACAGGTAATTTTTCCTCCTTCGTCTGCTTCATTACTTATTCCACAAATTGCCTGCCCAACCTTTCTGCAGGATCCGCAATAATGGGCTGAACTACACTTTTGTTGACATACTTAACAAAATTTGTTCGCATTTTTATTGTCAGATAACTGATCTGGACTTTCCGATGCCTCAATCGAACATTGGCCAAGGAGTTCTGGGCACTTCGTGAAGTGACCGGCTAAAGTCGCATATACGCTATTCATTTGCAGTACATCGGACATTGGCCACACGCCCCCGCCAATGTGCGATTTGGCAGGCCAATTCGGGAACTGGCCTAATTTCGGGCTTTGGCCGTAACATGTACATACATGTATGTATATATATATGTATATATATATATATATAAATATATATATATATATATATATATATATATATATATATATATATATATATATATATATATATATATATATATATATATATATATATATATATATATATATATATATATATATATATATATATATATATACATATATATATATATATATATATATATATATATATATATATATATATATATAATATATATATATATATATATATATATATATATATATATATATATATATATATATATATATATATATATATGTATGAAATATCTAATTTTACTAGTGGCGTGGCTGGCATTAAAAAAATCAAATCCCATAATGTGCTAAAAATGATTTCTTGATACAGTCTCTTGATTAAATTAAGGGATTTCTGAATAGGAAACCTTGAAAGCTCACTACAAAATTCATAATTTCGTATTAAGCTACCACCCTCCTACGGTCCGAAATGTCTTCACTACTCCCTATGGATCCTAAATGTGTTCAAAGCCCCTGTTTCTAAAAATCCCGTAATTTAAAGTGTAATGTAGGGAAAGTACTCAATTATAAAAGGCAAAATGTTTAAGTAATTTTCTTTATTAGCATTACAAATCAAATTTTTGTTACTGAGACACGCTGAAGCAATGTTACAACGAACGTTATAGCCGAATAGTTAGGACGCTGACCTTTATTTCCGGAGTTCGTGGGTTCGAATTTCCACTGGTCCATAGATACTCGTGGATAGATACTCAGAATCGCCTTTAAGTAGTACGTCTCCACAATAGGTAACGTGATCCAAAATAGTAGACCGTAGTACTTCAAACCAAACCAAAAGAATGTTGTCGATTAAATATAGTTTTCTGAATTACGGCTCAATTTCACGTAAAACACAGGGTATGAAAATAACTGGTTTTGGCACCATCGCGAAAGTTTATTTTATTACTGGCAAAAATTGAGTAAATTATATAATTAATGTAATACATTTATTTAGTATTTAAAATTAAGTTTGAAAGTCAAAACCTGCTGACATTTCCGCCCGAAAGCCCGGCTCAACAACATAGCCCCACGGAAAGGGGCAGTATAGCCCCCATTGAGAACTGTCAAATAATTTGGACGTTTTCGATTTATGATTAAAAAAATAAAATGTATTATTTATTTTATGAAATTCTGTAATTTCAATTTACTTAAAAGATTTTCTTAAAATTACAGTTCTAATAAATTTAAAAAAATAAATTAAATTACAAAAGAAAAAGTTCTTTGAAAACTTGAACTATCGATCCCGAATTCCGGGCACAAATCGGTTGGTAAAATAAAAGAGGTTGAATTTTGAGAAATGTATTTCAAACTTAACTATTCAAAAATTTACTTATAAAAATTGTCCTGATGTCATTGCTTTTTAAAAAACTTAGTACTTCAAGACAAGATACGTCTCATTTAATTTATTATATTTGATCGTTTCTCTCGACTATGTTTTGATTTCGCTCCTGTTTTAGTTGAAACCATGCCAGAACCTTGCTGGTAAAATATATTTTCTGTAATAGTAAAATCAGTATGTTGTTATTTTGGGAAATACATAAAAATTG
>CM063501.1:151049015-151089015 GCA_032207245.1 Pardosa pseudoannulata
ATATATATATATATATATATATATATATATATATATATATATATATATATAACTATTAAAAATTGGCTTAAATTAGTTTTTTTCTTAAATGCCTATCTTCTCATACCTAGCCATTAACCATAGCATTAACCAACTATTGTTGAGTGTTTAGAACTAATAAGGAATTCATGAATAAGTGAATTAATGTGCAGATTTATAAATATTAGTAAGTGACTGTCACTGATGGATATACTAAAGTACAAATCTAAAAATTAATTCTAATCTATTACTTTATTAAATTTTACCCTCGAAGTATTTATATGTTAACATGTGTATATGTATCTATGTATGAATGTCTTTTCTTTATACAGAACATATTGGAGTTTATTGTTGAATAACAGCATTTCTTTAAAACTTTTCTTAAAATAGGGAAATATATATCATGTACAAAGTATCATGTACATATCTGATACAAAGTAAATCTGCAATTTATATAAATTAATTATAGTAAATCTTCACAATATAAAAATGAACTAGTAATCATCAGTATTTTGAGATTTTAGTGCTGTAAAATATCCCTGACATTCTATATTGAGTAAAGTATACTAGAAACATATTTCCTGCGTTATTTGATCTTTCCATTTCTATGTATATTTGAGATATATGAGTATTTATTTAGAAATTTGCATTTGCCTGCTGTTGAATTTGCAGCATTTAGACGATTTCCTAAAATTAACTCAACAAAATTTCTTCACGTGTCCGTAATTAAATGTTTATGGTGTATGGAACGATTGGTTTAACAAAATATTTAATTTATATTCAAAAGCGAATCTCGCAAACTCTATTGAAATTATTATTAAATGTGTTTTAACATTCCGTCTTTACTCATTAAATATTATTCTTTAATCTCTCATTTGTCTCCAACTAGAACCAAATATGCATCTATTTGTCGATGATAAAGCGAAATTCTTGCTCTCCATCATCATTTGTATTTTACTTATGATTAAAAGTGAAACTCTGAATTTGTAAACTTATGGAATTAAATGAATGTACGGTTTACCAATTAAGCTAAATTTTAGAATTTATTTCGAAGGCTCTTGACATGAGACTATTCTATAAAATTATTTAGGTGTTTCTCCATTCAGCATATTTTCTTCTTTCAAGCATGGCTGGATTTCCTTAGAAAAATCACTCACCATCTGATTGAATCAAATTTCAATGTAATCACAGTAGAATGTTGTTACTGATTGTATGATTTAAAGCTTAAAGTATTATTTCACTATAAGAGATTTCGCACAGAGCGGTGCGATTCACAGCACAGAGATATTTTCTAAATTATACCTTATAAATTTTATTTCTAAATTATTACTTTACAGCTATGAAACTTGGAACAAGTAAACTGTAGACTAAGGAAGTAGATTACAATAAAGATTTTTTATTGGATAATTTTTTTCAAGTCAATTTTACGTAAGTGTTTTTACTATCTGTTAAAATGATTTGCTTTTTAAATTAGTTTTTTCCACCTATTTCTGCGTTATTACTTCAAAATACATTTCCAACATGTTTGGTATTATTTGATTGATTTTTTGAACAGTTAATTCGTAAAAAAAAATTTCCCTGTACTTTGAAATTTCTAAAAATTTAATTTTATTAGTTTAAATGAAGTCTAAACTGAAATGAATACAGAGGTTTAATTTAATGTCTATTAGGAATATTTGGAAAGAAACTATGAAAAATTATATTACAAGAATAAGAGCAGATATAAGTTTTTGTAGTAAATTGCAGCTAAATGTCATTTTCCTACTGTAAAATTTAAGGCTTTAATAAGTTTTTGGATGTATTAATTTTGAATTTCACACAAACAACAAATGCTTATTTTTTTTCTAGAAATAAGACTGATGTACACTTAATAGACGATTATAGACAATAGAAAATTGGGATGCAAGAATTTGTACTCTTAAAAAGGGGGACATTTAAAATCTTTTAAAAGTAGAATTAGGTTATCAAAGACTGCCTAAAAACGATGACTGTTTTCACATAAGTTAAAATATTGTCTTTTCCATAACGTCAAAAAACACTACATTTTTCTAACCAAATCTTGTAACGTTGTTTCTAATATTGTAGATGTTTTCTCTAACCAAAGCGTATTATATTTCTATTATATACTCTCTTACTGTTGTTTACGTTGATTTTAATGGTTTATACAGGTTTTAACGGTACAGAGAGTTTGCAAAGTTTACGATTGGTTATTTATTGTATTATGGAGGGAAAAATAAAAGCTACACTTTATTAAAAAATATGTTTTGATTTTAAAAGTTCGCACTTAAAGTTCAGTACATCGTTTAATTTATGTATAGGTGTTTCGATTTGATTTAAAACGCTATAGACTACTTTATTGTTGAATAAATGTCTGTGTACAGAAGATAACTGGTAAAATATTCAAACTTAGAAATAAGATGTAATGCTGGAAAAGTACATAGAATATTCTTCAAAAATATAAATTTCTTTTGCTAACCATTTACTTATTTTCAAGAACGTTTGTAACTAATGTAAACAATGAAAATATTTTCAAAAATAACATATGGATTGTAGTTCACATATTCTCTTTTAAAAAGATTAATAAATTTTGAAGTTCTTTTATCTTCTAAAGTATGACATTTCATCGTATATGGTTAAAGATTTGATATAGCAATGTTTAAACTATAAATACCGATTATACTACCATTTTCACTTATGAAAAGATTTGTGTGTTATTTTTTCACTCTTTGTGCTGCACTATTTATATGATAAAGTAGATTTTCCAAGGTAACGATAACGACCATAGTTAAGTTTCTATCTTGTTAACCTGTAGTTTTATTCAACTTATATGTTTGTTCTACCGAGAGAAAACTTTATTTATCTCACACGATCTGTTTGTTAGGCAAAGGGCAAAAATAGTTACAAATTTAGAAAATTTTGTGAATGTACAAGAATGTACGCTGAATCAAAATAAAATCAGCGATTGCTTTGGTTTCTCTATCTTTCTCGCTTTCATATACACATGCACATGCAAACACATACAGAAATATGTATATACATATGTATATATATATATATATATATATATATATATATATATATATATATATATATATATATATATATATATATATATATATATATATATATATATATATATATATATATATATATATAAGTTTTATTTGGACCGGAATGGTTCGTGAGTGTTCAGTAGATCTAGCCCTAATTTTGAAATTCTATTTAAAAAACATACATGCTTGTGGTAGGAATTGTACCTACAAAATGTGCATGAATACTCTCAACTGTATATATATATATATATATATATATATATATAATATATATATATACATAAATAATACCTCTCGTACATATATGTATACATACATCCGTACATACTTACATATATATGTATATATATATATATATGTATATATATAAATATATATTTATATCTACATATATATATACATACATACATACATATATATATACATACATACATACATATATATATATACATATATATATATATATATATATATATATATATATATATATATATATATATATATATATATGCTAGCTGACGTTAGGGAAATGGGGCGACATAAATCAGTTTCTCGTGACATGAAACATGTGTCAAAAATGTTTTCCAAGTCACCAAATTAGGTAATACACTAAGTAATACACAACATATATATGTATATATGTCTGTTTTCTTTTACAGTTCGTTTCGTTCAAAAAGTCACAGTCAATTAAAACCTTCTTTTCTATACAATGTAAGGAAAATATATATGGTTGGGGCAAGGTAGCTTTGACCCTGCCAGGAAACGAAGCATAGAATTTTATTGATATATTCGTCATTTAAGAAACATTAGTTGCTTAAAACTTTTTATTTTAGGACATACATTCTAAAATAGTATTGTTTAAATTATGTAATACTGTTTTAGTTTTATTATATTATGATATAGTGTAATACTAGTTTGACAATGGTGCCCAGAAATACGTAATGTAAACGTTTAAATGTAAGTAAATTTTCTTCATCGGAGAGGTATATCTCTATACAAATAATTGTATTTTTATTTTTCCCTTCCACAAAATAATAGCAGTCTGAATCCGAATAATAGAAAATACACTTTCTCTGTAATTCTGGCAAGTTTTCAACTGTGTCGGAAGCAGAATTGAAAGGAATAGTTAAGAGAAATCTGAAGTAATATTAATAATAGACAGACATTTCATGTCCTGAAATATGAATTTACTATATAGGCAGGGGAATTTTGGCTTTTATTTCCTGTTTTAAAATTTAAAATCAATGTTTGCAGTCGTTTTATGCTGAATTATAATATAAGTGTATGATATACGTGTGTGCTATGTATTCTCTCTATAAAAAGTGCAGTTACGAAAATATTTTTTTAAAGACTTTAAGTTTGGGACATTTGCCGCAGAAGAATGAGAATTATGAATTATATCATTGTAGTTTTTGTTATACTAGGTGCTGCAGGACAATAGTTTATGATGTAAGGATTTCTAAAGATTTCCTCATATGATTTTGTTTAGGTGTAGGTAACTAAGCTTTGTTTAACAAACCAGAAATGACAGTTAAGTGAAATGTGTCTTTTCCGTAGTTTAGAGCAGATGCCCTTTACCACAAAAGACCAAGTATTATGGATCTCTTCTTAGTATTGCTTTTTACCCGAAGTCCTCCAGAAGAAGAATCCATGAGGGATCTGTAAAGGTTCCAAGAGGTTGTCGCACTGAATTTCGTTAAGTTGTAGAAAACTCAGCTTTGTTTCACCCACTTAATATTAACAATATCATAAATATACTTTGCGAAGGGATAGGGGGAGATCAGCTGAAAAGTTTAACCATTGGTAAAATCTACATAGGGTTATAAAATATTAGAGATGGAATAAAGGTTGATTCTAAAATATCATATATAAAAAATGTGAATATTTCACATGTAACAGGAGTTATTGGCATGCTACATATTAAAAAATAGGGTAAATATCTATAATCACTGCTCAACTTTATCTTGTTAGGTAAATTGTACTGCATAATATGCTGTTCTATATTTCTTAGGTACCCTTCTCAAGCAATTAAAACAAAAACAGAAGTCTGGAAATAATCGTAAAGTGCTTCGAAATACATCTCAAGAGGCGAATTATATATCCGCAAAAACACATACACACACTGTATATATATATATATATATATATATATATATATATATATATATATATATATATATATATATATATATATATATATATATATATATATATATATATATATATATATATATAATTCTTCTGTCCGTGTGTTTCTAATACAACTCCTCTTAAACGTCTGGACTGATTTTGATTAAATTTTGTGTATGTAATTAAGTTGGTTCTAGAATGGTTTAGATTCCCTATTTGATCCAATATAAAATGTTTTTTTTATTATAAATTAAGAATTGTTCACTTATTGAGATTATTATAGTGCCGTTTGAAACCCTTCACAGCCAACATATCTGTAGAGCAGTGGTTAGCGCAAAGGGCTCCAGAAACGAATCCCTCTAAGGGCGGTATAGGTATTTTAATTTAATCTGATTACGTTTGTGATGACTATACGCGTGGTGGTGTCAAGTATTTTTAAAATAATTTTTTCCTCCTATTTATCCATCAAATAGGAAGTTTTTAAATAAATTATAATTTGGCCGAAAGACCCAAATTATAATTTATTTAAAAACATTTTACAGTTTTTGGATTTACAACGTTTAAAACAGGAAAACGTCTGTAGGGTCTGTTAATATATATATATATATATATATATATATATATATATATATATATATATATATATATATATATATATATATATATATATATATATATATATATATATATATATATATATATATATATATATATGTATAAATTTGATAAAATACATTTCAATTTCAATTTAATTACTTTTCAGTTTCACTGTTTTTTAATTAATCTTTAAATTAATCCTTTTAATAAGTTTTGATTATTTTTAACAAACAACTCATTTTATGTATTTTCTTAAATTATTAATAATTAATTATTCCCCACTCTGATTTTATTTTTAAATTAAGCTGATTAAAACCTACCATAGAAATGTTCCCAATATTAAATAGTTAAATGAATTTAATTTCTTCTTCAAACTATTTGTAATTGTTAAAATCAATTAATTTTCTCTATTTTCTTTAAAAATTGTCATAGAATTTAATAAACTTTCTACTGCCAAAACGGAAATAGATTTTAAGTTCATTTTACTTTAGAGTATTGGAAAAAAGTGAACTCTCAATATGGTTTCGAAAGCTGCATTCACGACATAAAATTCTCTTTTATGCTTGCCTCACAAGAAGAAATGTCGATAACTCTTACCCCATTGTCGAATTTATGTTTGTATATAAAACGTATTATGTGTAAACGAAAGATTTCAATAACATATGCTGAATATATTGAGCATTTATAAAAGATAAAAGTTTTACAGGAAAAACTTTGAAATCCTTATAAAGAAATGTTATTTCGTTAGATAAAATTTTCAGTTTGTTTCATCATATTATACTTTATAAAAATAAATATTTAAGAAATATCAAGACTCTCATTTCAAAGTTTTAGATTTTCTAACATTTTTTTGCATATTAATTTGCAAGTATTTCTGCAATTTGGATACCATTCGTTTTGATACATGTCAAATGGTACATTTATAACGAATTAAATTATATCATATGTTGTTTTTATGCATAACTAGCCACTCGCAACCGGTCATCGTTATGAGTAATTAGTCTTCCCACATGAATGTTACTGAAAAAAACCTTCAAATCCTTATATAGAAATCTTATCTCGTTAGATAAAATTTTCAGTTAGTTTGTTTCATCCCATTATACTTTATAAAAACAAATATTTAAGAGATCTCAAGACTCTCATTTCCAGTTTTTCAGTTTTAGATTTTCTAACATTTTTTTGCATATTAATTTGCAAGTATTTCTGCAATTTGGATACCATTCGTTTTGATACATGTCAAATGGTACATTTATAACGAATTAAATTATATCATATGTTGTTTTTATGCATAACTAGCCACTCGCAACCGGTCATCGTTATGAGTAATTAGTCTTCCTACATGAATGTTACTGAAAAAAACTTCAAATCCTTATATAGAAATCTTATCTCGTTAGATAAAATTTTCAGTTAGTTTGTTTCATCCCATTATACTTTATAAAAACAAATATTTAAGAGATCTCAAGACTCTCATTTCCAGTTTTTCAGTTTTAGATTTTCTAACATTTTTTGCATATTAATTTGCAAGTATTTCTGCCGTTTGGATACCATTGGTTTTGATACATGTCAAATGGTACATTTATAACGAATTAAATTACATCATATGTTGTTTTTATGCATAACTAGCCACTTGCAACCGGTCATCGTTATGAGTAATTAGTCTTCCTACATGAATGTTACTGAAAAAAACTTCAAATCCTTATATAGAAATCTTATCTCGTTAGATAAAATTTTCAGTTAGTTTGTTTCATCCCATTATACTTTATAAAAACAAATATTTACGAGATCTCAAGACTCTCATTTCCAGTTTTTCAGTTTTAGATTTTCTAACATTTTTTGCATATTAATTTGCAAGTATTTCTTTAATTTGGATACCATTGGTTTTGATACAAGTCAAATGGTACATTTATAACGAATTAAATTATATCATATGTTGTTTTTATGCATAACTAGCCACTCGCAACCGGTCATCGTTATGAGTAATTAGTCTTCCTACATGAATGTTACTGAAAAAAACTTCAAATCCTTATATAGAAATCTTATCTCGTTAGATAAAATTTTCAGTTAGTTTGTTTCATCCCATTATACTTTATAAAAACAAATATTTACGAGATCTCAAGACTCTCATTTCCAGTTTTTCAGTTTTAGATTTTCTAACATTTTTTGCATATTAATTTGCAAGTATTTCTGCAATTTGGATACCATTGGTTTTGATACATGTCAAATGTTACATTTATAAAGAATTAAATTATATCATATGTTGTTTTTATGCATAACTAGCCACTCGCCACCGGTCATCATTATGGGTAATTAGTCTAACCACATAAATGTTACTGAAAAAAACTTGAAATCCTTATATAGAAATCTTATCTCGTTAGATAAAATTTTCAGTTAGTTTGTTTCATCCCATTATACTTTATAAAAACAAATATTTACGAGATCTCAAGACTCTCATTTCCAGTTTTTCAGTTTTAGATTTTCTAACATTTTTTGCATATTAATTTGCAAGTATTTCTGCAATTTGGATACCATTGGTTTTGATACATGTCAAATGTTACATTTATAAAGAATTAAATTATATCATATGTTGTTTTTATGCATAACTAGCCACTCGCCAACCGGTCATCATTATGGGTAATTAGTCTTCCCACATGAATGTTACTGAAAAAAACCTTCAAATCCTTATATAGAAATCTTATCTCGTTAGATAAAATTTTCAGTTAGTTTGTTTCATCCCATTATACTTTATAAAAACAAATATTTAAGAGATCTCAAGACTCTCATTTCCAGTTTTTAAGTTTTAGATTTTCTAACATTTTTTGCATATTAATTTGCAAGTATTTCTTCAATTTGGATACCATTCGTTTTGATACACGTCAAATGGTACATTTATAACGAATTAAATTATATCATATGTTGTTTTTATGCATAACTAGCCACTCGCAACCGGTCATCGTTATGAGTAATTAGTCTTCCCACATGAATGTTACTGAAAAAAACCTTCAAATCCTTATATAGAAATCTTATCTCGTTAGATAAAATTTTCAGTTAGTTTGTTTCATCCCATTATACTTTATAAAAACAAATATTTAAGAGATCTCAAGACTCTCATTTCCAGTTTTTCAGTTTTAGATTTTCTAACATTTTTTTGCATATTAATTTGCAAGTATTTCTGCAATTTGGATACCATTCGTTTTGATACATGTCAAATGGTACATTTATAACGAATTAAATTATATCATATGTTGTTTTTATGCATAACTAGCCACTCGCAACCGGTCATCGTTATGAGTAATTAGTCTTCCTACATGAATGTTACTGAAAAAAACTTCAAATCCTTATATAGAAATCTTATCTCGTTAGATAAAATTTTCAGTTAGTTTGTTTCATCCCATTATACTTTATAAAAACAAATATTTACGAGATCTCAAGACTCTCATTTCCAGTTTTTCAGTTTTAGATTTTCTAACATTTTTTGCATATTAATTTGCAAGTATTTCTGCCGTTTGGATACCATTGGTTTTGATACATGTCAAATGGTACATTTATAACGAATTAAATTACATCATATGTTGTTTTATGCATAACTAGCCACTCGCAACCGGTCATCGTTATGAGTAATTAGTCTTCCTACATGAATGTTACTGAAAAAAACTTCAAATCCTTATATAGAAATCTTATCTCGTTAGATAAAATTTTCAGTTAGTTTGTTTCATCCCATTATACTTTATAAAAACAAATATTTAAGAGATCTCAAGACTCTCATTTCCAGTTTTTCAGTTTTAGATTTTCTAACATTTTTTGCATATTAATTTGCAAGTATTTCTGCCGTTTGGATACCATTGGTTTTGATACATGTCAAATGGTACATTTATAACGAATTAAATTACATCATATGTTGTTTTTATGCATAACTAGCCACTCGCAACCGGTCATCGTTATGAGTAATTAGTCTTCCTACATGAATGTTACTGAAAAAAACTTCAAATCCTTATATAGAAATCTTATCTCGTTAGATAAAATTTTCAGTTAGTTTGTTTCATCCCATTATACTTTATAAAAACAAATATTTACGAGATCTCAAGACTCTCATTTCCAGTTTTTCAGTTTTAGATTTTCTAACATTTTTTGCATATTAATTTGCAAGTATTTCTGCAATTTGGATACCATTGGTTTTGATACATGTCAAATGGTACATTTATAACGAATTAAATTACATCATATGTTGTTTTTATGCATAACTAGCCACTTGCAACCGGTCATCATTATGGGTAATTAGTCTACCCACATAAATGTTATATTTATTTTAAAGCTTCAATTAGTTTTTAGATTACATTGCATTAACACATTGTGTGCGGGGACATTTTGCAGCGGAATTGTACAGGGAGCTGGCGTTTGGAGCGTAAATTTAGTTATTCAGTTAAATCTCAATAGATCGAAAATTATTTAATTTTTTTAACCAACTTTTCGTGTTTTATATTGGAATATATAAATAAATTTATAAATAGGAATATATAAATAACAACTATAAGATATTTGTAAACAAAAAATATATTTTTTAGTGGATAAATTTATAATAGCATCGTAAATATGAAAAATCAAGTAGAAATAGTAGTGTGTAGTTTTAATTTTTTCCCGTTCTGTGGTTTCGAAACGACTGATGTAAAAACTAGTTTTTATTTGTCTAAATTTTTCAGAATCTATGTAGTAGACAAAAACAAGATGCGGCTTTGTTTTCTTGCATATACCGTTATTTTTGTACCCACAAACAAACCATGTTGTCCCGCCTCAAGTATCAATAGTCAGAAAACGTACTAGTCCATGTTCCACATACAATATGTTAATATATATTAACAATTTCAAAACTAAAAGAAATCGGTTTCATAAAGCCAAAATTACATTTTATTTAAATTGTATTACAGTAGAATCTCGATTAACCGAAATTCTCCGTTAACCGATGTCGGTCTCTTCTTCACTTTTTTTTTCACTTTCTACTGCTACTTTACTTTCACTTTCTACTCACTTTCACTATCTAAAATGTTCTCTTTACAAACATGCATGTTTAGAGTTTTCTTTTTTCAAATATTCTTTTTGTATGCAAGCCTTTCCAAATTATGAATGCAGATAAATATTTTGGAAATCCCTATTTTAGAATTCCTTCTCGCAAGCAAAATTCTTGGTATGAGTGTACTTATCCCCACTTTAAAACATCCTTGTTCTAAACAAAAACATGCCCTATTTCGAAATTTGGTAGGTCATACTGCTGAGTCCCAGAACAATTGAATGTTATTGTACCAATGACGATAGTACATATTAAACTAGATGATTATTGATAAATTCTCGATTAACGAGATATTGGTTTCTTAGCGATGTTTTTATGCGAATAATTTTTGAAGTCAAGTTGGTGATATATCGCCGAATTTGGCGATGTTTTTGTCGACCTTTTGTCCGTAGTATCTTCTAAAACATTCCAGCCTTTTGAGAGCCTATATAAATAGCTACGTATGTTATCTAGGGGAGTCAGTGAGCTGAAAAACGTGTTAGCGTTCACACGAGTGTCATTTGGGGAGAGAGTTTTGTATTTATTTGTGGTACTGTCGCCAATCTAGCCAGTTTTTCGTGTCATTGGCTGTTGTAAACGTGCTTTCACTGCAATATTAAGTTTTGTTATTCTACTGTCTTGTATTTAAAGTCTATTCAAACCACGAACACCACGCTTGGAAAATTCGTAACAATATATATGCATATATATCAGTCTAATTGCACTTCTTTTGTATAACAATTCTAGAAACACTATTTATAAATGCCAAAATTTCAAGTTCAGGCCTTGTCTCCATTTTCTGTCATCTATAACACTACAAGAACCACTGAAAGCATAAATCTCTTTTCCATATTACCTCTCTTTTTCTCCAAGCAAACTTTCACCATAAAATGAAGGAAAATAAAAGAAATACTCTCCACCATATAACACGACTTTAATATGAGGGATATTCGATGTTTCCAATTTACATTTCATGGTAAGCAAAACCTCCCAATAACCTAAGATTGCCGATAACAGGAATCAAGGATTCTGTTAAGAATGGAGTCAACTTTAGAATGATTAATTGAAGGAGTGCTTGAGCTTGATTCATAGGGTACTTGAAGCAATCGATTTACAAACTAGAAAGTCAAATGTTTGTTAACTCACAGAAACATATCTATATGTATTGTAAGCCGTATTAAAAAACGATTTTTGTTTTTTTTCTTTTAGGTACTACTCCGCATGAGCATTAAATGAAAATAAATGCAGTATAGTATACCAACTGTATTTATAAAAGAATTCATATTGTGAATGTAGTCTATTATCTGATATGTTGGCTAATCCTTATTCCTATGCGATAGCTTTAAAGGCAGAAGGGTATTATGAAACGTTTATTAGGAAACTGGAAATTCTTTTAATATCCTGTTAATGAAATTTACGTGAATGGTATTTCCCTGCATTCAGTAGTTGGAAATATCTCTCAGCGAAGGACTTGAAAGGGGGATAAAGATAGACAATGGTACCACTGTCTATACCGAGATTAATAATAGCTTTATGATTCCCAGTGAGCGAAGTATACAAACCAGGGAAAAGAGAAAAGAGAAATGAAGCTTTCAATAAATACCTTGAAAAGGAAATTAAATTACATATATGGGGGAATTAAGAATTTATAGCTGAAATAAGCCGCCTATTTAAGAGAACATAGTTCTTGTTTAGAAGCTTCATTATAGAAGCTTTTTTTTAACTCATAAAGAAGTTATAAGTTCTGCTACTGATAGGATAATTTATTTACATGTTTTTTGTTAACGATGTTAAATGTTCCTTAGTTTTTTCATTTCAAGTTGTATATTTTTTAAAATAACATAAAATGCATACACCAAAGGAAAAAGAAATGTAATTCTAGATAACTTTTGAAAATATATATTAATAGCAAAATGTTATGAAATTAAATGTTATGAACTATATGTTATGAAAATGTATTAATAACATACCTTTTATGACTAAATTGGCCGAACGATGGCCGAATGGTTAGGGTGCTGGCCTTCGGAACCGGAGTTCGTGGGTTCGAATCCCACAGTGGCATGGATGTTCGTAGTTGTTCGGAATCGGCTTTAAGCAGTAGGTCCCGGTCTCATTAGCCCTCGTGTTGCAAAAAGTAGACCGTAGCGTTCCAAACCAAACCATGACTAAATTGTATCAAAAAAGTTTTTATTACAAAACTGGAAATTCCTCTAATAACCTGCTAATAAAACTTCAAATTAATAAACTTTAGCATAATGCATTTAATGTTATTTTTTTTTCAATTAATATAAACTGTGTACACCAAATTAAAAAAAATCAAGATTTAGATAACTTTTGAAATAGGTATATTAGAAATTAAATATTTTAGAATTTCTTAAATAATGTACCTTTCAAGGAAAAGGTGCACAAAAAATGTTTATGATACTAGAAATTCTTTTAATATCCTGCTAATAAAGCTTGCAAGGATGGTATTTAGTTGTTTTCAGCAGTTGGAAATCTCATATAACGATGGATTTGAAAGGGAATAAAGACAGACAATGGGATTGAGATTATGTCTAGACTGAGATTAATAATGGATTTATGATTCCTACTGATCGTAGTATACAAACCAGTAAAAAGAAAAAAAAAGAAATGATGCTTGCAAGAAGTTCCTTGAAAGGGAGATTAAAATATATATTTGGGTAAATTAAGTATTTAGAGGTAAAATAAGTTACCAGTTTAAGAGAGCATTTTTCTTGCAGAAAAGCTTTATTTTTTTTAACTCATAAAGAAATTATAAGTTCTGCTACTTTTAGGATGATTTTATTACAGGTTCTTTAGTAACACATTTAAAAATTATTTAGTTTTTAAAATTTCAAGTGGTACATTTTTTACGAAAATGGATACACCAAATGCAAAAAAAAGTAATTCTAAATAATTTTTGATATATGCATTTAAAAAACTAAATATTATGGAAGTTCTTTAAGAGCATACCTTTCAAGGCGAAATTGTATCAAAAAAGTTTTTATTAGGAAACTAGAAATACTTCTTATAAACTGTTAACAAAACTTCAAATTAATAAACTTTAGCATAATGCATTTAATGTTATTTTTTTTTCAATTAATATAAACTGTGTACTCCAAATTAAAAAAAATCAAGATTTAGATAACTTTTGAAATAGGTATATTAGAAATTAAATATTTTAGAATTTCTTAAATAGTGTATCTTTCAAGTCAAACGTGTACACAAAATGTTTATTATGAAACTGGAAATTCTTCTAATTTCCTGCTAATAAATATGGCAAGAATGGTATTTAGCTTTTTTCAGCAATTGGTAATCTCTTACAGCGACGGACTTGAAAGGAAATAAAGACAGACAATGGTACTGAGATTATGTCTAGACCGAGATTAATAATGGATTTATGATTCCCACTGAGCAAAGTATGTAAACAAGGGAATACAGAAAAAGAAATGAAGCTTGCAATAAGTATCTTGAACGGGAAATTAAAATTAATATGCAGTTGAATTAAGTATTTATAACTGAAATAAAATGTCTATTTAAGAGGACAAAGTTTCTATCGAGAAGCATCATTATAGAAGCCTTTATTAATTCATAAAGAAATTATAAGTTCTGTTACTTTTAGTATAAATTTTTTACATAGTTAAAAATTATTCAGTTTTTTCATTTAACGTGGTAATTTTTTAAAAAATAACATAAAATGTGTACTCCAAAAGAAAAAGAAATTTAATTCTAGATAACTTTTGAAATAGATATTTTAACAGCAAAATGTAATGAAACTAAATATTATGAAATTCCATTAATAGAATACCTCTCAAGACTAAATTGTGCCAAAAAAGTTTTTATTAGGAAACTGGAAATTTTTCTAATATCCTGCCAATAAAGCTTGCAAGGGCGGTATTTATTTGTTTTCTGCAGTTGAAAATCTCTTGCAACGATGGACTTAAAAGGGAATAGAGACAGACAATGGTACTGAGATTATGTCTAGACCGAGATTAATAATGGATTTATGATTCCTATTGATCAAAGTATAACAACCAGGGAAAAAGAAAAAGAAATGAAGTTTATAATAAGTACCTTTAAAGCGAAATTAAAATATATGTTTTTAGTGAATAAAGTATGTATAGCTGAAATAAGTTATCTTTTTAAGAGGACATAGTTCCTGTAAGAAACATCATTATAGAAACCTTTTTTTTTAAATTTATAAACGAATTATAAGTGCTGTTACATTGAGGATGAGTTTTTTTTCTTTAGAAACGATGTTAAAAATTATTCAGTTTTTTTCTATTTCAAATGGTACATTTTTTAAAAAAAGTAACAAAATATATGCATCAAAAATAAAATAAATGTTACCCTAGGTAATTGTGTTAACTTTATAAATGGATATTTTAAAAACTAAATGTTATAAAACTCCTATAATAGTTTACGTTTTAAGGCAAAAAAAAGGATTCTAAGGATTTTTCTATTAACCTGTTAATAAAACTTCGAACTAATAAACTTTATCAGAATACATTTAAAGATTTTTTTAAATAATATAAACTCTGTATATCAAATTAAATAAAATAAGCTATAAATAACTTTTGAAATATATATACTAAAATTTATATATTTTAGAAGTTCTTAGATAGTTTATCCTCCAAGATAAAAGTGCATTAAAAATTGTTTATTAGGAAACTGGAAATTCTTGTAATATCCTGCTAATAATGCTTGCAAAGACGGTATTTAGTTGTTTTCAGCAGTTGGAAATCTCTTAAATCGACGAACTTGGAAGAAAATAAAGATAGGCAATGGTACTGGGATTATGTCTAGACCTAGATTAATAATGAATTTGTGATTCCTACTGAGCTAATATACAAATCAGGGAATAGAGAAAATAAATGAAGCTTGCAATAAGTATCTTGAAAGAGAAGTTAAAATACATATGCGGTTGAATTAAGTATTTCTAGATGAAATAACATGTCTATTTAAGAGGACATAGTTCCTGTCTAGAAGCCTCATTATAGAAGCCTTTATTAATTCATAAATAAATTATAAGTTCTGTTACTTTTAGGATGAATGTTTTACATAGTTAAAATTATTCAGTTTTTTTTTCATTTCAAGTGGTACATTTTTTAAATAGCATAAAATGTGTACAGTAAAAGAAAAAGAAATGTACTTCTAAATAACTTTTGAGATATATATTTTAATAGCAAAATGTAATGAAACTAAATGTTATGAAATTTCTTTAATAGTGTACCTATCAAGACTAAATTGTATCAAAAAAGTTTTTATTAGGATACAGGAAATTTTTCTAATATTCTGCTAATAAAGCTTGCAAGGATGATATTTAGTTGTTTTCAGCAGTTGGAAATCTCTTACAACGAGGGACTTGAAAGGGGACAATGGTACTGATATTATGTCTAGACAGAGATTAACAATGGACTTATGATACCTTCTGAGCAAAGCATACAAACCAGGGAAAAGAGAAAAAAAATTAAGTTTGTAATAAGTTTCTTTAAAGGGAAATTAAAATATATGTTTGAGTAAATAAAGTATTTAGAGCTGAAAAAGTTATCTTTTTAAGAGGATTTAGTTCCTGTCGAGAAGCATCATTACAAAAGCCTTTTCTTATTTATAAAGGAATTATAAAGAGTTGTTACTTTGAGGATGAATGTTTTATGTTCTTTACTAACAATGTTAAAAACGATTCAGTTTTTTTTCATTTCAAATGGTACATGTTAAAAAATATAACCTAAAATATATACATCAAAGATAAAAGAAATGTTACTCTACGTAACTTTGTTAACTTTATAAAATGATATTATGAAAAACTAAGTGTTATAAAATTTCTTTAATAATATATATTTTAAGGCAAAATTATAGCTAAAATGTTTTATAAAGATTTTAAGGATTTGTCTAGCAACCTGTCAATAAAACTTCGAGTTAATAAAATTTATCAGAATACATTTAAAGATTTTTTTCAAATAACATAAATTGTGTACATGAAATTAAAAAAAAAAGCTTTAGATAAGTTTTGAAATATATATATATTAGAAACTAAACATTTTAGAATTTCTTAAATAGTATATTAAGATAAAAGTGCATCACAAATTGTTTATTAGGAAATTGGAAACTTTTCTAATATCCTGCTAATAAAGCTTGCAAACATGGTATTATTTGTTTTCAGCAGTTGGAAATCTCTTACAGTGACATACTTAAAAGGGAATAAAGACATACAATGGTACTGAGATTATGTCTAGACCTAGATTAATAATGGATTTATGATTCCCACTGAGCGAAGTATACAAACCAGGGAAAAAAGAAATGAAGCTTGCAATAAGTATCTTGAAAGGGAAATTAAAATACTTATTTTGGTAAATTATGCATTTATAGCTGAAATAAGTTGCCAATAAATATATAAGAGAACATAGTTCTTGCTTCATTATAGAAGCTTTTTTTTAACTCATAAAGAAATTATAAGTTCTGCTAATTTTAGGATGATTTTTTAAGTGTTCTGTAGTAATGCTGTTAAAAATTATTTAGTTTTAAAAATTTAAAGCTGTACATTTTTAAAAATAATATAAAATGTACACACACATTGAAAAGGAAATGTAATTCTAAATAATTTTTGATATATATTTTAAAAACTAAATATTATGAAACTTCTTTAATAGTGCACCTTTCAAGGTGAAATTATTTAAAAAAAATAAGAAAATGATAATTCTTCTAATAAACTGTTAATAAAACTTTGAGTTAAAATACTTTAACATAATACATTTAATGTTTATTTCAAATAACATAAATTTTGTGTACCAATTTTTTTAAAATTAAGCTTCAAACAACTTTTGAAATATATATATATATATTAAAAACTGAATATTCTAGTAGTTCTTAAATAGTATAACTTTCAAGGGAAACGTACATCATAAAATGTTGATAGGGAAACTGGAATTTCCCCTAATATCCTCCTAATAAAAGTTGCAAGAATATTGTATAGTTTTTTGCAGCGGTTGGTAATCTCTTACAGCGATGGACTTGAAAGGGAATAAAGACAGATAATGGTACTGAGATTATGTCTAGACCGTGATTAAGAATGGATTTATGATTCATACTGAGTGAAGTGTACAAACCATGGTAAAGAGAAAAAAGAATTAAGCTTGCAATAAGGATTTTGAAAGAGAAATTAAAGTACATATGTTGGTGAATAAGTATGTATAGTTGGTAGAAGCTGTTGTCTATTTAAGAGGCAAAAAGTTTTGAGAAGTAAATTATTCATTACAGTAGCATTTTTCGAATGCATAATGGAATGAAACGTTCTGCTCCTTTTAGGATGAATTTGTTTTAAGTTCTTTAATACCGCTGTTAAAATTATTTAGTTTTTTCATTTCAATAAGTATATTTTTAAAATGACATAAAATGTATACACCGAATGAAACTAAAATGGGAATCTTAATAATTTATTAAATACGTGTGTTGAAAACCAAATATTTTACAAGTTGTTTAATAAAGCTGATAAAAATTATTAGTTTTGTTATTTTTTTATAATAGCATAAAATGTAAAGATCATGTAAAAAAATACGGTTCTTGGTATTTAATACCAGTATGATACTTCATAACATTATGATAGTTAAATGTTTTGATCTCCTATAATATATTTCTTCCAAAAAATTGAAAATAACTTGATTATTATCCATATTCTGCATAAATTCCCTAACATAACCGCATCGCCTCCTAATTTATTTTCGAAAAACCTATACTTTTAGTAAATATTCTTGCTATTAATTTTTATTACTATTACATAATTCCCATATACAACTTGTATTTTTAGTCAAGGAAAAATGGCGTATTTTCACACGATGCAACACATGTGAATAACAACACCTTGCTTCTTTTTCTTTTAACGATCTAAACGTCAAAAATTATTGAAAAAGAATACGATGTATATTTTACTATAGAATATCAATTTTCCTATCTAAACTGTCAGTAGTTCGCTTTCAATGGAATAATATTTATTTAAGATGTATCATCTTTTTGTACATATTTATATATCATTATCAAAATATCTCAAATTCTCTTTCTCTCTCTCTCTCACCACCCCACACACACACACACACACACACATATATATATATATATATATATATATATATATATATATATATATATATATATATATGTGTGTGTGTGTGTGTGTGTGTACTTCAGACAACCTACAGCACATTATGGAATCAATGGTACTGACTGTATTGAAGCTAAAAATGTCCTAATAATGTTATTAATAGTGTTGTCGTAATGTAATAGCGTTTCGGTACACACACCCACCCACCCACCCACACACACACACATATATATATATATATATATATATATATATATATATATGTGTGTGTGTGTGTGGGTGGGTGGGTGTGTGTACCGAACAGCTATTACATTACGACAACACTATTAATAACATTATTAGGACATTTTTAGCTTCAATACAGTCAGGATTAATATCTAGTGAATTTGGAGGCCAAGACATAACTTGAAAGTTCCTGGAATGTTATTCGAACCATTCCCTGACGATTGGACTCTTATGACCTGGTGTATTTTACTGTTAACACCTTACTCCGCAGGAAATATTGTTGTCATGAATGGTTGATCCTAGTCTGCAACGATGTTCACATAGCGCACAGTTGTTGAGTGATTGTTCTATGGAGATTATGATTCAATGGATTGTATCCTCCCAACTATGCATCGTAGAGCCAAGTTATAATTTTGATGTTGCTTATTCGAAAACGTTTATCTATGTGATGGACTAGAAAACGTGATTCGTCTGATCATGTAGCTTTCTTCCATTCTTCTAATGACATATTCCGATGTTTCTTGGCCTATTTCGGATGCAACTGGCTTTGACGTGCTATCAGTGCCGTAACCTAAGACATCTTTCCGTCTGTCCTCGAATTTAAGCAGCGGTTGTACCTAGAATGGATAGAGGCATACACACTGGATTCTTGATGAGTTAGGGTTAGCAAAATTCAAAACGAGTAAAGTTTATCCTCTCCTGAACTATAGATCCGGATTAATATAAAATGGTATAAATGTTCTTCATATCACAGCAAAACATACTGTCAACTTTAAAACGTTCGAAATCCCACCCCTTCCCACCTTTTCGCGCGTTTGATGCCATTATATCAAGTCCCATTTTAAGAGTAGGTGATTAAATTTATCTATTTACCACATAATTAAATAGATAAATAATATTTTTCCAGCATTATGACGTCATTCCTTTAACCATCTCATTTAATCCTTTCTTATATTAAATTATTTAAATATAGTTTAAATTATATTAATACGTTTTATCACTGAATTTAGATTATTATGTAAATAATTTTCTTATACATTGACTTAAATAATAGATTAGGTACATACGTAATAATTTTAAATTTAATCATAAATTATTTTTTGTTGCAATGAAATTTTTATCACCGGTATTAACAACAAATTCTATCTACCTCCAAGGTGTAGTGGAAGTGATATTTTTATTCCTTTACTTCCATTAATTACTGTGGTAAAAATAGGGAAAAACTTAACGATAATTTCGACGTAGCTAAGAAAACTTTGAATTATCTTTCTAAATGAATTCAACGTGATTCTAAACTGCATTCACAGTATCAGGAGACTTTAGAGGAGTATGAAGATAAACAAATTATTGAGGGTGTACCAGATAATTCTCAGCCAAAAAACAAACCATTTTTCTACCAGTCTCATAGGGTACTTTACAATTCTGGAAATTAAAAAATTTTACTGATTCCCTCATATGACGGTCTATATGCTAGTATACTTATAATTTATTCTATTTGAAACTTCAGTTATTCATTTTTTTCTATCCTCTTATATAGGGTCTGATTCATTACATTTTTGTTAATTAAGGACCGAGGAAAAATAAGAGTTTCTATAAAATCTCAACAGTTTTAAAAATTAAGCTTGTTTAGATTTTATTTTACTTATTTGCGAGATACAATACATATTTCATACAAACTATTATAACAAAAATATTCTAATAAGATTAAATTATTGCGGTTAAATGTTATACTTTTGTAATTCATGAAGTGAAAACTATTTTAGTTAAATACAACAAAATCTTGTATGTGTTATAGTAGTAACGAATACATTATTTAATTATCAATAGTTGTTACTCGTGTTACTAAAAAGGGACGACTTGTCTTACCTCGGTAATTCCTATTGGGTTATCTACTCTTCTATTATTTTTTACGCTTGAATATATCCTAATTTGTCACAAAACAAATATTGCAAAAGTTTATTTAATAGAAATTGTTGCATAACCAAATTCTAAATAATAAAAAGTTATATAATTTCCTGATTTTTATCAGGAATATTTAAAATTGTTATATTTAAAACACATTTATATTACCGGTGAAGTATTAGGGTTTTTGTTTTAATCCAATGATAGGTTATTTATCACTTTCATTCATCGAAAACAAATTTAACATGTATCAGGAATTACTTATTTTTTACATTTTACATAGAGATATTTTCTTATTTTGTACATATAATTTTATTGTGTAATATAATACGATCTAACTGATAAAAGATTATTCGACTGAGGAGATTTTTATTTACTCACTTGATGTTTCAAAAGCTTTTTGTTTTAATTACTTTAGTAGCAGGAGGATATTTCTTAAAATATAATTTGTTCCTCTCTGATAGCAGGCTGTAAAAGAAACACGTAAAATTATCTTGATTCCGTGAAATTATTTTTTGATACTTTTATAAATATATAAAAAAACATATCACATTAAAACTTTTGGCTATAATTAATAATAGCCAGCTACAAGTCATTTTTTTCTCACTGATAGCTGGCTGAAAAAGAAACATGTAAAATTATCTTGATTCTGTGAAATTATTTTTTGATACTTTTATAAATATATAAAAAAGCATATCACATTAAAATTTTTGGCTATAAGTAATAACAGCCAGCTATAAGTAATTTTTTTTCTCACTGATAGCTGGCTGAAAAATAAGCATGTAAAATTATCTTGATTCCGTGAAATTATTTTTTGATACTTTTATAAATACATAAAAAAACATAACACATTAAAAATTTTGGCTATAAGTAATAACAGCCAGCTATAAGTAATTTTTTTCTCACTGATAGCTGGCTGAAAAAGAAACCTGTAAAATTATCTTGATTCTGTGAAATTATTTTTGATACTTTTATAAATATATAAAAAAAACATAACACATTAAAATTTTTGGCTATAAGTAATAACAGCCAGCTATAAGTAATTTTTTTCTCACTGATAGCTGGCTGAAAAAGAAACATGTAAAATTATCTTGATTCCGTGAAATTATTTTTGATACTTTTATAAAAATATAAAAATAAAACATAACACATTAAAATTTTTGGCTATAAGTAATAACAGCCAGCTATAAGTAATTTTTTTCTCACTGATACCTGGCTGAAAAAGAAACATGTAAAATTATCTTGATTCTGTGAAATTATTTTTGATACTTTTATAAATACTTAAAAAAAAACATAACACATTAAAATTTTTAGAATCAGTCATATTAAAGTCCTCAAACTCCATGATAACTCATGAAAATAATTTAAAACAAATGTTTAAATTAATTTATATTTTTAAGAAAGTTTCAAATTAAAAAAAATAACAAAGAATTAATAACTTTAGAATTTTTTTTATTTTACGATTTTTTTAGTTTTATATTTTCAGTTTAACTATTTTGTCGTATATTTTTTAATTAAATATTATATATTCAACATCGTTTATCAACTCCCTGAAAAGTATTTTTTGTGCAGTTTAGGATTTCCTAGGATGACACTGCTGACATTTGTTTTTCAGCAGTTCCCAGTAAATCATTGAAACTGAGTTTAAGATGATAAAAGATTGTCCTTTTCTTGAGATACCTTGAGATAAGCTCCTTTCATCGTTTTGTTTGAAATTAAGATGTCATAAATATAACATTTATTTTTCAAGAAGAATTGTAACATTGTAGTGGAATAGTATGGAGCCAACATTTCCAGTTTTAAAGGTAAAAATGAAGCGAAATCTCTCTGACAGTAGAATCTCTATAAAAATCGTATGAGGAATCTTCGGCAAAATTTGTATTCTGCCTTGATTTTATTTTAGATAAAATTTTATAATATAAGTGTGTGAAATGGAAACCGTGAATATCTTCAATAAATAGAAATTGTGCTGGTTAGATTAAAAAATTACAATTTATTATGAAATATTTCTCACTAATAAAGGTAAATTTCCATTAGAACCCACGTGCATTTTATGCAAAATATATTCGAGTAGTGTATAATCAAAATGTATTTTTTTTAAATTTGTATCTAAGGATTAATTAACGTTTTTAATCTAATGGAATTTAAATTGTATACACAAGGTATTAAAGTAATATGGAATCTATAAAAATAGACATTTTAATGCAATGTATAATTTAATCATCAATCTTATTAAAGTACTTATTTAGCAGATATATTTAAAAAAATCCAAATGAGACAAATTTATAGTTGACTTTCTTGCAAATGAAAATATTTAAGTTATAATAATCTAAATATTTTAACTGTAGTTTAACTTTTTTTAACTTTCAGGAGTATTTGAGGAACTCTTAAAATGAGACTCAAAATAGAACAGCTGCATTAGGTGTTTGAATATGTAGCCACCTACATGTCTTTTCTGAACTTAGGGTCGTTTATATCTGTTATAAGGCTATTTATTTGCTCTTCCTCTTATGGTAGTTAGGATTCACTATATCAGCAATGTAGATTGTATGGATGATGTAAAACTGTCATAATGTTTTTTAAAGTTAATAGAATGAGAATATATTTATTTATTCTAACTTTCTATTCAAACCCATACGATCTCTCATAATTATTAATTGAACACATTCTTCAATTCATCAAAAACTGTTGCACCTAGAAAGTGTCAGACTACTAAATTAATGTTTCGGTGTAAATCTCTGAATTTAATGGAAATCCAGATTCTATAAAAACTACAAAACCTTTTCTAATGCTATACTAAACATCATGACTGATATCTTAACCTTATTCTTCGGAAGTGAATAAGAGAGGTAATAAATCCTTGTTATGTTACCATAAATGAAAATGTTTTATTCAAGAGCAAGATATGGGACTATAAAAGATTGTTGGAACAAGGAGGTTGAATTATCAGGGGCATTTGTTGTAGGAAAGCTATTCCATTACCATTTGATGTGTTTGTCTTTTTTTTAGAATATGCATGTTTATAGTTATTGGTAAATTTTATATTCTTATATTGCTTCCGGTGGTGAAATTCCCCTTAGCTTATTTTTAGTCCCAGAAGAAGAATAGTAAGTTTTAAGTATTAAGTTGGACCGAAGTCATTTTGTCATAAAATAGAAATTGATTTATTTTTGATACATGTATCTTGATACCAACAGATAAGAGGGAAAAAACAAAGACATAAATGTTTAAGTTTCTGAAATGAGATTAAATATTTTGTAATTATGAGCTAAAAGAGTAAATCATTCTTCTATATATCACACAGTTTAATTGATCTTTTGATCACGTGTTCTATATGATTATTAAACGTTTTCTTGTAAGAAAGCATAATAAATATCTCTTTGTAAATTAGAAATCTCATTTTTGAGATTTGTTGAAAAAAAAGCAGTTATATATTTCTATATTTTCTTCGATGTACATACATATATGTATCGAAATTCAATAAATATAAGTATATAAAAATGATAACAAAAGATTGATATGTGTTAAAAAATAAACTATTACGTAAAAATCTTATAATATTTTCGTATCTATATTAAATTAGTCTACATAATAAAATGATACTTCAATAAAATTGTATACTTCAATAAAAAATAATATATTAATCAACTCATGAAAACTAAATTGAAACATTAGAGATTTAAGAAAAAATTCAATTGTTTATTTGTAATATCAATAGTGGACTTCAAAAGTGGATAGATAAATTTTTAAAACTACCAGTAGGTATTACCTTCAGGAAGAAACAAATAAAAACAGAATTTTTTTCCGAAATATATTCTAGAAGAATGTAGGGTGGAGGGGCCAAAGAGTCGAATCCATCGGGAGAGGTGCACATATGCAAACACTGGTCATGGGTCCAAAACTCTTACACATAGCGTAACTGTTTATGCTTTAGGCTGCAACATTTCAATTGCTAAAGATGACTAAAAATAAGAAAAAAATTTATTCACGTAGAAAAAATGAAGCGAGAAACATTAATTTTATCTGTTATCTGCTTTGTACTCATTCTTATCCTAGTGAAATGAACAAAATAGCTTATAGATTCCTGTTACTACCTGATAAAGGATAAAAATATATCATTAAAAATATAAAAATATATCATTCAAACCTGATATATTTTTATCATTAGTGATAAAACTATATCATTCAAACTGTGGTGTCAATATATCTATTAAACAAACTGATGTAAAAGTGATTTAAAGAATGATATGTCACAGTGGGATATTAATGGGATGGATACATTTTTAAAACGACTAGTAGATATCATTTTCAGAAGGAAACAAATAAAAACAGAGGATTTCTACAATTACGTTTGTCAATTATAATTTCATTTCGAAAATGCATCATATTTTTAATAATCTCATCTAAGAAATATGCACATAATAAAATAGTTGTTTTTTCTAATAATGGATCACTTAATATTAATGTACACGAAGTATTTCATATGCTATTTTTTCTTCTTAAAAGCAAAGAGAAAAAGCTAAATTTTATCTGTTATCTGCTTTATACTCATTCTTATACTCATGAAATGAACAAAACAGCCTATAAATTCCTATTACTATCTCATAAAGGAAGATACTTCACTTGATGTAGTGAAATGTGTGGGGATAAAAAGATATACAAACTACGATGTCAATATATCTGTAAAACAATATGACGTAAAAATGATTTAAAGAATGATATGTCACATTGCGGTATTACTGTGATGGATAAATTTTTAAAACGACTGGTAGATATTATCTTTAGGAGGAAGGAAATTAAAACAGAAGTATTTGTATCATTAATTTTGTTAATTATAATAACATTTAAAAATTCATCATATTTTTAATAATCACATAGAAGATATATACACTTAATAATATAGTTGTGTTTTCTATTAATGGACTACTAAATATTAATGTACACAGTGTATTTTATATGGTATTTTCTCTTCTTAATAAGCTCCCCAAAAAGTGAAGAGAAAAAGCTAAATTTTATCTATTATCTGCTTTGTACTTATTCTTATCCTCGTGAAATAAACAGAATAGCCTATAAATTCCTGTTACTACCTCATAAAGGAAGATACTTCATTTGATGCTATGATATATGTAGGAATAAAAAGATATTCAAACTACGATGTCAATATATCTTTAAAACAATATGACGTAAAAATGATTTAAAGAATGATATGTCACAGTGGAGTATTACTGTAATGGATAAATTTTTAAACGACTAGTAGATATTATCTTCAGGATGAAACAAATAAAACAGAAGTATTTGTATCATTAATTTTGCCAATTATAATAACATTTCAAAATTGCATCACATATTTATAATCACATTTAAAAAATATGCGCTTAAAATGTAGTTGTTATTTTATTAATATACTACTTAATATTAATGTACACAAAATATTTTATATGGTATTTTTTCTTCTAAATAAGCATGTAGAAAAAGTGAAACGAGATAGCTTAATTTTATCTGTTATCTGCTGTATACTCATTTTTATCCCCTTAAATGAATAGAATAGCTTATAAATTCCTGTTACTACCTCATAAAGGAAGATACTTCATTTGATGCTATGATATGTGTGGAGATATAAAGATATTCAAAGTTCGGTGTCACAATATCTATAAACAATTTGATGTAAAAATGATTTAAATAATGATATGTCACAGTGGAGTATTACTGTGATGAATATATTTTTAAAACTATTGATAGATATTATCTTCAGGAAGAAACAAATAAAATTAGAAGTATTTGTATTGTTACTTTTGTGATTTATAATAACATTTCAATAAATATATTATATTTTTAGTAATCATATTTAAAAAATGTGCACTTAATAAAATAGTTTTTTTTGTTAATAGACATATATCAATGTACACAAAATATTTTATATGATATTTTCTCTTCTTAAAAAGAACATAGAAAAAGTTAAGAGAGAAAGCTGAATTTTATCTGTTATCTGCTTTATACTCATTCTTATCCACGAGAAATAAACAGAATAGCCTATAAATTCCTCTTACTACCCCATAAAAGAAAATAATTCACTTGATTCTATAAAAGGTGTGTAAATAAAAACAATATCATTCAAACTACGATGTCAATATATCTGTAAAACTATAGGACGTGTAAATGATTTAAAGAATGATATGTCACAGTGTCACAGTGTGGTATTACTGTGATGGATAATTTTTTAAAACGTATGGTATATATTATCTTCAGGAAGAAACAAATAAAAACAGAAGAATTTGTATCATTATTTTTGTCAATTATAATAATGTTTCAAAAATGCATCATATTTTTAATAATCACATTTGAAAAATATTCACTTAATAAAATAGTTGTTTTTTTATTAATAGAATAGTTAATATTAATGTACACAAAATACTTTATATGGTATTTTTTTCTAAATAAGCACGTAGAAAAAGTGAAACCAGAAAGCTTAATTTTATCAGTTATCTGCTGTATACTCATCCTTATCCTCATGAAATGAACAGAATAGCCTAAAAATTCCTGTTACTACCTCATAAAGGAAGATACTTCACTTGATGCTATGAAATGTGTGGAGATAAAAAAATATTCAAACTACGATGTCAATATATCTATAAAACAATCTGACGTATAAATGGTTTAAAGAAAGATATGTCACAGTGCGGTATTACTGTGATGGATAAATTTTTAAAACGAATAATATACATTATCTTTAGGAAGAGGCAAATAAAAACAGAAGATTTCTATTATTACTTTTTTTCAATTATAATTTCATTTCAAAAATGCATCATATTTTTAATAATCACATCTAAGAAATATGCACTTAATAAAATAGTTGTTTTTTTCATTAATGGACCACTTAATATTAATCTACACAAAGCATTTTATATGATATTTTTCTTCTTAATAAGCACTTAGAAAAAGTGAAACTAGAAAGCTAAATTTTATCTGTTATCTGCTGTATACTCATTCTTAACCTCATGAAATGAACAGAATAGCCTATAAATTCCTGTTACTACCTCATAAAGAAAGATACTTCATTTGATGCTGTGATATGTGTGGAGATATAAAGATATTCAAAGTTTGGTGCCACTATATCTATAAACAATCTGATGTAAAAAAGAGTTAAAGAATGATATGTCACAGTGGAGTATTACGGTGATGGATAAATTTTTAAAACGAATGGTATGTATTATCTTCAGGAAGAAACAAGTAAAAACAGAAGTACTTGTGTCATTACTTTTGTCAATTGTAATAATGTTTCAAAAATGTATCACCTTTTTAATAATCACATTTGAAAAATATGCATTAATAAAGTTTTTGTTTTTTTATTAATAGACTACATAATATTAATGTACACAAAATAATTTATATGGTGATTTTTTTTCTTAGTAAGCCCGTAGGAAAAGTGAAGAGAAAAAGCTAAATTTTATCTGTTATCTGCTTTTTACTCATTCTTATTCTCGTGAAATGAACAGAATAACCTATAAATTCCTATTACTACCTCATAAAGAAAAATACTTCATTTGTTTCTATGAAATGTGTGGGGATAAAAAGTTATCATTCTAACTACGATGCCCATATATCTATAAAACAATCTGATGAAAAAAGGATTTAAAGAATGATATGCCACAGTGGGGTATTACTGGGATAGATAAATATTTAAAATTACTGGTATATATTATCTCCAGGAAGAAACAAATAAAAACAGAAGTATTTGTATTAATTATAAAAACATTTCAATAAATGTATCATATTTTGGATAATCACATTTAAAAAAATATGAACTTAATAAAACAGTTGTTTTTCATAGACATATATTAATGTAGACAAGATATTTTGTATGATATTTCTTTTTCTTAATAAGCACGTAGAAAAAGTGAAGAGAGAAAGCTGAATTTTAACTGTTATCTGCTTTATACTCATTCTTATCCTAGAGAAATAAACAGACTAGCCTATAAATTCCTGTTACTACCTCATAAAGGAAGATACTTCATTTGATTCTATGAAATGTGTGGGGATAAGATGATATCATTCAAACTACGATGTCAATATATCTATAAAAAATCTGATGTAAAAATGATTTAAAGTATGATATGTCACAGCGGGGTATTATTGTGATGCTTTTTCTGACACAGTGTTTCTAGAGGTCATAAATTAGAGACATTGTAATGAATAATATTCCTATAAAGACAATATTTATTTTATGTGTATATAGCTATAGATATATTTAAAGTTTGCGATAAAGAAAACATATAAAGTATGTTATAAATCAAGTAAGATATAAATGCCCTCCATGGTAAGAGATTAGACAATTGGCGCATTGCTCAAATTATCAATGAAATCTTTCTTAAAGAGTTCAAATCACCCAAACTAAGTGAGTTTATTTTAAGACTTATGAAGATTGACCTATTATTTCCAGGGATAATAAGACAATTCTTTCCCAAAACAATATTTCAATAAAATAAAATTTTAGAGCAAAATAAGTTTTGTTTACAATGTTTTCAATTTTCAACAATACTAAACTTAAACATTGAGCTAAGTTAAAATAATCGTATATTTTATACAAGTTACAATAGCAAACAAAATGCAGCCATGAAGGTAAAAAAATTCTTAAGATAATTACGATATTTACTGGGGATTTGAAAGAATGCAACTCAGTATTATTTCTTAAAGAAATGAAAAATATTTGCGATTAATATTTGTTTTTCTTGTCTATTATATAGGAATCCCATTAAGTTATCAAACGAATTGTTAAATTTTCCTAAAATGATTTTAATAATACTTTGAAAGAATTAAAATACAAAACCCTTTTAAAAATCTATTTGAGTTTTTTTTTTCAGGCAAACATTTTAAAGTTTTCATAATTTACACTACTGAGAGTCTTTTAAAATATTATTAATAATTATAAAAATATTCTTAAATTTGTTTTCAATTTTCAATAATACTAAACTTAAACATTGATCTAAGTTAAAATAATTGTCTATTTTACACAAATTACAATAACAAATAGAATCCAGCTAATCAAGGTAAAAAATAAATTTCTTACTATAGTTACGATGTTTACCGCAGATTTGAACGCTACTTTGTATTATTTCTTATAGAAATGAAAAATATTTGTGGTTAATATTTGTCTTTCTTGTCTATTATATTGGAATCCCATTACGTTATCAAACAAATTGTTAAATTTTCCTATAATGATTTTAATAATACTTTGAAATAATTCAAATATAAGGCCTTTTTAAAAATATATTTGAATTTTTTTTAGTCAAACTTTTTAAAGTTTTCATAATTTACAAGACTATTTATGTAACATCTGAGTACCTTTCAAAATATTAATTACAATTATAAAAATAGTCTTACCTTTTGTTTTCAATTTTCAACAATACTAAACTTAAACATTGAGTTAAGTTAAAATAATCGTCTATTTTACACAAATTACAATAACAAATAGAATCCAGCTAATCAAGGTAAAAAAAAATTCTTAATATAATTACGATGTTTACTGCAGATTTCAACGCAACTTTGTATTATTTCTTATAGAAATGAAAAATATTTGTGGTTAATATTTGTTTTTCTTGTCTGGTATATTGGAATCCCATTAAGTTATCAAACGAATTGTTAATTTTTTCTTAAACGATTTTTGAAATACTTTGAAATAATTGAAATACAAGACCTTTTTAAAAATCTATTTGAATTTTTTTTTTCAGGCAAACATTTTAAGTTTTCATAATTTACAAGACTATTTATGTAACATATGAGTATCTTTCAAAATATTATTTGTAATTATAAAAATATTCTTAACTTTTGTTTTCAATTTTCAACAATACTAAACTTAAACATTGAGCTAAGTTAAAATAATTGTATATTTTACACAAATTACAATAACAAATAGAATCCAGCTAATCAAGGTAAAAAAAATTCTTACTATAGTTAGGATGTTTACCGCAGATTTGAAAGCAACTTTGTATTATTTCTTATAGAAATGAAAAATATTTGTGGTTAATATTTGTTTTTCTTGTCTATTATATTGGAATCCCATTAAATTATCAAACGAATTGTTAAATTTTTCTTCAACGATTTTAATAATACTTTGAAATAATTGAAATACAAGACCTTTTTAAAAATCTTTTTGAATTTTTTTTCAAGTAAACATTTTAAAGTTTTCATAATTTACAAGACTATTTATGTAATATCTGAGCATCTTTCAAAATATTATTTATAATTATAAAAATATTCTTAACTTTTGTTTTCAATTTTCAACAATACTAAACTTAAACATTGAGCTAAGTTAAAATAATCGTATATTTTACACAAATTACAATAACAAATAGAATCCAGCTAATCAAAGTAAAAAATAATTCTTACTATAATTACGATGTTTACGGCAGATTTCAACGCAACTTTTTATTGATTCTTATAGAAATTAAAAATATTTCTGGTTAATATTTGTTTTTCTTATCTAGTATATTAGAATCCCATTAAGTTAACATACGAATTGTTAAATTTTTCTAAAATGATTTTAATAATACTTTGAAATAATTGAAATACAAGACCTTTTTTAAAAATCTATTTGAAATTTTTTTTCAGACAAACATTTTAAGTTTTCATAATTTACAAGACTATTTATGTAACACCTGAGTATCTTTCAAAATATTATTTGTAATTATAAAAATATTCTTAACTTTTTGTTTTCAATTTTCAAAAATCTTAAGCTTTAACATTAAGCTAAATTAAAATAATCGTCTATTTTACACAAATTACAATAGAAAATAGAATCCAGCTAAAAAAAATTCGTACTATAGTTTTGATGTTTACCGCAAATTTGAAAGCTACTTTGTATCATTTCTTATAGTAATGAAACATATTTGTGGTTAATATTTGTTTTTTTGTCTATTATATTGGAATCCCATTACGTTATCAAACGAATTGTTAAATTTTTCTATAATGATTTTAATAATATTTTGAAATAATTCAAAGATGAGACCTTTTCAAAAATCTGTTTGAACTTTTTTTCATGCCAACATTTTAAAGATTTCTTAATTTGCAAGACTATTTATGTAACATCTGAAAATCTTTCAAAATGTTATTTATAATTACAAAAATATTTTTAACTTGTTTTCAATTTTCAACAATACTAAACTTAAACATTGAGGTAAGTTAAAATAATCGTCTATTTTACACAAATTACAATAACAAATAGAATCCAGCTAAAAAAAAATCTTACTATAGTTTTGATGTTTACCGCAGATTTGAACGCTACTTTGTATCATTTCTTATAAAAATGAAACATATTTGTGGTTAATATTTGTTTTTTTTTGTCTATTATATTGGAATCCCATTACGTTATCAAACGAATTGTTAAACGTTCCTATAATGATTTTAATAATACTTTGAAATAATTCAAAGATAAGATCTTTTCATAAATCTATTTCAATTTTTTTTCATGCAAACGTTTTAAAGATTTCTTAATTTGCAAGACTATTTATGTAACATCTGAAAATCTTTCAAAATATTATTTTTAATAATAAAAATATTCTTAACTTTTGTTTTCAATTTTCAACAATACTAAACTTAAACATTGAGCTAAGTTAAAATAATCGTCTATTTTACACAAATTACAATAGCAAATAGAATCCAGCAAAAAAAAAAAAAAAAATTCGTACTATAGTCTTGATGTTTACCGCAGATTTGAACGCTACTTTGTATCATTTCTTATAGAAATGAAACATATTTATGGTTAATATTTGTTTTTCTTGTTTATTATATTGGAATCCCATTACGTTATCAAACGAATTATTAAATTTTCTTATAATGATTTTAATAATACTTTGAAATAATTCAAAGATGAGACCTTTTCAAAAATCTGTTTGAATTTTTTTTCATGCCAACATTTTAAAGATTTCTTAATTTGCAAGACTATTTATGTAACATCTGAAAATCTTTCAAAATGTTATTTATAACTACAAAAATATTTTTAACTTTTGTTTTCAATTTTCAACAATACTTAACTTAAACATTGAGCTAAGTTAAAATAATCGTCTATTTTACAGAAATTACAATAACAAATAAAATCCAGCTAATCAAGGTAAAAAAAAAAATTCTTACTATAGTTACGATGTTTACTGCAGATTTCAACGCAACTTTGTATTATTTCTTATAGAAATGAAAAATATTTGTGGTTAATATTTGTTTTTCTTATCTAGTACATTAGAATCCCATTAAGTTATCAAACGAATTGTTAAATTTTCCTATAATGAGTTTAATAATATTTTGAAATAATTCAAAGATGAGACCTTTTTAAAAATCTATTTGAATTTTTTTTCAGACAAACATTTTAAAGATTTCATCATTTACAAGACTATAATATTAGATTTCTGTAACATCTGAGTATCTTTCAAAATATTATTTATAATTATCAAAATATACTCAAAATTTTTATACTTCTGAATTAAACTTATTTCAATACTAGCTACTGATTTTGATTCAAATGATTCAAATGATTTTAATAATACTTTGAAATAATTCAAATATGAGAGACCTTTATAAAAATCTATTTGAATTTCTTTTCAGGCAAACGTTTTTAAGTTATCATAATTTGCAAGACTCTTTCTGTAACATCTCAGTATCTTTCAAAATATTATTTATAATTATCAAAATATACTCAAATTTTTATACTTCTGAACTAAACTTATTTCAATACTAGCTATTGATTTTGATTCAAATGATTTTAATAATACTTTGAAATAATTCAAATATGAGGGACCTTTATAAAAATATATTTGAATTTCTTTTCAGGCAAACGTTTTAAAGTTTTCATAATTTGCAAGACTATTTATATAACATCCGAACATCTTTCAAAATATTTATAATTATAAAAATATTTTCAACATTTTTTATGCTTCTGAACTAAACTTATTTCAATACTAGCTATTCATTTTGATTCAAATGATTTTAATAATACTTGGAAATAATTCTAATATGAGACCTTTATAAAAGTCTATTTGAATTTCTTTTTAGGCAAACGTTTTAAAGTTTTCATAATTTACAAAAATATTTATGTAAAATCTGACTATCTTTGAAAATGTTACATATAATTATTATTGAGATATATAAAATATTCGTAACTTTTTTCATGCTTCTGCACTAAACTTATTTCAATACTAGCTATTCATGTCTGATAATAGTAATAAGCCTAAAAATAGTAATTAAAAGAGCAATGAGATATTTCAGCAGAGAAAAATATTGGATACGCTTTTGTTTGTCCTAATTAATATTAATATTCACATGTCGCTATTTGTTCTAATACAAACAGAAATTTTATCTTGCTGTCACCGAAAAGTAAGTTTCTTTGAATAATAAGCAAAATATTTTTCATGACCTAATTTGATTTGCAACTTTGCTGGAAATGAGTTTTTCCAGCACGATACGTGTCTACCATGGCCGCAAATTGTTATTTACAAACTCCTTTCCTTTTATGCAAAACCGTTATCAGTGACCTCGAATGATAAATGATACACATTTCGCCAAAGTAGATTTTGATGTCAGCTAAATTAGTTTTAATATAATTACTGTTTCCAAAAGGCGATATATGAATTATACTATTATTTTACCAAATACAAACTATTATTACTACTATTACAAAAAACAA
Organism: Pardosa pseudoannulata; assembly: GCA_032207245.1. NCBI lineage: Eukaryota > Metazoa > Arthropoda > Arachnida > Araneae > Lycosidae > Pardosa > Pardosa pseudoannulata. The sequence goes on from CM063501.1 coordinate 151,083,740, forward strand.
ACGCTGTTGAAAATTAGCATTATATATTTAATTTAGAATTGTTAACTGAAGTTCAATACTTATTTAGTGTCAAAATTATCTGGGACATGCCTTTTCTCCTTTCCACAAACTACTTGCTTTCTTTATAATGTTGTGACATCAGTTGTATTTTCCAGTTTAGAAAGAAACAAGGTGTTAAATAAGAACTAAAATCAAGCTACATTTATCTACAGAATCAACAAAGTAGCAACAATAACACAATATATGATGGCAGCCATTTCATGCTCTACACTCAGCTTTTAGAAAACTTTCTGGTGAAGGTGGGTCATTACCTACCATGTTTAATTCCTTTCGCTGTGTGTTAATTTATGGCTAAAATAAAATTTTCTCTGACTGGCTCACATTAAAAAAATTCTTTACAAAAATAAGCTAGCACTGCAGAATTTCGAAAGTTTAAAAACACGTCTCGCACACCAGTACAAAATTTCATTATCTTCAATATTTTTGAGATTCATCACACATTTTGAGTTCACAGAAATCAAATTGAATTTGAAAATTATTGAAAAAAGAACAATCGTGCCAAAGTAAACGATTATTCAAACATAGAAAAGAATGTAGCACGAACAATCAGTATATCATAAAAAGTAATATTTGCTTATGTACATAGTAATAATGTAGTTATAGTAAAGTTCAATTTTGAAAACGTTTTGGTCATATTTAAGCTGTGTCTATATGTGCCATACTGGATTCCTGCCTTTCAGTGTTAACGTTCAGCAAAAATATAATTTTACTCTAGCTGGTTGGCATTTAAAACATTCTTTTAAAAATATATACCATGTGATAGAGTAATAACTTTACTAGAATGCTATCTTTTCCTTTTTTAAAATAACATCAAGAAAAAAAAATGTGTAATTTAAAATTATTTGAGAGAAAATTTGGTATACTCTATGTAAGGAACTACATATGTCTGGGTGGTTTCTTTTAATAGTATTAGATTTATAGAAAAGAAACTTTAGAAACAGATTTATTCTTAAACATTCAGGCTGCTGTATTCGAATGATAGCCACTGATCAATTTTCCAAAATTAAGAAACTGAACTTGTTGATAGCTAACAAGAATACTATTCTTCTAATTAAAGTTATACCACATAAAACGCAAAGCCAACGTAAGGCAGAAATAGAAAAAAAAATACTCTGACAGCTGCTTCGTTGCTTCGAGCCAGCAACATTCTCAATGCTAGAACACTCAGTCTGCTTTTACAAGCCACTGACTGTTCTTCCAAATAGCATGTTGCTTCCTCGAAGCAATGAAACTACTTTATGCTAACTATCCCACTCTAATTGGTATTTATTTAAGTTACCTTAGCATTTTATGCTATACTGTAGCATAAATGCTTTACATTCTCGTATAAAGTTAATACGTTTGAAAAATACCTGTTCTTCTATTTCTAACTAGCATATTATTTCCAGAATTGTACGGTACCCTATAAGGCAGGTAAAAAAATGGTTTGTTTTTGGGCTGAGAATTATCTGGTACACTCTCAATAATTTGTTTATCTTTATTGACCTCATGTTAGTTTCCAAACTTAATTTATCTTGTCATATTACGTGATAGGATGACAGCAGAGGTTTAAACATTGACAGTGATTATTTGGCGATATATATAAATGATGTCCAAAATTTAGCGAATCGATTTGCAAACCATGTGGTTACGTATAAAAAACAAACACACAAACGAACAAACTTCTTAATTTTCAAAGATATATAACTTAAATGCTAGATTTTTATTAGTCCATGAAATAGACTCCTAGACTTTTATGAAAATAATTAGATGTTAACACCGGTGGTAAAATTTTCATTGCAATAAAATATAATCAATGATTAAATTTAAAATTATCGCATATGTACCTAATCTATTATATAAGCCAAATGTAAAAGAAAATTATTTACGTAATACCTAAATTCGGTGATAAAATATGTGAAAATAATGCAGACGATATTTAAGTAATTTAAAAATGATTAAACGAGATGGCTAAAGTAATGACGTCATAGTGCTAGAAAAAATGTTATTTTCATCTACTTATAATGTGATAAATTGATAAGTTTAATCATCGCTTGCTTTTAACGGAGGAAAACAGGGTTTGAAATAATGAGATTAAACTATCGAAAAGTGGAACATGGGTGGATTTAGAAAGTTTTTGAACTCGCTTTGAATTTTGGTAAATCTAACTCATCAAGAATCCAAAATGGATGCCTCTATCCATTCAAGGGCCAACCGCTTCCTGAATTCGAGGACAGACGGACAGATAACTTAGGCTATTATTATATAGGGGATTCGTTACTAGAGGGACACTGTTTTTTCAAAAATCTAATTCGGTTTGAAATTAGTTGTCTTATATACATTTTTATTAACAATATTTTAAAGTGTCTAGGTATGTAGGGTTATAAGAAATGAAAAAATTAGAGATTTAATTATCTTTACATCTGTTCTATTTTCTTTTGAAAGCTCAAAGCAGAATTTGAATATTATAAATTGTTAAAAGCTTAAAAATTTCAGCCATAACTGAGGTAAATAGTCTATAAATTTTAAAGGTATGCGGAAATTAGAAATGCGCAAAAAGAAAAAAAAAAATATTATTTTAAAAATAAAATAAAGTTGCATTATATGTTGGGTTTATAGTTACATTCATCATAAGATGGTGGATAATTTCATTATAAGAATCTGGGAATTTTTTTCTTCTTAATTTTCGTAATTATCCATAACTCATTTAGAAAAAACAATCTTATTTTTACCTTAATATATCGCAGCTGAAAATTCTCTGTAACTTTAAGGTACGAAATACATAATATTTTATCTGTGTAGAAAGCACTACCAACGTAGACATCTGTGACTATTTTAAGAGTGTTTGTTCTTATGTTATATATTTATAACTTCATCTAGAAGCAGGAACAACTAATACATATTTATTTGTGCACGGGGTGATCTTATTAACTTTTAATCCTGTTATGAGTGGGAAAAGGCATTGAGCTTCAGGCTTTGTTTAGTACGAGAAGAAGCATCTTTTTTCAAACAAACGATATTTATGGACTGTGTCATATATTTCTATCATACACACACATACGTGTGTGTGTTTGTTGATACATACATCACCATCGAATGAGAATGTCCTTATTACATTGGTTATTTCAGTAACATGGCATAGAAAGAATACAAAATACAATATAGCTTATCCTTAAAACAATTTTAAAAGTCTTACTAAATATAGTATTTTGTGTAATATGAACGTTTGAAACACTCTAGGTATGTACACAGACATACATACATACATATATATATATATATATATATATATATATATATATATATATATATATATATATATATATATATATATATATATATATATATATATATATATATATATATATATATATATATATATATATATATATATATATATATATATATATATATATATATATATATATATATATATATATATATATATATATATATATATATATATATATATATATATATATATATATATATATATATATATATATATATGAATACATACATTAATAAATTTCGTTATTGTACTGGGATATTTCCATAGCATATCATAGAATGAATACAAAACATCTTGCACCTAAACAAAATTTTAATCTTTTCACCAGATAAAGTATTTTGGAAAATATAATATCCTAATTTATTTATATATAATATATATATATATATATATATATAATATATATATATATATATATATATATATTATATATAAATACATACATACACACACACACACACACACACACACACACACACACACACATATATATATATATATATATATATATATATAATAAATAATATTAAATATTTATTGATTTATCTTTTCTCATCAGATTGTAAGATATAAATTGTCCTGATGATAATCATTATGGATCATCCGTTACCAGATTATCATGAGGGCCACTACAGTAATATGAAAAGGAGTGTTACCCTCTATATAATAATAGCTTAAGTTGTATGTCCTTCTGTCCGCGAATTTATGAAGCGGTTATACATGGAATAGATAGAGGCATCCATATTGGATTTTTTATGAGTTAGGGTTAGCAAAATTCAACGCGAGTTCGAAATCGGCCCCATCCCCCATATTGAAAATTCATACTACATCAGAATTGCTCATTGGCGTATATAGAAAAAGTTGTTCTCACCAGTTCATGCTTTAAGCAAAATGAAATAAATTTCTATACTAAATTCCTTTCTTCATAGGATGGCGAGGGCGGAGCGTAATATTTAAATTTCTGGACTGTTTTAACGCTACCCTCATATACTTTAATTAGTTTCTTCACCATATGTAGGCATGGCACGTCCGGTAGAGTGTCTACCCATTTGATCGTTGTACATCTCGGGTTGACGGTTCTGTTTCCGATGCAGCCAAATTTTTCTAAATGTCTAATTAATTTAATATTTTCTGCTTTTTTTAAATTCTTATTCCTAAATTATTATTTTGTTTAATTATTTTTAAAAAATCAATTTTTACTACTTTTTTTAACTTTTTGTGAATTTTATTATTTTTATTTTATTAAATTCACGTATCTTGTCTGGATGCCCCTAGCCAATAACCATTTCATGTTTTCTAGCCTTAGACTTTATTCTCGTATAATTTTTTGTGTCCTTTCCCTTTTTAGCTGTTAATTTTTCTGCTCGCCTTTTTTTGTGTTTATTAAAAAAAACTCTTCATTAGAAAGCTCGGCATAGGCAATCCAGTTGCAGCATTGCCTTGTATGCCTTCACAGGGTTAGTAAAATTCAAAGGGAGTAAAGTTTAAAACGAATAACTTTTATTCAGTATAATTGTAAAATGGAACAATATTTATTAAATATAAAATGGGAAATAGTTCTAAAATTAAATGTTTTCCATAAAGATGTATGAAAGGAAAATCATGTTTTTTTTATTATTTGAGGTGAGGGGGTATGTATAATCTGAGATTCTCGTATCTTTATTTTTTTTACTCTATAATTTAAAAATAAAATGTTTGGATTTTATTATTTTCTCTACATTTTTCATTTCTTTGTCTTTCATTTCACGTTCTATTCAACTTGCTTTCGGCCGAACGATGGCCAATTGGTTAGGGTGCTGGCCTTCGGTACCGGAGTTTGTGGGTTTGAATCCCACTGTGGCATGGATGTTCATAGCCGTTCGGAATCGGCTTTAAGCTGTAGGTCCCAGTCTCATTAGCCCTCGTGTTGCAAAAGTAGACCTTAGCACTCCAAGCCAAACCAAAC
>CM063501.1:151091515-151099015 GCA_032207245.1 Pardosa pseudoannulata
CCATAAAATATCTTAACTAAAGGAGTGTATACTGACTTAAAATTCTTTTAGCAATCTCCCAAAGCTAGCTCTGAATTTACATGCTAATTTTCTGTTAACTCGTCACATATTTCAGCTTTCCGAGGTAAATAAATCACTTTTACAATGACTAAATTACTACAATAATGTTGACTAAGTGGCTCTATTTTGGGAAGGATTCATTTCATATCTTTCCGCGAGGTTGACTGTTTTTAAAAGCAAAGTGTTTTGGGGATCATTACTTTCTATGCTCTTGCCAGAGTAATATGTCACTTTCTTAGATCCACGTCAGACTTTCTGCTTCTTTTAATGGTGCTACGACTGTGTTTTAATGAGAACTCTCTTTGCTCAGAAAGCCCGGGCAAGTATATACACACACACACACACACACACACACACACACACACACACACACACACACACACACACACACATATATATATATACATACACACATATATATGCATGTGTGTATGTGCATGTACTATATTCTTATGCATGTGCGTCTGTGTATATGTGTCGTGTAGAGTACATATATTTCAGCCATTTTCTATGAAAGTGATACAAGTCCTCCTTTTACAAAGGTTAGTTAATGGTAATTAAGAATTTAGTTTGCTATAAACTTTTAATCTATAAACAGTCCTTTCAAAAATCCTTCAAAATTTTCATATTTTTTAATATAAATTTAACAAGTTAGCGAATATACAATTATAATTACTGAGACATTACTTTCCACAAAGACATACTTAGTTAAAAAATTATACTATATTGTTTTAACTAATGCATTAGAAACAATCGAATTAATCTAAACTGAATCAATTTTATATTAAAAAAAACATAAAATGAGAACTTTAACGTGTGCTAATATTTTTCAAACCATCGCAATGCAAAATCTTAAATAGTTTTTTGTGATATGCTTACACCGTTTTCAAAGAAAATGATCATTTAAAGAATGTGAAATGAGCATATCATACAACTTTTAATGGTATATTTCACTCATTGTCCAGCCTCATAATGACACTAGACGTTCTAATACTAAGGTATTTCTTAGTTTCAGTCTTAAGATCTCTGAGATCATCTGAAATAACTCTGAAATACAACGAAACATAGAATCATGCCATCAGTTTTTGTTAAGTTTTTCGGATACTATCCTATATACAGACGCAAATTAATACATTCATAATTCTTCCTAATGGAACAGAAAAATCTCTGCAATATTTATTCCCCCGGAGATTTCTCTTTTATCCACTGCCTAAGCTCGTCTGATTCCCGACTTCCTGCATTAATCTACAAATAGATGAAGCTTTAATGCAAAGCGGATAAATTACTGTCTTAGGCATACAAAATAGGTTTGCGACTCTATATCTACTTTTAACCAGCAGTAGTATTAATGTATAAAAATGTATATCTAATGCATTAATAAATCATAAATTTTAAATAGGGATTTTTAGTATTATAGAATTGAGACAACACAGATTGGCGGTTGGTAATATCCAGTTAGAAATAGGGAGAATATAAATGTGGTAGATATATGACTGTGCAACGTCTTTTTTTGTTTTCTAACTTCTTTGTATTTTTCCTCTGCATTTCTAGTATGGTGTTTTTGAAGCATTACCTTATATGGTCTATTTTTTATAACTTTTTTATATTTTTAACTGAGAAATAACTTTAAATCAAAATACTTAGGCATAAACACCAATATTAATCTTTATAAAACTTTAGTAAAGCCAATAATTATGTATGGAAACGAGTGTTGGACTGTGAACAAATCTGAGGAAAATAAGCTATTAATATTTTAACAAAAAATACTAAGAAATATATTTGGAGAAGTTATAGAAAATAATGTATGGAGAATCCGTAATAATCATGAACTATACTCTAAATTCGGACAACCAAATATTGTGAAAACTATAAAGATCTATCAGTTAAGGTGATTGAGACATATTTATAGATACAATGACTTAAATCCAAAAAAAAAAAGTTTTCGAAAAAGTTGATGGAAAAAGGAAAAGAGGTAGACCAAACACCAGGTAGATTGATATGGTTGAAAAAACTCTGCATGAAATTGGAGTCAACCAGTGGAGAACTGTGGCGGCGGATGGTTCCAGATCTAAGAAACTTTTAGAGACAGCCTTGGTCTATTGAAGTGCTACAGAAAAAGAAGAAGAAGAAAAAGATGTATGACTATTGTATATTTCACTGTGCATGGAGTTGTATCATATATAGCTGTTTCAAACGGAGCTACGCTAACTGGTAAATAGACTACTGTAACTGGTAAATAGATGTCAGAAAACATTTCTACGCATGAAAAATTTTGACCAAACACCAGGCATATTGATATGGTTGAGAAAAAGTTGCATGAAATTGGAATCAACACCAGTGGAGAACTGTGGCGGCGGATGGTTCCAGATCTAAGAAACTTTTAGAGACAGCCTTGGTCTATAGAAGGCTGTAGTGCTAACTACTCTCCTTACAATTAAATTTTACTCTCCCTTACAATTAAATTTACCAAACTTCGAGTTTAAGTAGAAAAACGCAATACTTTAAAATATATCTGTAGACAACATATACTACTGAAATACAACAAAAGAAAAATTTTATTTTTAAATTTTAAAGGTAAAATTTACGCATTTATGGCTAATTTCTATTATTGGAACATTGGTATTTCAAGGGTTTTTTTCATTTATGTGCAAAGCATTGTATAATATTGTAAACATTATTTTTTTGCATTCTGATAAGAATAGCAACTTTTCTAAAGAAAATAAATAAATGAATCTGCAATACTTCAAAAGGATTATAATATTGACACTTGATATTGATGTTTACTTTAGTAAAGTCCTAACAATAGAAAGAATTTTTTTTTGATAGGGTGGCTGAGCATGTGTGTTTGTAGAGGAGGGCTTTCATGTGTGCCTTTGAAGACAAATGCAATTTCACATATAAGGTGTCTTAACGCATATGTTTGCTGAAATAGTAATCTGTTTCCTTTGATATATAATTTTTCTTGGACGACAATAAAAATGTGCATGCCTACTTCTATGTGATTCATTTATGAAGGTTTTATAAATTTAACACTATGTCTGGAAGATGCCTGATACAATACAATATGCTCTGGCCTTTATAGATACTGTTTTGGATGCTGAATGGAAAGATATAGATATTTGATAATTAGAGCCCAATGAACTTGGGATATAACCGATGAAGAAGATATTGATGCCTATAATTTAGATGCTGTTATGCATTTAGATGCTGTTATCGTTGTGTGTGGAATAGTCGACGTCATTTTAAAAAAAGATGTAATATGAAGACAAATTTCAGAAACAGTGTCCAAGGGCCAAGAAGAAACGAAAATCTGGAAACCTTGTAGTAAAATGGAAAAAAAAAAGTAAAATCTGATAATCCAACAGAATTGAAAAAACCGGTACTAGTGTTGCATAAATTCTGTAGTGTCATAATATTTATAAATTGTACATTATTTAAAGATAAATAAACAAAGCAGTTAATATTAAGAAAATAACATGAACTTTTAATAATATACAAAAAATAACTATGTAACACGACAGTATTCCAATAATGGAACATCTATGAAAACACACTCAAAAATTTTTTTACCTAATTTTAAAACTTTATTATATTTATATACTCTTAATTAATATAATAACCCAATTTAAAGTCATTGGGACTATTCTTTCTTAATTCCGCGTTTAAATGGTTAAAAAAATACTGCCTTGCTTGACTGAAGCTACTTTTAATACATACAAATCCACTAGTATCTAAGTCAAATCGTAAACTCACTAGTATCAGTATTTATTTACAGATATTTTAGATTCTGATTCCGAGTCACAGTAAGAATAAAAAATTAGCTGCATTCGCTCTAAATCAGCCATTATATTAAAGTAAAAATACAGTTCATTGTTATAAATGGTAAGATATTAGTAAAATACAAGTAAAACTTTAAGCACTTAAAGATAAAAATTGGTCTATTATTTCAAAATAAGTGAAAATGGCAGTCAGATTCAATCAGAAAACTGTTATATAGTATCCATCTGTACTACTAATTTGATATTAAAAATAGAAAATATAATATAATAGAAAATATCTCGTACAACACGTAAACAAGTTTGACTGTAAGGCATACAGGCAAACCTTGGAAAGGGTTAATGAATCCAAATACTTTATTTCAAATACTTTAGATGTTTATATCAACAGTAGAACTGAGTGTTTTAAGATTGCTGGTGAGAAACATTGAACCAAGGTTTGGAGAATTACTGTCCTCACTCCAAGCCAATCCTCTCAATAATGCATTTTTCATGAACTATGAAGGATTATTCAGTTATAAACTATTCAGTTTGGTCCTACAATTATATTAAATTTTAAACTCATATTTTGTATTTTTACAGCCTTTGTGGGCAGATAACAAGAACTGAAACTATCCTGAGGTTTTCATGTATAGTTGCTATTCACAATTGCAGCATACTGTAATCGCTATATGTATCTGTCTATCTCCCCATATATATATATATATATGTCGGTATGTATATATATATATATATATATATATATATATATATATATATAATATATATATATATATATATATATATATATATATATATATATATATATATATGTATATTATATATATATATATATATATATATATATATATATATATATATATACATATATATATATATATATATATATATATATATATATATATATATATATATATATATATACATATACATATATATATATATATATATATATATATATATATATATATATATATATATATATATATATATATATATATATAATATATACATATACATATATATATATATATACATACATATATATATATATATATATATATATATATATATATATATATATATATATATATATATATATATATATATATATATATATATATATACATATATATATATATATATATATATATATATATATATATATATATATATATATATATATATATATATATATATATATATATATATATATATATATATATATATATATATATATATATATATATATATATATATATATATATATATATATATATATATATATATATATATATATATATATATATATATATATATATATATATATATATATATATATATATATATATATATATATATATATATATATGTTTTGTGTGCATACAAAAATTTATTAATATGTTCACATAAACATACATATGTGGGCCGCGGTAGCCTGGTTGGTAGAGCGTCAGTCTCGTAATCGAAAGGTTTTGTCCTCGTCTTCCAAAGACCGCGGTGTTGCTAATGGCAGTTGGGGCACGTTAAATATGTCGTGACTGCAAAGTTCAAGTTCCCATATCAAATTATACCTCTGGGGGTACTGAATCAGGGATGTGTTGGTCTCTGTCTTATAGTGCATTTGTATCATTTAGTAAAATACACACACACACACACACACACACACACACACACACATATATATATATATATATATATATATATATATATATATATATATATATATATGTATATATACAGCTTGGAATTAATATGACTCCAAAGGGCATATTAATTTTAATATCTATTGTAGTATATTTGACCTAGTAAATACGCACTATTGAATTATTACTTGTGAAAAGAGATTATGAACCAAAAAGTTGGGTATTTATCGGTTAATACATCATCTGATTTTAAAAACGCAGTAAATGGGATTTTTGGTAATCAGCCAAAAATATATCAAATCTCTGATGATATGATAGTATTCCCAAGTTTATTTTTATGAGCACCATTTTCTATAAGACTAAAGTCCAGTAATTTCATAGGATTTTTTTACTAATCACAGTATTTATTTCTTTTTACATAAATTTAGTAGGAGAAATAATTTTTAAAGATTTAAAAATTGGCTGTCAAAACTTCACAGACAAAACATATACAGCTCAAAACTTTCTTTTCTCTAAACTTTTGTTCTTTAATGTTTCGTCTCCAAATAATCAGGTTTAGAACACTAATTATGATGGATTATATACGCTTCTGAATTTTTATTTTTCTCTTAATGTAATTACTAGTAAACAGGGTAATCTCATAGACCCTTTAATGTTCGATAACTAAAAATGCGTATGATAAACTCGAAACATAAGGAATATATTAATATTGCAGCATATTGAAATTTAACACTAGATCATCTAAAAAAATATTCAAAATATTTTATTTTAATCATTTTCATTTCAAAATGTAGGATATAGGCATAAAAAATAAAAAAAAATTTAGACCTATAAGTAATTTGTCTTATTAATTGTCTTATAATATTTAGTTGTATGTTAAAATTTTATTAAAGAAAAAATACGCATGCATATAATTATATTTATATATAGTCCCTGGGGAGTATATATAACCTTTTTCAGTATTGATAGATTTTAATTATTATATATTTAAATTTTGTTGAAAAAAGATACTATAGTATTCTGCAGACGTATAATTATAGCATCTATTACTACATATGTGAAAACATTAGCAATTTGTTTTAATAATTTAAAAAATAGACGTATTGTGAATCTTTCCTTTGGGATTTTAGGAGAGATGGATAGGCTATAAGAGAGAAATTGGCCTAGTTAAAAAAAGACTAGAAAAATTCATTATCAACAAACAAGAATCCATTTGTTAACGACTAGGATTGTCTTACTGGGAATTCTTTTGATTCGATTATGTTAGTAGTAAGGATCTAAGTACCACCGATACCGAAAAGGAAGAAAATAAGAATGAAAAATATTTTAGCAATGTTTTAATAATTTACAAAATATAGGCGTATGGTAAATCTTTAATTCGATTATGTTAGTAGTAAGGATCTAAGTACCACCGATACCCAAAAGGAAGAAAATAGGAATGAAAAATATATTAGCAAATTTTTAATAATTTACTAAAAATAGGCATATGGTGAATCTTTCCTTTGGGATTTTAGGAGAGATGGATAGGCTATAAGAGAGAAATTGGTGTACCTAAAAAAAGACTGGAGAAATTCACTATCAACAAGCACGAATCCAGTTGTTAACGACTGGATTGTCTTATGGGGAATTCTTTAGATTCGATTCAGTTAGTAGTAAGGAGCTAAATACCACCGATACCCAAGAGGAAGAAAATAGGAATGAAAAACATATTAGCAATTTTTATAATAATTTACAAAAAATAGGCATATGGTGAATCTTTCCTTTGGTATTTTAGGGAAGATGGATGGGATATCAGAGAGAAATGGTCCTACTTAAAAAAGACTAGGGAAATTCATTATCAACAAATAAGAATCCAGTTGTTAAGGAATGGATTATCTTATTGGTAATTCTTTTGATTCGGTTTTGTTAGTAGTAAGGAGCTAAATACCACTGATACCCAAAAGGAAGAAAATAGGAATGAAAAATATATTAGCAATTTTTTTAATAATTTACAAAAAATTGGCATGTGGGGATTCTTT
>CM063501.1:151114015-151141515 GCA_032207245.1 Pardosa pseudoannulata
AAAAGAGTTGGTGTAACAATAAGTTACAATCGGTTCAGCTTTCTTTTACCTCTTCCCGTGAGTCATCGTCAAAGACATACCAGGACCGGTTTGAACTAGAAAGAAACTTCGGACTTCTCCCAACAAAAAGAAGGGTCCGTTCGTCTGACCTCCTCTGCTCTGGAGTGGACCCCTGTTTTTTCTCCAAGACGCGTTCTGATTTTTTAAGACGACAACGTTGGGACCAGAGGAGGGTAGAAGGTGAACGCTGCTGGCATCCGTGGCTTGAGGGATAGATTTTTGATAAAAATCATCGCCATATTTTTTTTTAGGCCCGGCGCTTACTCGAGAGCAGTCTTCGACATCTACAATGATAAGTTGATTACAGTTGTATTCCTTAAGCATTTATTTAATTTTATAAAATCATTTAATCAAGACATATGTGTCCATGTGTTTAGTAATGAGTATTAATTTCTTCTTTCTCAAACACTAAGAAAACTTAACATTATTTTTACAGTTGGAAAAAAGTGTAAAATGTTTATTAATACGTCATGAATTCAGGCATACGGTGTGTTTGAAAGTTTACGATATTTCTTTCAAAATTTAGTTATTTTCAGATATGAAGATTTAGGGATAGAAAAGTGCGCAATATATCACATAGAATGTCATACAATAAATTTGTCCAGAAAAAAATGTCGCAGAATGTTTCTAGAGATTAACTGTGTTTTAAATAAGAGAGTGACCTACATTAAATATGAATGTCTCTTAGAGAAAGCTTTCCTCAAGGACATAGATACATATTCCTTGCATCCCTAGGAAATGATATATGTAGGACACACGCAAAATGTGATGTTACGGGTAAATTTTCAGAGCAAAACTTTGAATATGGGTTATGCAATATATGTTTCGAGGTAGAGTAATGTAATTAAAAAGATTAAGGGATATTAATCAAGTATGATATGGTAAAATATTGGTTTTAGGAAATAAAGTGTTTAGAAATATAATAATTTCGATTAGTAGTTTTATAATAGATTAAAATTCATATAACAATTAACAGCTCTGCTAAATTTAGCAATATTAAGAATATTTCTAAAAAGTAGAAATTTAAACTGATATTTATTTTTTAGTTAAAATCGCGTGAATGCTATATAGATTTTTAATTTTTAATTTTTCTACGTTGAAACTTTGAAATCGGATGATGCGCGGTATGTTCTGAAGTAGAGTAATGTACTTAAATAATTTAAATGAACTTTCATATGATTATAAGAGGATTATAAATAGTTTAAACTTTATCAGTCAAAAACAAATAACAAAAGTATTATAAAGAAATAAAATTCATATAAATAAATATCTCTTAAACTAAAAAAAAGAAAGTTATTGGAAACTAAGAAATTTAAAGAAAATTCAACTGTTAAATAAAATTATAGTTATTGTAAAAGATATTTTATTTTATAACTTTGCAAGGAAAAGCATATTTGGGAATGTTATATGACATTTGTTCTGAAGTAGCGTAATGGATTTAAGGAAATTAAGAAAAAATAATCAATTTTGAGATAGTTAAATACTGATTATGAAAAAAACGGTTTAAGAACTTAACCATAATATGCATGAAAATAAATTGCTATTAAAAACTATCGCGAAACAATAAAATCTCTGGAAAATTTAGATTTAAAAATTATTTTTTAATTGAAATTGTGTTATTGCATGCTACAGTGTACAATTTAGAGCAATTACAAGATGGAATCAGAAATATTGTTTTATTTAAAAAATAATTATAAATCCGGATGACAGTTTCGAAAACTTTGGAATATTCCAATAAAAACAAAATGTTCCCGTCTACGAGAAACAAGCAATAACTTCCCACTATCAATAGCTTTGCTTTATTGCTGGACTCAAAGTTGGTCAAGTAAACAAAGTTTCTGAAAAGAAAAGGACCCCACTTTTTCTATAAAGTTATTTACTCATTTAATTACATTTTAAGTACTGTTTCCTTCAAAATCGCCCTTTTTACTCTCCACACTGGTTCTGAAGTTTCTCTCTTTTGAAAGTCTCCTAAAAAGCGAATATGATTTATTAATTTTTTTCAATGTATTTTATGAGTAATATATATTTTGGCTTATTGAGCGACTTTTTAGCTGTCTGAATCATAAAGGTTATGCCAATTTTCAAGTTGTAGTACATAGCGTTACTTCTCTTTAATCTATCCTAACTAGGGTTTACAAACAACATCCTCTGAATGTGAATTTAAGTTTTCGAAACATAAAAAAGACTACAAGGTATGGGGCTACGTCCAGATAATAGGGTAAATGAGGTACATTTGAAATATAACTGCCGATGAAAAGTGACGTGTGACCTGATATATTGCAATAGTGCTCCATCCAAATGTCTTCCTTTTAGGCCTCTTCCATGGCAGAGAATCTTTAAAATAAAAATTTCTGATACATTTGTTTGTTTCAAACCTAACCTAGTGAAAGTAGTTCTTGATGGACAATGCCTGACTATTAATAAAACACAACTAACATCACATTGATCCTTGATCGGGACTACCAGAGACTGACATTCGGTACTAAAGAGCTTCAACTACTTACACTTTTGTATTCAGTTGATAAAATTCTTCCGTATTGTCATTTAAGCATGAAAAATGTCTATGTAAAAGTTCGTCCATATTTGTAGCAAAATGTAATACACACACGATGTTCTTCGAGGTATTTCAATGCAATGTCCAATCTCATTCTATCATAGTAAAGAGGTTAATGGTCACAGGAAAACGAGGCAAATGGCATTTTGTTTTATCAGATACACTGGTAGATAGACAGAATTCTATCTCTGAGACTGTTTAATGAGCTATTTTATTAAGTTTGGTTTCTTTAAACACCAACTGGTATCGCTACCAGAACATAAATTGCTTGACTGAACAGGTGATGGACTGTATCTGTAGGTTTCAGATATATATGTTACATTCTGGAATATACTTGTTCTACACCTTTCTTAAACTCTCCATTGGTTTAAGATTTTTCCACCAATTATGCTACTAAATATCGGAAAAAACTCCAAATGGAGAAAACTCAGAAAGAACGTCGTTTTTATTGCGAGATTTTTTTTTATTACCCAAAAGATTAACTTTTGAGAAGTTAATACTTAGTAACAACGCAATTTGTAACAGCATTTGTAACAGCATGAATGTGTCAAAAATTTCTTTTTATGAAGGTATGAATAGAGAAGGTTATTGGGGTCATTCACAATATGTATCAGTAACTTTGAACAATATTATGCATGCAATTTGAATTTTTAGCTATTTACTTCTAACTGAAATAAATTATCATTGACTATAACTCTAAACCGGAATCTCACATACAAAGAAAATTTCTCCTTCGTATGGTCATGCCAATTTCGCCCTATTCTTTTTGGATCGTTTTCCAAATTTTGTTTAATGGTCTTTGATGTCGATATCATAAGTCTCAGTTTAAGAAAATAAAATTTTAAAAATTCACAAGAGAAGCTTTAGGGGATTTCATAAGCATTTTATTAAATGGGATGCACTTCCGTTTTAAATATAAAAAAATTCAGGACTTTAATTAAAATCGATCTTTTACTTGAAATTTTAGGAATGTGGCAAACAATTTTTTTTATGGATATTTTAATGTATAAACATTATCATGTATTTTAAAAATGCTGTACTCTAATGAAGATTGCCTGCATATTTGTTCAAAGAATATTTGTAGTTTCATGCTGATCTGCAAATATAATATAATAATTGAGTTTCAGTGCAATTTGTGATTAATACATATTTTGTCTTATTTAATGACATACTGTATTTCTGTATGCCAAAGCGGATGCCTAATTTTAAGCAGTAATGTATAACTTGTGTTATACAGAAGCTTTAAACTTGTAAACTGTGGTGACTTATTTTAAGGTGAAATGATAATTTTTGCTCCCTTCCCCCTTCCAACAAACTATTAGAAAATTCAATACAGTTTAGTGAAAGAAACTATAATCCTGCTTTTAAAATGCATGGTAAATTCTGGGATTTATCTTCAGGAACCGATATATGCGAATTTAAGTCCTCTAGCTGATGTGGATATTTTTGAAATTTTATATAGAATTTCAGAATTGGCTATAAGGTTTCAAAATTTCAGATTTTAACCCAAAATATAAAATGAAATTTTAACCTGAAAAAGTCAAGTTTGGTATACGCTTTACTATCAGAAGAAAATTTTCGAATAACAAGATTATTTTACTACACTGAACCCTGTTTTTTTCTATCGTACACCTTTATTTTAAGTATTTAAAAATAACATTTTCCAGTTTGATGATTTTTGTATCGAATTAGTAATTTTGAAATGTTCCAAGTGAATTACTTTTATGTTTTTCTTAGTCAAAATTTAGAAAATTTCCTATTAATGTAATTATTGTTAAACTGGGTAAACTTTTTAAAATTGCTAATTATTTTCACAAAATTTAATGCCGTAAAACAGCGAAAACCGTTGTTGACTCATTGTATTATTTTAAATAATTGTCTTATATAAATAGTATGAAACGTAAGTGAAAATCGATACCGAGTCTGTTTCTATATAAATTTAAAAGATTAAATGAAAATGTAAAGGTAACTGCTTAGTATGATGTGAACTAAGAACATTTTTATGGAATATTGTTAGATGGGATTTTTTTTATTAAATAATCTCGTATTTTAATTAATTTTAACTTTTTTTTTTAGATTTTTGCGTCTTATATGTATCATGTAACCACAATATATATTTTCATTATAAGAAAAATCATTAAAATTATATTCAACTTCCCTTATCCAAATAAGCAGTAGAGCTAAATCTTTTTCAGATTCGTGTATAAAAAATATCTCTATAAAGTAAACCATAATGCTGAAAACCAAACCTTAATGTTCCAAACCAAACCTAACCGAACTCAGATAATAAACGAATGTCTCTAAAATAATGTTAAAACTATTTCGTTCAATTTGTTTAGATTTAAACAAGTAATGCAGAGTACCACATAAAAAGTTATGAAGTGCATCTACTATTTACAACGATGTTTATCAATATTTGAGAAATCAATTATTTATTTTACTACGACAATTTCCTATTAAGAAACAAAATAGCCTTTTTTACGAATATTGAAAGAAAAACTCACTTTTAAAATTGCTTTCCAATGGCATTTTAATACTACTTACCACAAATAAACTACAATGAAAAAATAACGCTAGAATAATCTCCATTCTTCCTTTTCTATTGTTTTTTTGTTTGTTTGTTAAGCATTTCATGGTCATTTAAACATCACCCAAAGTATAAACAAGATCTGCTGAAGTCGTAACTTGATGACCCAACTTAATGAATTTAAACTTTACTTTTTTTTCACATAATTAAAAATACAAGTACTATGTGTCGAGGTTAAGCTTTACTCTCGCGAAATAAAAGAACTTAAAAAAAAAACATTATTAGTCTCGAGGAAATAAGAAAGAGAAAAAATAAACATTACGAGATTGAAAATATCTTTATAAGTTTATTTTTTGAAGGTAAAACATATTTAGTATTTTTTAATTCACATTTTAAAAATACCATCTTAGATAATGAATGAGTATTTAGAAAACACATTTTACTTTCTATCCTGCGTTTAGAGTGACAGGTGCGGCAAAGTAGCAAATGCATTTTTTTATACTTCCTGTGATTAGACAATATTTTTTAATGCTTACTGAACTTGCAGCAGTCATACAATAATAAAAAGCAGAAGAAAAGTATTAAACTAGAATAAGAGATGAAGTGTCATCATTTTTGTGACAATTTAAAGAAGCATTAAAAAATCTCCAATCTATTCACTAAAGATCATCTCACACTTTAACAAGTATGTGTTAATTTATGATTCCTTTACTATTGGAGAATGTAGAGATTTCCTGTGTTCCGATGAAAAATTTTCATCCGAATTATTCTAGTTCAGGTTGACCTGGGATGGAGTCTATAATTAGTTGAAAATATTTCACTGGTAAACGAGAATTCATATCAACGGGAAAAGGAGTCAGAAACTAAATCTGCTGCTCTTTTAACCTCTTCCCTGTTTTACTCGTACGGCGTACGGGCATTCTGATTTCTATTTCGATTGCACTGTTTCGGCAGTAAAGTTTTCAATTTTAGTAACAATTTATTGGTATAGATGTAAAGTAAATGATAGTTTGCAGTTTATTGTATTTTCTACTCTGATTGGTTCAAAACCACTGTTTTTTTTGCAAGTTTTGTATCAGAAGACGAATTGTTATCTTTCAGTTTATAGATTTCTGGTTATATTTTACTAACCGCCTAATAATTTTATTGATATAAGAGTTGAATAGTATATTTTTAATTTTAAATAATGGATAATTAGAGCGTATGGAGCTAATTTTTGTAATTAGAACTGTGATTCGGAATCCGAAACTGAATTATTTGTAAATGACAGTAGCGAAAGTTTACTAGATTACCTGGATAGTAGGTACTCTGATAGTAGTACAGATGGAATCAATCAAGCAAGAAATGTTTTTGAAATTAATTGTGATAATCCTTCGGATCCGCCTCCTAGACTTGCTTTCACTGGAATTCCAAAAATTAATTTTGATATCGATGAGACCTAAGGTAAACTCCAGTTCTATGATGCTTTCATAGAAAGGAAAGAAGTTGTAACAAATGCTTAAAAATACTAGAAATGTTAATTTTAATAACATATCTTTACTTAAAAATGCAAAATGAACAAAAAAAATGCAATAAAAAATGTGACATTTTTTTGACCGAATTCTGGAAAAAAAATGAAACTGTCAAAGGGTTAATGCGTACATGTTAAAGAGTAATAAGACATTTAGCATGTATTCTATAATCTCCTATATAATAATTTCCTAAGTTATTTGTCCACCGGCCCTCGAATTTATGAAGCACTTGGACCTGGAACAGCTAGATGCATACATATTGGATTCTTGATGAGTTAGAGTTAGCAAAAATTTTTTTTAAAGTTTATCTTCTCCTATACTAAAATAAATCTGATTCTAAAATAAATTAGTATAAATATGTTTCATATCACAACGAAAAATACTGTCGTTTGTAAAACGTTCGAAATCTACCCCTTTCCCCCTTTTCGAGCGTTTAATGCCATTATTTCATCCCTATTTTCCCCTGTTAAGAGAAGGCGATTAAATTTATCTATTTATCACATAATAAATAGGTCAAGATAACATTTTTGTCTAACATTATGACGCCATTCCTTTAACCATCTCATTGAACCATTTCTTGCTTTAAATTATTTAAATATTGTCTGCATTATTTTCATACTTTTTATCACTGAACTTAGATATTACGTACATAATTTTCTTTTATATGTGGCTTAAAAAATAGATTAGGTACATATGTGGTAATTTTAAATTGAATCATCGATTATTTTTTGTTGCAATGAGAAAATTTTATCACCGGTATTAACAACAAATTATTTTCTTAAAAGTCTAAGAGTCTATTTCACCGACTAATAAATATCTAGAGTTTAAGTTATATATCTTTGAAATTTAAGAAGTTTGTTCCTGTGTGTGTGTGTGTGTGTGTGTGTGTGTTTAATAACCACACAGTTTTACTAAATTAATTCAACGTGTTTCTAAACTGCATTCACAGTATCGAGAGACTTTAGAGGAGTATGAAAGTAAACAAATTGTTGAGCGTTTACCAGATAATTCTCAGTCAAGAAAACAAACCATTCTTTTACCTGCCTCATAGGGTACTTTACAATTTTTGAAAATTAAAAATTTTACTGATCTCGTCATATGACGGGCTAAATGCTAGTTAATTTATAAAATAGAAATTATTTTTAAACTAAAATATGATAAAATAAACAATTTAAAAGAAAAGTATTCACATATATATTTTTCTTAGAGATAATCTAAATATTAAAATACTTTTATATGCAATAGAAAAATAACAAATAACCTATTATATTTTTACTATTGTCTTGAATCCCACCTATTAATAATTATGTAAGCCTCCTCCATATGAACTGGCAGTTATGGAGTTCCTTAGCCAGATGGCCTTATCCCCGATCCTAAAGGTAGCAAGTAATTAAGAAAATATCTGTGAGTAAATTAAAATTTTAAATTTTGAAAAGGAGTAATTTTGAAGGTGTAATGAGGTGATTTAGATCAGTTATATAATTTATTCATTCATACAAGAAGTAAAATGTTCGGGATCTAAATCTGATCTCATCACATCTTTGTAAAAGACAGAGGACCATATATTTATATTCAACGGATATTGTTGTCTTGTTCGGTGGTCTCGGACGGTTCTGATCCCAGTCCCAGATTAGAATCCCATCTCCGTACTTGACATTAAATAATAATGTACCTTTGTGGAGTATTTATGAGTCCCTAAGGGACAGTGCCTAATTAGAAGGGATAAGGTTTTCCACGTTGGCGGTCTCAAGGTGGGGTTTAAGCAGACTAATTGGATTCTTACAACTTACAACTATCTCGATTGAAGGATAAGAAGGAAGAGGGGACAAAGATGAAATTAATAAAATAAGAAAGATCGAAAAAAAAGGTGAAGGTGTTCGATAGTCGAGACGAAGAGTGGAGTCCGACAGAAGAAGTTCGGAAGTTGAGACGAGGAGAGAGTCCGACAGAATAGTCCAGACGAAGAGAGGAGTCCGACGGAACGAGTTCGAGAGTCCAGCCAAGTCTGACATATAGTGTTCCTGCATCAAATAGCACAGCCGCACCCCAAACACTCAGGAGGACTGAGCAGACCGACGAGATATCCATAGATACCCATCAACCAGCAGTGTTCCGGGCACACCATTTTAACTCCCCAAAGGTGCCCCCTTTTACATACATATTGAAATTGAGATTAGGTCCTCTCTCTTATTTTTACATAATAGCTTAAGTATTAAAAAATTATTGTCAGAACTAATTTAGGAGATGTTGATAAAACATATTTTATGAAAATTAGCACCAGTTTTGTAACGTACATAGAAGTATATGAATTATAATAATTTTTTTTTTATATTAAGCTAGTTTCGGATGCTGTTAATTTAGCTTTTAGTTTAGTTTCATTTCCTATGTCTGTAGTTTCTCAGAAACTGTGGTTAAATATAGTACTAAAATACTTTTACACAACGCAATCAAAATAAAATCCCACTATACATTTGATCACAGGTTAATACTCAAATAAAAACGAGGACTACATGACAGAAGGTGCCGGTAATGAAAAGTGAGTATGGCAGAAATCGGCTAGGGCTAGACTGGACCTTGAAGACTAGAAGATACTTAAAATATTATTAATACCCTGAAAAGTAAAATAGGATTAGAAGGGATGTTTCTATACACTTTTTAATAAGTATATAAGAAAATCGGTAATTTACTGTAATTAAAAATCTAATTAATCTAGAATACATGGACTTGACACCGAACAATTCTGAAAGAGTTTAAGGTATTTATAATGCAGCTGTATGTGAAATCGCCAATTTCGATTATTGGTACTTTCTAAATTATAAGATTGCACAAAAGAATCCCCCGCTCTCCAATTACATTGGAAGCCATGTTTTCGGAGAAGTAGAATGCAGCAGAAATAACTTGAGTGAATTTGATTCTAATCTACTTCAATTACCCCTGTGAATAATACTATTAGTGGAATCTATTCTAAAAATAAATTTATCAATCTTGTCTTAGTCGGATACACAATGGACTGCCAAACGATATCCGAATGGTATGGTAGGTTGATATCATTCAGTATCTATATAGTGTGTTGTGTTTGAATACCGCTGTTGTCACAAATGTTCGTATATGGCTCGAATCGGCTTTACGTTGTTGGTCTAAATATTATTCAATTTATGTACAAATTAATAGATTGTAAAAAATAGTAGTTTTTCTTCTTTCTTTTTAAACTGTGTTTTGTGCGATTGTAAGTTATTACTAGACTTGTTTCATAGGTGTGTAATATTTAGTTATTTAGTTTTTTATCTGACCATTCATTTCGCTTCTTTTTACTTTCGGATTTGTTATTTTGCCTTATTTATTTTCTACCTCTTTCCTTATTTTCATTTGCTCCGCACATTAGTTTGTAACGGCTTTTGATCAATGCAATCTCTTCTGGTAAAACCTTATAATTACTGTAAACTTGGACTCTACTTCCCTGGCCATTTTATTGCCAAGTGTAGTTAGGACTTTTTCTCATCCTCCATGGTTCTTTGAGCAGTTACAAACATGCTGAATGAGGGTGTTGATGTTTCCTACGAATATCTTGATTGATGCCGAATGAGGGTGTATATGTTTGCTACAAACATCTTGATTAATGCTAAATGAGGGTGTAGATGTTTGTTACAAACATCTTGATGCCGAATAAGGGTGCATATGTGTATGCGTATATGCCGAATGAGGGTGTATTTCTAGAAACATCTTGATTGATGCCGAATGAGGGTGCATATGGTGTGTATGTGTAAATGCCGAATGTGGGTTGCCGAA
Source organism: Pardosa pseudoannulata (assembly GCA_032207245.1). Taxonomy (NCBI): domain Eukaryota; kingdom Metazoa; phylum Arthropoda; class Arachnida; order Araneae; family Lycosidae; genus Pardosa; species Pardosa pseudoannulata. The sequence goes on from CM063501.1 coordinate 151,124,457, forward strand.
TGTGTGCTACAAACATCTTCATTAATGCTAAATGAGGGTGTAGATGTTTGCTACAAACACTATAAACTAAATGTAGTGCAGTTTGCGGTGTAGCGGATATTTCTTTGCAACAAAATTGCTGATTACGCTGTGATATATACAGACATAATTAAAAAAATTCATGCAACACCGGGTGTCTTAAATAACTAGATATATGTTAATTAGAAAATGTTTTTCATATTTTAAAGCAATATTTAAAAGTATTTTCTTTAATATTTAAGTTAATGTTTTAATATTTTTATGTTAAAGTTTATGTTATGGAATAAACCTTTTTTCCCTAAAGACTGAAGAGTTTTCCAAATAAAAGTATTTTTAACAGCAGTTAAATACTACTTAGCTCTAAAAAAAGTGAAACATAAAAAATCTTCTTTATTCCCCTTCTTTTGAGTGTTTCTTTTTATTTGCTTGTTCAGCATTTCATGGGCATTTAAACATCTTCCGTAGTATAAACAAAATCGAAAGAAGTCGTAATTTGATGACCCAGCTTAATGAATTTAAACTTCTTTTATTTAACGCACAATTAAAAGTGCAAATACTACGTGTCAAGATGAAGCACTTTCTTTTGAAATAAAAGAACTTCCTCAGGCAAAAAACATTAATGGTGACAGTAAAATAGTATATAACCACAAATAAGCGTTATGAGATTAAAAAAAATTCTATTTGGGTTTAGAAAAAAATATTTAGAAATCTATTAAGGATGAATTCTTTTATGTAAATAAATCATGAAACACGAAATTTTTTATTTTTGTGTACAGACAGAAATGTATAAATACACTACATGTTATTAAATATGGAAATAAAATATATTATTGCAAAGAAAAGTAAGAACAAGTTTATAAGGAAAGAACACGATACATGTAAAATATACTATACTGTCTTTCATTTCGTTGTAGTTTCTTATGACATACAGAGAATTCAAAACCAGAACAAGAAGAGGATGAGTTTACTCTTCTTACATTTGTACATTTTTGGTTTGATTTCAGAATTTTCAAATGTAATAATTTTGCTTATCCTTGATTATTTTATTTTATAAACTGGAATACAGTTTAAGTTTAAATACATATTTAAAAAGATTTAGAGCATTAGGTGCAATTGCACTTTTTGTCTGTGATTAAATATTTACACCCTACTTTTTCTCCCTCTAAACTATCTGTACACACACACACACACACACACATATATATATATATAATATATATATATATATATATATATATATATATATATATATAATAATATATATCTATTATATATATATATATATATATATATATATATATATATATATATATATATATATATATATATATATATATATTTATATATAGAGAGAGAGAGAGAGAGAGAGAGAGAGAGAAGAGAGGGGTCAATTTTGAAAACATAAAATTAATAATTTAGGACTGAGTGCAGAAAACACAGCGCACTCTTTAATGCAGGCGCATAAGTCACTAATAACTCCATGTGAAAGAACTTGACGCTTAAGATTTGACAGAGAATGTCTTGAGGTAGGGTCGCTAATGAATCCACGCTGACCAAGGGTCAAGTTAGCCAATGTCTACTAACTGACCAACGTCATATTTGATGGTTCGATGTGAAACTATGCAATAGTCATGAAAGAAACTTTATCAAGATATCATCGGCTCTTTGGTTTCTCATAGGCTTTATATATGTATGTATGTATATATATATATTATATATATATATATATATATATATATTTATATATATATATATATATATATGTGTGTGTGTGTGTGTGTGTGTGTGTGTATGTGTGTGTAAGTAACATCGAAATTAATCTGCCGGTTTCAAGTGAAATTAGCCCCTATTGTTTTTAATTGTCCGGGACTGCTGGGCAATGAGAAGGATAGGGATTTGGTAATCATACCCCCATAAGTGAAGGACTAGTACGTTGTTGAACTTTTATTTAATGTCCAAGTAAGAGATATCTTTCTCTGGAAAAATCACCATCAGGACCATCAGGATGAGGTGTGGGTTCAGCGTCATCTGGGTAGAAATCCCACGGGCGCCGGCGTTTTCTCAGTAGTGGCTTGTCGGTAGAGGTCGGCTAATTGTTAATAAACAGTATAGAGAGTATATAAGACAAATATTACGAACTTATAATATATATAGATAATATATCTAGCTGTATAGAGAGTATCAAAAAGGATAGGGAATTTTTTTTACCGTTATAATCTTATAATTATTAATTAATATTAATATATATATATTTAAATATTATAATTAATAAGTTTATAATAATATAAATTTTTATATATATTTATTAATGTCTAAAATATATATATATAATATTTGTTATATATTAGATATCTAGATGTTCATATAGTATTTATATATATATAGATTTAATATATATACAAATATTAAATAATATGTTTTATTGTTATATGTTTGTAATTATAGTAATAAATTTTTCGGTAAGTTTACTGAGGGTGTTTAGAAGACTTATGGGTCTATAGCTGTGAGGAGAATTAGTGGGTTTGTTAGGCTTGTGGATCGGGATGATAATAGAGTTCTTCCAAGTAAGGGGGAAGTAATTAAAGATGAAGATGTAATTAATGATTTGAGTAATTTTGTATATATAGTTAGGTGGGATGGAAAAATCAAAATAAGTATGATCACAAAAATACTTTTGAACTGCTATAAAAAAGTGGTGAGACGAATCCTTCTCCCAATAAAACAGAAGCTTAGTCAGAGATTTCGCAGCAATTTAGTCAATGTAGGAGTGAGCTATTTGCCTGGTACAGTTGGAAAATATGGCAAGTGGAGAAAAAATTAGCATTTATTGTAGAGTTATCTCTGGGAAATGAATTCAAAGAATAAAAATCGAGAACGCTCCTTTTACGTTTGAGAATTTGTGGCTGAAAAATATTTATCATTTGAGAAGGGGAAAATAATAATTTTAGAGAGATATTTTAAATGTATTAATTTTGATGTATTACATATGTATATATGTGCAAGAATCTATATATACTCACATATATACATATGTATATATAAGATTTTTATACATGTAAATTTGATTGGTGGTAAATTTAAAAATGATTAGGCGCACTTTATTGTGGTGATGATAGATTTTGGGTGAATTGGTTGTTAGAAGCGTCTTTACAGATAAGGCATGAGAGAGATAGTTGAATCCACATTACAATGCTGAACTTTGTTATTATGTTTAAGTTGAAAAGTAAAAGTTGAATTAGGTATAATTTTAAAATAAACCATGTTGATTTGTTACCTTTTCTAAGGAAGTAATCCTGTTAGATACAGGTAGGTGTGTTTTCATCAAAAAGTTCAAAAAAACACCAGGAAATAGTCCATTCTTTATTTTCAGGGCTTGGTTAACAATGTAACTTTATGTGGTCATGCCGAGAAAGGCACTTATTTGGAACTCAAGAGAAAATTTATTTCTTTATTTCCAAAACATCGTAGTCAAATAAACGCTATCCATGTGCTACATAATCAATAATCATCATGTATATATATATATATATATATATATATATATATATATATATATATATATATATATATATATATATATATATATATATATATATATATATATATATATATATATATATATATATATATATATATATATATGTTTTGTTATGAAAACACCGACACAATGACTTTTTGAGTGATGGTCCGGCGGCCCAGGGTTTCGTTTGTCTCCTCTCTAAACTTTCTTTTCTTCTAGTTTGGCTCTTCGTTTTCCCGCCTATAGGTGCAACGAGCTAAATTATTTCTTCATTGTTCCTCTCCTCTCTCGGCTCCCATAGTTCACGCCACCCTCACTAATTCTGGTGTCAATAGGTCCGGAAAACATCCAGTAATCTACCAAATCCTCCTCTCCAGTTTCAGTCTTCTGAGTTCGTTCGTGAATAGCGGCTGCGACACTACGGGCGCTTGCAGGGTGCCTAACGTGGTAGCTAAATACTTGCTATCTGCCCACCACCCAGGCAGATCACGTTTACCATCATCAAGTTTACTGTCATCAAAGTCAAAAGAGTTTGTTAAACATCAATCCATTATTACAACATGTTTTACAATTCGATGTATTTTATTTTAATTCCGTTATTTTTATTTACAGGGATAGACACTTGATGCATAACTTTAGTTATGCATCAAGTGTGTCAAAATCTAGATAATTTAAGAAAATGTAGGTGTTCACTATAAACAGATCTCTACGTTCCTCTTTGCATCGGATATTAACTTACTGTGCATTAGGTATGGATAACAACTGTGCTGTGGTGTAGTGCATTGCTGTTGTTATTTCAAAGCCATTAATAACCCAAGTTCGCTTTATATCGTCTTTAATATTAATTATAGCAAAATGCCACTGATCTATATTACAATATACAAATATATTAGTGAGAAGGAAAGACAAAGAAAAATGCTAAAAAAATATAACAAAATAAAAAGTAAAAGAAGCACTCCGTGTGCTACACCTGAAAGAAAAATTACCAAAGTCCAAGAGCAGGCTGCATTATTTTCCTTCCTTCTGAACTACTCCATCAACCCTGCGTTCGTTGTTCCATTGTCCTGTGCACAATGCGTCCTTTCCCGGCTCTGCCCAGAAGGACCGGGACTCCAAGGATGGTTTTGAATCGCCTCCTGGCGACCAATCACAACTCTCCAAACTTGGTGAAGTTTAAGTGCAATCGTTTTCACACCAGAAGCTTCCTGGAATCACGAAAAAATACTTGGGCATGCAACCCACAACGTGTGAGTGCGGTGTGCAAATCAGTTCCACAAACCTTATGTAAAACATATCTGCTCTTTCACAAACTGTACTGACTTTAAAAAAAATAATGAAACGATAGATGGCGAATCAAAATGGAAGTTTTTTTTCGACTATAATTATCTACTAATTTTATAAAATTTATTTCTCTGCTTTAAATCTAGCTTTATTCCTTTGTCAGAAACCTTTCCTCAGAAGTATATAAAGATGGCTTGAATAGAATGAACTAACACACCTTATATTTAATAAAATTAAAAAATACTATGTAAAACAAACAATTTTATTATTTATTTGTTTTAGAAAACTTATTTCACTGGTGTAAATCCGATTTTATTCCTTTGTCAGGTATAATTTTCTCAGAAATATTAAGATTTCTCGCAATAGAATGAAACTATGACTTTACATTTGAAAACTGAAACTATAGTAAAACACTATAAAGATTAAAACAATTTTGTTATATATTAGTTTTAGGAAACCTATTTCTCTGATGTAAATCTTCTTTTATTTCTTTTGTCGAAGACATATTCTCCGAATTTTACGACTGCTTTTAAAAGAATGAATCTATAACATCTTCTATATGAAAAAAACTATACTAAAGCACATATAAAACAAACAATTTTATTATATATTAGTTTTAGAAAACATATTTATTTGCTATATATCCACATTTATCCCCTTAACAGAGATCTTTCTTCACAAGCATTGAGTTTGCTTGTAATAAAATGAAACTAAGACACTATATTTGGAAAATCTATAGTCTAACATTTTCTTAAACTAACACTTTTATTATTTATTAGTTTCTTATAACTTACGTCTCTGCTGTAAATCCACTGTTATCCCTTTGTCAGAGACTTTTCCTCTGAAGTATTAAGCTAGATTGTGAAAGAAACTCAGAAGTATTAAGATAGAAGGAAACTATGACAACTTGTATTTGGAAAACTGTACTAAAATACTATCTAAAGCAGACAGTTTTACATACCTTGCATTGCTTAAAAAAATACACTTAAAATTTTGAGATTTTACCTTACGTTTTATAGATTTGTTTGAGGAAGCATGGATATATTGCTCATTTCAGGTGAAGGAAAATATAAAGGAAGTTTATTAGAACTGTTTTAGAAATATACATATATATATACACATATACAATATATATATATATGTGTGTCTGTGTACAAATAAGTACATCTATAAACATTATATATACATACATATATTAAACATATTATATACATATATATATATATATATATATATATATATATATATATATATGTATATATATATATATAATACATAATATATATATATATATATATATATAGTATATATATATATTTATAATATATATATATATATATATATATATATATATATATATATATATATATATATATATATATATATATATAATATATATATATATATATATATATATATATATATATATATATATATATATATATATATATATATATATATATATATATATATATATATATATATATATATATATATATGTGTGTGTGTTTGTGTTTGTGAAAAATGAAGTATTAATAAAGAAACACATTAAAAATTTATTTTTGGGAGGAATTTGGGATTTTTCTCTAGAAAAAAATGTAAAACCATCAAATCCTATACATGTTTTAAAAATTTATAAATATCATGTGCTGGGATTTCCTTTATTTAGCTTGCTATTTTTAAATATAATATAAATAAAAATGTTATCAATAAATAAAAATATGCTTATTCCTTTATTTAATGTATAAACAGCACAAAAAATAATTTTAGTATCAAAACTAAAATTGTAAAGAAATATGCTTGAAATTCTATGTTTTGATATGTTTGCTATTCAATGATGAAATTGCAATTAAGGCAATAATTTTTCTCCAATTCCTCTCTTCAATAGTTTCATCTGTGTTTTAATAGCAATCAATCATGTTTTGTTATGACTGTGAAGAATTTTGTTTGAATAAGAAAAACTAGTTTTATTTTGCTCCATAATTTATTATGATTCCCTGTTATTTTCTCTTAATAATGACAATGGACAAACTTTTCCAAACTTTGAAAGATTTAAATTTATTGTGTAGAATAATATTGAAGAGAAATATATTTTTTTATTTTATATTCTTTCAAGAATTTCATCCTTTTTCTCGTTTCCGAATTATGTAATATAGATGAAGCATTTACAATTTCATTTATTTTTATGGTATATCACATTTGGTACGATTTAGTTTTTTGAATTATGCCTAACAATTCTCATGAGATACGCGAGGAAAACTAAGTCACTAACCAGAGTTATGTATTTAAATTTATAAGTGTTGTTCTAAAGGTGCCTTTGAGCATGTCTTTTAATAGATAACGAGCTTTTCAACTTTTATTTATAATTATAATAAAATGTTTATTATAATTATTATTTATTCATTAAATATTATAATATATTATAAATTAAATTATTAATTATTTTTTATATTATTATAATTATTTTATTATAATTATTTCATCCTTTTTCACATTTGAAATTATCTAATATAGATGAATTTTTTTATTTTCATTTATTTTTATGGTATATCACATTTGGTACGATTTAGTTTTTTGAATTATGCCTAACAATTCTCATGAGATACGCGAGGAAAACTAAGTCACTAACCAGAGTTATATATTTATCCCAGAATTTCATAAGTAGTCGCATATCTTCTAAAGGTGCCTTTGAGCATGTGTGGCTGTTTCGATAGATCACAAGCTTTTCAACTTTTATTATAATTATTATTATATTTTGTTTTTTATAATTATTAATTTATTTTTTTATTATTATTTTATTACTTTTTATTTATAAATTATTTCATCCTTTTTCTCGTTTCCGAATTATGTAATATAGATGAAGCATTTACAATTTCATTTATTTTTATGGTATATCACATTTGGTACGATTTAGTTTTTTGAATTATGCCTAACAATTCTCATGAGATACGCGAGGAAAGCTAAGTCACTAACCAGAGTTATATATTTATCCCAGAATTTCATAAGTAGTCGCATATCTTCTAAAGGTGCCTTTGAGCATGTGTGGCTGTTTCGATAGATCACAAGCTTTTCAACTTTTATTATAATTATTATCATAATTATTATAATTATTATAATTATAATTATTATCATTATTATAATTACTTATTATAATTATGCATCCTTTTTCACATTTCCGAATTATCTAATATAGATGAAGCATTTTCAGTTTCATTTATTTTTATGGTATATCACATTTGGTACGATTTAGTTTTTTGAAATATGCCTAACAATTCTCATGAGATACGCGAGGAAAGCTAAGTCACTAACCAGAGTTATGTATTTATCCCAGAATTTCATAAGTGGTCACATATCTTCTAAAGGTGCCTTTGAGCATGTGTGGCTATTTTGATAGATCACGAGCTTTTCAACTTTTATTATAATTATACAAAGTTTGTGAAACATTTAAGGAATCCCAAGGCTCTTAAAAGTTGAAAATATGTAAAAATAATTATCATTTATCTCATCATTTCTCATGTCTTGAAAACTACCAGTTTTACAAACATAATTTTGTAACATAGAATAAATTATTATCATTACACACATATAGAGTGGTGTACGCAGAATTATTTCAAGGGAGGGGGTTCATAATTTTAAAGGGGGGTTCATACTTCTAAAAAAATAATAGCCCGCATAATTTCTAGTAATATTTTTATTTTTGCCATTTTGTCTGAGCTTAATGTGGGCGGGGGGTTCAATCCCTAACCCTTGCGCACATATGTCATTCATTTTTGAAAAATAAAAAATATTTTTGTTAGAAATGTTCAAATAAGAGACATGTTGCTGTTAATAAAAATAATTATATTAAAATAACGTGCATGATTACTAAATATATATTTAAATTTAAAACAAACTTATTGTTTTAATGCCTACTACAATATCTAAAAATAACTTTGAACTCAAATTTGTATATATTTAAGATACATATACATTAAAAAAAATATTTGAAAGAATAACTTTTTTCCTTAAAAATTAAAAATCTGAAAATATAATTGTATGAAAATAATATTGTATTGGATGAAAATAATATTATATACAACCTGTAAAAATTTCATGAAAAAAAATTGAAAACTTTTTGAGATAACATGCATATTACACAAAAAAAAACACAATTTGAGAATTGTATATATTTAAGATATATATACATTTAAAAAAATTGAAATATGAATTTTTTCCTTAAAAATTAAAAATTTGAGAAAATATTGTTTGAAAATAATATGTATCGGATGAAAATAATATTGTCTACAACCTGTCAAAATTTCATAAAAAAATATTAAAAAACCTTTTGAGATAACATGCGCATTACATGAAAAAAACACAATTTGAGAAAATCAACTTTTGTAAGTTTAAATTTGATTACAGTAAACAGCTTACACGTTTTTATTTATAACTTCTCTTAATACTGGTATTTTTTTTAAAGCAGATTGTTTTAAAATGTTTAGAACTGAATTACTTTTCACATATATTTTTCTGAAAAATCCAATTTTATGTTGATTTAACAGTCGTGTGATCCCTTAAGATACAACATGGGTTCTGATATTCCCGGTTATACAAAGAATAATTTGGTTATGAATTGTTTAGAATCGTTTTGCTTATTCTAGACAAATATAAAACATCCTCGCCCTTTTTTTTTGACAGAGAAGATTAAGATGCTATAAATAGTAATCGATTAAATTTAACTAATTTTACCAACTGTTTTAAAAGTATCATTTTCAGTTATTGCAAAGAAATACAAAAAAATAATTAAAAGTAAAAAATTGTAACATTTGTTATTGCTATACAGATTTTTTATTGTTTTCTATAACAAATATAAAATTACAATTAAGAAAAATCGAAATTCTCTCACTTAACACTAAACCAACCGTAAGCAGTCAAACATTGTTATTTCAACTTACGTTTTTAATGCATACTACTATCTCAAAATAACTTAACATACATTTTAATATATTTAAGATACTTTTACATTTTAAAAAATAATTAAAAAAATGAATTTTTTCCTTAAAATTTAAAAATTTATTATTACAACAAAAAAACATATTTTATGAAATATATAAGAAATTTTAGGTTCATTAGAAAGAAAATAATATTTATACAACCTGTAAAAATTTCATGAAAAAAATGTTAAAAACTTAGAGAGATAACATGCGCTTTGCATGAAAAAACACAAACCAAGTTAAAGTTTAAATTTGTTTACAGTAAACGGATGGTACGATTTTATTCATAACTCCTCACAGTATTTGAATTGTTTTTCGCTGATTGTTTTAAAATATACAGAAATGAATTCCTTTTCACATACATATTTTTCTTTTTTGTAATATCTAATTTTTGTGTCGAATTAACTGTCATATGACCCTTTACAACATTTCAACATTTATGAAACAATGAAATATTTCGTTTTGATTGTTTTAATGTAAAAAGTAAAACAAGTAACACATTAGAATTTTGAAAAGAATATATGTTAATGTACGACAGTTTAATTTAGATTTTATATATTAACTTGCAACTATCTAGTAACTGCTAAATATAAATCTATGTATTTATACAGATAAATACATTCTATAGAATAAATTAATAATACAAAAATCTTTTGATAGAGGTTGATAAACAATCTTTTGATAAACACAGAAAATTCAAGATTATCTATACAGTATAATACTTTTAATCCAATGATTCTAATATAACATAGTTTTAATTTTTCCTGTATTAATTATTCCACACTTTTTATTAAAATCAAATAACAGAAAAAAATTCATAATTTTATAACAGCTAAAAATATCATAAACATCTCCAATATTTTCATAATTTAGAAACTGCATTCTATAGAATGAATCAATATAGGAATCTTATGGATATAAGAAGTTAAAAAACTCATTACAGTTAGAATAAAAGTAGAAATTTGTTTTAGCTTAATACTCATAAAAATAACTTTACTGTTTAATAACCTGAATGATATTAATTTCTTAAACAGATAATAGAAATATATACATACAGGAGAAAATTTGGACTTATTTACCAAATAGGTTATTTTAAACCTTACGTTTAGTAATATAGCATAGTTTTAATTTCTTCTACATTGATTCCTCTAAATTTTTACTGTGATTAACAGGAAAAACTTCAAAAATATATAACAGATGAATAAGTTATCAATATCTTAAACTTATTTTAAAACTTGAAAACTGAATTCTATAAAATGAATTAATATATAAATTTTTTTATATTAAAAGTTCAAAAACTCACTACAATTAGACTGAAATTAAATTAAAACTAAATTAGAGCTAAATATTCCTTAAAACTAACTTTACTGTTTTATTACTTGAATGATATTAATTCCTTTTATAGATCATACAAATGTATACAGACATAAGAAAATTTGGGCTTATCTACCAGACTGTTTTAAACCTTACGGTTAGTAATATAGCATAGTTTTAATACAGAAGATGAAGATGTTCTTCTATACTGATTCCTATAAATTTTTACTGTAATTAATAGGAAAAACTTCAATAATATATAACAGATGAATAAGTTATCAATATCAAAAACTTATTTTAAAACTAGAAAACTGAATTCTATAAAATGAATTAATATATAAATATTTTTTACATTAAAAGTTCAAAAACTCACTACATTTAGACTGAAATTAAAGTAAAACTAAATTAGAGCTAAATAGTCCTTAAAAGTAACTTTACTGTTTTATTACTTGAATGATATTAATTCCTTTTATAGATAATACAAATATATACAGATATAAGAAAATTTGGGCTTATCTACCGAATAGACTGTTTTAAACCTTACGGTTAGTAATATAGCATAGTTTTAATACAGAAGATGAAGATGTTCTTCTATACTGATTCCTATAAATTTTTACTATAATTAATAGGAAAATCTCCAAAAATATATAACAGATGAATAAGGTATCAATATCTACCACTTATGTTAAAACTTGAAAAGTGAATGCAATAAATTAATATATAAATATCTTTGACATAAAAAGGTTAAAAACTCACTACAAAGACTGAAACTACTTTAGATTGAAATTAAAGTAAAATGAAGATCTATATAGTTGTTAAAAGTAACTTTACTGTTTTATTGCCTGAATGATATTAATTCCTATTACAGATTATACAAATATATACAGAAGAAAATTTGGGATTATCTATCAAATAAACAGATTTAAATGGATACTTTTGTTGAGCATTTTAGAAACGTATGTTATTTCAATACAGATAACTTTTTATCATGTACCAATTTCCTGTAAGAGGCATAAAATTTTTTAAGTAAACATAGTAACTTTCCAGACTGAAAATTACATTATAACTGTTTTTGTCAATTCATCATAAAATAAAAAAAAATCACTCCTTTTAGAATGGATTTTTACAAGTTTTTTAAAAAGAAATTGTTAAGTTTTATAATGTACAGTAGTATATTTTTTAAAATAACAAAAAAAATTATATACCAAAATGGTAAAAAAGAGTTATATCCACTTGCATGTAAGACTACTTTGAAATATGCTTGTTATAAACTGTATTATTACATCAAATTTCAGATAAAAACCTTTTTAAACTTTAAACTTAAAATTTTATATATATAATTGAGATTTACAGAATAAAATAGATAATTAGTTCCTATTTGACGTAAATAATTAGATTCTAAGTTACACATTTGTAAAATTATTTTGAAGATATGTGGGTATATGTTTTCCCTTGTCATATATTTTGTATTTTTTAAAGTAGTGTTGTTTTATATAACAAAACTGACTTTTTAAAAAATAATTCTAGACTTTACTTAATGACCTAGAAAAAAAATTGTTCTAAATAGAATAAGTTATTTTATTTTATAATGAATTAAATGTATGCTTTTAAAACAGAAACTCTCTACTGAGGTTTTTTTAAATTTAGGGCATGCTGAAACCGAAAATCAGCTTTAATAACTGTAATTTAGAAAGTTATCTACGAAAGAGTTCAATAATTATTCAGAGTAAATTTTTTCCACATATTTATATTATTTCTTAGTCATAATTTAAATTTTATGTACTCCTTCATACATATATGTATATTTCCAGATAGAAGCACCTGATCTATATGGAGTACCTCTCATAAGACTTTGCAGCTTAAACTTTAGTGTTACGTTGAAACTGTTTTTGACGAAGGGATTTAAGTCCAAGTCTTTCTTGTGGACCACTTTTAACTCTCTGGATATAAATTTCCTAGTTACATAAGTTCGAGAACTATTCTGGTAATATGTGGAAAACTTCTTTTTAAACACTATGTCGAAATTGTTTGCATCAGTAAATCAAACAAAGAAACCGAGGAAGAAAATTCAAGCTTATTGCAAACTTGCAGGTGTTTTACTTTAAGGAAATTTCTGTTTTAAAATATACTATATCAAAGAAAACTTAAATAAATAAGGTAATTCTGAAATAAAAGCTATTTTTTAGATCTTTGTAAACCGCTTGGACTTACTTTAATTCAAATATAATTAGAAGGTCAGGGAAAAAATTTCATTTTCATTAACTGGAGCTTCAAAATTGCTTTTTAACTTTAAAACTTTTCTAGTAACTTCTCATTAAATATCAAATCACAGTAAGGTGGAATATTATTTTATTTTGTAAATACAACTGGTCTGAAATTTATAAAAAATCTACTTTTTAAGATTATAACTTCAGAGTATATTTAATTTTTTTAAATACCCAAAATACTCAGTTCACAGGAAGGTATATGGTCAATGCATCTTTGACCTGAAAGTGTGAAAATGACCTACAGCTGATACAGTTATTGTATATTTGAATAAAAGATCTGTCCTACTAAAAACAAGTTTTTGTATAATTTTGATGCTGGTTATCTATCTTTTTTTACAGAAATACATTAAAAGATATCCTTATGACCTAGAGCCTATCTTGATGGTGTAACACTTAGTTCAAGTGTTCGAGGCTGAAAATTGTCATCCATTTATGAACCTAGCAAATTCTCATAAATTTTAAATGGAGACTATGAAGAATATTTTTATGAAAAAAATGTACTCTAATTGGAGAAAACAACTAAATTTATTCTGACAGTAATCTAAATTGAGAAAATTATCTAGATTCACGAACGTTAACATCCGAAAATGTACTATAGACCGTAGTTCTCTAAACTAAACCAAACTACAAAGGATGTGTGTGGGAAATGCATATCTACATTTACTTGTGTTACACAACAAATTATTTTATTACGTTGTTTTTGCTACTCATCCTCCTTGTGATGGAAAGGCTTACATCCAATAGACCAAGTGTCTAATGGTTGAATAATTTTGATGTTGATTATCTATCTTATTTTTACAGAAATACGTTAAAAGATATCCTTGCTAATGACCTAGAGCATATCTGGATGGTCTAAATCTTAATTTCTAAATATTAATTTTAGTAAATATTAATTTTAGTTCAAGGCTAAAAACTGTCATCCAGTTATGAACCAAGCAGATTCTCACAAAATTTAAGTGGAGAAGATACAGGATAATTTTATGAATTGAAATGAACTCTAAATGGAGAAAACTTCTTCCGACGGTTATCTAAATTGAGACAAACTATGTGTGTGTGTGAAATGTATATCTATATTTACTTGTGTTACACAACAAATTATTCTATTATTACGTTGTTTTTGTTACTCATCCTTCCGGTGATGAAAAGGCTTACACCAGCTGCAATAGACCAATAGACGAAATATGCGATCCAATATCCATGGCTATTCAGCTTCACTTTGAGTACCGCATGGACGGAAGACTGAGTAAACTTCAAGTGATCTCGTAATTTTGAAGTAGAAGTCAAACAGAAGACTTCCAGACTTCGCCTTCCACCTCCAGAGGTGGCGTTTGGGAACTTGGAAGACATTGCGACCACGAACCTATTTTACTTGCCCCAATCACCATAAAGGTACCTTTGGTCGGCTTCGGCCTCGATCTCGCTACCTTCCAGTTATGAGATCGCTGCATTTTGCTTACTAAATACCACGGGAAGAATTATTATATAGTATTTTCTATTAAATAGATGACTGAACCTCTAACAAAAAAGAAACGTCAAAGAAGTTCAATCAAATTTTCATTAAGAAACAATTTTTAATTTTTATATTATAATTACATTCTTAATGCGTATTGATACGTAAATCATACATTCGTTTATTGGTTTCACAAGAATGGTGAAGTTTTCGTAAAATAGTAGCGTCTTCTGATCCAAATTGTCCATTAAAAAGCTCTTCTTTTATTAAGAGAAATAGTAAGTTTAAGACGTTTAAAACTAGAAATAGTACCCTAGTTTACTATAGCTGCTAAACAATCTTCATATCAATATTACATTATCTTATTTCATGTTTTTTTAACTACTTTATAAAATGACTAAAATAATATTTTTTATGTTATTATTTTACAATTTTTTAAACATTGTGTGTAAAAATAATATATTTACTTATGTTCATACACTCTTAAAACAGTAAATGTAATTTGAGGATTTTTGTGCATGACAAAACGTATAAATTTTTAACAAAATAAAAAGCATGTATCTAACACTTTAAATTTCACTTACGGAACTAGGATAAATGGGAGACAGTTCAAAGCATAAAAAATGATTGAATAATTCCTAGGACATTTTTATGTCACTTACGATGTAAAAAATGATAAATGTATAAGAAAGTGTCATAGTTCACTTGAAAGAAACCTCCCAGCGTTAAAAAAATGAGATCCAGGTTTCACGGAAGCTTTTTTTTATGTCTTCTCTAAAAAATAATGTCAGTCGCATGTAGACATGTACTTAATCTGCCTTTGAAGACATTTACATGTCTGTCGATGACTTCTTTGACATACCTAATGCAGAAAATGATGAATGTTTTTGCGAATGACTACAGTATGAGGTAATAGGTGGAATAGTTTTTAAATGAACTGATCTGGAGAAGTTGCAATGGTCTTGTAAACTCCAAGAAATGAGTACATATAGCTTCTGAGGAAGGAAGGATAATTTGTCAGATAATGATCAAATAAGGTAATCTAATTTTCTAAATATGTGGATTCCAGATTTGGGTATTAAATAATCAAATTTAAATATTTTAATTAAATTATTTTTACAAAAAGAAAAAATAGTAATTTTTTATCATTAAATAAAGTTTATAAATGAGTATTTATACTTAAAATAATGTTTTTATATATTAAAAGTGTACAATAATTATTTATCTTTTAAAAACTGAATACCACATGATAAGATATAAAAACACATAATTGTATAATTACACAATATTACACTAATATAAAAGTCAAAAATATGTCAGAAAACTCTTAAAACACTTTTGTGGGCAAAATTGTCACTCATGAAAATAAATATACAAATGTAAACCTAATAATAAAATGCATTGTACACTTTTAATCAAGATCGGACTCTAGCCTACTACTAGTAACTTGAGGTTATCATTACTTAAATTTATGAAATTAAAAAAAAATTATAAAACTGGTATGTTTAGAAAGAAATCCTTTATCAACATATTTGACACAGCAGTCAAAGGAGGACAAAGACGTTCTACTGTAGACAGTTCCAAGAGAGCCCAATCGTCATCCTTGTCTACCAGTTCTTTACTTACCCATTCTTACCTATCCCTTTAAAATCTGATTCAATCAAATTAACCAACGTAGTATAGGCTTTTCTCTTTTACGGAGCTTGGCAATAAAAACTATCTTCACCGGATTTCCTTTCATCATTAGGAAATGAGCAGCCTAGTTTATTTTTTTAGTTTTAATATTGTCACGTGGATGGAAGTACTGGTGGCACACAATGAAGATCCAAGTTTAAGAAATAACATCATTTATTAAATGCCAAGCTACCTAGCTCGTACTCGAACAACAACTGCCTCTCGCAGTTTTAAAACAGGCTTTTATAATGTAACAGAACATTCTAGATTTATTTTAATGGTTCAGAAAATTTGCATATTTTAGGAGTCTTCTTGGCTCTTTAACAAAGGATATATAAAATTAAGAAATTAAACTTCATCCTGACTCAGGTTCAAACCAGAGACATTTCGGTTTGTAGCCCACGACTTTAACCATAGTGCTATGAAGCTCGGCAAACTCCATTTGAAATGTGCCAATATTTTTATTATATGCTCTCTTAAATTATCATATATTATTATTTGCTCTCTTAAATATTCTATAAATTTTTTAGCTTATACGTTATTACTAAATGCTATTTTCTTT
>CM063501.1:151156515-151159015 GCA_032207245.1 Pardosa pseudoannulata
TGCACAATACTATTACACAAAATTCCTTAATTCAACTTTACTCTTAATTCAAAACTTTAATATACCTTAGTCAATAATTCTTATCTTTGAAATTATTTTCTATCACTCTACAAAATATTTGCATACCAATTTAAGATTTCTTTCAATTAATATACATCTAATTTAAACACAATGCAACACAATTTACTATACTCTGATCTATCTAAATTCCTAGCACAACCTATACTCAATGTACTGTTGGTTCGATACAAGAGAACAGAATTGGTTACTCACGATTTTTGATGCTTGTTTCATCAGTCTCTAGCGTCGTCTTACTGTTGAACACCAAATCTCACTGTTGGCTCTCAAATCACAGGGTCACACAAAAAGTCTCACAGTTGACTCTCAATATCACAGGATCACAAAAAAAAAGGTCTCACAGTTGACTCTCAATATCACAGGATCACAAAAAAAATTTCACTAATGCAGGTTCAGATTCGGAACGCAAAATTTCTCATCTGATGTCTGGCTGCACAATTTCACCCGCGAAAATTTCTTCACCTAGCCTTCACTGTTTACCGTAACAGCGCTGCCACCAATATTTAGAATACCACTAGCCTGTAACGTACTGGAAAATAGGTAGGCGAGGCCTTCAATGACACAGGCTAGAAATTAAGGTATTCTTGACTAAATATTTATTCACTAGAATTAAACTATGTACAGATATGTACAAATTCAATACACGATAACATTCAGGGATCTCGTACAGAGATAATAGGCACATACAAGGATGCGTGGGATACCGGAACAGTATGGCTAGGGCTTAAAACACAAAAGCTGGAACTGATTAGTGCTGGGACTAATGTTGACTCGATCACTCCGTCAGTCGATTAGCGCGGTTGGCTTTCACAGCAGGTTCGGAGGTTCCGAGTGCGTATCACGCTGGGATTCGTGACGAAAACACAGGATGCAAGTCGATCCAAAATTAGAGTGCAAAGTCACTCTAGGCTGACTACTTCTATGCAAGAAGTTAACTATCAATCAGCAATAACGGGGAAGGAAATCCCAAGTCGAATGTTCGACTATCAAGCAACGGAGACGCTGGCGGTCTCAATCAAAAAAACAAACTCCAGACACGGAGATAAAAGCGGTCCTCGATCGACCAGGCTCTAGCAGGTAGAAGCCTCGAGAGAAGTAACAAAGCAAAAGCCCCCTTCTAGTCCGGTCCTGTTCCATTTATACAAAGCACTCCTTCCGATTCTCGGTTCTTCGAGAAACTTCCCGAGCCAGGGTGACGCAATCTTGCGGTCACTCCCAAGTCTTAGATCAGCTGTCCAGGTTCCAGATGTGGAAGGCATCTCCAGCGACTTAATCAACCTAATGGTCTCTTTTTGTAACCGCTAATGGGCGGCAAGGTGCACTCAATTATGTACACAGTAAAGGTCCATTCAACAGGTAACAATGTTCAACCAGTTCAAAGCCGTTGACGCACCGTTTTTCAATTACGGGTTTTAGACCACCTGGTCCCATTATCGGCTACTCGTGAGTCCACGACGAAAGGTCACCTTTTGGGCTCCTTGTTCGTTTTGGGGTCATGTAACGGATCGTTACAATGTATGTGTATATAATAATCTGTTATTACCATATACATTTTATTATATATTATTTATTAAAATTCTATATTTTTTATACGAAATTTAATAAGTTTTGAAAAATTTTAATTTATGTGTATATAAATAAATTTTATAAATTATTTTCAGTTTTATGTTTAATGAATTATTTTAGTTAATTATTGCAGTATCATAAAAATTAAAATTATATTTTAAAATCAATTAATTTGTTTAGAGGGACTAGAGTTCTTCAAAATTTCATGACAGATTGGCAAAATATAAATAGTATTAAAAATTAACAATTAATTATGTATAAAAATTCATAAATATGAAATAATTTTTATGCTGAAAATGACACGCTAGACATATGTTTCATAATAAAAGGAACTATCTAACTTAATGATTATTTTGCTTTACTAAACATTTTTTTATAACTTTCATTTATTTCAAGAACTTAATATTTTTCTGTTTATAGTTTTTATTTTTGAATTAATAATTTCAGAATAATATTTTCTCATGTTCCGCATTTTCTTTATTATTGTCAATAAATGTATTTGTTTTAATTCAAGGTAAACGTTTTTGAACTTTAAAAATTTTCACACGTTACATAATATAACACTGCTAAACAACGAAAACAATATTCTGAAATATTAAATGTAATTTAATGATTGTTTTGTATGATGTAATAACGGTATGAAGTTTTGTTTCAAAATAAATGTTAAAAATATAATAAGAAATAAAATTATTTGGTAAAATGCAGTGCACTACGTAATAATAGTAATAATTCTCTATAAAATAATAGAATAAGTCATCTGGTTGTCTGTTTTCGAAATTATGATGCGGTTGTACCTGAAATTTATAGAGACATCCATATTGGATTCTTGATGAGTTAGGGTTAGCAGCGTTCCAAA
>CM063501.1:151164015-151171515 GCA_032207245.1 Pardosa pseudoannulata
AATACTTAGCACATTGATTGCCATAGAATTTTATATAAATTGACTGGAATATAGATATTGGTTTTCAAGCTTATTCTGTAAAAAAAATGAAAGCCTATATTTTTGATATTACTTCCCTATCAGCAAAATCATGTATGTACCTAATGTAGCCTCCACTATGGCCAATTGTTCACCACTTCATGATGGTGACCTTGGACGATGGTTCACGGGTTGCATCCACACGCTAGGCCACTAAATAAGCGGAGCTCGTGGATTCGTCCATACGGTCTACTGCGCACTTCAGTTGCGCATCTGGTTGCTTTGATCTTTGGAATAAAACTGTCTCCGAAGCCATCGTCCGCCAAGGCTGTCACAATCGACCACAATAAGCCATACGCCAGACGGTGGTAATGGCTTGTAGTGGATCATAGTGTGGCCTTAAAGAATTATTTTTATACACATTTTTGTACATAAGTGTTGTGTTTCTTTCAAGTAATATGCTAAGGCCAAATCACAGTAATATGTAGTAGGTCATTGTCAGTATATTTTTGTGTAGTAAAATAAATACAGTGTGTTCGGCAACTCTAAAATATAGTTCAAAGATTAGTCTGCTTTGGAAGCCACTAATAACCCCATAGTGCTGCTGAAGTAGCCAAATGTCAATCACTGGTGACTCCAATGGTGTCCAACCAATTAAACAGTTGTTTCGAAGCCCTGATAAGCTTCTCTTTTAGCACTATATAAACTTTTTTTTTGAAAGACTTGTATGCCGTTGGTGCTTCTAAAAATATTTTACCCACTTCCTACTGTATCAGATAATGTTACATGCCTAGAATTTAAGAGTCAGTTAGTAAATTTATATTTATGTTATTTCTTTACAATTGTGTATTATTAACCGCTTGCCTGATTATCCCTAGTTATCTTGGGTTCGTATATATTGCAGTTAATTATTATCCCGAAAAAACTCGGAAGCAGAATTTGATGGTACGATTTGTTTTATCATGGTTTTACTCGCCCTGGAGAAAATGATAGGAAATATTCAGCTTTAATTAGTAGTTTGCCAACTTTTGTTGATTTATCGGTTCTTTTGGCGGGACTGGTCACGTGTTTTCCATTGATTAAAAAAACTAATTTCAGAAAATCATTGTGATGAGTTTTCTGCCACATCAGGAAGATCCAGCATTAGTTCTATACCACTCAGGTTAACTTCAAGGCATTTTCCAGATGTTATTTCTGCGACGAAAAAAATCAAATCCAACGAGACAGTGTACTCTGTGTTCCTGTAAAACAGATTTCAGAGGTATGCCAATGAGTAAAGAGCCCAAACAGCAGTGTACAGAACGTCAGGTATCACTTTGTGTTGTCACTTGTTCCAAAAACTATCATATAAAGACTAATATTTAACTTTTTCCCATTTGACCGAGATATCTCGGGATAGTAAATTAATATTAAATTAAATACTTTTCCACCAGTAAAAAATTAAAAATTCAACTTAAAACCTTCTTTGTATTTAATAATAAAATAAAAAAGTCATGATTTTTTGCAATTTTTTTCAAACAAATTTGTAAGGGAAGAGATAAAGATTGGTCTGTTACGAAATATGATAAATATCATTTTTGATTTAATCACCCCACAATCGGAACAAAAATAGGTTTTAAATACTAATTTTGTTAACATTAGCTCAAATAATGATAAAAAATATAATAATGGCAATTCTAACTGAAGTTGGGTTTAATTTGATTTATGTGTTAAATTTTATGTAGAATTTTTCAACATTTTAGTACAATATGGTTTTTATTTAATACCATGGCAATCATATTTATTTTGTTGTACATCCAGTCAAAAAATTAAACATAATCGGCAAAGTAAAAAAAGTTGATGACTATAAAATAAATACCTTTCAAAATATTGAGAAATCATTAGCATTCTCAAAGTAGTTAGTCATCTCTACTCTTTGTGTTTACCGCGATATTCATCTACGACATCTGTTTTAGGAAAGCTAAATGACAGAACTTTTAATGTCAAGAGACTTTATCATAGAGGATTTCTAAAACAGCTGTTCATCTTCTTTGATCTGTACATCATTTAGACAGGTAAAGACAGATGATTCAGCATAGTAAAAATAAAGAAATGTTAAATGCATAAAACAATACACAAAAATAATAAGATGGCTCATTAATTTTTTGAATTCCGGTTTTAACAGTTTTAGTTGTCCTTGAATTTTATACTTTTACTCATCAACCACCTGCTTTTACCTACTTAGCCATTTTCTTTTGCATTTTCATGTTTATTTATGTGAGTTATGGTCTGACTCACAAGTTATTATAGTTATCAGAATAAGTAAAATTTTATCCCACTTGAAGCTACGTAGAAGAAATATACTTCATATTCAGAAATACTTCATATTTATGTAAATTCAATTTGTTCATTCAGAATTGGATTCTTCCAGAAGTTCTTCTATTTTGGCTACGATTAGAGTTATCAAAAATGTGAATCAGGTGAGCGATATGAAGTAAATTCTTTTCATACATCTGTATAGCTCTCATGACAGTTTTGGAAAGTATGAGTTGAATCCTATTCAGCTAAATTTATGTATAATCTAATTTACACACATCGGGTTTCTTTTTAAAAGTTTTCTTCTTAATATTCTGCTTCCATTCCAATAAAAGTAGGAAACAAATACTGTTGTGTGTCAAACCATTACGAATCATTATAAATATTTTTCTTGGTGTGCCAATATGAAATATTTAAAAAAAATTGTTTTAAATTATTTAATACGCTCTACTACAAAACAAAAGCATAAAATTTGTTCATTTTACAGTTCAGGTACAAATTAATGACTGTTTTAACTCCTATTTAACAAACTGAAAATACTAAAAAATATAGCAATAAATAAGTATAGGGATTTCTTGACTATTCTTATAAGAAACTCCAAGAAATACTTTTGTGTTTACTTTTTTATAAATTTATATATTTTTTTATAGAAAGCCAATAGTTTCGAAAAAATAACTTTTAATAAAATGATAAAAATTTTCTCAGTAGACTTTTTCTCTTCTACTGTTTTTAAAAATAAAAAAGGAGATATTTTAAATAGTAATTTTAAGTTCATTAATCTAACTTCCGAGAAATATTGTTATTTTAATGTGCACAAAACTTTTTAATTTTCGTTTATTTGTTAAAAACATATATAACTCATTTTATTGCAGAAACTGCATACTTGCGACGAATATCTTCAATGAAGATCTAATTTAGATCATATGTTCCTAACGGGGTAGTTATCCTCCCTCCAGTGGGATTTATTATTTCAGGGGACGTTCAGAGTCAAACAACGGGCTTTAAAGTAGTTTTGGAGATCTGACGAGGCTTACTTATCTATTGAGAAAATTATAAACATTTCTGTTTCATAATTAATCATTTTATCTAGCTCTTCATTTTGTTTATTTAGCTATCAAATATTTTTATAATGTTAACTAAATTGAAACCAGACATTAACAAATTGTTATACCAGCTTTAACCTTCTCATTATTTTTTAAAAATATGCTCTTGTTTTTGTGTTACTGCTAAATTTTTAATAAACCTTTTTCGCTACCTTTGGCAGTTGTATAGTCGTTTTAATTAATATCCACTCTGGGGTTATTAATACATCCAAAGAGAAAATAAACACCAGTTATAATAAAAAATTCAACTATATTTTAATATTTGGTCTAAATAATTATTATAGAAGAGCAGAAGTTAGTTTTTTTTCTTTTTTTTTTAAAGCGCATGTTCTAGAAAAGGCTATGATCCTCTGGTTTAGATAATGAATTCTACCTTAAGTTGCATGGCATAGATTTTAATATATCTCGTTGTAATCGTAGCTGTTTGTAATTCACTTTATTATTCGTGAGCCTTATTTGCCCTAGATTGCACCAATTTCGTAAATAACATTTGAAACGAACCCTTTAAAGGATTGTCACTTTATTTAAGCCTTGTTTGTATTTTCATAAAAGATTGCAATGCTGCGTCTACACCCTCAAGGTTCATGGGTTCGAGTCCCACTGGATGTTCGTAGCCGTTCGGAATCGGCTTTAAGCAGTAGGTCCCGGTCTCATTAGCCCTCGTGTTGCAAAAAGTAGACCGTAGCACTCCAAACCAAACCAAACCAAACTACACCCTCAACATATAGAAATGTTGGTGGACATAAACAATGGTTATATCCTTCAGAATCTACCATAAAAATCCATCACAGTTATGAAATCATTTAATAAGTATTAGTATTTGGTAGGAACCTTTTTTCTTCTCTGATATCACTTGCTCCTCCATGTTCTATCTAGATTCTTAACCCACTTTTATTGGCTTCATACCTATCCTATGCCTCATCCTATTTTGCATTTGCCTCATCCTGTTACTTGGACCAGAGAGTGGCTTGAACTGGTAGTTGGATATCTTTATATATTAGAATCGCCTTAAGTGTCTACACATTCGTATTCATTCGAAAAATGCTATATTAGGTACTGGTTTAATAAGCCTTCATGTTAAGAATTATCAGAGCATTTCAAAAACATTTTAATTTATGTGAGATATACGTATTAACATCTATACAGCTGTCTAGATATCGGGGTGTTAATAGTTCATATTAACATTCAGATAGATCGCCTTATATTTGAAAAACTTCTAGAAGATTTTCAAATTGACTCCTTACCTCTGTGCCAGTTGCAAAGCGCTGAGCCGATACTCTAAAGAGTATGTTATTTCTTTCACACTACAAACGTTGATTATTGTAAGTCTTTTAAAGAAACATTTTGTGTAGGATTGTGTTTATACACATTTTTCACTCTGATCAATGACTTAGAAATAATAAAAACGTATCTAGTTATTATTCTTTATAAACTCCTTATTTTTAACGGCACATCTGAAATATCCCATTAAAGTTTTCTTTTATTTAACAATGGTCTTATAGGTAGGGTGCAATCTTTCACTGCTGGAGTTGATGGGTTCGATTTCAACTGTTTGCATTTGAAAGCCTTGTCTGATCAGTTTTTCAATTACAAAAAATTGACTGTGGATCCTCATATCAAACCACCCTGAGTTTATATCAGAGTCAATATCACTAACCTTTTATTCTTAGGTAACAAAGCTATGTCACTAGATATTTTCTATTAAATGAAATTAGTGCGCTATATTTTTTCCCTTTACTGTATTTATGAAACACGTATTTCAGGTTACAACTGTGAAAAGAAAAATTAAAAAATACATCCAACTATTTCGTTACTATGTCATTTCTGAGTACTTTAATAATTAGAGAAATGAAATAATTTTCTGGTTCAAAATAAAATAATAGCTATAAGGTACTTCTGCCCATCTACACCCATCTAATTATCCCCAATCAACAATACTCCATGTAAGATATTATCTTATTCAATAATATCAATTGTGTAAATGATTTATTATTGTCAGGTTGTGTTGAAATGAAAATAAACCTCGTCAGAATGCTAATGGTGTTTTGCAATGTGTTACAGTGTACAAGGAGTTAATAATATGATGCTACTTACAGCTCTAGTCTAGGTTGTGCTAATTGGACAAAAATGATGAAGAAAAATTTTAAGATAAAATACTTTAATGATATATATATAAATATATATATATATATATATATATAAATATATATATATATATATATATTAATATTTACCTGTATCATTGACTACTATATTTTAATATGGGAATGTAAGGGGCAAATATCATTAATATAAAAGTATTAAATTCTTTCTAAATAGATGGGGTGGTGACTTTAGTCGTAGATGTATGTAAAATAATGACTCACTCGGATATGGACGAAGTTCAATCCTTGATGTGTGATGAAAAATGAAGATAATTTCACATTTGGGGTTCACATCCAAATATCAAACCAGTTGTCGTATGTAAAACAATAGGAGCGTCACCTCCAGGAGGACAGCTGAGTGTCAAAACTAGTGACTTTTTAGGAACTCCGTTCTACAGTCCGCATAATTTTCTCCAACAGGAGACTCTCAACGTCACTGTCTCTCCCCTTTCTCTCTCTTTCTTTTCTCTCATCTTCCCTTTTTAAAATTTCTCTTTCTTTCATTCCATTGTAGCCCAATCGTTTTTATAGATCTATTTTGATAAGTAATATATTTTAGAATGTAACCCATTTTTATTTTCTTAATGTGCATTCTGGATCCTTTTTTCAAATGTATTCCCTTGTCCTATATGAATTTTCCATTTGAACCTATTCAAATTGCAGTACATATATGTACATATATACACAAGTTACCTCCGCACACTTAAACTTAACGTTCCACTCAGCAACTAGCCAGTTTGGGTTTATTAAAGTAAGTCTTCCACAGAAGTCTGTCACTTCAACTACTACTTCTCATTTTAATTCTAAGTCACCATATTCTACAGATACTTTTGTGAACATCAGTATCTAACATCTATATTACTTAACTTATCTTTTTGCGGGATTAATTTGCCCTTATTAACTTACTGCACAATGGATATAACATTTTCATGACTGTGTTTGTTGCTGTTGTTGTTGAATTATGCCACTTGGTCAAACTAAGCCCGATAGAGCCAGGAGGCTTTTCGTATTAAGGCAAAAGAGTGCACCTTTCATTTATAACGAGTACGACAAGGGAGGAAGTACGACTTATAATCAAGTGGATCCTCGTAATTTTCAACCAGGGACCAAGCAGAAGACTCATAGACTTGGCCTGCACCCCCAGAGGTATTAATTGAGAATTTGGAAGAATGACTGTGTTTGAATATGGTTACAATTGTTAAAAAATCTAATCGTGACAATCGAAGTAAAAGTATCTCCCTCAATTGATGAAATATTTATTAATAAATAATCACAGCTTTAATGGAGTTAATGGTTTGCATAAGTTGCCTGTTTACGGGAAGCTTATTTTTTCTATAAAATGATGATAGCAATTTTATAACCGGTTCTTCAAATTTTCAAGTATCTGCTAGTAATAGTAATTTCATCTTTTGGATTGATATTTTCTAATTGTCATGTACATAAATCTAATTATTTAGCATGATATTAACTAAAATCAAGATGAATAGTCGAATGGATAAAAAAACCCCTCCATAATTGTGCTTACATATGATAACATATGATCGGGAAACTTTTCTTTATTTAAAAACGAAATTTTATGATGTTTAAAATTCAATTTTCCTAAGTAGAAGATAATGTTAAAAATGTTTAAATTGCACATTTTGTAACTCTCAGGAATAAATAATTCCTATGAATAATTCTATACTTAAACGTAGCTAGAAAAGAAATTAAGAAGAAATAACAAAAAAAAATATAGAGAGAGATCTATTTAAAATAACTAATAACTTCTACAACTTCTAACAAAATCATCTAGAATATTTCTCTTGAATAATACTAAACTGGACCTTGTGTATTTTTTAGCCATAATAGGAATTAATTTAATACTGGAGTAAAGTGTAAGATAAATCGGCCTCTAAGAGTTATTGCATAGTTAAAATTAATCTCCATATTACGATATGTAT
>CM063501.1:151176515-151204015 GCA_032207245.1 Pardosa pseudoannulata
GAAATTTATATTTACTTATATTAAACGCACTCAACCGGTATACAGTACGGCTGGGCGATGCCAAAATTTAATATACCGGTATATCTCTAAATTTATATTGATATTATTGACATATCACTGTAATACTTTAAAGCAGAAGGGTATATTTTTGATAGTACTGTTTCAGATATTACTATTTTTGAATAACCTTTCTTTCATTCCAAACCTTTTTTTCTTGGTAATTAACATTTTAGAATGGCAATGCAAGCAGTGGTTTTTCGGTCTATAATCGAATGCTTCATTATCAGCAAAAGTGACTGCGACCAAGAATTCAAGGTCACTAATTTTGATACAGTGACCCCTGTTTTTCGCGGTTAATAGGGACCAGAAACTTCCTTAAAAGCTGAAAAATCGCGAAGTAGGATTTGCCCTTGGGAATTTTCGTGTATGTGGTCTCAGGAATGTTTTAAATATGTAAGCAGTTTTTATACTTTACACATTTAAGACAAAAATTACAACAGCATACGTGTTTACTTAAACGCGTCAGTGCTAATTAATAAGGTTAATTACAAAACCTTATAGAGAAATAAACATTAATCAACATTATTTTCTGAGAGAAGCGAAGAGTTTTGTGTTGGTGGCGGAGGAGAGGCTCTCACTGGACTTGTAGAAGCTTTAGACTCACTCGTAGACTTTTCTACTGGAGGCGCTGTCGGTAGAGCCAGGAGGCTTTACCTTGGAGAGAAACATGGTGATGGGTAGTTATTGTCTTAGTTTTTCCTTACAGGGACATAACCCTGTCAATGCGATTGCTGAACTAGACAGCTCGAAACATATTATCCGCAATGTCCTGTGCAAATTCTTGCCATGTTGCACATTTGTTGCAGATTACCAGGGTAAGGCCAAGCTTTTCAGTTTGTTCTTCATCTCCCTCTTCATTTCTTTCCTCACTTGCATACTCTTGCATATATCTCAAGAGCCCGTGGTATGTATTCTGAGTTAACTCATCTCTTTGTTTGACATGCAGAGATCGTCCTCTCTCGCACATCAACATGAAAGAACACTCATTTTC
The DNA here is from genome assembly GCA_032207245.1 of Pardosa pseudoannulata. Lineage (NCBI taxonomy): Eukaryota > Metazoa > Arthropoda > Arachnida > Araneae > Lycosidae > Pardosa > Pardosa pseudoannulata. Next base: position 151,177,567 of record CM063501.1, read on the forward strand.
GCAAAGTGGTTGCCAACATGGTTGTATTTTTTCATTTTTATTTTTTGATGAATATTTTAGAAAAACCCTCGAAGCAGTGAAGCAGCAAAACAGGAAGCTCTAAGTGGAGAGGGAATACTGTATGTCCATATGTTATTCCAATTAACCAGAGGGCAGGTGGAAGAACAATCGAGTTATCTACTCATATTGCGAACACTGCAATTTCCGGTCTTGACACGAATGCTTCGTTATCAAGATATTGGGATATACTATAGAAGATCAGGACGAAGACGAGATAATCCTTACGAAAATTTTTCTGGCTTCTGCTTATATCAAGTACGCGGGTAAATACTCGAAGTGGACGTCAAACGAATGCAATACCCGGAAAAAAATTATTACTTTATGTGGAATATTTAGGATGTTTTTTGGCGATCTACGTTATTGCTCTCGAGGGAAAAACAGTATTGTCGAAGAGGATATATCGGCAGAAAAAAATTTTAATATTGATAAACTATCAAGTCCTTGTATACAGAGGGTATAATAACAATTTTTTAAACTATTATATTACATCTTGATTTACAGGATAATATTTCTTAAAATAGTTGATTTCTTATCAAGGATGCACTCCACATCCACAATCTTCCTAAGTCCGTCCAATTTTTTTACAATGTTTTTCAATGGAATGTCGCTTATAAGTAGCTTATTGTTAGTCCAAGTGAACAGTAATCTATAAGACACACGTCGTGGGACATAAGTGGATGGATGTAAAGGTTTAGCTTCGATTCCAGTTTCATTTCTTAATTAAAAAAATTAATAAAATAAATAAACAGCTTTTTACTATGAATAAAATGAAGTGTTAAAACAGCTTGATTGTCGAATAACTTTTATTAGACTTTGAATTGGTATAATGACGAAAATGACTTCATTAACTTATCTCAGTAAAACAAATTTAGTCTAGATTTTATTACTTTTAGGATAATTTCAGATGGTTTATAATATTTCGAGAACCCATCTAAGGACCGTAGCCAGAAATTATTTTCGGAGTTGGACCAAGGGAGAAAGACATCTTTATTTTGAATGATACTTCAACTGATGAAAGGGAAAGCACTGTATTTCCAGAATACAGTGCTGGAAATACAGTGCTGTATTTCCGGCCACCGGCTTAGGAAGACTTTTATGGTCTGAGCGGGTTTTTTTTTAAAGAAAATGACTGTTTATAACTGAACAGCTAGGCAGATAGCACACACACACACAAACGTGAGACATTGCCTATCTACAAAATGGTCTTTCAAAATTTCGGGGGGGGATCAGTCCCCCAAATCCCTCCCCCTGCCGTCTAAGCATTATCTGTTGACACATATACGCATAATTATGTTTTAGTAAAACTTCCCCTTTGCTACATACTATTTATAGTGGTTCCTGATTTCCTTTTGATTTATTTGATTTATTTTGGAATTTGCTGATTTATAACATCTTTTCTTTCATACATTTCTAGATTTCAAAGCCCTCAAATTGATTATTTTATTTATAAAAACTTTTTATACTTAATAACTTTATACATTTTGCAATTCATTATTTATAGTGTTCCCCGATTTCCTTTTAATTTATTTAATTTATTTTGCAATTTGTTGATTTATAACATCTTTTCTTTCATACATTTCTAGATTTCAAAACCCTCAAATTGATTATTTTATTTATAAAAACTTTTTATACTTAATAACTTTATACATTTTGCAATTCATTATTTATAGTGTTCCCCGATTTCCTTTTAATTTATTTAATTTATTTTGCAATTTGTTGATTTATAACATCTTTTCTTTCATACATTTCTAGATTTCAAAAACCTCAAATTGTTTATTTTATTTTTCAAAACTTTTTATACTTAATAACTTTATACATTTTGCAATTCATTATTTATAGTGTTCCCCGATTTCCTTTTAATTTATTTAATTTATTTTGGAATTTGTTGATTTATAACATCTTTTCTTTCATACATTTCTAGATTTCAAAGCCCTCAAATTGATTATTTTATTTATAAAAACTTTTTATACTTAATAACTTTATACATTTTGCAATTCATTATTTATAGTGTTCCCCGATTTCCTTTTAATTTATTTAATTTATTTTGCAATTTGTTGATTTATAACATCTTTTCTTTCATACATTTCTAGATTTCAAAAACCTCAAATTGTTTATTTTATTTTTCAAAATTTTTTGTACTTAATAACTTTATACATTTTGCAATTTATGGAATAAAAACACTAATTTCTTTTGTTTCTTATTTCATAGTACAATCTTAAAGCTGATTTATTTATAGAGTTAGAAACAAAGTGTAAAAATGCATCCTATGATTACAGCCCTGCATATTTCGACTTTTCAGGAATTGTGGAGGATTTAAGTAGTTCTAAAATCATGACACGTCTATATTAAATCATACTTCTTGCGACATTAGGTGTTTTAAGTCACGACATTGGGACGTGTTTGAAATTTTAGAGATCTTATTTAAAAAGGCTGCATTGTAAATCTTTCTTTAGATCTTATCTAGCATTTTTGTAACATTTCGAGGCCATAAAAGTTAAATTCAGAATTTAATTATATGATTAAAATTAACATTAATTCTCATTAAGTAATAAATTATTCCCCTTTGATAGTAGAATTATAGCAATTAAATTTTAAAAATTTCTGATTATTTTTTTGTATTTTATTTGTTAACTTCCAAGCATTTCTGGACATTTTTACACCATGACTTTTACAGTATATCATATGCAATGACAGTTATAGTGAAACGTTTTTCATTATCTATCATTTTCATAAATATTTTAAGGGTTAATACGGCTGTTAAATCGAAAAAAAAAATTAGAATTTTTAGAAAAAATATATGTAATTAAGAATTTACTTCTGAACATTTTAAAATAATTCGCTTAAAAAATTCCAATATAGAGAGAAGTTACGAATAAAAATGTGTCAGCTGTTTACTGTAAGCAAATTTAAACTTACAAAACTAAACTTTAACTTTATTTTTCTCAAATTGTATATTTTTTCATGTAACGTGCATGTCATTTAAAAAATTTAATATTTTTCATGAAATTTTACATGTTTGTACAATGTAATTTGCATCCGATTGAACCTAAATTTTCTTGTATATTTCCTCAAAGTTTTTTTCAATGATATACTTTTAATTCTTAAGGGAAAAAAATTAACTTTTTCAAATACTTTTTAAAAAATTTATATTCATCATAAATATATACAAATTTAGGTTCAAAGTTATTTTGAGATATTGAAGTATGTCTTATGTTGTTTTTAAACTTAATTATATTTTTAGAAAACACGCGCGTTAGCCTTGACATAATTTTTATTAACAACAAAGTGTCTCTTATTCAAAAATTTCCTACAAAATATTTTTTATGTTTTAAAAAATGAATGAGGTATGAGTGTGAAGATAATAAATTTTTCTAACTGTGTTAAAAAATTATGTTTGTAAAACTGGTAGTTTTCAAGATATGAGAAGTCGGAAATAATAATAATTTTATATTTTTCCAAATTTTCAGTCGTATGACCCTTACGCTTTAAAATGTCCCTTCTCAAATGCTATATTATTTTTTTTGTAAGCCCGATATCTTATGAACTATTTCTAATGAAAGCGGACAGAAATAAGTAAAACACGTGTAAATTTTATTTGCAATAAGAAAATAATTAGTAAAAGTTTGAAGGACGAAGATTTACTCCATGCATCGGATGCTACAGCGATTCAGTAATTCTTTGTGTTTAATACCGCGTGTTAGTAGCACGTTTGTATTTACGTTATCAAATGAGCAGAGATAAAATTTTTTAAGAAAAAATAAGGAACATTGGAGAAAATTATTAGGAGTTCATTTATATAATAATAGCCTAAGTTATCTGACCATCTGGAAATCGTGCTGAGTGGATAGAAAATTTACATCTATTGGACAGAAAGCATTATGAAATGTATTGAAAGAAATTTAAGTCAAGGACATTCCTTTGATTTTGACATTTAAGGGCTGGGAAAAAGATTTTTAAGAATTAGAATGGGAGAGACGAAGTTTTTAAGGAAATAAAGTGAAATAATTTTGATATATACATATATATATATATATATATATATATATATATATATATATATATATATATATATGTGTGTGTGTATATATATATATATATATATGTATATATGTATTTATATATATATATATATATATGTTATGTATATATATATATGTATGTATATATATATATGTATATATATATATATGTATTTATATATGTATACATGTATATATATATATGTATATATATATATATATATATATATATATATATATATATACATATATATATATATATATATATATATATATATATATATATATATATATATATATATATATATATATATATATATATATATATATATATATATATATATATATATATATATATATATATATATATATATATATATATATAAAGCCAAGTCATTATGGTCAAATACTCTATATTTTAAACTTACATTTATTTATTATCTGCGGTTTTATGTTTATTGAAAATATATTACAAATTAAATTGCCGATTAACCCTTGATGATATAATACACTTGGTATATAATAGATTTAATTATATAAAGAACTAAATGATTTCTTATATATATAACACTATTTATCGTTTAAATCTAGGCTTCATTCTTTCCACATTACCCAACATTTCAACATTACTCACAGCACAATGCTGAAATTCTGCCAACTCCTTAACCGCAATTTCGCATTTTTGCATCTAAAACATACCAATAAATCTGTAAATAAGTTATTCTTCTAATTTAACGTTATATAACTACATATTTATTTTAACTTCCTCTGTCCAATTACTTAAATATTTGTTTAGCGATCTCTCAGTTGGCAAAGAATCAAATTTATGATTATCAGAGTGCAATGAGGCAAAATGAATTTAACGAAATACGTTTTTCTAATTCCTTCTACCAATAACTTGCTGATCTGAAGTTGAAAGAAAATTAATATAAACTGTTTTAAAAGTTACCCAATCGAAAAGATTGAAATTGATGATTCCGCATTAAATTAATTGACGATCTCGGAAATTTCATTGATGAAAAGATATTCTGACAGAAGAAATTTTAATTCTCGTAGTTTATTTTAAGGAGCCGTAGACGTGTTCTTGGCATTGACATTTTCTTGCAAGGAGCACTTCAATTTGGCCCTCAGCCAGGGTGAAAGGAGAAGCTGTTGCTTGGTGCGAGTAACAAGCTAGGTCAAGGAAGGGAGTTTTGAATGTGAGTAATTTTCCCCGTGGAAAAAATTGGTTTTGCCGGGGAAAATCTGTTCATTTTAGGAGATGTATTTTAGCGGAGAATAATGATTGAAATTGTAGGTAGGATGGCTGCATATATTTCTGCATTATATATTATTCAGACAGATTTTCGTCATATTTGGATTTCCTTGCAGTAAGTTTTCGAGAAAGTTATTAGACGTCTGATGAATAAAAGATTCTTTATTCCGATACCTTTGTCATTATATTAAGTATTAAGTGAAAGAAAGGCTTTAAACTTGTCTTGTGAAATAAAAACACAGACACACTCACACAGACATATAGACATATATGCTACTTATTTGTATATATATATATATATATATATATATATATATATATATATATATATATATATATATATATATATATATATATATATATATATATATATATATGTGTGTGTGTGTGTGTGTGTATGTGTGTGTGTGTGGATATATGTATGTATGTATTAACATTTAAAAATTGTTATCAGTCTACTATATATTACTCTAAAAATAAGTTAAATAGAAATTATCCTTTATATTTAGAAAGGTCCTAAAATTGATAAAATATAGGTATCAGTTAATTTATTGGTATGTAATATTGGTTTCATCTACTATCTAATCAATTAAAGTATATTTCATCTTGTAAAGGTAAATGTAATTATCTAAGCTATTTTAGTAAATTCGAGTTCATAAATTATTAAATCTTTAAAGATATTAACCACATTTACTACTTACTTTAAACACTGTAAGGGGCGTTGAGCATTTTTATAAATGTATTTCGCTGGGGACATCAAAAAACAAACCTATACTAACTTATTGCATTTTCTTATAAAAATTGATTAAAAACAAATGTTTATATGGTTGAAATGTAGGAAATAGTATTATTTATAAATAATAGCGTCGTGTGTCCTAGACTGGGTTCGAAAGACAATTCACTTACGAAATATTCAACAGAATTGAGCTTATGATACAGGTTCAGTCTCTTAATGTATGGTTTCAATTATATTCCTCTCTTTTATCATGTTTTCAGTAGGCCATTAAATTAGGAGGTTGGAAAAGCTTCTTACAGCTTAATACGATGAAATGAACCATGATAGCTCATTCCGCAAAGGCACTGATTAGTAACTGGAGAGTTGTGGGTTTGGGACTAGAGCAGGCTTAAGATGTTAGTTAATGTTTACTGGGACACGTAAATTAGGTTTGTGGTCGCAATGGTCAACAAGTTCTTAAATGAAACCCTTTGAGGGTGAATGGCCAATCCTGGGGGTCTTTTCTTGGTCCCTGTTACTATATCACGAAGATCCACTTCAGCTAAGTCGTCCTTTCACCCAAGTGGTACTCATCAAAACGAAAGTCGTCCCTTTTACCTTAATTTAATTGAACTCTGGCTGACGGGGTTGACTCGTCCAAGTGGTATTAGTAATAACAATAACAACGATGAAACAAAACCCCTGCTTACTGCACGTTATTACTTGTTACGTGTTAAAATATTAGGCATCAAACCTTTAAGATTGTTGAGTACAGGCTGTATTGGTTTCATCTACCTCCTTGTTAACCAATATATTTTACTGTGGAATACAAGAAAATTCCAGGTTCCTTTTCCAGAAACCTTTTTCTAAATTTTCTAAAATATGCTATACAATATGTTATAGCAGGAAAAATAAAGTTTCGCATAAATATTAAATACTGATAACTTCTCTTATTATTGTACTTTCAGAATGCAAAAATCAAAACAATGGATTAGTTCTATGTAAAATAAGATATAAAACTTATTATATGAATTAATGTTTGAGGTATCTTGAAGACATCTCATGATGTGTTGTCCTTGATCTATCATTTGTTTCTTCAGGGTTCTTATTAATGTCCAGTTTTAGATGTCCTAGCGATGACTGTTTCATAATTGATCTTCCATCTTTTCAAACGCAATATTTATGTCAACATCACTATTGTTTACTACTTGAGGACTAATTATACCAAATCCTCTGGGTGATGATATCTTCAAAAGAAAGATGTAGAGAACCAGATGCCTGAAGAAAATAACAGTGATTAAGAATCAGCTGAAAGATAATAATTAAGAGCTGAAATCAACGTGGATAAGAATCTGTTTTGAGTGAAAGGGATTATTTTTAGAAAAAGACATCATGATAAAATGGTACATAGAAAAGTCCAATTCTAATGTTAGATGATTGAGAAAACACTGCTGTAAAATCTCCTGGATATACATGCTTTTTAAAAAAATATTGTTTCTCAGTTGAAATATGATGGCATGAAATCTACTGAAATCTTCTGAAATTATACATAGTTTGGAAAATATCACTACCATTTTCAGTGACTTAAATAAAAAATGTTTTATATAAAAAGAGAAATGCAAAATATAGTAAGAAGCATATATGACTGTCCAAATAAAAACATTAGAATGATGATGAGGAATGATTTTGAAATGGTTAAAGGAATGATTAGTAGATGAATGATTTTGAAAAAGTGTGACAGAAAAAAATATATATAGGACATATGGTATGTGTTTGAAAAGAATGTGCAAATTGAATACTAATATTGTCATGATAAAATGCAATGAAGAGGCTAGATAGGAAACACAAGCTTATTAACAGGAGCTCACTATCAAGCATAGCACCGCCTGACTGAGTTGAAAAGCGTTTTGTAGGTAAATGGAAAATTTCAAAAACACTTTCTGGAATTACTAAAAAAAGAAGCCTAGGAAACTTCTAAAACATGGAAAGAAACGAATATAAAAATATAATTTTTTGAGTTCAGCTTGCACTTTTAGAATTAAACTCTTCTGGATTCAAACTTGCAATTTTTTGACTTCAGCCCAAGAGCCAAGGAGTTTTGTTTACTTCGCGATGATGTGTTTATAAATGTATTTTGCTCTATTTTTTACAATTTTAATTTTAGTTTATGGATTTTAAAGGAAAAAATTAAGAATAAGCACCCCTAGATGTGAGATACCCTACTCTTGTTATCTTGTTTGTTTTTTCTTCACTCGTATGATACCGAGTTAATGAAGCCTTTTTGTATAGATAGAAAAATAAACTAAAAGCTTGGAAAATTTTTGCTAGTAGAATAATAAGAGAGAACAATCATATACAGTGGACTCTGCTTAATGTGGTTGCTGTTAACGTTATCAATCGGTTATTGTTATCGAAATCACCTGGTCTCGATTTTTTCTATTCATTTGTATGTTTAAATTATCGCTTTATGTGATCGTTACATCGGATAATGGGATCAGTTTTCGAACCTGATTTTAACTGGCAAATTAATATTCACAATATATTCAGAAGGAACCCATTCTTTTCTTTTCCTTCGCTGTTGTTTGAATTTCCGAGAATTCTCCTCTCCAACCTAGGGAAATGGAGAATGAGCAGAGGAGTGGGGTATTATACTTTCCTGGAATTTTTCAGAAATACTCACACTCTGCTGGTGGTCAGTGGTTGTCAGATAAGCAGAAGGCAACCCATTCTTATCGGAACTGAGAAGGAGCGTATTCACATTTTATGCCTTGCTAGCTTACATGCAGCTTGTTGATATTGACTCCAGAAAGCGAAATGATTTGAAATTTTAAATCGTTCTGACAGGTTGATTATGATTATGAACAATTTATCAATAACCTTCTTAGAAAAAATTGTAGACAGTCAACAATTGATCAATTTTTTTAATTATGTATACAATTCTTATGTTTTAAAGGATAATATACAGTAATAAATATAAGGTGTGTGTTTTCATTTTGTTTTGAAATTTAGTACGTGTGAATTAAAAGAGGGGGGGGAATTTATCTAATTTTTCATATCGTTTATTGTTATCAATCGGTTACTTTTATCAAAATCACGGTGTCCCAAACTGATCAAATTAAGCGGAGTTCACTGTATTTTCCAAAATCACATTTATTAATTTCCCTTTCTCTATTATCGTCAAATGCGCAATGTTAGAGCAGTGCAGTCAAAATCATTTCAAATATTCCTAATAATTGATCAAACATACAGCTGAGTGTTTGATTACCGTACTCTCAAAATGTTCGTCCACCTGCACTATCAATTGTTAATTAAATCGAGCACACGAAAGGAACGGGAACCTTGCCAAGTGTAAGCATGTCTTGTGTAAACAAACTGATGTAATGACCTATGTAGGCAATGAGGAGGAAAATTCACTGTATGATAAACAACAGGAAATAGTCGCTGTCATCCAGTAAACATCCATTTGGACCTTGGTACACATCCAGTTTCAATGGCGCTTTCTTTGTCTTTTGGGTTTCTTTGTTCATTTAATTATGTCTGGAGGTAAAAGAATTTATCAAATCTTCAAAATCAGAATAGGTCTTGAATCTTGAGTTAAAACTCGAATTCAGACATTTGAAAAAAGCATTAAAAGATATTAAATCTTTTACATGAAATCTCTGTTTCAACTTTAATTTGTGTATGAACAGAATGAAAATTGGAGAAATATTTTTTGCCAATATTCCAATAATGCAACATGATTTTTAAAATAAAAAATTTACATGTAAAAAAATCTTAACAATATCGCTTTTACATACAATCGAACATGATATTATAAAGTATTTTTTACAGTAAATTTTATTTTGTTTAGATTAATTATTTATTTTTTTTACAATTTCTTGAATTTTACTATATTTTGCCAATTTTACTCTCCCTTACAATTAAATTTACCAAAATTCTAGTTTAAAGGGAAAAAACGCATTTAAAGGTATTAAATCTTTGTCTGTTTTAACTTTAATTTGTGTATAAACAGAAGGAAAATTGGAGAAATATTTTTTAACAGTTTACCTGATAATGTTCCAATAATGGAACATGATTTTTAAAATAAAAAATTTACATGTAAAAAAACCTTAACAATATCGCTTTTACATACAATTGAACATGATATTATAAAGTATTTTTTACAATAAATTTTATTTTGTTTAGATTAATTATTTATTTTTTTACAATTTCTTGAATTTTACTCTCCCTTACAATTAAATTTACCAAAATTCTAGTTTAAAGGGAATAAACGCATTTAAAGATATTAAATCTTTCTCTGTTTCAACTTTAATTTGTTTATGAACAAAATGAAAAGTGGAGAAATATTTTTTAACCGTTTACCTGATAATGTTCCAATAATGGAACATGATTTTTGAAATAAAAAATTTACATGTAAAAAAATCGTAACAATATCGCTTTTACATACAGTTGAACATGACATTATAAAGTATTTTTTACAATAAATTTTATTTTGTTTAGATAATTATTTATTTTTTTACAATTTTTTGAATTTTACTATATTTTGCCAATTTTACTCTCCCTTACAATTAAATTTATCAAAATTGTAGTTTAAATGGAAAAAACGCAATACTTTAAATTATATCTTTAGACAACATATCCTATTGGAATACAGCATAAGCAAATTTTTATTTTTAAATTTTAAAGGTAAAATTTATGTTTTTATGGCTATGTTCCATTATTGGAGCATTGGTTTTTCAAGGGTTCATACTTTATTTATGTGCAAAGCATTGTATGATATTGCAAACAATATTTTCTTTTGCAGTTTGATTTGAATAACAACTTTCATAAAGAATATAAATATATAAAGCTGCAATACTTCGAAAGGATTATAATATTGGCAATTGACATTGATGTTCACTTCAGTAAAGTCCTAACAATAGAAAGAAATTCTTTTTGATAAGGTGGCTAAACATGTATGTATGGTTGGAGGAGGGCTTTCATATGTGCCTTTGAAGACCAGTGCAATTTCACATAAAAGGTGTCTTATTACATATGTTTGCTGAAATAGTTTTTTGTTTTCTTAGATATAGAGTTTCTCGTGGACGACAGTGAAAATTGCGCATGCGTAATTTTTATGTGTTTCATTTATAAAGTTTTCATAAATTTAACACCAGGTCTGAAAGATGCCTTACAATACAAGATGCTCCTGACTTTCTAGAAACTGTTTCGGATTCTGATTGGAAAGATGTAGATATTTGCTAGTTAGAGTCGGATGAACCTGGTGATATAACCGATGAAGAAGATATTGATGAAAATATCTGATGACATAATATTGATGAAAATTTAGATGCTGTAACGCCATTCGATGTGTGTGAAACAGTCGACGTCCTTTAAAAAAAAGATGTAATATGAAGAAAAATTTCAAAAACAGATTCCAAAAGCCAAGAAGAAACGAAAATCTCAAAACCTTGTAGTAAAATGGAAAAAAATGTTAAATTCGATAATGCGACAAAATTGGAAAAATCGGTACCAATATTATATAACGGTTATTAATTGTACATTATTTAAAGATAAATAAACAAGAAATATAATATTAAGAAAGTAATATAATTATTAGATGTTAAATTAACCATTTTCATGAGCTATTAAAAATATGCAAAAAATAAATATGTAACACGCCAATGTTCCAATAAAGGGAACTACTTTAATATACCCCCAAATCGGAAATTTGGCGACTTTTTTTTTCTCGCCAAGCAAAATACCTGTTTTGGGCTCCTTTTTTTTCTCGTCAAGATGGATTCTCGCAAAATACAAGCAATTAATACATAAAAAATACGGAATCATTAAATACAAAAAAAGAATACCTAAAAATACAATAAATACATAAAAATACAAATAAATGACACTGAATAACATATTATATGCAATTTACACAAAAATTTTAACAAATACAATTGAAACTACGTGTCGGCAATCTAATAAAAAGAATTATTTATACAGAAATATTGAATTCCTCCCAATTTACCCCAGCAGGAATTTCAATAACTTTATTGAAACAATCAACATTAGCCGCAAAACATGATTTACAAAACATGTACATCGCAAGGTAAAATTTAAAATCTGCCTTGCGATTGTACGTAGGCAAAGAAGCTTTAATGAAGCACAACTATCAATTTTCCGACTCAAAATTCCCTGAAACTTTTCAACAACACTATACACAGTAGGCATATTGAAAGCTAAAAGATAAAAATAATTAATAGAAAAAAATATAATTGGAAAATACAACCAGATTTGGAGCAAAATACAGCAAGTCAGAAATCCGCTTGATCACTTCACAAAGAAATAGCGAATGAATGAAATGGCGGTAAAACATATATGAAATCCAAAAATTGTTGCCACAAAACTTTAAAAAAAATGGTACAAAATACAAGAAAATACTAAATTTGGCAACAGCAAAAACCTAAAAGCTGAAAAAACCTAAATTGGCAACACCAAAATGAGAAACAGCAACCCTAAAAAGTCCGTTGAGAGTGCCAGATTTGGCGCGTAATTTATTTCGGGGTATATCAAAGTTGTACCCAAGGAACATCTCTAAAAACACCCTCAAAAATTTTTTCACCTAATTTTAAAATTTTATTGTATTTATATACTTTTAATTAATATAATAACTAAATTTCAAGTCATTGGGACTATTCTTTCATAATTCTGTGTTTATACGGTTAATTCAAAATACACTTTATCTATTTGGCTTTATACTTTGTACAGAGTTTTACTTCTTTCTACTTCCTGCTATTCCAATATTGACTGGCTTTTATAGATCTCTTTAATCCTTTTTTTCATTACATTTCGAGAATGGACCGCGATACTTTTATGATTCATGCATAACTAATACTGAACAAAAAATATCAGAAATATTAAAAAATGTCCTTAAAACACTTTTTCAAATATTATGCTCTATCGACTGATATATACTCCTCTAAACGTCATATCCCAAAAGATGATATGCTAATGTTAAAACTAAATAAAATAAAATAAAATATACTCCTGTAAATATAAGCATTTTAAGTCATTTTAGAACAGATACTTTGAAAAACGTATCGCTACTTTAGGAGTTAGGTTTAAAAATGCGTTTTAATTTTAAATGCAAACGAGTTTATTGAGAAAACTTTAAAAAGAGTTTAGATGTTTATTGAGGATGCTTATTTGGAAAACTTTAAAAGAGTTTAGATGTTTATGCAGAAAGTAATTTTTATCAATGAACGTAGAATATATTTAAAGGTACTTTCAAAGTACTTAAAGCATGTTAGTTCCAAAATAGTAAATCTAATTCTTCATGATTTTCTTCCGGAAATGTGCTTTTCTTTTGATGCCGTTTAGAAGTCATGAATTTTTAAGAAAACAAAATTCCACTACTTATTTGCAACGAAAATATACTTTTACTTCAATTTAAATAAATAAATTGTATTTAAAAGTAAGAATTATACAATATTCAGATAGGAAATTCAGAAATTTATGGATACATTATAAATAGAATATTTTATTTAAATATGTTTTTGATATTAATCACAGTAAACTGTATATGCATTTTCATGTCACCGTATACTAATTAATATAAGATTAATACTTACAAGAAGCTTCAGTTATCCATTGATGTATTCCTGTACTTGTATTTTAAAATCACTCTTGATCATTTTTCTTTTACCTATTAAAACCCGTAAAGAGAAAATATGGTATAAAAATATAAAAAAACATAATATTATTTATTAGAAAATTAAAATAATTGTTTATTTAACTAATAGCATAGATTTGAATAATAAAACTTTTATATTTCATTTTTCTGATAATTTCTGTATAAAGAATGACAATTCGAATAAAATAATTTCAATGTTGATAAGTAAGAACACAAATTTTATGTATATTATTATTTTATATCACTGTAATGCTTGATAAAAATGACTATTATAATTTTATTACATCTTGGCATGGATGTAGTGGATCGACATCAAAATTAGTAGAGTGGAGCGCAAGGTCGATTTGCAATGATTGGATGTAATGCTTGAGAATAATATCTGTTATAATGCTAATGCATCCTGTATCAATATCCGGGATAGACACCAAGATATGAAGAGTGGAGAGCAAGATGGTTTCATAATACTTGAATGTCACATTTGATAATAATATTTATTATACTGGTAATGCATCTTGTCAGCGAAATTAGGGATTAACACCAATTTCAGTAGAGTGGAGTTGAGCTTGGTGTCAATAAAAAATAGGGATTGACACCAAGATCAATAGAGTGGAGTGCGAGGAGGATTCATAATAATGAGAAGTAATGTTTGATGATAATAATACACGTTATAGTGCTAAAACATCGTGGCATCTATTTAGGGATTTGACACTACGATTAGTAGAGTGAAGCGCAAAATAGATTCTTATTACTTGAATGTAATGTTTGACAATAATATCTGTTTCAGTGATAATACCTCTTGGTACCGATATACTATATATATATATATATATATATATATATATATATATATATATATATATATATATATATATATATATATATATATATATATATATATATATATATATATATATATATATATATATATATATATATATATATATATATATATATATATATATATATATATATATGTATATATATATATGTATATATATATATATATATATATATATATATATATATATATATATATATACATATATATATACATATATATATATATATATATATATATATATGTATAAGTATCTGTATATGTGTGAGCCTGTATATATTGTAGCGTACTGGGACTCTAAGTGAGCCCGAAAAAGGATAGCGGAGGCCTACGTACAGACTAATGATATTTATTTAGAAAAACAATGTTGAAGTTATGATAAATACACATGAAACGATGAATATCTACAAATGAATATGATGATTGTTGCAGGAATCAGCTTCCCAAGAGAAAAAAGGGGGGAGGACACTCTCAGTCGCTCCCTCGACGTTCTGGGCCGATGAGTTCACAGGAAACTCGATCGGTCAAAAATTCTCTCTATGCCTCGAACTCTGGTCTTTTATATCGTCGTCTGACAGCAAAATGTCCATCTCAGCTGATTGGACAGCTGGTTGATGACGTGGTGGGGAAAGCGCGTGTAGACTCTCTCGCCAGCAGGCGCCAGGGAAGTTTGCAGTAATCGGGAGCAATCTCGCCGATCATTAATCGATGTCTCTGGACAAACCCCTGGAGGAAAGTATTGCTGCTTCCATTACAATGTAGAGGATTGCTGTCGTGTGAGAGTCTTTCTTCGGGATGCCATTGAAACGAACACTGGAAACACTTCGCTAGCATCACAATGAATTTCTCAGACAGAATGATTGAGATGGTCCTCGGTGTTAAGAATCCTCCATTCAGCATCCTATTCTGCGCGAAACAATGTCCTTTCACTATGTAAAGAAGACTTCAGTTCAAGTGCTCACAAAAAGCGCGTTTGCTATTTTTCTACGTTATGTCGGTTTTTCACACGGTTGTAGAGAGGCCAGTATCTGAAAATTTAATGTAACAAGAATTCGTTACAATGTATATATATATATATATATATATATATATATATATATATATATATATATATATATATATATATATATAACGATATACGTGTGTGTGTGTCGGGGCTAGTAGTATAGGCAACTAATTACAAGTCTCTTTACTTTTTAAACCATGCTTTATTAAATTTAGTCCTTTCGTTAAGTTTTGGCTAAGCCCTTAAATATACTCCTTTGTTAGATTAAATAGTAGACTAGCGTAGAGGGTGTTGCCCAGCCCAGCTTCCCACTCAAAGTGCACCAAAGGTTGCATGCGTAAACCTGTTTTTCCTGGTGTACGTAAGAATTATTTTGTTTTCCCAAACTCCCACGGTTCTAGTTTTAAAGTGATGTATGGATCGTTTATAGCGAATCAAAGTCATGTATGAGTAACGAATACTAGGCCGATGGTAAGCGCAATCATACCAACAGACTGAAATGCAGTTAGTTTTAGAGAAAAAAATCATTTCTACACAGGAAAATCAGCTTTCATTTTCGGCATTATAATATATATTAAATTAATGTATTAAAAGCATCCTGATTCATGGAAAATCTACAAAAATGAATAAAACACTAAATAAGAATATAAATTTAAAAAATGTACATTTTTGGATCATAATGTAAATGTCAGTATTATTAAAATTTATTTGTGAACAAGACATGAACAAGAGATCAAATATTCAATTCACCGCATTCAAAGTAAATAGATATCCAAAAGATAAAAATAACATAGTAGTCGGTGGAGAAGTCATTTATTTCTTTTAAAAGATTATCTGTCTCAAGTCAATAAATACAAATTTTAAAATATGGCACCTTGCCTTTTTTCCATACGTCACAATCGCAGCACATTAATGCCTATATATCTGTAATTTTCTTTCAATACGAAAAATTAAAATTATGTGGGAAGTCAATAAAATATTTTCATTTTAAATCTAAAAAAATTACTTTACGGCTGCATTCCGCATTCATACAAATATTTGAGCAAAATAAAGAAACATCTCTTTACGTGCAATTTATCTTTAAGTATTTAGAAGGGTTAAAGATAGTTCTAAGTGGATAAAGTGGATTTCCTTCCTTTCAGCGTCTTGTTATCGACTTATTTTCATTCTGTAGAATAAAAGCTCTGCACTTTGTCAAGTTAAATGGGTTTTAAGGAGAGTATCGTCTTATTTCCCCAAAATTCTTTCTCCCGCTGCTCTCGCACGGATATTCAACAACAAATTTATCAATCTTATTCTACTTAAGCAAGAACAGCAGAACCAATAACAACTTAAGAGAAATTTTTTCGGTCAATTTGTTGATTGCTGCTTTTTTTATATTTGTTTTCTACACGCGTTTTTTTTTCATTTTCTTTTGTACTGGAAGCAAATTTTTTCTCATTATCGTTAATAATATTACTTGAATTGCTTCAAAACAAGTTTGAATCTTCAGATAAGATTAATTTAAATAATGTGAGTGGTAATTTAAGTTCTTGCCAGTTTAACTCCAATATGTAGTTTGCCCCCAAAAAAGTTACTACTTACCTTAATTTACCGTCATGCACAGATAAATCTACTTTTGGCCAAATTTACGTGATATTATTTCATTTGTGAATCACAAAAATTGTAAATGTAAATATTGTTATATTAAGAAGTAAGAAAATTGCCATTCATTGAACAGTTTTTTCAATACAACTGGTATAAAAGAAAGATATCGTTATGCTAAACACAAATGTGAAGCTGTTACTATTTTAGAACACATGTTCCTCTCACGTAACCTTAAGTTACACGTGGTTCTCATCCGGAGAGCACCTTAAGGTATATACCAGGGGTAGAAGCCACATGCTGCTCTTTGAAGGATTATTTGCAAATCTCGATAACCTGAATTATTGTGTACTCGAATTACTTTTTCATTTTTGTGTTATTATATTTTAAGATATTATTACAACTGATGGAACTCCAGCATTGCTAGGTAAAAAAAAATGGGCTTTTAAACCCTTACAGGTCCATTTTATTTCGGGATGATAACTCTAAAAATGTCAATTTTTTTATGCTTATTTTTATATATACATAACTTTCGAAACATAATAGCATCATTCGCATACAAAATGTCCTAAAAATTAATGTAAAACAAATCAATTTAAACAAATGAGTAATTTACAAGTATAGTTGGCTTTCTGTACGGCAGAAATCATTAGACTTTGGAGTCAATTCACACTAACTATAAAGCTTAGAATACTTAGCTTTTATCTAGAATTAAATTTTATTTATATCCTATGCATGTACATAAATGATTATGAAGTTATTAATCAAAATTTGTATGATACAAACAAGAACACAGTACTGCACAGAGTCCAACATTGCAATCTGGACAGTAGAACCTTGTTTCTTTCCTTACCTTCTTCCCTCTACTGTCTCTCTTTGAGCAGCAAATAATCTAGTAGCCAGAAATGTAAACAAAAGCATTCGAAACCATAAAAAGCACTTGTGAAATAATTCGGGAAAGACTGATTGCACAGTGTAAAATTTCACAGTGCTCGAGCTACACTCGGGATGAGCCAGGATAGTACATTTCTCCTGCCCGAGTTCAGTTCGGAAAAAAACGGGGAAGGGGTTAAGATATGATTCTCAAATTCCACATTTCATACCGAGTCACTACGTAATTCACATCTCGTTACAAAACTGTGAACATCTCGTTACAAAATATTTAAAATATCCTGATGTTATGAAAGCAGTATACCACATTGTAAATTACATTTGCCCCAAAGCAAAAAATCATCGACAATTCAAAAATTTCCCTGAAAAATTAAAGGACGAAGAACTTCCAAATGACATTCAATAAATATAATTTCTGTTAAAAAAAAACCTTTTTGCATACCTTTTAAATACATATTTAATTGCGGCTTCCAAAAATTTCAAATTTTGGAAAAGGGCTCGGATTATTAAGGAGCTTGGCAACCCCTGGTATATACCATAAGGTACACGTTGAGGTATGCTATGGACTTGAGTACATTTCTCTCCTGAATTCTGGTAATTTAGAAGCAGGGACCAAGCAGAATATACCCATACGTGGCCTGATACGTCCATAGATACCATTTGAATTTGGAGGGCATAATAATCTAGTCTTTCTCCAGCCGCCATTAGTGAACATATTAGAGCTTTGTTTGGCACCAGCCTCAAACATCCATCTCTCCGGTTATGACATCGACGCCTTTGCTACCGAGGCTGACATATTTGGTAATATAATGTATTATTTTAAAATTTATTTTTATTTTTATGTATGGACGATTTGTTTATGGTTAAAGTATTTTTTAGTTTACAACTATTAATTTTACTAGAAAAATAAAATAAAAAATTGTATAAACATACATGGAGTTTGTTAAAAACCAAATAAAGGATTTAGTTCCATAAATCTTTTGAATTTCATATGCGAGGTGAAGGTGAGTGTCTACGTTTGAAATGTCATTTTTCAATAATTTAGTCAATTATATTTATGAAAGTTTTATAATCTTTAGGAATTTGTAATTTATATTCAAAGTAATATTAACAATTTACAGGGACAAAAGATTTCCAAGATAGCAGATTTTGACCCAAAATATGAACTGATTTTTTTGGTCCGCGAAAATCCAATTAGGTATAATGTTTATTATCAAAAGACATTTTTCGAATAACGTGAATGCTTTACAGCACTGATATACTTTTGTCAAACACACTTTTATTAAAAAATAATATTTTGATGATTCTGTCAGTAATTAGGAATTTCGAAAGGTTCCAGTTCCATTACTTTTATGAATTTCTTATTCAAACTTTTAGACATTCACTATTAATGTATTTATCATTAAATTTTGCCTGCTTTTAAAAATCGGTCAGTATTTTTGCATTTTAATCAAGATTTTATACCTTAAAGCTACGAAAATAGTTGCTAAAACATTGTATTATTTTAAATAATTGACTTATATAAAAATATTTAACGTAAGTGAAAACCGATGATCAAATTTGTTTCTGGATAAATTTTAACAATGAAATGAAAAAATTAAAAACAATTTCTTAGGCTGCTGTTCACTAGTTACATTTTCAAGAAATAGTGTTAAACAGTACAACTTTTATCAAATAGTCTAGTATTTTAATCAAAAATTCTCTTCCAATAGATTTTTGAGTTATATATATTTCACGTGAAAACAATATATATTATCCTTACAAAATATCAATAAAAATTGAAAATTCCAAAGATTGAAATTCAAATTTCCCTGTTACCTCAATAATTAAGAAACTTACAGTTATTTTAAGCTGTTTTTATCGCTGTTAAAGTTGTAAAAGATCTTTAAACTCAAGCTCTCTTAATGTCTCAGTTCTGGCGAAATGTTAAATAAAATGTTTTTTTAATAAGACACTGGACCATTTCAGATTGGGATAATCTTTCTTGAACCAGTGCATTTAAAGTTATGTCATAAACACTTAAGTAAAAGTATCGACATGGGGTGATGTGAAAGTGTACTTATGTTCCAAACATGTACTGTGAAATATTTTGGGGAATAAACTTTAATTGAAGTTTAGATAGTACAATAAGATACTTATATAGCTTTTTTAGTTAAAATATGAAAGATATTTGCTGAATCTGTTTAGAGATCTGAAGTTAAATACTATAAAAGTTCTAGAAGAATACTGTTAAACTATTTGACTATAGACTGTAAAACTATTTAAATATTAGCGTATTGAAGACTTAGAGAGACATACTCTATCATGATCTATATCTTAATAAAAGCTATTACTTACAAGCTATCAGCAATATAAAGTTGTTTTACCTATATGAATTATGTGTGATTTATGTGTGTGGAGAATTTCAAATTATTTTATAAGTAAAGTTTAGGATTTCATTGTAATAAACTACTTTGATCGCATTTCAGATATATTTTTTCAATGAAAATCTGAATCTTAAATAGAATACAAGCATATAGCCGTCATATGACGGGAACAGTAAAATTTTTAATTATCCAGAATTGCAAAGTACCCTATGAGGCAGTTAAAAAATGGTTTGCTTTTTAACTGAGAATTTTCATTGCAGCAAAAAAAGATTGATGATTAAATTTAAAACTATCACATATGTACCTAATATACTATTTAAGCCAAATATGAAAGAAAATTATTTACGTAATTTCTAAGTTCAGTTATAAAAGTATGAAAATAATGCAGATGATATATTTAAATAACATGCAATAATATGGTTTGGTTTGGTTTTGGAGTGCTACGGTCTACTTTTTACAACACGAGGGGTAATGAGACCGGACCTACAGCTTAAAGCCGATACTGAACGGCTACGAACATCCATGTCTCTGTGGGATTCGAAAGAACTCCTGCTCCGAGGGTTCTCCAACCAATCGCCATCATTCAGGAAATAATATGAAAATAATAAAAAAATTTAATAATATGAAAATAAGAAATGATTAAATGAGATGGTTAAATGAATAACGTCATAATGCTAGAAAAAATGTTATTTTTATCTATTTATTATGAGGTAAAGTGATATATTTAATTGCCTGCTCTTAAAATGGGGCTTGATATAATGGCATTAAACGCTCGAAAAAGGATAAGGGAGATTTCCAAGACGACAGTATTTTTTGCAGTGTTATGAAGCGTATTTATACCAAATAACTTTAGAATCGGATCGATAGTTATAAGATAAACTTTAGAAGGTACACTTTACTCCCTTTGAATATTGCTAACTCTAACCCATCAAGAACCAATATGGATGCCTCTATCCATTCCAGGTCCAACCGCTTCATTACTTAGGGCCGACAGATAGATAACTTAGGCTATTATTATATAGGGATTTCTTATTACAATCCAAATAACTTAATAAAATATTTAAAAAACGATTCAAGTACTATATTTTATGAAATGTCCTAAAATAGTAGATGTAGCTTAGATACTATTTTGCTTATATTGGTTTTCATAGAAAAAGAGTTGAAGAACAGGGTAAAATAAACACATATGAAGATACAATTATAAACTTTTCTATTACACAATTTCAGGGTTTTGAATTTCTTATTAAATTTTAGATCATATTATAAATCAATAGTATAGGTATCTTGAGTACGAAGTAAATTTAAGTAGCTCATTTTGTATTTTTTATAAACATTTAACAGTTTAAGCAAATTTACGTTAAATATAAATTGAAATTCCCTGATTTATAAAAAAGTATAATAACCACATGTCTGTTATTATATTTTATCTGCTTTGCATTTACCATTTTACCAAAATATGTAGAAAATTTTAAAAGGATATTTATTTAAAAAAAAGCCTCAGAACGTATGCAATTATCTAAAACAATCGTTAGAATACTTTCCTTTCAAGAACAATATAGCGTGTCGATAGAATTAAATGGATTTCAAATATAAATATCGTTTTCAAGATCTTTATCAAAGCAGTAATTTCTTTCTAATGGTGCATTTCAAACGAAAGTAGTTTTTGAATATAATTTCAAACAATTTTCTTTATTCGAATCTATTTTGGCACGAATGAAGAATGAAATGCAAAATTCGGAGGAGAAACTAAAAGTTTTGAATTGATGAATGCAAATTTAGAACAGCGGTTTTTCTCGAATTTTTACATAATGGAAAAAAAGAAGGAAGCAAATGGGGTGGTAAATAAATTCAACTATCCATCAATGTTGCTGTCAGCAACTTATAATATCATATTACAGAAATACGAATACGTTGAGATGAAAAAAAACGTACATTGGTAGGGCGGTTTTTAAAAATTTTCGAGTAAAAGAAACTGAAATTTCTGAAATTACCTCGAAAAATTCAGCCGTCAAAATCATGTCGTCTCTCGATGAGTGTGATCTTCTAGCCAGCCTAACCGGATGCCACTGCAGAGTGGTAATTTGGCTTCAGTTTAAAAAACACAATTTTACTAGGAAAAAAATGTATAAAATACATTACGAAATAAAAGTCTAAATAAATTAAAATCTGGAAAAACTTTTATATTATTATTATGTTACTATTTTATATTATTTTTTATTAGATTTTATAGCAGTGTTAACCGGAGTACCATTTGTAACATATTAGTATGTCTTTTTTACTTATGTGTATTTTGCCTCATTTTAATCACTATGTACGGAAAATATTCGGCTGTATAGAAGTTTGCTGTAACAAATGTAATGAATTTGGCATATAACGAACAAAAAATTTTGCTTCCACCGTTTTCTATGTTTTTCACGTTAATTTATCCTTTTATTCTAAACTTCCAATATCAGATATGGTGACCCTTTTCAGTCTTCTACTGAATATTTTTAAATTTTTTCTATTTTGTTTTGTTTTTTATTAGATTTTATAGCAGTGTTACCCAGAGTAACATTTGTAGCATATTAGTATGTCTGTTTTATTTAGGTGTATTTTACAAGTTTTTTACTTACGTGTAATTTTAATCACTATAAACGGAAAATATTCGGCTGTATAGAGGTTTGCTGTAACAAATAAATTTGTACCGTTTTATAGGGAATCCGGCATATAAAGAACAAACATTTTGCTTTCACCGTTTTTCTATGTTTTTCACGTTAATTTATCCTTTTATTCTGAACTTCCAATATCAGATATGGTGACCCTTTTCAGTCTTCTACTGAATATTTTTAAATTTTTTCTATTTTGTTTTGTTTTTTATTAGATTTTATAGCAGTGTTACCCAGAGTAACATTTGTAGCATATTAGTATGTCTGTTTTATTTAGGTGTATTTTTACGTGTTTTTTTACTTACGTGCCTTTTTAATCTTCGTATACGGAAAATATTCGGCTGTATAGAAGTTTGCTGTAACAGATACATTTGCACCCCGTTGTAGTGAATTTGGCATATAACGAAAAAAATTTTCTATGTTTCCGTTTTTCTATGTTTTTCACGTTAATTTATCCTTTTATTCTGAACATCCGATATCAAATACAGCGACCTTTTTCAGTCTTCTACTGAATTTTATTTTTTTTTTAATTTTGAAAGTCTTCTGCAATGGTAAAAATAGTATTTTCTCTAAATATACAACAAAACAAAAACATGAGGAAATAGCAAATTATCAGTCTACGAAAGCAGTACGAGAAAAATTGAAACCTTCTATTGCATTGGACAAATATTTTCATAACTTTTAGTTTCAATCGCATCATGGTTACATTTATATTTATATCTAAACACTGAATAAATGTTAAAGGTAAAATAAATGACATTTTTATTTGTCTTCGTTTTACTCAGATTAAAAGAAAACTCGTCAAAATTGCTTATTAAATTAACAGAAATTTAACCAAATTTTTAAATTTAATCGATGAGTTCATTAAAGATCTAGTCACAGTGTTATCAGTTTAAAAAATTACAATTGAAAACATTTACTAATTAATGAGCTATACATTTTGTTAGATCTTAAATAAACCTTGCCGGTTATAATGATTAAAACTTTTTTCCCATCATATCCATTATAATGGGATTAGACAATATTTGAAAGGTACACGAAGTATATACACAAATGCTTGTTTTGACAAGCATTTTAGGCATATTTTCATATACATATTTAGTTGTTTTCGATTTGTTTTCTCTTTGTTCTCTAGTTTATTTTGAGATTTATCTAAATAAAAGTTTATTTTTGTTATGCCCTTTCTTTATTTGTAAGAAGTATTCATGTTTTACAGACTTGTATGTTAACAGTACAGCTTTGATATAAGACTTCATAAGAGATATTTTGTATTTGTAACTTTTTTGTCAGCTACCGAAACATCGTATCATTAATATCTTAACTTTTATATAAATTTAATTTTAGAAAATCTAAATAAAAATTAATTCAATATAAATAACAACATGAACTTTGTATTAACTTAATTATAAGTAAATTTATGTGGAGTTCTGGTCAATTTACATAATTTATAATATCTAGGAATAAATGAAAAATTCCAGCAGATCTAAAACGTCGAATTTGAGGTCCTGTAGTAAAGATCTACCATATCAATATACTAATTTTTATTCGTAATTTTATAATAGGGAGATAGTTCTTTTTTCCTTTTATTCCGAGACGTCAAAACAACCGTACTCTCCAATTGCCTACACACAAACACCGCAACGCACTTGAATGTTGTGCTGCTTTCAGCACTCACCAGAATGCTGAAACAAGCAAAATTTGAGACGCAGACAAATGACTGCTTTTATTCCGGTAATGCGTCATCTCTGTACGTGAAGTGTTCTGAAACACATGCTATCCATCAAGTTACAAATTATCAGCTTTATTTCAGAAAGAGGTTAGTGGACCGGAAGACCTTACACTCTTGATGACGGATTCGGTCTAAGAAAACTCTTCACTTACTAAACATACCGAAAGAAAATAAAGCATTTTGCCAGCATGTATACCTATTCACGAATATTTAAGTTGAGAAATGTGTAGTCTTCAATCTTAAACAAGACATTCCATGTATTAAAAGCAGGAAGAATCAGTTTGGTCTATTGTTTTTTTCTAAAAAATAAGTTCCATACCTCACCCTTCATATATAATATATATAACACACACACACACATATATATCCCAGAATTGTAGAGTATATAAAGATATAATAAATGGTTTGTTTTTTGGTTGGGAATTATCTGGTACACATTCAATAATTTGTTTATCTTCATACTTCTCTAAAGTCTTCCGATACACTAAATGAATTTTAGAATCACGATGAGTTCATTTAAAAATATAATTCAAAGTTTTCTTTGATAAGTGGAAATTATCTTTAAGTTCTTCAATTTTTTGCCACAGTAATTTATGGAAGTAAAAGAAAGGAACTATCATTTCCACTACACCTGGTTTGGTAGATAGAATTTGTTTTAATACCGGTGATAAAAATTTTTCACTGCAACAAAAAAATAATCGATGATTAAATTTAAAGTAATCTCGTATTTCCCTAATCTATTATTAAAGCCAAATATAAAAGAAAATTATTGACGTAATACCTAATTTCGGTGATAAAACGTATGAAAATAATGCAGACGATATTTAAATAATTTAAAATAAGAAATGATTAAATGAGATTGTTAAAGAAAATGACGTGATTATGCTAGAAAAAATGTTATTTTTACCTATTTATTATGTGAGAAATTGATAAATTTGATCACCTGCTTACTTAAACGGGGAAAATAGGGCTTTAACTAATGGCATTCAATGCTAGAAAATGGGGGAAAGGGTGGATTTCGAACTTTGCTAACCCTAACTTATCAAGATTCCGATAGATGCTTTTATCCATTCCAGGTGTAACTGCTTTATAAATTCGAGGATAGGTGGACGGAAAACTTAGACTATTATTATAAAGAGATATTAATGTATATTTTTTACGTAATTATGCCATGTCAATTTAATTTAAGCCCTATTAGTAACATAAAGATCGGTTTTAAGACACAAGTTCAACTTATTACAGAATGAGGCCAATTGTACGTATTGCTTAAATCGGATTCTCAGTGTCTACTAACATCCCTTCTTGTAGTGTAATTTGAACAAACTATCATTTCGAAAGACACGATTCAGGCCGTGATCACAAATAAATAATTTCTATTCATTTATAATCATGTAATTTTCAAATAATTATCGTAAATTTTCATGAACTTTCTTTAACATGGCTCTGCAAAATGTTGAGAAGAAAGGTGGAATTTTAATTTGTTTCATATTCTTTTATAACAAGTTTTTAAAATATTAAATCTGGAATGTATACTAAATACAATACATACAATTCAAATCTATGTAACCAGCGGAATTATTGTCGTCGATTAAACAGAAATGTAGCTTCTGTTATTTGAATTGCCCTGAATTACGGGACAATAAGAGACTTTGGGTGATTTGCAGTCGTA
>CM063501.1:151206515-151231515 GCA_032207245.1 Pardosa pseudoannulata
GACTCTCAGTTGCAGTATATTGGCCATTGTGTCAGGTTTGTTTATTGTTAAGAATTTATATTGGATTGCTGTGTTTAAATTTTAATCAAGAGTAATTTGTATCGGTACCTACCCCTTAATTTTGGTTACAAAAGGAAAGATAAGTTCATTTCAGGTATTTGAATTTAACTCCCGGATTCTATTGACTCTCAGTTGCAGCATATTGGCCATTGTGTCAGGCTTGTTCATTGTTAACGGTTTATATTGGATTGCTGTGTTCAAATTTTAACCAAGAGTAATTTGTATCGGTACCTACCGCTTAATCTTGGTTACAAACGGAAAGATAAGTCCACTTCAGTTATTTGAATTGAACTCCTGGATTCTATCGTCTCTCGTATTGACTCTCAGTTGCAGCATTTTGGCCATTGTGTCAGGCTTGCTCATTGTTAAGGGTTTATATTGGATTGCTATACTCAAATTTTAACCAAGAGTAATTTGTATCGGTACCTACCGCTTAATTTTGTTTACAAAAGGAAAGATAAGTTCATTTCAGGTATTTGAATTTAACTCCCGGATTCTATTGACTCTCAGTTGCAGAATATTGGCTACTGTGTCAGGCTTGTTTATTGTTAAGGGTTTATATTGGATTGCTGTGTTCAAATTTTAATCAAGAGTAATTTGTATCGGTAACTACGCTTAATTTTGGTTACAAAAGGAAAGATAAGTTCATTTCAGGTAATTGAATTTATCTCCCGGTTTCTACCGTCTCTCGTATTGACTCTCAGTTGCAGCATATTGGCCATTGTGTCAGGCTTGTTCATTGTTAAGGGTTTATATTGGATTGCTGTGTTCAAATTTTAATCAAGAGTAATTTGTATCGGTACCTACCACTTAATGTTGGTTAACGGAAGGATAAGTACATTTCAGTTATTTGAATTGAACTCCTGGATTATATCACCTCTAATATTGACTCTCAGTTGCAGCATATTTCCTACCATATTGCCTATTTTACATTGTGTTATCATGTTTTTATTCCTCACATGTGATTTCATCATGATTACTCTTTCTGTTAGCAATTCAAATGCATTTTTTAAACTTTTATCGTAGCGGTATGCGTAAGAAAGTTCATAAACACAGATTTGCTACTTTTCTGGTAGAATTTAATCTTGTATTTTTTGATGAGGGAAATTTTGAAGTGGAAAGGCAGTAAGGATATTATTTTTGTTTGATAGAAGAGAACAGCCGGTCTAAATTTAATTCAGATGAATGCCGGTTATACACTAATATTATAAGCAGAGAAAATGGCATAGGGTCAGTAAAGAATTTCACAAATTAAGGTGCTCCCTGTTGAGGCAAAAAGTTTAAATGTTTTGCAGGAGACATATTTTTATAATTAAATGTCAACCAGAGAATCGTGTATGGTTTACAAATTTTTATTATGAGTTTAAGCTTACAAAATATTAACATTTTTTATAGTTGAGTAATTGTAGCATATACGTTATTAACCCAAAGGTATCCGACAATTAACATTTCTAAGCCACAATTAAAGAGCAAAAACATATTTCAGACTTCTAAATTATTTCGTTTGTCAAAAGTTCGTTTGTTTAAAAAAAGGAAAAAAAAGTATTATTGGGGAGTCTCTTGGCGTTCTATTTATCTTCGATCTCGCTTCCATAGCATGCTGTCTACAGGCTGCGGTCCGCATCAGTCTATTTTGTTCAACCAGTTACAAAAAATAGACCATAGGGCTCACACTAAACCCACTAACACCACTGTTTATATAATTGTGCTGTACGTGGTAAAATAATATGAGTCTTTATGTATACATTTTATTCTGATTCATGTAGTGTCATAAGATTCATTCATTCAGATTATACTTCAGATACATACAGATGTATAAAATGTTACGAAGCCCTAGTTATACAATTCAGCATTAATTAATGTTTGAAGAATAAAATTAATAAACAAAAGTGTCTTCTCTCAATTTTCTTATTTTGAAGTTTGAAAATTTTTTATACGTTTGTGATATCACAGTGAATAACATAATATGTCGACATATAATCTATGTCTGTATGATTTGAGCTAGTAGTCTACTTACTAATCTAACACTATAATAGTTCCTAATAGTTTGGTTAAAATCTAACAGCTGTTATTCACATTAATTAATCTGTCTTTCTGTTATCAAGAGCCGATTTTTCTATGCTTAAAACCTTTTGATCTGTAACAACTAATACTCGTCCACTTTAAACGTTTCATTTATAACTAAGCTCAAACTTAGTCACAATTTGTAAATAGATAGTCTTAAAGTTTTAGACTTTTGTTATCTTAATAACTACCTTCAAATACCAAGGTCAAGATCAAGGTAATTGGGTTAAACGGAGTACCTAGCGAAGTGGAACGTCTTCACTTTAACCTCCGAACGTAAGTAGATCAAAACATAAATTTAGGCCTCAAGGCAAAAAGTAATCCAAACAAAAATTTAATACACTCCAGCTCACAGGAGAGCGAGGAGGTGAGAACGTTCTCATAAAAAATTATGAGTAACCAACGCGTTGTCTAATTAAAGGATAATTAGACTGTAACCAACCTTCAAATACCGACAATTATAGTCTGGAATAACGTTGTATATGATAATCACTATATATTAAATTTACGAGGCGCAGCAGAAAGTAAGTTTCCTGATATTTTTCCCTTTAAAGTAAACGTAATTAGCCGTGTCAATTAAGCGTGCTTAACAGATCTATGACGTAAGAGATCATATGTCAGATGGTCAAGTCCTTATTCGTGCCAGTAGCGGGGTAGCAGTGGTCCGAAATGGAAACTCTAATTCCTTCTCCCGCAGCCTGCAAGTTTCGGTCAGTGATCTTGAATGCACAAAGCATTGCGCCAATTGAAATTCATAGTCAGGTCTAAGAGCCGAAATGGACACCCGAACACAAAATTCAACGCTTAAGAGCAGCACTGACATTTCTGCTACTGTATCAAGATGACGGCGACGAGTTCCTCGACAGGATCGCACTGGCAATGAGACTTGGATTTACCCCGGAAACCAAGCAGCAGTCAATGCATTGGAATCATAGTGGATCTTCTGTCAGGACAAAATTTAAACAGACGCTCTCGGTATGGAAAGGGATATCCACGGTGTTCTGGGACAGGAAGGCTGATTCCATTCACAGGCGGCAGAGTTCTTCTACAGAGGTATACAAAAGTCGACCACACAATACGACAAGTGTCTCAATTCTGGTGGTGGCTATGTTAAAAAATATCTGAAACATTGCTGTACTTGTTGCCAATAAATATGTCCGTGGAAGGAGCGAGTTCTTTTTTTCTTTTAAATAGGGAAACTTACTTTCTGGATGCGCCTCTTATATTATCCATACATTCCCTCTTTTAATAGGAGTAAACCATTTACTTTGAAAGAAATAACCCGCCTTCAAAAATTAATTTCTCTCAATGTATTAAATGATACCATTTGCTGTATAAAAGAACCAATATAATTTAAGAACACGTTTTAATACACGTCACACGCATTCCGCATCGTAGAACGCTATTACGATATTTAATTGCGATCGTTGTATGAACAATAATCAACTAAAAGGTTCCTTTCAGGATAGAAAGCAACAACTAGTAAAAGCAGTTAATAACTTTCAGTTTAAAATACGCCCCCCAAACCTTGATTTAGAGTCTCATCAACTCTCTTGAAAACAGACACTTAAAAGCAATCTTGTTATTGTTGTTCGAGCATCTTTGGCCTCTTTGGGCGTCTTCCAGATATAGATTTTGTTCATCCCTACCCCATCAGAAGATAGAATTGGAGGCAGGGAAATCGGAAGCCTTTTGTTTTCCGGCGATGTGATCAATATCGACTGAAAGGGGAAACTGTAGATTGTGTATGGAGAGATAAAAAACTTAATCAGTGCTTAACTGCATTTAAACTTTTCCAT
Organism: Pardosa pseudoannulata; assembly: GCA_032207245.1. Lineage (NCBI taxonomy): Eukaryota > Metazoa > Arthropoda > Arachnida > Araneae > Lycosidae > Pardosa > Pardosa pseudoannulata. The sequence goes on from CM063501.1 coordinate 151,210,439, forward strand.
GGAGTTTTATCATTTGCTCTTGTGATTTTTGGTGTTAGTAGATTACAGCAAACAACAAAATGAGCTTGTAAGAGATCTTTATTGGCAATGGAGTATTGGTTTTAACTTAGGGCACTTTCTTTCCGCTGGGGTGAGAAAACACGGAAATAAATAATCTATATTTAGCTAAAAATACACTTAGGAAAAGAGATGCATGTCTACATTTAAGTAATTAGTAGAAATAAAAATTTAAAAATATTTTTTAAAACATTGTTTTTAGAAGTTATTAAATTATTTAAGGTGAGAATAACACGAACACAAATGTCTTCAATATGATAACGTATATTTGGACATATATAAAAATAAATATTATATAAAATGAACAGTTCTGCTATGTTAAAAAAGCAAATTTTCCTAGAAAATTAATTAAAAAAATTATTTATTTTTAACTTCATAAAAATTATTTATTTTTTTCTTATGAAAAATAACATTAAAAAAATATAAAATATACACATCAAGGAAAAATATAAACCATTTACCTCAAAAGAGTTTTTGAAATATGTAAATTAGGAGGTAATATTATATATTAAATAGAAAAATGAACAGTTCTGCTCTGTTTAGAAAGAAATTTTTTTCTAGAGAATTAATTAAAATTATTTATTTTTAACTTCATAAAAATTATTTAATTTTTTCATATGAAGAATAACATTAAAAAAATATAAAATATACACATCAAGACAAAAATGTAAACAATATACCTCAAAAGAGTTTTTGAAATATGTAAGTTAGAAGGTAATATTATATATTAAATAGAAGCTAAAATGAACAGTTTTGCATTTTGTGAACAGAAAATTTTCCTAGAAAATTAATATTTACAAATATTTTATTTTATAGCATATTAAAATTATTTATCTTTTTTTTATGAAAAATTTCCAATTTCATTAAAAAAAATACAAATATATTTAATATTATAAATAAATCTAAATTATCTTTTTTATTCAGTGAACATCAATTTTATTAATATTTGAGATTTATTTTATTTTATGGCTTCGTAAAAACAACTTTAAAAAAATCTCCAATTTCTTAAGTATTTTAATGTTTATCGATTTTTCTATACATTATGTATATTAACTAGAAGCTAATTAATTTTTTCATTCCGTGAATATCAATTTTATTAATATTTTCAATTTATTTTATCTTATAGCATGTCAAGACAAAAATGTAAACTCTAATTTCTTAATGATTTTGAAATATGTAAGTTAGAAGGTAATATTATATATTAAATAGAAGCTAATTACCTTTTTCATTTTGTGAACACCAATTTTATTAATATTTACAATTTATTTTATTTTATAGCATGTTAAAAACAACTTTTTTAAAAAAATTTCCAATTTCTTAAGGATTTTAATATTTATCAATTTTAAAATATTATATATAATTTAGAAGCTACAGGGAATAAAAAACAATTTTATTAATAAGTGACCGAGCTTAAAAGTTACCTAACAGGTATCGAAGCTAACTCGAAGATTTAAATTTTCAATTGTGATTTATCAAAACAATACATGCCATAAGAAAATTTGTGAAACCATTAGTGAAAAGATAACCGGTTAAAGTGCACCATTGTAAACTATTCTAAACAAAGTTGTTTGGAAAGGGAACTATTCTATACAAAGGTAAAGTTTGAAAAGTCATAGAAAATAAAATGTAATTGATAACAAAAAATTATACAATTAAAGAAATGGTACAAAGTGAGCAGTGTAAAGATTGAAGTGTGTTGAATGGAGAAGCATTCTGACAATGACGGTATCTTCTAGTTGTCCATTTGCGGGTATAATTGAGTTGATCGCTTGTTGTTCCAAAATTCCGGCTCCTTGAAGCATTTCATGTAGAGGTGCGTTCTGCATGTTGAAAATGTAGCTTGAAATCTGATGAATGTTGAAATGTCGAACTTTGTTGACGGTGATTTGAAATCGAAATCAGTTCCTTAACACGTTCGCTGCCACCGACGCACTGGCGCGTCAGAGCGGCACCTCCTGGTATGCCGACGACGCACTAACGCGGCGACGGACTTTGATAAGTTATATGCTCTGTGTTTAGTGTGGCTTTGGAAATTGAACGGCGAGGTTGTTTCGGCACGTTAGTGAAGCATTATTTTTTAATTTTTTGTGGTTGGTTTTCAAAATTTTTGTTTGCATTATTTTTTTTTACTATATCGTTTATGTGTTATATATACTTTGCTACATTAATTTAATATTTAGAGTTGATAGAAAAAAAAAATGGAAACCGATATCAAGGAATAAAGACAAATCAATAAAGACTTTTATTATTATTATTATTAATTCGTCAGAACTACAGCCAATCGATTCCTCGTGGTCGAAAACCCCCGGGTACCAATTTTCACTTGGTTTGGACGCATGAGAAAAAAGTTTGCCCGCACCGGGGTTCGAACCCGGCCCTATCTGTAGCGCCGAACTACGTGACCTTAGCGCGTCAAAACCGATGCCAATCGATTCCTCGTGACCAAAAACCCCAGATCCCCAAGTTTACTACAGTTTATTAATTCTGGGGCGATTTTCGACTTGACAACCATTCCTCGTATTATAGTATAGGATTATTTTAAATTTATACTTAAAAACAATTAAAAATTCTCCAATTTCTTAAATTTTAATGTTTACAATTCTTCTATATATTATTATTATATTAACTAAAGCTAATTTTTTTATTTAAATCAATTTTATTAATTTTATCATATTTATCTTATAGAATAAAAACAATTTTTTTAAATCTAATTTCTTAAATTTTTGATATATTAATTTTTTGTTCATATAAAAAATTAAAAAGAAGCTTATTACCCTTTTCATTCTTGACATAATTTTTTATTAATATTTGCAATTTTATTTTTATTAACACAATAAAAAATATTTTTTATTTATCTCCAATTTCTTAAATTTTTAATATTTATAATTAAAAATAGATATACCATCTGAATCTTTAGTTACAGAATAAAAAACATATTTATTTAATAGTATATTTAAATGTTACCTAAAGATAAGTGGATTTCTTTTTCATTTACAATTTATTTGTCTATTTTAACTATAACCACTTGAAAATGAAAAACTAAACATTTAGTAATGTACATTATTTATGAATTTGTGTAATCTATCCATTTTACTGAAATTTAAGCTGATGGTCTTATTTCTACTATATAGTTATCGGCTTTGTATTATTGACCTATATAATTAAATATAATATAAAATAATTTGTATGTATTTAATTTCATGAATATTAACTGTGATACAAATATGCAAATATAAACAAATTTTGAATAGCAAACATATCCTCAAGACTTATACATTTATAAATTATGATAAAATGAATTTTTAAAAGGATAAACATTTATGCACTTACAACATAAATAATCAGGGTACTTAATTAAATTATTATGTTTTTTTTAATTTACATTAGACATAAAATACACCATTGAAATAATATAAAAAATACATTTCAATACTAATAGACAAAAAGGTAGCTTTATACATTTTAATGTGTTTATATACAAATATTGATATGAAGTATATCTAAATCAAAAATTCAAGTATAAAAACAGAAATAACACTTTTATTAATAATTTTTAATCACCATCGAAAAATTTTACAGCATTTTGAAATGTCTTGTGAATAAAACGGACGACTCAACAAAGAAAAAAGTTATTTAGAAACCAATAAACGTTTTGTTTCGTGATGACAATTTAAAAATGTTATTTTCTTAATTTGTGAAATTCATTTCAAAATGTGTACAAAATATTTTTAAGCTTGTATATTTGCTAATGTATGGCTTTGCAATGATTCTACGAAAGAAGATTGTTACTTGTACTAAATTACGTATATTAATACTTCATATATTAATTACATATACTGATAATTACTATACTAATAACTTAAACTAAATTACATATGTGAACATGCATGTGTTTGTTCAAATTAATTGGTATGACACTGTAAAATTCACAAAAGTGACATTTGAATTTAACGATTTAAAAGTTACATTTAAATGCTATTTTAAATAAAATAATAAACTAAATAATATTTAATTTATTGAAATAGTAAAATAAAATTATTTTTCGTAATTATTAAAAATATATTATGTTTTAAATTTATAAATTGCAAATTACTGCTTATTTTTTTAAACATACCTACAAATAAATAATAGCCTAAGTTATCTGTACGTGTCCTCCAATTATGAAGCGTTTGGACCTGGAATGGATAGAGCATCCATTCAAAGCGAATAAATTTATCTTCTCCTAAACTATCGATCCGATTCTAAAATAAATTATATAAATATGCATATAAAAAAAATTTTTTTTAAAAAGTCGAATATTCCCTCTTTTCAAGATTAATGCCATTATTTCGAGCTCTATTTCCCCGGTAAAGCAGGTATAAATTTATCCATTTATCACTTAATAAATAGGTAAAAATGTTACAATTTTTTCTAGCATTGTGACGTCATTCCTTTAAACATCTCATTAATCATTTCATATTTTAAACTATTAAAATATTACACTATTTTATATCTTTTATCACTGAACTTAGAATTACTAATGATTTTCTTTTATATTTGGCTTAAAATAATAGATTATACATTGTCATTTTAAATTAATCATCGATTATTTTTCAATGCTGAACATAATTGACAATAAATTTTTCATAAATTTAGGAGTCTATTTCACGGACTAAATAAATACAAGTTTTAATTTAATATTTGGAAATTAATGAAGATTGTTCTTTTGTTTTTTATATTCATAACCACACGGTTTGACTAAATGAATTCAATGTGATTCTAACCTGCATTACAGGACGGAGACTTACAGGATATGACGATATAAATTATTGAGAAGAACAATAATTCTACTGAAAAAACAACCATTTTTAGCAATTGTTATAACATGGAATTTTAAAAATTTACTATGTCTATGACCATATGCAGATATATAAGCGTAGATATAATTAACAAACAAAGAAAAACATTCAAACAGCATTGTACATTTTAAAGGAAAACATTATTTAAAATATACTCAAAGTCGATTCTGCCAATTTCGACAATTACAGACTAAAGTAACTATATATACATAATGTCAGTAAATAAAAAACACTATAAAAGGGCTTTTTAAATGTGATTACCGACATTTCTCGTTGTCTAATGAATACGGTTGCAAAAATGAAATTAAATAAAATCGTATTTCAGCACCGTTTATGAACCACTTGTATAGTTTTTGTAACCAGCTGTATATCATCGTTTTTTTGTCTCATAATTTATTTATTTGCTGTTTCCTAATTTCTTGTTTACGTCGGCGTTTTTTATCACATTTCTTTTCAAATATATGAAATATAAGCAGCGGTACTTTGATATAAAATATCTGGTTTGATGCATTATTTTTCTTTATACATAGAATTATACTGAATACATACATACATATATATATATATATATAATATATTTGTATATATTTATGTATATACATATAATATATATATATATTATATAAATTATATATATATATATATATTATATATATAATATATAAAGATAATATATATATATATATATATAATAGTATATATATATATATATATATGATATATATATATATATATAAATATTATATATATATGTATATATATATATATATATATAGATATATATATATATATATAATATATATATATATATAATATATATTTATATATATATATAATATATATATATAATATATAATATATATATATATATATATATATATAGATATATATATAAATATATATATATATATATATAATATATATATATATATGTATTATATATATATATATATATATATATATATATATATATAAATATATATATATATATATATAAAATATATATTATATATATAATTATAAATATAAAATTTATAATTGTAATAATTTTAATTTTAATACATGTATATAAAATATATAATCTTATTTTTATGTAAAAATATAAAGCGTAAAAATTAAGAGAATTTCAAAATTCCTGTCAGAACCTTATCACTAATCTTGAGATTAGCTAGCCACTCTATGTTTGTGTGACTATAAACCGTGCAATAGTATTTAATACATTTATCGCTCGTTGACTCTGATAGATGTCTATAATTATATATATATATATTTTTTATATAATATTTTTTATATAAATTGATAATATATATATATATATAATAAATACACACACACACATATATATATGTGATATGTAAGAATTGTCGATATATAAATATATAATATATATATATCGTTGTATTAAATAAAACAAAAGAAAATAATATATTTTTCTGTAAATAATACAAGTATTTTTTTTTCGAATTGCTGTATTTAAATAATACATTAAATTATTGCATGCTTTTAACCGAACGTTACCAAGGAAGTAGGTAACTACAGTTTCATTATCAGAATCTGTTGATACCTCACTTTTATCACGTCGTTTCTTCTATTCGTAATGGGAAGTTGAATAACGTCCCACAGTTAAGTTCCACTTTCTTTAACTTTTATGTTGCTCAAATTCTAATGTTATGAATGTAACCTCTAACTTGTTTATCCTTTCATTCTTTACCATCGGGTTTTTCTGATGTCTAAAAAGATCTATTAATTTCTAATATACATGCTTCCCTAATAAGTTTTAAAATATACTTCATTCGTTTTTCTGTTATCATTTTTTAGGAAAAGTATTTTACTTGATTTTAGAAAGTTAAAATCAGTTAAAATTACTTTTTTCAAATTTCAACAATTTTAGATATATTTAAGATTTTACGTTTCCTGAAATATTCTGTCATCGAAAATCTTGCAGGAGCTGAAACCCTTCGATGGTGATATAAACAAGATGGCATGTAATTCACATGTCGCTCTTTCTATCAATATGGTAGAGGACTATTCAATCTCGTTGAAATGTCACTTCTTTAAAATCTTGGCTAAATTTCAATATTCATTTTTTTTCACTATTTTCAGCTCTTGCAAGATTTTTTAGGAAGATAGAGGATATTTATATTTTAGGATTATTTAAAACTTCTTTCAGATAAGACGTTTTAAAGTTACATATATTCGAGTTGAAGAAATAAATAATTCGGGTTGTATAAAATTTATGAATAACCCTTTTAAAGATTTCGTTTCACAGGCGTGTGACTACGTATCACAAACAGTACCGTACCATATACTGTTCTCTTTTCAGAATATTTCATATACTGCAAATAAATAAGCCTAGTTTCAACCCCGCACATTTTTTTTAAAATTCTAAGCGTATCCCGTTTATTCATTCCCAGTTATTTTTATGAAAGACGACATTGTTATATAAAGAGTGTACGGTCTCAGTACAGTTGATATATATATATATATATATATATATATATATATATATATATATATATATATAATATATAAATATTTTTTTTTTATAACGTCTATTATATATATATATATATATATATATATATATATATATATATATATATATAATATATATATATAATTATACATTATATATACATATATATATATACATACATATATATATATATATATATAAATATATATATATATATATATACAGAATATATATATACATATATATATTTATACATATAAATATACATATACATATATATATATATATAATAATAAATATATATATAAATATATATATATATAATATAAATATATATATATATATATATATATAATATATATATTAATATATTTTGAGATACTTCGATTTTGCAGTCATATATATAAAATGATAAAGTTTCAGATAAAGACCTTTATTAAGATAAATTTTGAGGACGGGTTCCCACTTCATCATAGGGACAGGACAAATGGAAGGGTCAGCTAGCATGAAGTTCTATGTACAAGACACGTAACACCTGGGTCAACATCTGTGGGAAAATATCTCTAAAAAAATCTGTCTCCGACAGCATGTATCTCCTTTTTATTTGAAAATTTCCAAATTTGTCCGCTAGGGCCATGTAGGTTTATAATTTGCCAGGTCCCTTCTCCGAGGGCTTAAACTGTAGCCCCAGCGGTCAATTTAGTTTAGGGGTTAAAAAGGGAAATGCAAAATGACGCGGGAATTTTTAGCCCTTGATTTAAGTTTTGAAAACTCCTGATAATATATATATATATATATATATATATATATATATATATATATATATATATATATATATATATATATATATATATATATATATATATATATATATATATATATATATATATATATATATATATACAGTTTTTTTTAGATTTATGTAATTTCCTTCTGAACATTAAATCTACTCGCTTTTTCGTGCATAGAAGTAAGTTAATGTAGGATTAAAACTAGTATATAACTGATTGATTTAAGTCATACAATAGAGATTTCTCCTGTAGGATTTTCTTCATTATTCGCTTTATTCCATGAAAATGACATGTTCAAAATGCTTAACATACTTTTCAGGGCTTCAAATATAAAACCTTTTGTAACTTGAAGTGAATAAAGATTACTTTTTTATAACATATAATCATAAATAAAATGTAATTTTAAATTTCCTTTTGTTATATTAACATATGCTTATAAGAAAAAAATTACTCAAATTGCTCTTTTCCATTTGTGTAGGTATTCCATGTGAAATAATATACTTACACCTTAGCTCTTGAAATGAAATAAATTAATTTATTCCAGAGTTATAACAATATTTTTGCAGATTCTACGCATTGAAAATTGTTTTTTTTAATTTTTAAATGATTCATAACATTTTTATTAGTAAACAGTTTCAAGCTTTCAACACTTTTAATTTTATCTTTGTTTTAATTTTAAACAAACAACTTATACTCATTGCAATATTTTATATTTACAGTATATAAATAGTATTTAAAATTAATATTAATAGAAAAGAATATTATTTAAAATTCTGTTTAGAATATTTTATTTTGGCAGTAGTATAGAAATCATTTTATAAATATTATCTTCCAATTTCCTAATTCTAGTTTAAAGTTTTCTACTTTTCTTCAAGATAACTTTTTACTTTATTTTTTTATTTTTACTTTATAAGCTCTTTCAGAACTTTAAGATTTTTAAGTTACACAAACGGAAACTATATTCGTAAAAATTCCAAGATATTTTAATTTATTATTTACTCTAATCTGGTTATTTAAGTAGTAAATTTAAACGTGAAAAGAAGCATATCAAATAATACATGCTGTACAAATATGCATCAATAAATAAATTATATATAAACAGAATTTGGAAAATCAAAAATAAATAATTGAATTACGCCAAAGTTTCGTAAGCATAGGTTTTAGCAAATACTCTGATATTTTATTACTTTCCTCAAAATATTCTACTGATTTTTATATTATTATGATTAATGAGTAAGCTTTTGATTAATTACCAAACTTTTGTTGACAGATCGTAATATATTAAATATAATCATATGCTTCATAGTCCGTTTTTGTTCTTACAGATATAACATTTTTTTTTCACTCCTTCTATATTATTTCCAAAGAGCTAGACGAAACACAAGAAAATTACTGCATAACTTTCGTTTAGATTCAGGGAAAGAATTTTAGTTATTTTTTTTTAACGGCGCTATAGATCTAGTAACACATCTTCCGATGCATATTTATTGCTTAAGTTGTTGTTTAACTTGCTTTTCGTAGTCGCTTTTAGAAGAAGGCGACATTCTCGGTTGCCTAAGACACAAGTTATAAATGGAAAGGGGGGGGGGTCATTCCATTGGGTGGTAGTGATTCAGAAGCAAATAAAGAGGGGGCACATTAAGACAATCAAGTGGTCGGCCAGTAGACATAATATTTATAAAAATATATGAATAAAAATATACGTATAGAAATATCTAAAACATTTTTTTTCTTAATATTAACGGCAAGCATAATGCTACCTTCTTCCAGGGTTTCGTTTTAGTTATTTAAACTATGGACTTTTTTAAATGATAACTCACGACTATATTCTCTCAATTAAAAGAAAATTTTTTTTTTGCTCTACTGTTGCGGAGTGAACTGTTTCGCTGTAAACATTTGAAAGCCTAATCCTTAGGGAAGGCTGTTTGCCACCGAGGGTTTAAAAAAAAAATTTAAAAAAAAAGGAATAATATTGTATTGCATAATAAATGCGGTATTTTATTTCAATTCTAAACTTTGTGAATTATACCACAAGCACCGTTTATCCACCTTAGAACTACACTACAGAAATTATAATCGTATTTCTTTCATAGTGGTATTTCTTTCATTAGTTAACGGAGACTTCATGCAGTAGCTGGTTGATTTTCTAAGAAAAGGAATATAAAGAAACATAGAAATTTACGAATGATATTAAAGAATTTAACGGTGCTATGGAACTAGTAACACAGCTTAAGATGCATATTTATAAAAGTTTCTTTTCGTAGTCACTTTTTATAGAAGTTGATATGCTCTGTTGCCTAAGTCAAAAGTTCCAAAATGGAAAGGGGGGGGACTGGTCAAAATCTTACTTTGGGGTGGTAGTGGGTTCAGGAGAAAAAAGTAAGGGGGCTCATTAAGACAATCAAGGGACAGTAGACAGGGCCATAGCCAGAAATTATTTTCGGAGGGGGACCAAGGGAGAAAGACATCTTTTGACTGTGAATGATACTTCAATTAATGAAAGGGAAAGCCCTGAATTTCCGAAATGCAGTGCCGGAAATACAGTGCTGTATTTCCCGCCAGCGGCCCAGCAAGACTTTTATGGTCTCAGCGGTTTTTTCTAAGAAAATAACTGTCCATGTTCATAAACAACTAGGCAGATAGCACATACACACACAGTCATGGGACATTGTTCTCTACAAAAAAATCTTTCAAAATTTCGAGGGGGGACCAGTCCCCCAAATCGCTCTCCCTGCCTACGGCCTTGACAGTAGTTATAAAATTTATAAAAAAAAATGCGTATAGAAATATCTAATAAAGAAATCCAATAATACTGCATTGCATAATAAATGCGATATTCTTTTTTCAATTCTAAACTTTGTGAATTACACCACAAACCACCGTTTATCCACCTTAAAACTACACTGCAGAAATTATAATCGTATTTCTTTCATTGTATTTAGTTAAACGGAGGCTTCATACAGTAGCTGGTTGATTTTCTAAGAAAAGTAATATAAAGAAAAGTAGAAATTTACGAATGATGTTAACAAATTTAACGGTGCTATAGAACTAGCAACACATCTTCCGATGCATATTTATAAAATGGGTTTTTCGTAATCGCTTTTTATAGGAGTCAGTATTCTTGGTCACCTAAGCCACAATTACCAAAAGGAAAGGGGGGGGGAGTCAAAGTCTTTCACTGGGGTGGTAGTGTGTTCAGAATAAGGGTCGGCCAGTAGACGTAAAATTTATAAAAATATACGAATAAAAATATACGTATAGAAATATCTAATAAAACAATCTAATAATATTGTATTGCTTGATAAATGCGGTATTTTATTTCAATTCTAAACATTGTGAATTATACCACAAGCACCGTTTATCCACTTTAGAACTACACTACAGAAATTATAATCGTATTCCTTTCATAGTGTTTAGTTAACGTAGGCTTCATGCAGTAGCTGGTTGATTTTCTAAGAAAAGGAATATAAAGAAACATAGAAATTTACTAATGATATTAACGAATTTAACGGTGCTATGGAACTAGTAACACAGCTTCCGATGCATATTTATAAAAGTTGATTTTTGTAGTCACTTTTTATAGAAGTTGATATGCTCTGTTGCCTATGCCAAAAGTTCCAAAATGGAAAGGGGGGGGGAACTGGTCAAAATCTTACTTTGGGGTGGTAGTGGGTTCAGAAGAAAAAAGTAAGGGGGCTCATTAACACAATCAAGAGATCTGACAGTAGACATAAAATTTATAAAAAAATGCGTATAGAAATATCTAATAAAGAAATCCAATAACACTGGCTGAACGATGGCTGATTGGTTAGGGTGCTGGCCTTCGGTACCGGAGTTCGTGGGTTCGAATCCCACAGTGGCATGGATGTTAGTAGCCGTTCGGAATCGGCTTTAAGCTGTAGGTCCCGGTCTCATTAGCCCTCGTGTTGCAAAAAGTAGACCGTAGCACTCCAAACCAAACCAGTAATACTGTATTGCATAATAAATGCGATATTCTTTTTCAATTCTAAACTTTGTTAATTACACCACAAACCACCGTTTATCCACCTTAAAACTAAAAAGCAGAAATTATAATCGTATTTCATTCATTGTATTTAGTTAAACGGAGGCTTCATACAGTAGCTGGTTGATTTTCTAAGAAAAGTAATATAAAGAAAAGTAGAAATTTACGAATGATGTTAACAAATTTAACGGTGCTATAGAACTAGTAACACATCTTCCGATGCATATTTATAAAATGAGTTTTTAGTAATCGCTTTTTATAGGAGTCAGCATTCTTGGTCACCTGAGCCACAATTACCAAAAGGGAGTCAAAGTCTTCCACTGAGGTGGTAGTGTGTTCAGAATAAGGAGGAGGCTCATTAAGGGCAATCAAGGGGTCGGCCAGTAGACATAAAATTTATAAAAATCTATATATATAAAAATGAATTTGTGTCTGTCTGTCTGTACTCGATAGACTCAAAAACCATGCATCCAATCACCGTGAAAATTTGGGAAATTATTAAGTACATCCCTGGGAAGGTTTTTGTAAATTTTTAACGTTCGAAATCCATTCCTTCCCCATTTTTGAGCCTTTTATGCCATTATTCCAAGTATTATTTTCCCCGGTTAAACGCAAACGATTAATTTTTTAATTTATCGCATCATAACTAAGTGAAAGAAGCAATATTTCTAGCAATGTGACGTCATCCCAAGTAATTGTGTTAAACTATGTTTTCCTCGGTTAAAAACAGGAGATTAAATTTTTCAATTTATCTCATAATAAATAGGTGAAAACAATATTTTTCAATCATTATGACTTCATTCCTTTAAATATCTGATTTATTCATTTCTTATTTTATATTATTTAAACATCGTCTGCGTTGTATCCATTCGATTGGACCTGGAAATTGAGATATAAAGTGATTCACTTTCATTTCTATGTGACGCAAATTATAGCATTTTTATGAGAACTTATTTTAAATTTAATTCTTAGTTAATTTTTACGTTACAATGAAATGTTTATCAACAATATTTTAACAACAAAAAGTACAAATTTCAGTGACTCTCATGGGTAAATAAAAACCTATCATTTTATATAGTTATCTTCATATTCGTGTGGTTGTCGTTATTATGTGCGTTTCTGTTTCATACAAAACTATGCGGTTTGTCATAAATTTCCTTAATTTTGGAAAACATTTATTACTACCAACAAAATTAGCACTGTTGCTGTCAAAACCTCTGCTTCCTATTCTACCACGTAATATGGCAATGTATATTAACGTTGCTAATCAACGTACAGTAGTAATACAGTAAAGTAATTTAGGGTTAAACTTATATTTTACCATAAGAAAAATTTTTGAGCAAATTTATTATGCAGCGGCTCACGGGCAACACAGTGCACTTGCTGGAAATTCAGTTATTAATAAATTGGCATAATCGTCAAAAATCTGAAGCATACGAGATTTATTTACATTAATACGTTTTATTATCTTTAATAGTGGTTCTAAACCTTTTATCGAAATATTTTATTACCCATACCGAAGGCTGGATGCGAAGCAGCTAGTATACGAATAAAAATATGCATATAGAAACATCTAAAAAAGCAATCAAATTTTATTATATTGCATAATAAATGCGATGTTTTTTCAATTATAAACTTCGAGAATTACACCAAATAATATTATATTGTATAATAAATGCGATATATTTTTTAAATTACAATTTTTTAACTTCGTGAATTATACCACAGGCCACAGTTTATCTACCATAGAACTACACTACATAAATTATAATTACATTTCTTCTATCGCATTTAGCTAAACGGAGGCTTCATGCAGCAGCTGGTTGATATTTTAAGAAAAGGAATAAAAAGAAAAGTAGAAATTGATGAATGATATTAACGAAATTGAAACACGACATTCATTATTTGTTGAAACTTTTCCAAATTCAACCGCTTCATTATTTTCTTCTACTTCTTGACTTTATGTTGATTTTCAAGTTTCAAAAAATAAGCTTTTACAGCATTTGATGACTGTTATGATTGTAGTTTGTGATTCTTAATAGCCTAGCATATGGCATGCCATATGACGGGATCAGTAAAATTTTTAATTTTTCAGAATTGTAAAGTACCCTATGAGGCGGATAAAAAAATGGCTTGTTTTTTGGCTGAGAATTATTATGCAACAAAAAATAATCGATGATTAAATTTAAAATTATCATATATGTACCTAATCTATTATTTAAGCCAAGTATAAAAGAAAATTATTTACGTCATATCTAAGTTTATTAATAAAACATATGAAAATAATGCCGACGATATTTAAATAATTTAAAATAAGAAATTATTAAAAGAGACGGTAAAAGGAATGACGTCATAATGTTAGAAAAAAAATTTACTTTTATCAATTTATTATGTGATAAACTGATAAATTTAATCGCCTGCTCTTAACGGGGTAACGTGGGTTCGAATCCCGCTGCTGGCATGGATGTTTGTAGCCGTTCGGAATCGGCTTTAAACTGTAGATCCCGGTCTTATTAGCCCTCGTGTGCAAAACAGTAGACCGTAGCACTCCAAACCAAACCTTAACGGGGTAAATAAAAGGGCTTGATATAATGGCATTCAACGCTCGAAAAGGGGGGAAGGGGTGAATTTCGAACATTTTAAAGAATACGGTATTTTTACTGTGATTATTTTAACCAATTTATTTTAGATTCGGATCGATAGTTTAGTAGAAGATAAATTTTACTTGCTTTGAATTTTGCTAACCCTAACTCATTAAGAATCAAATATATATGCCTGTCCCCATTTCAGGTCCAACCGCTTCATAAATTCGAGGACAGATGGACAGATAAATTAGTCTATTATTATATAGGGGATAGAGGGAAAAATAGACATAGATAAATACTATAATATTTTAACATATGGTAAAATTAAGAAACTATTATGGAAGAGAGACATTTGAAATATTTTTCTTGTAAAGAGAGGGGAAGTGGTCTCGAAAAGGTTAGTCACCTTTTCCTTATAATATATATGAGATTTACTTTAAGGAGACATAATACTTTTACAGCTTGAAAAATTACATTATCATAATTTATTTAAGATTCAATATAAAATAAAACGTCTTTTGTTTAGAATAAACTTTTTCTTAATTTATTAATAAGTATTTAAATTTACGAAAGTAATTAAGTTTTACTATGTGAAGAATTATAATTTTTATCAACATAAATTATTTTCAGCAAGTTAAAAATTTAAAATCTGCTTACAAGATTATTTTTATTTTCTTCTATTATAGTGGGCTTTTTATGGGTCACTAAGTATTTAAATTTACGAAAGTAATTAAGTTTTACTATGTGAAGAATTATAATTTTTATCAACATAAATTATTTTCAGCAAGTTAAAAATTTAAAATCTGCTTACAAGATTATTTTTATTTTCTTCTATTATAATGTGATTTTTAATTGTCACTAAGTATTTAACTTTATAAAAGCAATTACGTTTTACTATATGAAAAATTATAATTCTTATCAAAATAAAACAGTGTACAAACATATTTTCAAACAGTGTTAAAATATTTATCTCGCAAATAAATGATTACGATTTCTCCGTAGTAGATATGGGCTTTTTATGGGTCACTACATGTTAATCTCCGTATCGTCATATTTCAACACACACACAAACGTACGAAATATCACATATTTGTCATAGATATATATATTATATATATATATATAAAAATATTATATATCGTATAATCATCGTCAAGACGCATGTGCTTATTTGTATAAGCTATATATATTATATATATAGAAATATATATTATATTATATATAAATATATATATATATGGGGAGACATATATATATAACAAACATATATATATATAGACATAATAATATATATATATATATACATAATATATATACATATATATAATATATATATATATCTATATACATATATATATATAAATATATATATATATATATATATATATATATATATATATATATATAAATATATATATATATACATATATATATACATATATATATACATATATATATATATATATATATATATATATATATATATATATATATATATATATATATATATATATATACATATATATATATATATATATATATATATACATACACATATATATATATATATATATATATATATACATATATATATATATATATATACATATATATATATATATATATACATATATATATATATATATATATATATATATATATACATATATATATACATACATATATATATACATACATATATATACATATATATATATATATATATATATATATATATATATTATATACATATATATAAATATATATACATATATGTACATATATATATACTTATATACATATATATATACATATATATATATATACATATATATATATACATATATGTACATATATATATATACTTATATACATATATATACATATACATATATATATACATATATATATATATATATATATATATATATATATATATATAATATATATATATATATATATATATATATATATATATATATATATATATATATACATATATATATATATATATATATATATATATATATATATATATATATATATATATATATATATATATATATATATATATATATACATATATATACATATATATATACATATATATATATATATATATATATATATATATATATATATATATATATATATATATATATATATATATATATATATATATATATATATATATATATATATATATATATATATATATATATATATATATGACATGGACGACACATTTCATTTCATATATAAAAACTTTATTGTAATTCTTCCGTCCATAGCTATGCCATTTAGAAATCCTTTGTTCTCATACTTTGGCTCTTTTGGCGTTGTTACCTAAGCAAAATTCCTATGTGTACTTCAGAGTCGGCTTCTTTCCTCTGTATAGTTCCGCTTGACGGTGTCTTTCTCCTATTACTTTATTGTTAATGAGTATTAACTTTTTTTAAAATCATAACTCGCATAATTCTTAACCCCATTTTTAAACCTCACACACACACACACACACACACACACACACACACACACATATATATATATATGTATGTATATATATATATATATATATATATATATATATATATATATATATATATATATATATATATATATATATATATATATATTGATTTGAATGTCTGGTTGAAATACTTTGTTTACCACTAATGGTAATTTTTTAATAGTTTCAAGAAATAATTTTCTGATTTCAGATGTCAATATATAATATTTTTACTTATAAAATGTATTCATTTTCCGGGAATGAGTGCCTTAAAAAAAGTTGCATAAGATGCCTATATTTATGCATGAAAGTCAAAACTAAATAAATATCCTGTACTCATTTATCAAGTCTGATTACTTTTTGATGGTCAAATTTTATATATTTGCTTACAATTAGTCGTTTGAAAATATTTTTTAAAGTATGAACATATTTAACTCTCCATAACGCTAATGGTACTATAGTTATAGAAAATTAATCCCCAATTTCATCGGAAAGAAACATCGAAAACAAAGTCAATATCAAGAAACGGCGAATTAAAATTTGATCGTTTCCTTTCAGACTTATATTAATAAAATTTTTAATTTTAATTTATTAATGTGAGTGTTTTAAGTGCATTTTTATTTGTAAATTATTTTAAATGTGATTATATTTTGGACCAATTCCAGGCGGATCTTTAATGTTTCTATCTAACATAAAAACTTAATGTCTATCCTAATGAAAAGCTTTTTAATGGTTAATAAATAGTTAAGCATGTATATTATGTATATAGTAGAAGCTGGCAGTAAAAAATGAAAATCAAGAAAAAAATAGAAATATGAAAAAAAGGTTTAATGATGTTTTTTATCATCAGTAGTATTCTCAAACATCTCTACACTAAAAGATTGCTTTTAATACTTTTGATCTATAGAATTAAAACATCTTGGTACTCTACAAAACTGATGAAAAGAACAAAAAATAGCAACATCTCATTAAACAACGCTAAGTAAAGATGTAGTATACAATATAACCGTTAGTGAAGCTAACAACTAGTACTCGATCGGAAAAAAACGGTGATAAAATACGAGGAAAAAACATCAGCAGGCTAAATGAACTCTCAAAGTCTAAAAATAAAATACAAGAAATGCAGAACAGTTAGTTACTAGGTTTTACAATGCAATTATTCCTAAACCTTTATTCTAAATTAATAATGTAAACTTGCCTCTTGCAACAAAGTTTCCAAAGTAAACTTTCCCCATGCAAGTTCTATCATTCTGATTAAAGAAGGCTTTAGGGAATATAACATAGATTTTAGACACTATAAGGTAAAAAGCCTTGTGACAAGATGAGGTTGGAAGCAAAAATGTTTTAAACTGTGTTTTCCTGAGACAAGTTAATCCTAAGATTTAAGTTCCGGGAAATTATTTATTAACCCTCAATAAAACAATAACGGCAAAGCCTCAAATACGCCAACCAATAAGAAAATAACAAAATTAGAGAGCTAAAGAGAGAGCTCATTAGAGAGTTATTACAGATCTCTGAATAAAAATTAGTGAAGCTAACAAATAGTACTGTTAATGGATCGAAAAAAAACGGTGATAAAATTCGAGGAAAACACATCAGTAGGCTAAATGAACTCTCAAAGTCTCAAAACAAAACACAAGAAAAGCAGAACAGTTAGTTACTAGGTTTTACAATGCAATTATTCTTAAACATTTATTCTAAATTAATAATGCAAACTTGCATCTTGCAACAAAGTATCCAAAGTAAACTTGCCCCATGCAAGTTCTATCATTCTGATTAAGGAAGGCTTTAGGGACTATAGCATAGATTTTATACACTAGAAGGTAAAAAGCCTTGTGACACGATGAGGTTGGAAGCAAAAATGTTCTAAACTACTTTCTCCTGAGACAAGGTAATCATAAGATTTAATTTCCAAGAAATTATTTATTAACCCTCAATAAAACAACAACGTCAAAGTCTCAAATACGCCAACCAATAAGAAAATAACAAAATTAGAGATAGTAATAGCTATCTAATGAGCTCTCTCTTTAGAGAGCTAATTAGATAGCTATTACAGAGCTCTGTATAAAAATCTTTCCAAAATTGTAAGCAATTATATTGTAAGTCATATTCTGACCCAGGCATTTCGCCTATACAGCAATATACTACTGAAGACCCGATCGTCACAAGATTGTTTAAGACTCCTAAGAAGTCACTTCGTAATATTATATACACACACAAGCATATATATATATATATATATATATATATATATATATATATATACATATATATATATATATATATATATATATATATATATATATATATATATATATATATATATATATATATATATATATATATATATATATATATATATATATATATATATACTACATACATATATTTATATGTATTTTTAAAATAATCAATGATATTTCTTAATCAGATGTTTTGGTACATCAACCAGTCTCAAAGCTTTTGAAATTTGATTCCTATAAATACGCATTTTTTCCTATAAATTAATGCGATGCATTAATTCATAGGAACTCTCTATGCATTAATTTTTATTCTCTTTTGTTGTTGATTACAGGTGCTCAAGATGTGGCGAAAGACTTGGCCCGTTTGCGTCGACTTGGCGTGACTCACATTTTGAATGTCGCCACTGGAGTACCCAACTGTTTTCCCGCCGATTTCACGTACAAGCGTCTCAACATACGAGATCATCCAGACATGGACATTCGTCACTTTTTCGAAGACTGCTTCCGCTTCATCGATCAAGGCAGGAGAGAAGGTTGGGTCTACGTCCACTGCAACGCCGGCATATCGAGAGCTGCAACCATCTGCATTGGCTATCTGATGAGCAGGCAGAACATGAAGATGGAGGACGCCATTTCCAAAGTCAGGGATGCCCGGCCGATTATTTCACCAAATGAGGGATTCTTAAGACAGTTGAGATTGTACGAGAGAGAACTTTTCGGTGGTGGTTAAAATGCAAAGCCTCGAGTAAAGTGGAAGGTTTAAAAGAAATTTCAGGGACATTTAAAACATAAGATGGTGTAATTTATAAACGCAACTCGTATGTTTATATATATACTGCAAGGATTCTTTCATGTGCATAAGAAATATAAAATGGCTGTGGTAGCGTCACAGATCGTAGAAGGAATTTCTTTTAAACCTTGTTTTAGATTCTACTCTGTGAAAAGAGTCACACATTAAATTAAAATTTTTCTATGCTTAATCTAGCATCACTAGTAGTGATTTCTAAACATTTAAAAAATGTTTAGAAATAAAAACGTTGAATGTAGAAGGAAAAAAATTAAAACTGTAGATAATACATTATGTGAAAATGACATTTTATGTGTGTACTTTGTGTGTGGAAGAAAATTAAGGAGTAAACTGTAAAAGAATAGCTTATATTCATTATGGAAAATATAAATTAATACACAATCCATGTTTGAAAATTCGTTTAAATATTAAAGTTTTGCATCCTATATTTATTTATATAAAAATATTTGAAGTAATTAATTTTTTATAGAATTATTATCATATAATTATACTTATTAGGCTGGTAACGATTACAAAAGTGTGATACATGATTTTTTAATAAAAATGGGGAATATTTTAGTTATATATTTGGGTACTTAATTTTAGTAGCATGTAGATTTCAATTTTATAATTCAACGGAAAAGTTTTATGCATAACTTTTATCAAAGAAAATAATATTTTTTATTAATTTATGATTGTTCCAGGAATTTTCAAATTTTTGCTAGAGTTTAAATTATTTAAGATTTTTTAAGATATGTATGGATTGTTGATGTACATACATATACATA
>CM063501.1:151236515-151244015 GCA_032207245.1 Pardosa pseudoannulata
TTCATAAAATAAGCTTTGTCAACATCTTCTAAATTAGTTCTGACAAATTTTTTTATATACTTAAGTAGTTTTGTAAATAGATAGAGGACCTAATCTCAAATTCAAAAATGTATGTAAATTTGGGGTACCTTTGTGGGTCTAAAATGTTGGGCCCGGAACACTTCTGGTTGAAGGGTATCTATGGCTGATCAGGAGAGGGAATCTATATATCATCCGTTGGTCTCGTCAGGGGCTTCCTCCTGAGTCTTTGGGGTGCGGCCGTACTATTTGTTGCAGGAACACTTCCTGTCGGACTTGGCTGGACTATCGAGCATCTTCTCCTCTGTACTCAAGAACAACTTCCGTCGGACCCGACTGGACTCCCGACTTTTGAACACCTTCTTTTTGGACCTCCGAACCTCTTCTCTGAGACCTCCGAACCCTCGTCTCATCTTTTAGATTTTTCATATTTAATTATTTCAACCTTTTCCCCTCTTCCTTCTTGTCGTCCAATCGGGATAGTTGTAAGAATTTCATCGGTCTGCTTCAACCCCGCCTTGAGACCGCCAACGTGCCAAACCTTATCCCTTCTAATTGGGCACTGTCCCTTAGGGACTCATAAATACTCCACAAAGGTACATTCTTATTTAATTTCAAGTACGGAGACGGGATTCTAATCTGGGACTGGGATCAGAACCCCGCCCGAGACCACCGTACAAGACAACAATATCCGTTGAATAGAAATTTATGGTCCTCCATCTCTTTACAAAGATGTGATGAGGTCAGATTTAGATCCCAAACATCTTACTTCTTGTATGAATGAATCAATTATATAACAGATCTAAATCGCCTCATCACACCACTTTTTAATTTTGATCAGAATTTGTGATCACCTACTGTATTGGGCCTAGTGAGATGCTAACTTCTGTGAACAATAGCATACCTCATTTTACAGTTATATTTCTGTATAATTCAAAGCAAATTGAAGACTTGTTAACTTGTTGGTAAGCAATATTCAACTCGAAAGTCCTCCTGTAGTCAAATAAAGAGTTATAATGGTACCTTTCGGCAACCAATTATTACACAAGTCGAACTATTCAATTTTAAAGTTTGTTCTGAATTTGATAACCCGCTATTTAAGATAATTATTTTTAAGCATGTTATTATACATCTGTGCCATGTTATCGTCCAAGAAAAATATGTATTGTGTCATTTTTGCTAAACCTTTAAAGAAGTTTCAAAACTGATTATATTTTTTTATAGACTTGCCTTGAAAATGGACCTGGATGTTATTGATAATTTATGTACTGAAGCATAATTGAAATTTCAAAGTTAAATATAATTTTATTTAAAAGTTAAATAAGTTATTAATTATTAGTTGTTTCATAAGAACTTTAACTGGAGTGTCTCCTTATGGATTTTACTACACAAGATAGGCAAAATGTTATACATTATACATAAGGTACTTTTCAAGGTTAGAATAAAACTTACCGACTATAATAAGGTTTCACTGCCTACACTAGAATGAAATAATGGTAAAACTAAAAATGACATTAATGAGAAAGGAAATATATATGGAATTCTTCAAATGATAAAATATTTAAAAAATATTTTGAAGAGTATTAAAATTGCTTTAATAATAAATGTATTGTATGGTTTGTCAATACTTATATTTATTATAAAATGCTAAATTTAAAAAATGGTTTTTTTTCTTGTTCTTAATATTTCATAATTTAGCGAGATAGAGATATCTCACATCAGTTAATAACCGGTTGTATGTTTGAGAATTGAAAAAAAAAATAATTTTTCTCAAATATAATCAGAAACAATTATATTTCCTAATTTAAAGAGACAAAATTAGCACTCATAATATTTTCATTTAAATTCTTCGCTGTTCATTAGTCCGCTATCTCTTGTGCAGAAAAAATGTGATAAGTTTAAAAGTACAACTTACATATAACTAGTAATTTTTCGCTATCATATTTTAATATAAAGCATTTAATATTAATACTATAATAAATGTTTCATTTCACAAGGCGATTTGGATATGAAAAGAAGTAACATGTACACAATAATAAAGACTCACACAGTCATTGACTCATTTACATTTCCTGATTACGTTCTTTATGAAATGCTTTCATTCTTTGATAATACTCCCAAAATTAGCCAGTTGATAGATGTGCTAGCAAGACAGAGCTTTGAATAAATTAAGAAAAATGACTTTTTCATGGTTAAGATCCAGATAATCGAGAAAGACCATTATTCAAATGCATTTTGTGGAATTTTCTAATAAGCATTCAAATGACAAGCATTATCTGTTTGTAATATAAAGACAGAGAGCTTATTTCTATTACTATATTTAACATTACAAGGCTTTTTGTTATTGATTTTGCTTTTGATATCTACTAAATGATCTTTTGTATAATTAAATGTAAATAATTTTGTCGTGAATGCATATTTAAGGAAAGTGGACATTGTAAAGCGTTTTTGTAAGTTATCAACTAAGATTTATAAGATTTCGTGTACAAACGCATACAGAACTAAATTAATCATACAACTTTTACTTCCTTGTTTAAAATAAAGGCAGCGTTATAATCACGAAGTAATTTGGTATTCAGATTCCAACATAAATATAAATTTTTACAATGCCTCAATGAATTTTGACTGCTTATAGATTTACACAAAAGAAGATTTTTTAAGAATATTTACGTGACATGTTTTTTACTAGTTTCGATGTATGTACGTACGTATATCTGGTAAATTAAAAATGATTAACTTTAGAATTAGATTTTAAGTTTACTTTAGCTGGTACGTTTGTTAGTTTGTAGCATTAAGGTCTACAGTTTTTGCTACACGAAATTTAGTCTGCATTTTGGCATTGCATGTACCCTTTTTTTGGCTACAATACCTTCAATGAAACAATTTAAATGTGACGGAAATTAACTCTACCGAGCCTAACTTAAAACCGATTCTAAATCTATAACCGATGATTATAGATTTACACGAAACGTCTTTTTACGAATTTTTATGTGACATGTTTTTGACTAGTTTCGATGTATATAGTACGTATTTCGCGTAAATTAAAACTAATTAATTTTAGAATTAAATTTTACATTTACTTTAGTTGGTAAGTTTGTTAGTTTGTAGCATTACGATCTACTGTTTTTGCTACACGAAATATAATCTGCATTGTACCCCCCCCTTTTTTGGGCTACAATCTACATTCAATGAAACACAAATTTAAATGTGACGGAAATTAACTCTACCGATCCTAACTTAATACCGATTATTCGTAGTATACTGAAATTTTGTATTTAGGGCAGCTGTAATACTTAGATGTGCACGTCCCCATTTTGGTTGCAGTCTGCAGTCTTTAAAACGGAAATTTTCTAAATAATGGATATTAATATTAACGGTTTTTTGCTAAAAACACCAGATGATAGTGCTTGAAATTACATTTATACAAACGAACGATATCGATGTATTCACAGGTAATTTAAACAATGTTAATTTTCTAAGCCAAAAAAAAAAACTTGTTATTTACGGAGAATAGTTTTGAATTTTTACTATTTTATTACTTACTAAGAAGTACTGTTATCGCGAAAAATTTCAGTATGTAACGAATCATCTATATAAAGGAAGAAAATCTGAATATAAAGAAATATTAATTATGCCAATCGCCATTATATGGAAGGACTTAAGCTTTATTTAGAGAGAGGCTTTGTGGTGTACTGGAGTAAGAGTAGGCAAGGCCGTCAAGAATACAGGCTGAACATCTATTTAATCTTGATTAAATGATTTATTCATGGGAATAATTTTTGTACATCTACATACAGGATTCAGCAAATTCAATTACTTCTGAAATCTCGTGCTGAAATAAGCGTTAAAAATATAAAACATGTGTATACAGTGAATCTGGTAATTCTCGAACACAGGAACAGTTCGCTAATTACTGCCGGTACGGGACTGTTACACTATAATCTACCGGTCTGATGATCCGAACAGTTGACTTCTACACTGAGGTTCGAACCATTTAGGGTACGTATCTCACTGGAGTTTGTTGAGAATCAAAGGATGGAAGAAAATCCAAAATGAAAGTAAGTGTCCCTCTCAGAGACCTACTTCAAATCTCGATGTAAAAAATTCTTAAATATAACGGGAATGAGATCCCGAAATCGAAGGTCAACTTCCTAGCAAAAATCAGAGACGCTGGCGGTTTCTGAAGAAAAGCAAGCTCCATCAATTTGGAGAGATAAGTGTACTCTTCTTGAGCTCCACAAAATAACCTCCTTTTCTCCTCTCAGCCAATCTTCTTATATAGGGTCCCAGTTGCCCCTCGCGTGATTCTTTCCTGAACCTTCCAGATCCAGAGTGACCCAATTTTACGGTCAAACGACCTGCCTGGCTCAGCTGACTCGTTTCCAGATGTGGCCGAAGTTCTTTAAGTTAACCGACCAACCATCCTAAATACATTAGAGGCACCGTTAACTTGGTCCATATATGGGAAATAGTGGACTACACCGTCCCTCGATTTATAATTATCATCAGAGACACTTGATGGCAATACACATCATAAAGACGTAGGCACACTGGCTCCGGCAACAGTTTTTAATTTACTTCCACTTAAGCCACCACCTCTGTTTTTCTTGACGGAAACCAGGTATACAACGTCTTTGTTCGGACCACGCGTTTCTACCTACCGGTAATAATTATTTTCTGGAGCAAAGGTCCTTTAAGATCACCTTCCGTTCTTCTTTCTTTTGGGTCATGTAACGGATCGTTACAGCTTCTCCTGTAAAAACGAAAATTACACTGAACCTTTATATATAATGAATACGCAAATGATAATTCTGATGGCTCATCATAGGACCAAAATAAAAGAAATAGGTGTATAGTTTAATATGCATGTAAGCAAGCTCTTTAATGTCTACAACAAATTTCTGATATCAATTTTAATATCAGACCAGATTTTAAAAATTATTTTAGGCCAGATAGATAAAAACCAAGTGATATTGGACTTTTAAATGGGCTGAATTTGACTGAAAATTCCATTTCAAGCTTTTCAAGCTTTTTATTTACCTTGCACTATATTTGTGTTTTATGTTTTTAAATATAAAGCTAAACATTTGCCATAAATACACATTTAAGGATAGTGCTTGACATTATGATGATTCTTTATAAATTATTAAATAAGAATATAAATTCTAATCCACACAGAGCTAATTCATTCAGACTAAATAATAAATTTAACAGTGAAAGGTCACTGTCACCTTAAAAGTGTTTTGTTCACCTTTAAAATGTCATATTTAAAGTGTTATACAAATCTCAATAAAATATTTTATCAAAATACTCTTAATTTAATATTAAATGCATATATATATATATATATATATATATATATATATATATATATATATATATATATATATATATATATATATATATATATATATATATATATTCATTTTATGTTTCGAATTCATATGGATTAAAAACTCTTGATTACAGTTTTAAAATGTCCAAAATTTATAAGCAAATTCAGAGTAAAAAATAGACATTTCCTATAAAAAAATAACTATAACTATGAATTACTGTAAATTAACTATGTAAGTTAACTATATATCATAAAAATTCATATGCTTAAATTATATTAAGTAATTATTAGGAAAAAGTAAAAGAAAAATTTAAACTCAAAATGCCAACAACATTTTTGATTTAAATATAAGGTTTTTAAATTTTTTATTAAAAAACATTTTTAATGTCATACATTTAGCTATTCTTTAATCTAAATGAGTATAAATTTTCAGATCTATGATCTTATAATCTTTATAAACACATTGTAGTGGTCCCCGTTCCCCTAATGTTAAAACATATGACGGCAGTTCGAAAATAAGGTAGGAAATTCTCTATTACACAAGGTTTGTCTATAAGAAAAGGATTTACAGCATTATTAAGGCAATAAATTGAAGTTATTATTCACAGTTATTGAATTTATTCCATCTATATCCCAATCTATAGAAAAGTGCTTGGAACAAATTAGCAGTAAAATTGTTGGGACACATTGCAACGGCCAAGATGATTTTTTGAACTTCGGAATCTACTCAAAACTGGAGATCTACCAAATGCTTCTTTAATGGCAAGATGAGTTGAATATAAATTTGTTCGAAATTTAAGTTACAGGGGGAGTTATCAAATAACTCTCATTGATAACTCATTCATCTTCACATAAACTGAAACTGTAAATTACGCCTAAACAGATCCTTACATACTGATGACCTCGAAATAGTAAATAATGTTTCATGAATTTAGTTAACTTTCCTGTGTTCTAAGACTATTAGTTTCATTTACAGACTGATACTTTAAACGCAATAACATTATTCCTATTCAGATTTCATTCGTTGAAAATTTTTTCATTGAAAATCATTCCATTAATGATCAACTATGCGTAGTGGTTTAAGTACTTGAATACCGCACCTGGTATCATTCTGAAAACTCAAACAGACCAGTCGGGTTTAATCCATATTGGACCGCTGTCCTATAAATAGGACAGGAAAAAAAAATTCCATATAATAATAAATTTATAAATATTACCTGAGTGGATTTTATTTTAACACCTATAAAATAGACACACTTTAGCATAGTAACAATAAAAACTGAGAAATCAAATAATACTGTAATGTAAAATTTATTTTCAGCAAACCCTTAAAATTTGTCCTTTTTTAATCTTTTTAATTTTATATTTATTATTGTTTTTTTTAAACTTTTTAGTTTA
The DNA here is from genome assembly GCA_032207245.1 of Pardosa pseudoannulata. Classification (NCBI taxonomy): domain Eukaryota; kingdom Metazoa; phylum Arthropoda; class Arachnida; order Araneae; family Lycosidae; genus Pardosa; species Pardosa pseudoannulata. The sequence continues at coordinate 151,243,267 of CM063501.1, forward strand.
AAAACAGAGCTAATAATGTAGCTGAAAGTAAATAAGCTAATAATGTAGCTTTATGTAAATTGAAATTTTATCAAATGACTCTAAAGAATGTCATCTTCCCATGAAAAAACTCCATTGTGTAAAACATCACCCAAAATTTGAACTATGAAGTAAATCTATTTCTGCACGAGTTTATGAAACTATAAGCATGGTTGCAAGAAAAACTCTGGTTGAACTCTTCCACATTATGGTTGATGACAAATATCATACTGTAAAAGAAACGAATCGGTATGCAGTCCCCCCCCCCGAAAAACAAACATCCATTGATCATTACAAAACTCAAGCAATTTCTAGGTGTCATTTTCTTTAGAGGGTATCATGTTTTTCCCATGCGAAAGAATTATTGGGAAAATGCTCCAGACACTGGCAGTACATTTGGGAATATATCCAAAAAATGGTATTATGACACCAAGCATTTTATTCATTTTAACGATAATTCTTCAATTGATCCACAAGATTGTTATTATATAATTCAACCTCTTTATGACAAAATCAACATAACCTTGAAGTAATTTGGCATATTTTCTGAAAATCTCACCATCGATGAAATAATGGCAGGGCACAGTTGCAAGATATTCATAAAAAATAAACCTGTAAAATTTAGATATAAATTATGGGATGCTAGCATCCTACTACAGATATAATTTTCCTATTATCCGTTGCCAAAGATGCCAGTTCAAACACTGCAAGAGAAAACCAACAACAGTGTG
>CM063501.1:151249015-151316048 GCA_032207245.1 Pardosa pseudoannulata
GAACAACCTTTTACTTCGCAACACCCCTTTTACAAGATCACTTCTCGAGGAGAAGTTGACTCATGTCAAGTTCATCTACTGAACTGTCGCTTTCACAAGCCTTAGTCACCAGCAATAAGGTCTAAGTTTTCCATGATGGCTACCACGTGGAATTTCTTGGATCATTCGTTGCATTCTTGAAGCAGTTTGTTGGGACTATCATTGTTATAAGAGCAAACTTATACATTGTAAAATTTCAGTTTAAAACAATGAAAGCATACATTTAGTAGACATTTCGACCACCGTCATTGTTGATTTAACAATACTCTTGAGATGAAATTCCAGCTTTGTTAGGTCTATATTTAACACTTCTCAAAATTTGTCGAATATGTCAAATTTTGATCGTTTTTTTCGAGTGAGCCGATTGCCTTAATAGTGTCTATGCGTTATCACATAGAAAGAGATGCTGTTGTAGAAGAGTGAGTCCTGAAAAACATTTATTACATAATTATAACTGTTTTTAACCTATTTATAAATATATTTATTTCCCATCCGAGTTGATCCTTCGGTATCATATGCAAAATCGTCACTGATTAACAAAGACAGAAACATATTGTGTCTTTCTGTAATAAGCCAGAATCTGAATTTGACGACTTCACTGAAAAATATGATACATAGTTGTTTTTAAATAACGCGGACACTTACCTTTTACCCATTCTTCCTTACCACAACAAAGACTTTCATTGCTTAGAATGCCGTTTATTTAGATTCTAGATATTGCTTTATGACTAAAATAAATGAATAAATGATTTGTTTTTAACTAAACTTAAACATTAATTTTTTTTAACTACAGTCATAATTCTGCCAAATTTTAAATTGTGTTCTTAATAACACACCGTATATGTGAATCTCCTTATATGTGAACAGTAACCATTTCCTCCCATGTAAACATTATTGTGCTGTCTTTTGTTAATCTTTACTGCGAAAAAATTTCTCCAGCAGCCTATTCTCTGCAAATAGGTTGATTTTTCTAAACAGAAGGGTTCACTTAAGAATTGGGTTCGCCCGCCAACTTGCGATAATGGTTTAAATATGATCACGTACATTTTCTTCTCTACTGCTATACATCTGTATATATTTTAATTTATGTAATATTTGCATCCAATACTTTTCTTATATAATAAAAGTACGCAGTGCTTAAAAACATTAGATATAACAAATCATTAATGGTTCTCTATGGCTGATTTCTAATAATTTGGAGCTGTTGCATTTGTAAACTGTTAACTGCCCATAAATATAAATGTCCGGTTTTCAAGTCGTTTTCTTTAATTAAGTAAGAGTATATACTTCTATGACGATGGTGCACTGTGCATTAGTTAAAGTCGCCAGTAAAAGCAAGAAATACAATGTTTGGATGGGTTACCTTTGTGTTATAGTAAATATTGTCAATATTTCCACCAAATTTGCCAAGGGGAACCCAATTTTTACACAGAGATAGTACTCCATGCATTCGTAGTAGATTAATGTAAATCAAGTGTTCTTAAAGGGTTTCTAATATATCTTTAATAAACTAACATTAAACACTTGCGTCCATGTTTACAAGAAATATTTTGCACACTAATGCAATTTAAGTTTTAAAGAAGATATTTAGAATGGACTCTAATTCAAAACTTTAAATTTATACATCTTTTACATTTAACATGTTTATAATTTTACTTCATTTTTAGGGTAATTTTGACACGTACTTCCCTCTCTAAAACAAAAACATATGACTCTCATGTCCATAATTTTAGTTCAATGACAAGAAAACATCATTATAATGAAATGCTGAAACTTTTGTGCAAACATATTAAATACTAGCATATAGCCCATCATATGACGGGATTAGTAAAATTTTTAATTTTCCAGAATTGTAAATTACCCTATAAGGCTGGTACAAAAATGGTTTGCTTTTTGGCTGAGAATTATCTGGTACACGCTCAATAATTTGCTTATCTCCATAATCCTCTAAAGTCTCGATACTGTGAATGCAGAAAATCACGTTGAATTTTTAGACAGATAATTCAAAGTCTTAGCTACATCAATTATCGTCTATGATCATTTCTGCCACAGTAATTAATGGAAGTAAAAGGAAAGAAACTATCATTTCCACTACATCCTGGAAAAAGATAGAATTTGTTGTTAATATCGGTGATAAAATTTTCATTGCAATAAAAAAACCGATGATTAAATTTAAATTTATCACATACCTGGTACACACTCAATAATTTGTTTATTTTTACTGACCGAATGTTAGTTGTACTTTAATTAACTGCGATTAATTAAGAGGGACGTCTGAGGTTTTAATATTGACAGTGATTAATTCGCAGTACATATGAATGACGTCCAAAATGTAGGGAATCGATTGCAAGCCGTGTGGTTATGTATAAAAAACAAACATACAAACGAACAAACTTCTTAATTTTCAAAGATCCATAACTTAAACGCACTCAAAATGCTACAAAAAATTCTCTATATTTCGCAGAAATGTGAATAATTAAATCCATCTGCTAGTTTACAGCTAAATAAACAATTAAAAATCACAGTAAAGCCAAAATGAAGAATAAAGGGAAAAGAGCGTGCTGAAAAGTTAAATAGACGGTATAATATGAAATTATCGCTTGCATATTTTACTCTTTCTGCTTAAATAAACTTTGATTTCAGCTCCTTTATGGAGGAAACGCGGATGAGCTAGGAGACTTAAGTAATGGGACGAGAGCGTCTTTAACAACAAAAATTTAAAAACGTAAATGACAGGTTTAGTAACTCAAATAAAATTTTTTTTGTGTGCAGCAAAGTATTTTTGGGAGTTTTACATGAAATGTTAGCTCATAATCAAACAGAAATAAATAAATGACAAAAAATTATTATTATTTTATAATTATTGCATATTTTGTCGGTGTGGAAAACGAAATTCAACCTAAAAAAATGTTTCCAAAACATGACACTAGGCTTCTACTTGTATGACGAATATGCACATTTGTACCGCTATAACCGTTGTGTCTAAAAACGACCGTTTAGTTTTGGACGGCTATAAACCTTATTTTATTTTTGTTTATTTATAAAAATTGTCATTTCTACCTTAGATCAGTATCTGTTGGGGCTCTGTTCGAGGGAGGGCCGCATATGATACGGAAAAATGTTGAATATATATATTGGATAGCAATAAGATTCATAAAATGGATTTTTTAAAATTATTCACAAATTTTAAGTAGAGGAGTAAAAATTACATCATCTCAAAAAATTGTCAACATAAACGGTGAGTGTAACAAAGATTATTATAACAAAAATCAAGTCTTTCGAAATTGAAAGATAAAATAACTATTAGGATTCCAATCGGCCTTTCTCTAAGTGTTTGAAAGCTTAGAGTAGATTTTGGTTGGTTGGTTGGTTGAAGTTTACTTGCTCGAAATCCCAGAGGAACAAACTGCGCCAAACAAGATGTTGAAACAAAAAGAAAGACGAAATTTACGGATAAAAATTTTGAGAAAAAAAATAAAAGGTAAAATGTTTCAAATCTTATTTTATTTTTTGTGTTTGTTTTTTAAAAATTGTGGCATTTCTCTCTTAGATCAGTATCTCTGTTGGGCTTCCTGTTCGAGGGAGGGCCGCGGAGAAGTGCTATACAGGCCATTAAGTGGTAAGTATATACTACATTGATCGTACAATTTCAAATCTTATTTTATTTTTGTTTATTTATTATAAAAATTGTCATTTCTACCTTAGATCAGTATCTGTTGGGGCTCTGTTCGAGGGAGGGCCGCGGAGAAGTGCTATACAGGCCATTAAGTGGTAAGTATATACTACATTGATCGTACAATTTCAAATATCTTATTTTATTTTTGTTTATTTATAAAAATTGTCATTTCTACCTTAGATCAGTATCTGTTGGGGCTCTGTTCCAGGGAGAGCCGCGGAGAAGTGCTATACAGGCCATTAAGTGGTAAGTATATACTACATTGATCGTTACAATTCAAATCTTATTTTATTTTTGTTTGATTTTTAAAAAATTGTATTTCTACCTACCATAGATCAGTATCTGTGGGGCTCTGTTCGAGGGGAGGGCCGCGGGTGAAGATATACAGGAATATTAAGTAAGTATATACTACATTGATCGTACAATTTCAAATCTTAAGTATAAAAATTGTCACTACATTGATCGTACAATTTCAAATCGTACAATTCAAATATTTAATTGAAAGATTAAAAATTGAATATTAGAAAATTGAAAAACAAAAGTCAAAATATAACAAACAAACAAAATTGAAATTTGAAAATAAAAACTGTCCTTATAGTAGATTTTGTAAAATAACTAAGATATCTTTAAAATATGTGGATTAAAAGCTATTAGCTCAGTGAAATTACTTAAAATATCGAAAAATACCTTAAACAGTAAACTTAATATAAATTTTAATATTTATTTGTGTTAGTAAGAATGCATTATGAAGTGTATCTTTCAAGAAGCAAATATTATATGGAAATTAATAAATGTTTAGTATCAAAGTCAATTTGTTTGAGAGAACCCGAATGAGTTATTTGTACTAACGCTTTAAGTCAAAGCTTTATAATTGAAGAAAAGCTTTGAAAGTGTAGCACTAGGGTTGATTTTGGGTCGACTTAAGAATTCGGTTCCCCCGCCAATTTGGCGATAATGGTTTAAGTATGGTCACCTAATATTTTCACCTGATCTCGCCGTGTTCGAACAATCTCTATCTATATTATAATTTATATGATATTTGTATCAAACTCTCCTTGTGTAACTCTTTTCTTATATAATAAAAGTGCTCAGTGCTTAAAAAAATTAGATATAACAAACCATTAATGGTTCACTATGGCTGATTTCTAATAGTTTGGAGCTGTTGCGTTTGTAAACTGTTAAGGGTAACTGTAAACTGTAATATTGCCCATAAATATAAATGTCTGGTTTTGAAGTCGATTTCTTTAATTAAGTAAGAGTATATAATTCTATTACGATGGCGAACAGTGAATTAAAAGAAGTCGCCAGATAAAGCAAGAAATATAATGTTTGGAGGAATTACCTTTGTGTTTTACTAAATATTGCCAATATTTTCGCCAAATTTGCCAAGGGAAACCCAATTCTTAAGTAGACCCTTGATTTTAAATTTAATGAAAAAGGCTCTACTTTCCTAGATTTAATATGATATATTTTATTTATGATCTTTTGCATAGAGTAATTTTTCATCTTGAAATGTTATTCCTTATATTTAAAAAAGTCTTCAAAGATTATTTTAAGCATTTAAATAAAATCAGCTACTTTTCTAAATTTAAAACAATTTATTGTATTTCTGATATTTTTATCGAGTAATTTTTCACCATGAAATTTCTGAAATAGACGCCATCTTGGATTAAAATGGAGCTTTAACGGCAGACGTAATCTCTACCAACTTGGCGATAAAATGCTAAGAACGACCACTTAATTATTCTCTCCTGATATCTCCCGATGTCTATATCTTGTTTTTATATTATTTTGACTTCTGATTCTCCGTGAGAAATTCTTTTGTTATGTATTAGATGTGACACATTCTTATTAGTTTTTGTTTTCGAGAAATTGATTGGCGTCGGTGAAGGCGATTTTACCGAATATATAAAACTGTAAAACTCGTATTCTATCATTTCTGTTTGATTGAGTACGCCAATAAAAGTCTCCAAAAATCCACGGATTTTCGAATTCTGCTGGAAATGTAACTCGTATTCCATGAATTCTGTTTGGTTGAACGCGCCAATAGAAGTCGCCAAAAATCCATGGAGTTTCCAATTCTGCTGGAATGCTAATAATAATGTATTCCAACAGTACTGAAGAAGAGGACTAATAATAAAACGTTATAGTGACGTTAGTGTTCTAAAGATTTCCTCATTTACTTTTTAGCTTTCATCGAAGTAAGTTGTCTGCAGAATTTGAAGATGTATTTTAATGTTCTTTGGTATAAACTACAGGAATTACATAAAAACTACTTCGAATTAGTATGTATGTCATTCATTTAAACTTTAAATTTAATATCTGCGAGTTTCTATATCAAAAAATTGAATTTTTAAATAAATTTTACAAATTGAGTATGAACTTTTCTGTAGCCGCCATCTTGGATCGAAGTACCCGATAAAAGAAACTGATTTCTTTTAAATCACAGACAATTAAAATCAGTTGATTTAAAATTAATTTCTGCTTTTATTATGACATTGAATGTTATTCCACATAACGTTGACAAAAATCCATTTAATAATATTTTGAAATTGCTTCAAAAATTGCCAGAATTACACAAATTTTAAAAAATTGTCAACTGGATATAAGAAAGAAGTTACATCGTTTTGCATGTTTCTAGTTGTAACAAATTGATAGCCGGGAAACTTCTTCATAAATGCTGGCGTAGACAGGAAAAAGCAGTTAAAATTTAATTAATTTGTGCTTTGTTTCAGTTGACATATAAACTTAAAATGGTAAACATGACTAAACACATCTTTACTCGAGTGACTTTTCGTTTAGGCGTTGCTTATTACACTCCAGCTTTAGCACGCTGTCTGGATGTAGTACGCATTTGTTGATTTGACAAAGTTTATTTATATATTTTTCTATTTTATTAATTTGTTATGTTTTAACTTAAGGTACCTTGTATTCTTCTGTTTTTGTCCCAATCCCAAATAAATGAATTTTCTTCCATGCTGTTTGTTTTCTCTCAAAATTGAATCATATCAACACCAAAGAATTTAACACAAATATATCAAAGAACATCCATATAGTCTAAGGTAAGTATATAAATTTTTAAAGATGAATCATGATATTTTTGAAAAAAAAAGCTGTTAGATTATCAAGTTGGAGTTAATAAGCCTATCAGTCTTGAGTCAAAGATGGAGTTGACTTGCTGTTAGAAATCTTTCATCATTCGAGTTCTAACCAATCAAAAGAGAATCATCTTAATACTAATGAACAAAGAACATATGCATTGTAGATGAACAAGATATCTCTGAGGTAAGATCTTTATGCGATCGAATCTACCTTATGTTTAAAAAAAGGTTTTCGTTTGTTCATCAAATTGAAGTTAATACGCACATCAGTTTCAAGTCAAAGATGTTATTGAGTTTCTACTGTAAAATCTTTCATCCTGTAGGAATTACAGTTCTTTCGAATCCCATATCTTAGTTAGGCTTGGTTTGATTCACGAATAGTAAAGACTCTTAACTTAGCTTTCTGAATCTTTCCCACTGGTGAAAAATAGTTACAACCAGCTGTCAGTTCTAAAAAATTCTGAGCTTGAAATGAGGTCTACGTCTCATGATATTATAGAAATGCACGAGGCAAATATTAATTATAAATTTTGGTTTCTAAAAATGTCTATGATTAAACTTATCACGTGACGGAAATAAAACGTAAATGTCAAAATAACCACAATTTATTTCCTCGAAAGCTAGAAGATTTAACACGGGATTGTTTCCCTCATTACATTTAATTGATTACTGTAGAGTATTTATTTAAATGAATCAGCACGGAGTATGATATTATTTATATAGAAAATAAATCGCATTTAAGAAATGTTATTAAAACAAAATTATTGAATATTTACCTAAGGTAAGAGTGAATAAAAATGTGAGACTTTAGAAGCTTAATGTATATAAACTTTTTGCTTCGAAAATAAGCCATTAATATTTCCCCCATTTTCTTTATGTATCACGTGATAATAAAGAATATGTTTCTTTTAGTAGAGTATAAGCTACTATTATGTCTTATATAACTTTAATCGTTTTTTCCAATTTGTTGCGATAGAGATTTTTGTATCACCTTTGATGATGGTATATTTAGCACTTTTGGGCTAATATGACGAAGTGTTTGTACGACTTTTTTCTTTCTGTTTATTATTAAAGTTTTTATAAATTAACTTTGGGCAATTTGGGGTTATTTTTAAGACTTTAAAAGAAGTTGAGTGAAAAAAGCAGTTTTCTGTGAAGCAAACTGTTATTCGAAAACTATCATTTGATAATGTATCATATGACTATCTATATTATAACGAAAAAGAAAACCTTTTAATACATTTGGTTAAAATCTGTCATTTTGAATGATTTTTTTCACCTTAAAAGTTTCTATACTTTTCTCGTAAAATAACTAAAACCTAACCTAGAAAATGGCTTTTTTTTCCTGTCGCAATCCAAATTTTTATGGACTAACAGAGAAATATGCCAGAAAATGTAAATTGAATTAAAGGAGAAATTTGGATATGGTTTGATTTATATAATAAATGATTTTGGAAAATATATAAACTGTATAAATATACAAACCATGTTGTTACACTAACCCTTACTAGTACATGACCGGTGCTCAAGTATCAGTCGTCAGAAAACTTACTACTACGTGTCTCGTATACAATGTGTTAATACATAGTATAGTACAGATGCATGTTTTCCTCATTAGTGAGCTTCCCGGATTTGGTGCCTTATATTTTTCTAATTTGAAGATATATTTTGTATGTTATTCATTTTTCTATAAGTTTACTGCTGAATTTGTAATATGTTTTAAATTGAGGTAACGTTTTCAAGTCCTGGTTTATTTACAATGTAAAATAAAAAACTAATTCAAAGTTATTTATTTTTCACCAAAAGCTAGTCTGAAAACTAAAGAATTAATTACTAATAGATTCAATATCAACTAGATATTCCACAGGAAAAACTCATTATAATTTTATTTAAAAATTCAATTATTTAAAATATTTCTAATTACGGATATTTCTGATGCATTAATCCAGGAGTGTATTTCGGAAAGGGGCATCCAAGAGAGGCATCGATTGCTTGAAGTGCAAAGATGCTGACTTAATAAATCAAATTTTAACTAGAAACTTATCTATATATTAAATCTAAATAACATTTGTTTTCATTTTATAGTAACTTTAAGTTCCAACATACCCGTAAAACTCGGTTCGCGAAATTTAAATTATTATTTTAACTGACCATATTGTTAAAAATATTATATGAGTGTATTTAGGGTAAGAATACCGCTATTTTATTTCTGAAGTCGTATGGACATTATCGGTATATAGCTATTCATCCTTGGCGACAAAAAATATGTTTCAACACAATTTTAATGCCATTGCAGAAAGTGCCAAAATTGTTTTAATATAATATATGTGTAGTGGCATGTTTACATGAAAGATGATAAATTTTCTAAGTTTATCTTAATTTTAGTGGAATTTTTTCAGTATCAATTTTTACTGAAAATCTAATACGTAGCCCATCCACGTCAATTTTAGAAGTTTTAATATTTATAACGCATTATCTATGATTTTGACAAATGTAACAATATATATACTGGAAAGTATTAAGATTTATAAAATTGATTTTTAAAAGTTATTCAAGAACTTTACATGGAAATTTATAAAATCGGGTCATTTTATAAATTTGTCAATATACACAGTGAGTATAACAAATATTATTATAAGAAATAATTAAGTCTCAAAATTGAAAAATAAAAGTTAATATAAGAATTAAAATGGGTCTTTCTATGCTTTTGGAAGCTTATAATAGATTTTGTTAAATAACTACGTTATCTTTAAAATGTGGGAATTAAATGGCTTTAATTCAGTAAAATCACTTAAAAAAATATCTTAAACGTAAAACTTAATATAAATTTTAATAATTATTTGTATTAGTAAGAATGTATTTTGAGTGTTAACTTCAAAAAGCAAATTTTGTAAGGAAATTAAACGATATTTAATATCAAAGTCAATTTGTTTGAGAGTTTTTGGATGAGTTGTATGAGCCAAAGATGTACCTTCAATCCAAATATACGGAGAAAATCTTTGCAAGGGTAGAACTAGTGTAGATTTAAAATCTGAAGTAAAATAATCTACTTTCCTTGATTCAAAATTTTTGTTTATGATAATTTTTATTAAGTAATATTTCGTAAAAGTGTTTTAAAATTAATTTAACAATTTAAACTTCTTAATTTCTACTAGTTTTATGGTTTGAAATTTGAAATTTAGAATGGATTTGGAATACATGTTTTTTCTTTTATAGTTGCCATCTTTGATTAAAAATGGCGGCTCGACATCAGAAAAAGCAATATTTACCAAGTAGGCTATAAACTGCTATGCACGGCAACTTAACTTTTTTCTCGTAATCTCAGAGTGTCTATATTTTGTTAAATGTTATTTTGGCTTTCGCATTTACTTGTGAAACTTTTTGGTTAAGTATTCTATGCAGCTAATTATTATTGGTTTTTTAACCTGTTTGGCTTCGGTGATCGGCTATTTTACCGAATCAATTCGTTTTGGATGGACACGCTGTATGACATAAGAACAGGGTACACCTGCCAACTTGGTGATAAAGCACTGCTCATGGTAGCTTTATATTTTTACCTGATCACACAGTGTCCAAATCGGTATCAACTATATTTCAATCCAGTTCTCCTTGTGAAACCAATTTCTCCTATATTAAATACGCATAATGCTTAAACAATTAGATACAATGAACCATTAATGGTTCATTATGGCTAATTTTTAATAATTTAGATCGGTTGACTTTGTAAACTGTTGAGGGATTAATTACCCATAAATTTAAAAGCCCGGCTTTCTAAGTGGTTTTGGATAATTAAATAAGATAATATAATTCTATAACAATGGCACACTCTGCATCCATTAAATTCGCCAAAAAAAAGCAACGAATGCAATGTTCGGATGGAATGCCTTTGTCATTTAGTAAACATCATGAATTATTTCGCCAAATTTGCCAAGGGGTACACTATTCTTAAGTATTGCTGAGCACGCCAATAACAGTTGTTAAAAATCTACGGGGTTTCCAAATTTGATGGAACGCTAATAAAGATGTGTTCCAACAGTACTCAACAATAGAATACTCAACAATAGAACAAACAATGCACCAAACAATAAAACATTGTAGTTCTAAAGATTTCGTCCTTCACTATTTTGCTGTTATCTGAGTAGGTTGGATGCAGTACCCAGAAATATATTTCGGTAATCTGCTGTATAAGCTACAGAAATTGCATAAAAGCTGCATCGAATTAGTATGTATGTTATTCATTTAAACTTAAAACTTAATTTTTTCGAGATTCTATATCCGATAATTGCGTTTTTTGATCATATTTTACCGATTTCATATGAAATTTTCTGTAGCCGCCATCTTGGATCGAAATATCCGACAAAGAAAACTGACTTCTTTTAAAGCATAGCGAATAAAATAATTCGTTGATTTAAGATTAATTTGCACTTATTTATTACTATGTTGCACGTTATTATATGTAACGTTGATAGAAACCGATTCCATAACATTTTGAAATTGTTCAGAAAATTGTCAAGTTACCACAAAAAGTTAAAAAATAATAAATATTGCTGAAATTTTGAAAAATTGGCCATTAGATATAACAAATATATTACATCGTTTGACATGTTTCTAAAATTAACAAACTACTAGCCGTTTGCGGTTCTTTAAAAACTTTGAAGACACGTAAAATGTAATTTTCACTAACCTTAATAATAAGTGGATTCATATCCTAATTTCGTAGCATATAATTTAAAAATAGAAGATTATGTCTAAAATTTACACTCGTTTCTTTTTGTTAGACATTGATGTATTACACGCCTTTGGCAAACTTTTGAAAGTGGAGTCTTTTTGTTTATTTGACAAGTTTTTTGTATACTTTTCTCTGATTGATTTGCTATGTATTGATTTGGAGTTCCTTTTTGCTCCTGTTTTTGTCCCAGTCACAAATAAAAGATTTTTCATCCAAGTTGTTTGTTTTCTCTCAAAGAAGAATCCTCTCAATACTAAAGAATATAGCACAAATACATCCAAGATTAACTAGACATTTTACAGGTAAGAATCTAAACCTATTTTTAAGACGAATCGTGCTATTTATTAAAAATTAAATGGCTCTTGTTAGTAGTATTCAAGTTGGAGTTAGTAACCCCACCAGTCTCGGTGGAAAGATGTAGATGACTTTGTACTTGAAAATATTTCCGACATAAATTCGAGTTCTTTCCAGTCAAAAGAGAATCATCATAATTCTAAAGAATTAAGAAGACATACATTGAAAATCAACGAAATATTCACCAGGTAAACTTTTTTTAGACGATCGAATCGTGTAATTTTTGAAGAAAGCTCTTGTTTGTTCATCAAGTTGGAGTTAGTAAGCATATCAGTTTCAAATCAAAGATGTTGTTGAATTTCTACCAGAAAATCTTTCATCCTGTAGGAATTACAGTTTTATTCCAAATCCATATCTTAGTTAGGCTTGCATTATCCCACGAATCTCAGAAAGAGTCTCAAAGTAAGTTTTTGATTCTTTCGCAGTAATGAAAAGTAGTTATAACCAGATGTCAGTTCTAAAAATTTCTCTGTTTGAAATGAGGTCAACTTCTCATGATAATATAAATGCACGAGATAAATATTACTTGTAAATTCTGGTATCTGTGATTAAACTGATCACGTGACGTGAAATAAAACGTAAATTTTAAAATACCCTCAATTCATTTCCTCGAAAAGTGGAAAATTTAGCATGGGATTATTTTCCCTTACTTACATTTAATTGGTTACTGTACAGCATATATTTAAATGAATCTGCACAGTGGGAGAAAGTATTTCTATAGAAAAGAAATACATTTTTAAGGAATGTTATTGAAAGAAAATTTTTGTATATTTACCTATGGTAAGAGTGAATAAAAAACCTAAAAGTTTAATTGCTTAATGTATATAAACTCTTTTTGTCTAAAAATTAGCCATTCTTTTCTTTTCACCTTTTCTTCATGCATCCCGCGATAATAAAGAATATATTTCTTTTAGTAGCGTATGAATTACTATTATGTCTTATTTCACTGCAATCTTTTTCTCCAATTTGTTGCGGTACAGATTTGTAAAGTACCCTTGATGACGGTCTTTACCAATTTAGACCCTTTACTAATTTTTTGCATACTCTTTTCTTTTTGTTTATTGTTAAATTTTTTTATGAAATGGTTTGGGGTCTATCTCAAAAGTTTTAAAAAAAGGTGAAGTAAATAACACAATTTTCTTTGCAATAAAATAATCATGTTATTCGAAAAAATATCTTTTGATAATGAAGATTACAACTAACTTGATTTTTTTTAAAGAATTTTTTTTTCATTTTTTGTCCAAAATATGTATTTTAAATATCCATTGTCATGTAACAGTTTCTATACTTTTGTCTCAATACTATCAAAAAACGTAACCTAAAATATAGAGCCCATTTTTCTTTCTTCAATCCAAATTTTAATGGATTGTCAGAGAAATCTGTTAAGAAATCTAAACTGAAAAAAGCGAGAAATTGGGACTCAAGAATAATTTGATTTACATGTTAAATGCTTTTGGAAAATATATAACTTGCCCTGATGGCGTTTCAGTAAATCTGCCAAGTGGTTAATATTCAAAAGAAGTAAGTTTTGTAGTGTCGAGCTTTCGACTTGTAAATGGATGAGTCAAATTTTTTATTGCAAATACTATATACTAGCATATAGACCGTCATATGACGGGATCAGTAAAATTTTTAATATTCCAAAATTGTAAAGTATCCTATAAGGCAGATAAAAAAAGGTATATTTTATGGCTGAGAATTATCAGGTGCACTCTCAATAATTTGTTTATCTCCATAGTCCTCTAAAGTCTCCCGATACTGTGAATGCAGTTTAAAATCATGTTGAATTCATTTAGACAGATAATTCAAAGCTTTTTTAGCTACGTCGAAATTATCGTTATGCTATTCTCAATATTTTTTGCCACAGTAATTAATGGAAGTAAAGGAAAGAAATTATCATTTCCACTACTCCCTGGAAGTAGATAGAATTTGTTGTTAATATCGGTGATAAAATTTTCCTTGCAATAAAAAAACCAATGATTAAATTTAAAGTTATCACATACCGGGTGGCCATAATTACAGTGCTAACAGTGTTCTGTAGCTCGATCTATTTGCGAGAATGACGCCACATTTTGTAGGAAGATTAAACAAGACGGGGGACCAAGGATTCCGCGAAAAACAAATTAGTTCAAAAAGTCACCGCTAAGAAAATATTTGGAGCTGTGTAATAGAAAATAGTGTTAAGAAATGCAAATCAATACGGAAATTACCTTTTATTTTGCATTCAAATCAGGTTCAATGTGGCTACCGTTGTTGTGGACCACATATTGTATTCTGTGCACAGCATGCACAACAACAGAAAGTAACATGTCTGCAGGAATCTCCCGTACAGTCCATGATATGTTATCATTCAACGTAGCCAGGTCCTGGACCACTCCTTGATAGACATTGGACTTAAGGTAACCCCATAGTCAGAAGTCACATGGGGTAAGATCAGACGACCGAGGTGGCTATGTAGTTGAAAAGTAGCTGCTAATGACTCTTTCTGTAGTGAATTTCTGTCGTAGCAGCTTTTGCACCCGTACAGCAACGTGTGCAGGGGCTCCATCTTGCATTAAAATGATTCCCGGGGGCAGTTTCGGGGGCATATCATACATCTGATTCCACAGTATATTAATACCATAGTAAAAAGTACCGAGGTAGTTCTAATATCTGTGATATGAAAAAACGTAGTGGAATGTTTATATCACAGATGATATTTTTCTAAATTTATCTTAATTTTAGAGGAATTTATTCAGTAGCGAGTTTTGGTGAAAATCTAATACATAGCGTATTTACGGCAGTTTTAGAAACTTTAATATTCATAAAGCAAGATCTATGATACCCTCAAATGTTGCAATGTGTATACTGAATGAATAGTAATAAAATTTATAAAAATGAATTTTCAAAGTTATTCTCAAATTATGGCCTGACCGAAGAACAGCGTGCCCCAGCCAATTTGGTCAATTAAGCTCTTAGCATGGTAGCTCAATTTTTTTTCCTGATCTCGCCGTATCCAAACAATCGGTATCTATATTTTAATTTATATTATATTTTTATCCAGCTCTTCTTGTGGAACCCATTTCTTATATATTAAATGCTCGTAATGCTTATAAATATTAGATATAATGAACCATTGAAAGTTCACTATGGCTAATTTTTCATGATTTGAAGCTGTTGGCTTTGTAAACTGTTAAGGGATTAATTGTCCATAAATGTAAATGTTCGCTTTCTCAGTGGTTTTGGTTAATTAAGAAAATGTATATAATTCTATTACAATGGCGCAATCTACATTAATTACAGTTTCCCAAATAGCAAGGGATACAATGTTGTTCGGATGAAATACCTCTGTGTTTTAGTAAACAGAGCCAATATCTTCGCCAAATTTACCAAGGGGCATGCTATTCTCAATTACCCAAATTTTAAGCGTAGGACTGAAAATCAAGTTATTCCATAAATGGTTCCATAAAGTCTCCAGAAATTAAAATATAAAGGAAATATTAGAACATAAATAGGTCTTTCTAAGTTTTTGAAAGTTTAAAAGGGGGTTTGTCAAATAGCTATGTTATCTTTAGAATATATCTATTAAAATTCTTTAGATCAATGAAATCAATTGCGAAAAATATCTTGAATGGTAAATTCAATACAAATTTTAATAATTAATTGTATTAGTAAGAGGAATTTTGGAGTGTTGATTGCAAAAAGCACATTTTGTAAGGAAATTAAGTGATATTTAATATCAAAGTTGGTTTGTTTGAGTGTTCCTGGAACAATTGTATCAACCAACGTTCTACGTCCAAACCCAATATATGGACAAAAACTTTAAAAGGGTAGCCTTAAATTTTAATGTAAAATAAGCTATTTTCATTTATTGTATTTATGATCTTATTTATAGAGTAACTTTTCTTCATGAAATTTTATTCATCATGTTTATTAAAGATTTTTAAATATATTTTAGGCATTTAAACTTCTTAGTTTCTGCTAGTTATCTGAAGCTTTCAATATTGGATTTGGAATAGAATTTTTTTTCTTCTGCAGCCACCATCTTTGATTGAAAATGGAGGTGGGACATCAGAAGAAATAATTCCCACCAACTAGGCGTTAAAATGCTAAGCACGGTAACTTAACTATTCTCTCCTGATTTCTCCAGGTCTACAGTTTGTTTTACATTATTTTGGTTTCTGAATCTGATTGCGAAACTCATTTGTTTTGGTTAAATTTTATTGGTTTTTAATTTTGCGAAACTGATTGACTTCGGTGAGCGGTGATTTTGCCGAAAGTTGAAACTTGTTACTCTTGTATTTTATAGACTCCTGTTTGGATGAGTGAGCCAATAAAAGTCGCCCCAAATCCACGGGGTTTCATTTTTCAAAGAAACGGTAATAAAGATGTGTTTCAACAGTACTTAAGAAGAGAAATAAAAGTTGGCAAAACAATAAAAACGTTTTAGTGACGTCAGTGTTCTAAAGATTACGTCATTTATCCTTTTACTTTCATCGGAGTAAGTTGGTTGCTGTACTTGGATATATATTTTGTAATTTACCGTATATGGCCGAGAAATTGCATAAAAGTTGTATCGAATTAGTATGTATATTATTCATTTAAACTCAATCAATTAAAATTCAATTTCTAAAAATTTTATTATCTTAAAATTGAATTTTTCAAATATATATTTCTAGGATTTCGTATTATCTTTTCTGTAGCCGCCATCTTGGATCGAAATATGCGATAACTGAAAATGAATTCTTGTAAAGCATATCGAATACAAAAATCCAATGATTTTAAATAAAATTCAACTTTTATTAAAATGTTGCATATTTTTAACTGATTGGAAGTGATTTAATAATATTTTGGAATTTGTTTCCAAAATTGTCAAGTAATTAAGAAAGGGTAAAATATACCAAAATATTGCAAAAATTTTGAAAAATTGGTAATTGAATACAAAAAATATATTATATAATTTTGTTTCAGTTGGCATATAAGATGAAAAGGGAGAATATGTCTGAACACATTTTCACTACTAGTGACTTTTTGATTAGACATTATTTATATATTGCACGATTATTTTCGCAAGACTTTTGGATATGGCGGCTGTTTGTTTATCTGACAAAAAATTTTGTATATTTATTTTTTTCCGTTTGGTTGATTTGTTATGTCTTAATTTGGGATACCTTGTTTTCTTCTTTTTTTTATAATTACAAATAAATGATATTTCAAGTTGTTTAACCTCAAAATAGAATCCTCTCTACGCTAAAGAATTTAGCACAAAAACGTTCAACATCAATTAAACATTTTACAGGTAAGATTTTAACTTTTCCCAAAATGAATCGTAGTACTTTGTTTGTTTAAAGACTTGTTAGACTATCAAGTTCTAGTTTTGAATTCTATCAGTCTCGGGTCAAAGCTGTAGTTGACTTTCTACTAGGAAATATTTCATCCGAAAGGAATTAGAGTTCTTCCCACTCAAAAGAGAATCATCGGAATACTGAATAATTCAGAATACATTCATTGAAGTCCAATTGGATATTCCACAGCTAAGGGTAAAGTCTTTTTTTAAGAAATCGGGTTATTTTTGAAAAAGTATCTTGTTTTCCAATCAGGCTGGATTTAGTAGGTACGGCAATCTCAGGTTAAATATGTTATTGGATTTTTTCCAGAAAATCTTCCATTCTGAAGGAATTAAAGTTATTTCGGTTTGATTAAAGAACTGGGTTCCCCTGCCAACTTGGCGATAATGATTTAAGTATGGTAGCCTAAAATTTTCTCTTGATCTCCCTGTGTCTAAACAATCTATATCTCTTTTATAATTTATATGATATTTGCATAAAACTCACCTTGTGTGACTATTTTCTTATATATTAAAAGTGTGCGGTACTTAAAAAAATAGTTATAACAAACCATTAATGGTTCTCTATGGTTGGTTTGGTTGGTTGTTTGAGATGGAGTGGGGGGAGGATGCTATGAGTGCTATGCTCTAATGGTTATGATGGGATGGCTTTTACTTTTTGCAACACGAGGGCTAATGAGACCGGGACCTACTGCTTAAAGCCGATTCCGAACGGCTACGAACATCCATGCCATAGTGGGATTCGAACCCACGAAATCCGGTTCCGAAGGCCAGCACCCTAACCATTCGGCCATCGTTCGGCCGTTCTCTATGGTTGATTTCTAATAATTTGGAGCTGTTGCATTTGTTAACTGTTAAGGGATTAATTGCACATAAATATAAATGTCCGGTTTTCAAGTCGTTTTCTTTAATTAAGTAAGAGTATATAATTCTATTACGATGGCTCACTGTGCATTAATTAAAGCCGCCAGAAAAAGCAAGAAATACAATGTTTGGATGGATTACCTTTGTGTTTTAGTAAGCACTGCAATATTTTCAGCAAATTTGCCGAGGGTAACCCAATTTTTAACTAGTCCCGTTCTTTCTATTCTCATATTTCAGTTAGACCTGTACTGATGCACGAATCTTAAAGACTCCCAATGAAACTATTAGATTATGTCACACTGATTAAAAAGGATACAACTAACTCTTATTTCTTCAAGATCTTCAAGATGATGGGTCAATTGGATTACCTGGACCAAGCCCTCAAATCCAGAGATTTCTTACAGTAAGCAGAGAAATTGACAACGAGCAGAGCATTAAAACAACTAAAAGATGAAAGATAAGGATAGGATGGTGGATTCGTGAGTTCATAACACAGTAACTAAAAAATAGAGAGTTTAGGAACAGAAAAACTTTTTTTTTTTTTTTTTTTTTTTTTTTTTTTTTTTTTTTTTTTTTTTTTTTACTCTTATTTCTAAAAACTTCTCATTTTAAAATGAGTTTTTCTTCTCGTGACATTATATAATAAATCTGTTGGTCAAATATTAATTAAAATTTCTGGTATCTAAAAATATCTATGATTAAACTTCAAACGTGACAAAAAGTAAACTTAAACTTTAAATTAACCGCAATTCATTTGCTGAAAAATTGGAACATGTAAAACAGAAATATTTTTCTTAATATGATTAATCGATTGGCGTAAAGTATCTATTTAAATAAATCTGCCTGGAGCGAGAGTTTATTTCTTTAGGTTTAGTTTGGTTTGGAGCACTACGGTATACTATTTTACACACGTAGACTAATTAGACCAGGACCTACAGCTTAAAGCAGATCCTGAATAGCCACGAAAATCTATGGCAGCTGCAGGATTAGAACCCGCGATCTCCGGTTCCGAAAAGCAGCGTTCTACCATTCGGCCAAAGCTTATTTCTTTAGGAAAACAAATAATTCGTTTTTAATAAATATTACTAAATGATTTTTTTAAATCTAAAATAAAAGAGAACATAAAAAAATGGAAGACTTAATTGCTGAATGCATATCAATTTTTTTTGCCTCTAAAATTAGCGAATGTTTATTTTTCAATTTTTCTTTATACATCACGATAGAATCTGTTTGTCAGAAGGCGTATAATTTACTATTAACTCTTATTTCACTCTGATCGTTTTTTCAGTTTGTTGCGGTACAGAATTGTAGAAATCCCTTGATGACAGTCTATTTTAATTTTGCCCATTTTTGCTAAAAAGAAATTTTTTTATTTCTGTTTGTTGTTAAATTTAACATGAATTAATTTGGGAAACAATTAATAATTTTGGTCTATTTATAAAAAAAGTGTTCGAAAAAAAAAAACAGCTTTCAGTGCAGTAAACTAATCATGTTATTCGAAAAATGTCTTTTAATAGAGAAGCGTATAACTAACATTATTTTTTTCCAAAAAAAAAAAAAAAATGTTTTTCTATTTTTGTTCAAAATCTGTCATATTGGACTTCTCCCGTCCCTTAAACAGATCATATTATTTTCCCTCAAAACTATTGAAACCTAATCTAGAAATTAGGGTATTATTTTCCTTTTGCAATCTAAAATTTAATGTCCTGCCAGAGAAATCTCTTAAGAACTGTAAGTTGTTAAAAAAATAGCGAGAAAATTGGATATATTAATGGTTTGAATTATATGATAAATATTGTCTGCAAGCATAACCTGTCCGGTGGGATTTCCGGAATTTTTGCTAAATAGCTTTATTTAAAAGGAGGTTTTTTTTTAAACTTTTGTTTTCAACGCTCTCGAGCTTCAGACTTGTAAATCAATGCACCCAAATTTTTCTCTGGTGCAAACATTCTATATATATTTTCATCGAAGATCTGCAATATTTTTTATTATTTCCACAGCGATGACACTTGCTTTCTTTGTAACAACCTTCAGAACACATCCTCAGATATTTGTTGGCCATTTTGTAGAACCTTACAGGCAGCCGTCGTTACTCCCTTATCCCCTTTGGAATATTACAAACTAAGTGGGCACTCAAAGAATCAAGTACCAAGCTAAAGATCCTCCATCTTAGCCTGTCACCTCCAGAGGGATCTTTGGAGAACTAGGAGATTATTGTGACTAAGAACCTTTTTTCATGTTCCCTGGCTTTTATTAATGAATACGTTGAATGTTTGACCAACTCGATCCCCGATCATGTAATACTCTTTTTCAAATCAATGCATTTGCTGACTGATCTACAGTAACTCAAATCTTGTAAATTGTAAAGATTCAAAGTAGGTCTCGTTTTTTAAGTTAACCTTGTATTATAGTCATAGCTCAATAAATGCCACCTGGTGTAATCCCGTAGAATGAATATTCGTTATAATGTAATTTTTCGATATAGATATTTTATTCTAATCCTAAAGTTTTCGCACTTAGATTAATTCTCTTGCTCTGCACAAGGAAGT
Organism: Pardosa pseudoannulata; assembly: GCA_032207245.1. NCBI lineage: Eukaryota > Metazoa > Arthropoda > Arachnida > Araneae > Lycosidae > Pardosa > Pardosa pseudoannulata. The sequence continues at coordinate 151,269,654 of CM063501.1, forward strand.
AATAAATAGTAAAAATTTAATATTATTCTGTTAAAATGAGAGCTTTATTTCTCAAAGATTGCGTTATATATATATACTCATAGTTCAATGAATGCCCCCTGGCGGAATCCCGTAGCATGAATATTCGTTTACTGTGATTTTTCGATGTAGATATTTTATTCTAATCCTAAAGTTTTCGCACTTAGATTAATTCTCTTGGTCTGTACCTGGAAGTAATAAATATTAAAAAATTAATATTATTCTGTTGAAAAAATAGCTTTATTTCTCTAATTGTCAAAGATTGCGTTATATATATATATATATATATATATATATATATATATATATATATATATATATATATATATATTTACTTATATATATATTTTATATATATATATATTATATTATATATATATATATATACTAAATATAAGTTGAAAATGGTATGACTGCTTACAATGATATTCAATGATGTAGATATTTTAACAAATACATTTTCTTTTAATATTTATCAAACCTTTAAAATTTTAAAGTTAGTTCATGTGTAACGCAGATAAAAATTGACCATGGGAGTATAGAAAATAATTTAACATTTAAGTGATATACATTCCTGTAAAAAATTTGCAATACCTTAAAGAAAGGTAGAAGGAAAAATGGTAAAAAATTATAGCTTAATATTAAATTCTGACGGGTAACAAATTCAAAAGACTATGAACTCGTTATTATTTAAATATTTTTTCGACTTGTAAATAAAAGTAAAAAAAAATACCTGTCCTTATAACAGTTAGAATACAGCAAAAGGTAATCTAAAAGGTAATTCCTTATAACAGATGTAAGGAATTGGTACCGGAGTTCACACAAAATCTTTAGGAGGGCTAGCGATTGCACCAATTGCACAGAAGGGCTTTACTAAAGAACTAGGTTCCACGCCAACTTGGCGATAATGGTTTAAGTATGGTCGCCTAACATTTTCTCTTGAACTCAGCGTGCCGAAACAATCTGTATCTCTTTTATTATTTATATGATATTTGGATCCAACTCTCCTTGTGCAACTCTTTTCTTATATATTAAAAGTTCGTAATGCTTATAAATATTAGATATAACAAACCATTAATGGTTCACTATGGCTAATTTTTCATAATTTGAAGCTGTTGGCTTTGTAAACTGCTAAAGGATTAATTACACATAAATATAAAAGTCCGAGTTTCAAGTCCGAGTTTTTTTAATTAAGTAAGAGTATATAATTCTATTACGATTGATCTCTGTGAATTAATTAAAGTCGCCAGAAAAAGCAAGAAATACAATGTTTGGATGGATTACCTTTGTGTTTTATTAAATATCGCCAATATTATTGCCAAATTTGCCAAGGGGAACCCAATACTTAAGCAATCCCATCATGATGCAATGTTTTAATTTAAATTTTACTTAGAAAATTTGACATTAAATCTAAATTTATCTTTTGGTATCTTAAAGTTGAATAATCCAAGGGAAACAGTAGTAAAAAATTATATCATTCTTTTTAGTAGTATAAAAATAAGTATTCCACCATTTATATTCTGAAGTCATTTCTGAAACTCTTTTGTTTACATAATAAATGCGAATAATTATTGCAGATTTTTAAATTGGCGAAATTGATTGAACGGCGATGTATCCGGAAATTCAAACATTTATTAATTCTATTTGGATGAGAGCGCCAATAAAAATAGCCAATAATCCAAGGAGTTATTAATTCTGCTGGAATGGTAATAATATTATATTCCAACAGAACTGAAGAAGATAACTAACAATAAAAACGTTATAGTGACGTCAGTGTTCTAAAGATTTCGTCATTTAATCTTTTTCTTTCATCGGAGTAGGTTGGTTGCAGAATTTAAAGATATATTTTAAAGATCTGCAGTGTAAGCCACATGAATTGCATAACAGCTGCATCGAATTAGTATGTTATTCATTTAAACTTTAAATTTAGTTTCTGCTAGTTTGTATAATCCAAAATTGAGTTTTTAAATATATTTTCAAATTTAGTATGAGCTTTTCTGTAGCCGCCATCTTGGATAGAAACACCGCTAAAGGAAACTGATTTCTTTTAAATCATAGAGAATTAAAATCTGTTACTTTAAAATTAATTTTTGCTTTTATTACGATACTACATGTTAATACACGTAATGCTGATAGATTGCGATTTAATAACATTTTGGAGTTGTTTCAAAAATTGTCAGAATTACAGAAGCTTTAGAAAATCTTCAACTGGATGTAAGAAAAATGTTACATTATTTTGCATCTTTCTAATTTTAAGAGATTAAAAGCCGAGAAACATCTTTAGAATTGGTGGTGAAAACAGGGAGAAGCAGGTAAACTTTAATTTGTACTTTGTTTTATTTGGAATGTAAGCTTAAAATGGAGACTATGCCTAAACACATTTTCTCCTGGGTGACATTTCGGTTAGACATTATTTATGTATTGCACTCCAGGTTTGGCAAGATTTTCGGATTCAGCACCTATTTGTTGATTTTATGTAGTTTTATGTTTGGTTCATTTAATCTGTATTAATTTCTAGTACTTTGTTTTCTCCTGTGTTTGTCACAATCCCAAATAAATGTGTTTTATCCAAGCTGTTTGTTTTCTCTCATGAATCACTTCACCATTAAATAATTTAGCAAATATTTATTCAAGAGGAACTAAATAGGCTAAGGTAAAAATATAAAGTTTTTTTAGATGAATGATAATATTTAAAAAAAAATCTCTACTTAGGCCATGAAGTTGGAGTAGGTAAGCCTATTAGTCTTGTGTCAAAGGTGTAGATGACTTTCTGCTAGAAAATATTTCATAAGAAAAATACTCGAGTTCCTTCCAAAGTCGAATTAACATAAGAACAAATTAAGAACAGATTCATTGAATATCAACTATAAATTCCAGAGGTAAGAATAAACTTTTCTTTTAAACGATCAAATAGTGTTATGTTAGAAAAAGTCTCTTGTATATTCATGAAGATTGGGTTAGTATGCACATCAGTCTAATATCAACGATTTTATTAAATATTTACAAGAATATCTTTAATTTTGTAGGAATTAAAGTTCTTTTGAGTCCGATACTTTAGTAAAGACTAAATTAAATCTTGAATCTTAAAGTATCTCAACGTAATATGATGATAATTTGACACTCATGAAAATAGTTATAACTAACATTTATTTCTGAATACTTCTCTCTTTGCAATCAAATCTGTTTCTCGTGATATAATATAATAAGATCGCGAGACAATAATTAATTAAAAATGATAATATCTAAAACTAGCATATAGCCCATCATATGACGGGATCAGTAAAATTTTTAATTTTCCAGAATTGTAAAATACCCTATGAGGCAGATAAAAAATTGATTTGATTTAAGCTGAGCATTATCTGGTACACACTCAATACTTTGTTTACTTTCATATTCCTCTAAAGTCTCCTGATACTATGAATGTAGTTTAGAATCACGTTGAATTCATTTAAACAAACCGTGTGGATATGCATTAAAAACAAACACACAGACAAATTTCTCAATTTTCAAACATATATAGCTTAAACGCTAGATATTTATTAGTTAGTGAAATAGGCTCCTAGAGATTTATTAAACGTATTTGTTGTTAATACCGATGATAAAAATTTCATTGCAGAAAAAATAATCCATGTTTAAATTTAAAATTAACATATATGTACCTAATATATTATTTAATACAAATATAAAGGAAAACTATTTACGTGATATCTAAATTCAGTGATAAAAATATGTAAATACTGCTGACGATATTTAAATAATTTAAAATAAGAAATGATTAAATGAGATGTTTAAAGTAATGACGTCATAATGCTGGAAAGAATGTTATTTTTACTATTTATTATGTGATAAATTGATAATTGTAATCCCCTGCTCTTAACCGGGGAAAATAGGGCTCAAAATAAAGGCATTAAACGCTCAAAAAGATGGTAAGGGGTAGATTTCGAACGTTTTAAAAACTACAAGATTTTCCGCTGTGATATGAAGCATATTTATACCAATTTATTTTAGAATTGGATAGATAGTTTAGGAGACGATAGACGTTGAATATTGCTAACTCTAACTCATCAATAAATCATTATGGATACAAGTATCCATTAAAGGACCAACCGCTTCATAAATTTGAGGAAAGACGGACAGATAATTTAGGCTATTATCATATAGGGTATTGTCAAAAGTTAAATTGAACAATTGGCAGATAAAAATTCTAAATGTTTAAATTATCAGAAATCATTTGTTCATAATTTTGAAAATTTAGTGAAGCAATATTTTTCTTCGCACAAATACTTAGTTAATGAAAAATATATATTTAAGAATTCGCACGGGTAGAGAAATTACAATAAAAAAAGTAAATTTTAAGAATTATAATAAAAGAAAATTTTTTGGGGCCGCGGGGAAATGGTATACATGCCATTATGTGGTAAGTATATACTACATTGATCGTACAATTTCAAATATTTTTTTTTTAAATTGTACTTTCTTCCTTAGATCAGAATCTGTAGGGGCTCTGTTAGAGGGACGGCCGCGGAGAAGTGCTATACAGGCCATTAAGTGGTAAGTATATACTACATTGATCGTACAATTTCAAATTTTTTTTTTTTAAATTGTACTTTCTTCCTTAGATCAGTATCTGTTGGGGCTCTGTTCCAGGGAGGGCCGCGGAGAAGTGCTATACAGGCCATTAAGTGGTAAGTATATACTACATTGATCGTACAATTTCAAACTTTATTTTATTTTTTTTATAATTGTAATTTCTTCCTTAGATCAGTATCTGTTGGGGCTCTGTTCCAGGGAGGTCCGCGGAGAAGTGCTATACAGGCCATTAAGTGGTAAGTATATACTACATTGATCGTACAATTTCAAATCTTATTTTTTTTATTTGTTTTTAAAAATTGTAATTTCTTCCTTAGATCAGTATCTGTTGGGGCTCTGTTCCAGGGAGGTCCGCGGAGAAGTGCTATACAGGCCATTAAGTGGTAAGTATATACTACATTGATCGTACAATTTCAAATCTTATTTTATTTTTGTTTATTTATAAAAATTGTCATTTTTTACCTTAGATCAGTATCTGTTGGGGCTCTGTTCCAGGGAGGTCCGCGGAGAAGTGCTATACAGGCCATTAAGTGGTAAGTATATACTACATTGATCGTACAATTTCAAATCTTATTTTATTTTTGTTTATTTATAAAAATTGTCATTTCTACCTTAGATCAGTATCTGTTGGGGCTCTGTTCCAGGGAGGTCCGCGGAGAAGTGCTATACAGGCCATTAAGTGGTAAGTATATACTACATTGATCGTACAATTTCAAATCTTATATTTTTTTGTTTTTAAAAATTGTAATTTCTACCTTAGATCAGTAATCTGTTGGGGAGGCTCTGTTCCCTCAGGGATGAGGTCCAGGAGGAGTCCGCGGAAAAAAGTGCTATACAGGCCATTAAGTGGTAAGTATATACTACATTGATCGTACAATTTCAAATCTTATATTTTTTTGTTTTTAAAAATTGTAATTTCTTATTTAGATCAGTAACTGTAGAGGCTCTGTTAAAGGGTGCGCCGCGGAGAAGTGCTATACAGGCCATTAAACGGTAAGTATATACTACATTGATCGTACAATTTCAAATCTTATTTTTTTTTGGTGTATTTAAAAATTGTAATTTCTTTCTTAGATCAGTATCTGTTGGGGCTCTGTTCCAGGGAGGGCCGCGGAGAAGTGCTATACAGGCCATTAAGTGGTAAGTATATACTACATTGATCGTACATTTCAAAATTTTATTTTTTTTGTTTGTTTTTAAAAATTGTAAATTCTTCCTTAGATCAGTATCTGTTGGGGCTCTGTTCCAGGGAGGGCCGCGGAGAAGTGCTATACAGGCCATTAAGTGGTAAGTATATACTACATTGATCGTAAAATTTCAAATTTTATTTTTTTTTTGTTTGTTTTTCAAAAATGTACTTTCTTCCTTAGATCAGTATCTGTTGGGGCTCTGTTCCAGGGAGGGCCGCGGAGAAGTGCTATACAGGCCATTAAGTGGTAAGTATATACTACATTGATCGTAAAATTTCAAATCTTATTTTTTTTATTTGTTTTTAAAAATTGTAATTTCTTCCTTAGATCAGTATCTGTTGGGGCTCTGTTCCAGGGAGGGCCGTGGAGAAGTGCTATACAGGCCATTAAGTGGTAAGTATATACTACATTGATCGTACAATTTCAAATCCAATTTTAATTTTTTTTTTGTTTTTAAAAATTGTAATTTCTACCTTAGATCAGGTATCTGTTGGGGCTCTGTTCCAGGGAGGGCCGCGGAGAAGTGCTATACAGGCCATTAAGTGGTAAGTATATACTACATTGATCGTAACAATTTCAAACCTTATTTTTTTTGTTTGTTTTTAAAAATTGTAAATTCTTCCTTAGATCAGTATCTGTTGGGCTCTGTTCCAGGGAGGGCCACCGAGAAGTGCTATACAGGCCATTAAGTGGTAAGTATATACTACATTGATCGTACATTTCAAAATTTTATTTTTTTTTGTTTGTTTGTATAAATTGTACTTTCTTTCTTAGATCAGTATCTGTTGGGGCTCTGTTCCAGGGAGGGCCGCGGAGAAGTGCTATACAGGCCATTAAGTGGTAAGTATATACTACATTGATCGTACAATTTCAAATCTTTTTTTTTTTTTTTTTGTTTGTATAACTTGTACTTTCTTCCTTAGATCAGTATCTGTTGGGGCTCTGTTCCAGGGAGGGCCGCGGAGAAGTGCTATACAGGCCATTAAGTGGTAAGTATATACTACATTGATCGTAAAATTTCAAATCTTATTTTTTTTGTTTGTTTTTAAAAAATGTACTTTCTTTCTTAGATCAGTATCTGTTGGGGCTCTGTTCCAGGGAGGGCCCGAGAAGTGCTATACAGGCCATTAAGTGGTAAGTATATACTACATTGATCGTACAATTTCAAAATCTTATTTTTTTTTGTTTGTTTTTATAACTTGTACTTTCTTCTTAGATCAGTATCTGTTGGGGCTCTGTTCCAGGGAGGGCCGCGGAGAAGTGCTATACAGGCCATTAAGTGGTAAGTATATACTACATTGATCGTACAATTTCAAATCTTATTTTTTTGTTTGTTTGTAAAAATTGTACTTTCTTCCTTAGATCAGTATCTGTTGGGGCTCTGTTCCAGGGAGGGCCGCGGAGAAGTGCTATACAGGCCATTAAGTGGTAAGTATATACTACATTGATCGTACAATTTCAAACCTTATTTTATTTTTTTTTAATTGTAAAAAATGTACTTTCTTCCTTAGATCAGTATCTGTTGGGGCTCTGTTCCAGGGAGGGCCGCGGAGAAGTGCTATACAGGCCATTAAGTGGTAAGTATATACTACATTGATCGTAAAATTTCAAATCTTCTTTTTTTTTTTTTGTTTTTAAAAAATGTACTTTCTTCCTTAGATCAGTATCTGTTGGGGCTCTGTTCCAGGGAGGGCCGCGGAGAAGTGCTATACAGGCCATTAAGTGGTAAGTATATACTACATTGATCGTACAATTTCAAATCTTATTTTTTTTTGTGTATTTAAAAATTGTAATTTCTTTCTTAGATCAGTATCTGTTGGGGCTCTGTTCCAGGGAGGGCCGCGGAGAAGTGCTATACAGGCCATTAAGTGGTAAGTATATACTACATTGATCGTACAATTTCAAATCTTATTTTATTTTTGTTTATTTATAAAAATTGTCATTTCTACCTTAGATCAGTATCTGTTGGGGCTCTGTTCCAGGGAGGGCCGCGGAGAAGTGCTATACAGGCCATTAAGTGGTAAGTATATACTACATTGATCGTACAATTTCAAATCTTATTTTTTTTTTTGTGTATTTAAAAATTGTAATTTCTTCCTTAGATCAGTATCTGTTGGGGCTCTGTTCCAGGGAGGGCCGCGGAGAAGTGCTATACAGGCCATTAAGTGGTAAGTATATACTACATTGATCGTACAATTTCAAATCTTATTTTTTTTTTTGTTTGTTTATTTTAAAAATTGTACTTTCTACCTTAGATCAGTATCTGTTGGGGCTCTGTTCCAGGGAGGGCCGCGGAGATGTGCTATACAGGCCATTAAGTGGTAAGTATATACTACATTGATCGTAAAATTTCAAATCTTTTTTTTTTTTGTTTGTTTTTAAAAAATGTACTTTCTTCCTTAGATCAGTATCTGTTGGGGCTCTGTTCCAGGGAGGGCCGCGGAGAAGTGCTATACAGGCCATTAAGTGGTAAGTATATACTACATTGATCGTAAAATTTCAAATTTTATTTTTTTTGTTTGTTTTTAAAAAATGTACTTTCTTCCTTAGATCAGTATCTGTCGGGACTCTGTTAAACGGAGGGCCGCGGAGAAGTGCTATACAGGCCATTAAGTGGTAAGTATATACTACATTGATCGTAAAATTTCAAATTTTATTTTTTTTTGTTTTTAAAAAATGTACTTTCTTCCTTAGATCAGTATCTGTTGGGGCTCTGTTCCAGGGAGGGCCGCGGAGAAGTGCTATACAGGCCATTAAGTGGTAAGTATATACTACATTGATCGTACAATTTCAAATCTAATTTAATTTTTTTTTTTTTTTTTCTTTGTTTTTAAAAAATTGTAATTTCTTCTTAGATCAGTATCTGTTGGGGCTCTGTTCCAGGGAGGGCCGCGGAGAAGTGCTATACAGGCCATTAAGTGGTAAGTATATACTACATTGATCGTACAATTTTCAAATCTTATTTTTTTTTTTGTTTGTTTTTTAAAAATTGTACTTTCTTCCTTAGATCAGTATCTGTTGGGGCTCTGTTCCAGGGAGGGCCGCGGAGAAGTGCTATACAGGCCATTAAGTGGTAAGTATATACTACATTGATCGTAAAATTTCAAATCTTATTTTTTTTGTTTGTTTTTAAAAAATGTACTTTCTTCCTTAGATCAGTATCTGTTGGGGCTCTGTTCCAGGGAGGGCCGCGGAGAAGTGCTATACAGGCCATTAAGTGGTAAGTATATACTACATTGATCGTAAAATTTCAAATCTTATTTTTTTTTGTTTGTTTTTAAAAAATGTACTTCCTTCCTTAGATCAGTATCTGTTGGGGCTCTGTTCCAGGGAGGGCCGCGGAGAAGTGCTATACAGGCCATTAAGTGGTAAGTATATACTACATTGATCGTACAATTTCAAATCCTATTTTTATTTTTTTTTTTTGTTTGTTTTTAAAAATTGTACTTTCTTCCTTAGATCAGTATCTGTTGGGGCTCTGTTCCAGGGAGGGCCGCGGAGAAGTGCTATACAGGCCATTAAGTGGTAAGTATATACTACATTGATCGTACAATTTTAAAAATCTTATTTTTTTTGTTTGTTTTTAAAAAATGTACTTTCTTTCTTAGATCAGTATCTGTTGGGGCTCTGTTCCAGGGAGGGCCGCGGAGAAGTGCTATACAGGCCATTAAGTGGTAAGTATATACTACATTGATCGTACAATTTCAAAATCTTATTTTTTTTTTGTTTGTTTTAAAAATTGTACTTTCTTCCTTAGATCAGTATCTGTTGGGGCTCTGTTCCAGGGAGGGCCGCGGAGAAGTGCTATACAGGCCATTAAGTGGTAAGTATATACTACATTGATCGTACAATTTCAAATCTTATTTTTTTTTTTGTTTTTAAAAATTGTAATTTCTCCCTTAGATCAGTATCTGTTGGGGCTCTGTTCCAGGGAGGGCCGCGGAGAAGTGCTATACAGGCCATTAAGTGGTAAGTATATACTACATTGAACGTACAATTTCAAATATTAATTTAATTTTTTTTTGTGTGTTTTTAAAAATTGTCATTTCTACCTTAGATCAGTATCTGTTGGGGCTCTGTTCCAGGGAGGGCCGCGGAGAAGTGCTATACAGGCCATTAAGTGGTAAGTATATACTACATTGATCGTACAATTTTCAAACCTTATTTTTTTGTTTGTTTTTAAAAATTGTAATTTCTTCCTTAGATCAGTATCTGTTGGGGCTCTGTTCCAGGGAGGGCCGCGGAGAAGTGCTATACAGGCCATTAAGTGGTAAGTATATACTACATTGATCGTACAATTTCAAATCTTATTTTTTTGTTTGTTTTTAAAAATTGTACTTTCTCTCTTAGATCAGTATCTGTTGGGGCTCTGTTCCAGGGAGGGCCGCGGAGAAGTGCTATACAGGCCATTAAGTGGTAAGTATATACTACATTGATCGTACAATTTCAAATCTTATTTTTTTTTGTGTTTAAATATTGTAATTTTTTCCTTAGATCAGTATCTGTTGGGGCTCTGTTCCAGGGAGGGCCGCGGAGAAGTGCTATACAGGCCATTAAGTGGTAAGTATATACTACATTGATCGTACAATTTCAAATCTTATTTTTTTGTGTATTTAAAAATTGTACTTTCTCTCTTAGATCAGTATCTGTTGGGGCTCTGTTCCAGGGAGGGCCGCGGAGAAGTGCTATACAGGCCATTAAGTGGTAAGTATATACTACATTGATCGTACAATTTCAAACCTTTTTTTTTGTTTGTTTGTTTTTAAAAACTTGATAATTTCTTCCTTAGATCAGTATCTGTTGGGGCTCTGTTCCAGGGAGGGCCGCGGAGAAGTGCTATACAGGCCATTAAGTGGTAAGTATATACTACATTGATCGTAAAATTTCAAATCTTATTTTTTTTTTGTTTTTAAAAAATGTACTTTCTTCCTTAGATCAGTATCTGTTGGGGCTCTGTTCCAGGGAGGGCCGCGGAGAAGTGCTATACAGGCCATTAAGTGGTAAGTATATACTACATTGATCGTACAATTTCAAATCTTTTTTTTTTTTTGTTTGTTTTTAAAAATTGTACTTTCTCTCTTAGATCAGTATCTGTTGGGGCTCTGTTCCAGGGAGGGCCGCGGAGAAGTGCTATACAGGCCATTAAGTGGTAAGTATATACTACATTGATCGTACAATTTCAAATCTTATTTTTTTTTGTGTATTTAAAAATTGTACTTTCTCTCTTAGATCAGTATCTGTTGGGGCTCTGTTCCAGGGAGGGCCGCGGAGAAGTGCTATACAGGCCATTAAGTGGTAAGTATATACTACATTGATCGTACAATTTCAAATCTTATTTTTTTTTTGTTTTTAAAAAAGGTACTTTCTTCCTTAGATCAGTATCTGTTGGGGCTCTGTTCCAGGGAGGGCCGCGGAGAAGTGCTATACAGGCCATTAAGTGGTAAGTATATACTACATTGATCGTAAAATTTCAAATCTTATTTTTTTTGTTTGTTTTTAAAAAATGTACTTTCTTTCTTAGATCAGTATCTGTTGGGGCTCTGTTCCAGGGAGGGCCGCGGAGAAGTGCTATACAGGCCATTAAGTGGTAAGTATATACTACATTGATCGTACAATTTCAAATCTTATATTGTTTGTTTGTTTTTTAAAAATTGTAATTTCTCTCTTAGATCAGTATCTGTTGGGGCTCTGTTCCAGGGAGGGCCGCGGAGAAGTGCTATACAGGCCATTAAGTGGTAAGTATATACTACATTGATCGTACAATTTCAAACCTTATATTGTTTGTTTGTTTTTAAAAATTGTAATTTCTTCCTTAGATCAGTATCTGTTGGGGCTCTGTTCCAGGGAGGGCCGCGGAGAAGTGCTATACAGGCCATTAAGTGGTAAGTATATTCTACATTGGTCGTACAATTTCAAATTTTAATTTTTTTTAGTTTGTTTTTAAAAACTTGTAATTTTCTTCCTTATATCAGTATCTGTTGGGGCTCTGTTCCAGGGAGGGCCGCGGAGAAGTGCTATACAGGCCATTAAGTGGTAAGTATATACTACATTGATCGTACAATTTCAAATCTTATTTTTTTGTTTTTTTTTTAAAACTTGTACTTTCTTCCTTAGATCAGTATCTGTTGGGGCTCTGTTCCAGGGAGGGCCGCGGAGAAGTGCTATACAGGCCATTAAGTGGTAAGTATATACTACATTGATCATAAAATTTCAAATCTTATTTTTTTTTGTTTGTTTTTAAAAAATGTACTTTCTTCCTTAGATCAGTATCTGTTGGGGCTCTGTTCCAGGGAGGGCCGCGGAGAAGTGCTATACAGGCCATTAAGTGGTAAGTATATACTACATTGATCGTAAAATTTCAAATCTTTTTTTTTTTTGTTTGTTTGTAAAAAATGTACTTTCTTCCTTAGATCAGTATCTGTTGGGGCTCTGTTCCAGGGAGGGCCGCGGAGAAGTGCTATACAGGCCATTAAGTGGTAAGTATATACTACATTGATCGTACAATTTCAAATCTTATTTTTTTTTTTGTCTTTTTTAAAAAATTGTAATTTCTTACCTTTAGCCGGGGAACCATCAGTATCTGTTGGGGCTCTGTTCCAGGGAGGGCCGCGGAGAAGTGCTATACAGGCCATTAAGTGGTAAGTATATACTACATTGGTCGTACAATTTCAAACCTTATTTTTTTAGTTTTTTTTTAAAACTTGTAATTTCTTCCTTAGATCAGTATCTGTTGGGGCTCTGTTCCAGGGAGGGCCGCGGAGAAGTGCTATACAGGCCATTAAGTGGTAAGTATATACTACATTGATCGTAAAATTTCAAATCTTATTTTTTTTGTTTGTTTTTAAAAAATGTACTTTCTTTCTTAGATCAGTATCTGTTGGGGCTCTGTTCCAGGGAGGGCCGCGGAGAAGTGCTATACAGGCCATTAAGTGGTAAGTATATACTACATTGATCGTAAAATTTCAAATCTTATTTTTTTTGTTTGTTTTTAAAAATTGTAATTTCTTCTTTAGATCAGTATCTGTTGGGGCTCTGTTCCAGATAGGGCCGCGGAGAAGTGCTATACAGGCCATTAAGTGGTAAGTATATACTACATTGGTCGTACAATTTCAAACATTATTTTATTTTTGTTTGTTTTTAAAAAATGTACTTTCTTCCTTAGATCAGTATCTGTTGGGGCTCTGTTCCAGGGAGGGCCGCGGAGAAGTGCTATACAGGCCATTAAGTGGTAAGTATATACTACATTGATCGTACAATTTCAAACCTTATATTGTTTGTTTGTTTTTAAAAATTGTAATTTCTTTCTTAGATCAGTATCTGTTGGGGCTCTGTTCCAGGGAGGGCCGCGGAGAAGTGCTATACAGGCCATTAAGTGGTAAGTATATACTACATTGATCGTAAAATTTCAAATCTTATTTTTTTTGTTTGTTTTTAAAAAATGTACTTTCTTCCTTAGATCAGTATCTGTTGGGGCTCTGTTCCAGGGAGGGCCGCGGAGAAGTGCTATACAGGCCATTAAGTGGTAAGTATATACTACATTGGTCGTACAATTTCAAACCTTATTTTTTTAGTTTTTTTTTAAAACTTGTAATTTCTTCTTTAGATCAGTATCTGTTGGGGCTCTGTTCCAGGGAGGGCCGCGGAGAAGTGCTATACAGGCCATTAAGTGGTAAGTATATACTACATTGATCGTAAAATTTCAAATCTTATTTTTTTTTTGTTTGTTTTTAAAAATTGTAATTTCTTGATTTAGATCAGTTATCTGTTGGGGCTCTGTTCCAGGGAGGGCCGTGGAGAAGTGCTATACAGGCCATTAAGTTTTAAGTATATACTACATTGGTCGTACAATTTCAAATCTTATTTTTTTTTGTTTGTTTTTTTAAAATTGTAATTTCTTCTTTAGATCAGTATCTGTTGGGGCTCTGTTCCAGGGAGGGCCGAGAGAAGTGCTATACAGGCCATTAAGTGGTAAGTATATACTACATTGATCGTACAATTTCAAATCTTATTTTTTTTTTGTTTGTTTTTAAAAAATGTACTTTCTTTCTTAGATCAGTATCTGTTGGGGCTCTGTTCCAGGGAGGGCCGCGGAGAAGTGCTATACAGGCCATTAAGTGGTAAGTATATACTACATTGATCGTACAATTTCAAATCTTATTTTTTTTTTTTTTTTTAAATTGTAATTACTTCCTTAGATCAGTATCTGTTGGGGCTCTGTTCCAGGGAGGGCCGCGGAGAAGTGCTATACAGGCCATTAAGTGGTAAGTATATACTACATTGATCGTACAATTTCAAATCTTATTTTTTTTGTTTGTTTTTAAAAAATGTAATTTCTTATTTAGATCAGTATCTGTTGGGGCTCTGTTCCAGGGAGGGCCGCGGAGAAGTGCTATACAGGCCATTAAGTGGTAAGTATATACTACATTGATCGTACAATTTCCAAATTTAAATTTTAATTTTTTTATTTTTTGTTTTTAAAAATTGTAATTTCTTATATAGATCAGTATCTGTTGGGGCTCTGTTCCAGGGAGGGCCGCGGAGAAGTGCTATACAGGCCATTAAGTGGTAAGTATATACTACATTGATCGTAAAATTTCAAAAGCTTATTTTTTTTGTTTGTTTTTATAACTTTGTAATTTCTTCTTTAGATCAGGTATCTGTTGGGGCTCTGTTCCAGGGAGGGCCGCGGAGAAGTGCTATACAGGCCATTAAGTGGTAAGTATATACTACATTGATCGTAAAATTTCAAATCTTATTTTTTTGTTTGTTTTTAAAAAATGTACTTTTTTCCTTAGATCAGTATCTGTTGGGGCTCTGTTCCAGGGAGGGCCGCGGAGAAGTGCTATACAGGCCATTAAGTGGTAAGTATATACTACATTGATCGTAAAATTTCAAATCTTATTTTTTTTTGTTTGTTTTTAAAAAATGTACTTTCTTTCTTAGATCAGTATCTGTTGGGGCTCTGTTCCAGGGAGGGCCGCGGAGAAGTGCTATACAGGCCATTAAGTGGTAAGTATATACTACATTGATCGTAAAATTTCAAATCTTATTTTTTTTGTTTGTTTTTAAAAAATGTACTTTCTTCCTTAGATCAGTATCTGTTGGGGCTCTGTTCCAGGGAGGGCCGCGGAGAAGTGCTATACAGGCCATTAAGTGGTAAGTATATACTACATTGATCGTAAAATTTCAAATCTTATTTTTTTTTTTTGTTTTTAAAAAATGTACTTTCTTCCTTAGATCAGTATCTGTTGGGGCTCTGTTCCAGGGAGGGCCGCGGAGAAGTGCTATACAGGCCATTAAGTGGTAAGTATATACTACATTGATCGTAAAATTTCAAATCTTATTTTTTTTTGTTTGTTTTTAAAAAATGTACTTTCTTCCTTAGATCAGTATCTGTTGGGGCTCTGTTCCAGGGAGGGCCGCGGAGAAGTGCTATACAGGCCATTAAGTGGTAAGTATATACTACATTGATCGTAAAATTTCAAATCTTATTTTTTTTGTTTGTTTTTAAAAAATGTACTTTCTTCCTTAGATCAGTATCTGTTGGGGCTCTGTTCCAGGGAGGGCCGCGGAGAAGTGCTATACAGGCCATTAAGTGGTAAGTATATACTACATTGATCGTAAAATTTCAAATCTTATTTTTTTTGTTTGTTTTTAAAAAATGTACTTTCTTCCTTAGATCAGTATCTGTTGGGGCTCTGTTCCAGGGAGGGCCGCGGAGAAGTGCTATACAGGCCATTAAGTGGTAAGTATATACTACATTGATCGTACAATTTCAAATCTTATTTTTTTTTTTTTTAATTGTACTTTCTTCTTTGATCAGTATCTGTTGGGGCTCTGTTCCAGGGAGGGCCGCGGAGAAGTGCTATACAGGCCATTAAGTGGTAAGTATATACTACATTGGTCGTACAATTTCAAACATTATTTTATTTTTGTTTGTTTTTTAAAAATTGAAATTTCTTATTTTTTTTGTTCCAGTGCCCGCGGAAGAAGTTTTTTTTAAAACTTGTAATTTTCTTCTTAGATCAGTATCTGTTGGGGCTCTGTTCCAGGTAGGGCCGCGGAGAAGTGCTATACAGGCCATTAAGTGGTAAGTATATACTACATTGATCGTACAATTTCAAATCTTATTTTTTTTTTTTGTTTTTAAAAATTGTAATTTTTTTTTTTTCTTATTTAGATCAGTATCTGTTGGGGCTCTGTTCCAGGGAGGGCCGCGGAGAAGTGCTATACAGGCCATTAAGTGGTAAGTATATACTACATTGATCGTACAATTTCAAATCTTATTTTTTTTTGTTTTTGTTTTTAAAAATTGTAATTTCTACTTCCTTAGATCAGTATCTGTTGGGGCTCTGTTCCAGGGAGGGCCGCGAGAAGTGCTATACAGGCCATTAAGTGGTAAGTATATACTACATTGATCATAAAATTTCAAATCTTATTTTTTTATGTGTTTTTAAAACTTGTAATTTCTTCCTTAGATCAGTATCTGTTGGGGCTCTGTTCCAGGGAGGGCCGCGGAGAAGTGCTATACAGGCCATTAAGTGGTAAGTATATACTACATTGATCGTACAATTTCAAATCTTATTTTATTTTTTATTTGTTTTTAAAAATTGTAATTTCTTCCTTAGATCAGTATCTGTAAAGGCTCTGTTCCAGGGAGTGGCCGCGGAAGAAGTGCTATACAGGCCATTAAGTGGTAAGTATATACTACATTGATCGTACAATTTCAAATCTTATTTTATTTGTGTTTGTTTTTAAAAATTGTAATTTCTTATTTAGTTCAGTATCTGTTGGGGCTCTGTTCAGGGAGGGCCGCGGAGAAGTGCTATACAGGCCATTAAGTGGTAAGTATATACTACATTGATCGTACAATTTCAAATCTTATTTTTTTTTATTTGTTTTTAAAAATTGTAATTTCTTATTTTTAGATCAGTATCTGTTGGGGCTCTGTTCCAGGGAGGGCCGCGGAGAAGTGCTATACAGGCCATTAAGTGGTAAGTATATACTACATTGATCGTACAATTTCAAATCTTATTTTTTTTTGTTTAAATTGTAATTTCCTCTTTAGATCAGTATCTGTTGGGGCTCTGTTCCAGGGAGGGCCGTGGAGAAGTGCTATACAGGCCATTAAGTGGTAAGTATATACTACATTGATCGTACAATTTCAAATCTTATTTTATTTTTGTTTGTTTTTAAAAATTGTAATTTCTTCTTTAGATCAGTATCTGTTGGGGCTCTGTTCCAGATAGGGCCGCGGAGAAGTGCTATACAGGCCATTATGTGGTAAGTATATACTACATTGATTGTAAAATTTCAAAGCTTATTTTTTTTGTTTGTTTTTAAAAATTGTAATTTCTTCTTTAGATCAGTATCTGTTGGGGCTCTGTTCCAGGGAGGGCCGCGGAGAAGTGCTATACAGGCCATTAAGTGGTAAGTATATACTACATTGATCGTACAATTTCAAATCTTATTTTTTTTTGTTTGTTTTTAAAAAATGTACTTTCTTTCTTAGATCAGTATCTGTTGGGGCTCTGTTCCAGGGAGGGCCGCGGAGAAGTGCTATACAGGCCATTAAGTGGTAAGTATATACTACATTGATCGTAAAATTTCAAATCTTATTTTTTTTTTGTTTGTTTTTAAAAAATGTACTTTCTTTCTTAGATCAGTATCTGTTGGGGCTCTGTTCCAGGGAGGGCCGCGGAGAAGTGCTATACAGGCCATTAAGTGGTAAGTATATACTACATTGGTCGTACAATTTCAAACCTTATTTTTTTAGTTTGTTTTTAAAACTTGTAATTTCTTCCTTAGATCAGTATCTGTTGGGGCTCTGTTCCAGGGAGGGCCGCGGAGAAGTGCTATACAGGCCATTAAGTGGTAAGTATATACTACATTGGTCGTACAATTTCAAATTTTATTTTATTAGTTTGTTTTTAAAAATTGTAATTTCTTCCTTAGATCAGTATCTGTTGGGGCTCTGTTCCAGGGAGGGCCGCGGAGAAGTGCTATACAGGCCATTAAGTGGTAAGTATATACTACATTGATCGTAAAATTTCAAATCTTATTTTTTGTTTGTTTTTAAAAAATGTACTTTCTTCCTTAGATCAATATCTGTTGGGGCTCTGTTCCAGGGAGTGCCGCGGAGAAGTGCTATACAGGCCATTAAGTGGTAAGTATATACTACATTGATCGTACAATTTCAAATCTTATTTTTTTTTTTGTTTGTTTTTAAAACTTGTAATTTCTTCCTTAGATCAGTATCTGTTGGGGCTCTGTTCCAGGGAGGGCCGCGGAGAAGTGCTATACAGGCCATTAAGTGGTAAGTATATACTACATTGATCGTACAATTTCAAATCTTATTTTTTTAGTTTGTTTTTAAAAATTGTAATTTCTTTCTTAGATCAGTATCTGTTGGGGCTCTGTTCCAGGGAGGGCCGCGGAGAAGTGCTATACAGGCCATTAAGTGGTAAGTATATACTACATTGATCGTAAAATTTCAAATCTTATTTTTTGTTTGTTTTTAAAAAATGTACTTTCTTCCTTAGATCAGTATCTGTTGGGGCTCTGTTCCAGGGAGGGCCGCGGAGAAGTGCTATACAGGCCATTAAGTGGTAAGTATATACTACATTGATCGTACAATTTCAAATCTTATTTTTTTGTTGTTTTTAAAAATTGTACTTTCTTCCTTAGATCAGTATCTGTTGGGGCTCTGTTCCAGGGAGGGCCGCGGAGAAGTGCTATACAGGCCATTAAGTGGTAAGTATATACTACATTGATCGTAAAATTTCAAATCTTATTTTTTTTGTTTGTTTTTAAAAAATGTACTTTCTTCCTTAGATCAGTATCTGTTGGGGCTCTGTTCCAGGGAGGGCCGCGGAGAAGTGCTATACAGGCCATTAAGTGGTAAGTATATACTACATTGATCGTACAATTTCAAACCTTATTTTATTTTTGTTTATTTTTTTTAAATTGTAATTTCTTCTTTAGATCAGTATCTGTTGGGGCTCTGTTCCAGGGAGGGCCGCGGAGAAGTGCTATACAGGCCATTAAGTGGTAAGTATATACTACATTGATCGTACAATTTCAAATCTTATTTTTTTTTGGTGTTTTTAAAAATTGTAATTTCTTATATAGATCAGTATCTGTTGGGGCTCTGTTCAAGTAAGGGCCGTGGAGAAGTGCTATACAGGCCATTAAGTTTTAAGTATATACTACATTGGTCGTACAATTTCAAACCTTATTTTTTTAGTTTTTTTTTAAAACTTGTAATTTCTTCTTTAGATCAGTATCTGTTGGGGCTCTGTTCCAGGGAGGGCCGCGGAGAAGTGCTATACAGGCCATTAAGTGGTAAGTATATACTACATTGATCGTAAAATTTCAAATCTTATTTTTTTTTTGTTTGTTTTAAAAAAATTGTACTTTCTACCTTAGATCAGTATCTGTTGGGGCTCTGTTCCAGGGAGGGCCGCGGAGAAGTGCTATACAGGCCATTAAGTGGTAAGTATATACTACATTGATCGTACAATTTCAAATCTTATTTTTTTAGATTTTTTTTTAAACTTGTAATTTCTTCCTTAGATCAGTATCTGTTGGGGCTCTGTTCCAGGGAGGGCCGCGGAGAAGTGCTATACAGGCCATTAAGTGGTAAGTATATACTACATTGGTCGTACAATTTCAAATCTTATTTTTTTAGTTTGTTTTTAAAAATTGTAATTTCTTATTTAGTTCAGTATCTGTTGGGGCTCTGTTCAAGGAAGGTCCGTGGAGAAGTGCTATACAGGCCATTAAGTTTTAAGTATATACTACATTAATCGTACAATTTCAAATCTTATTTTTTTTTTAATTGTAATTTTTTCCTTAGATGAGTATCTGTAGAGGCTCTGTTATAGGGTGGGCCGCGGAGAAGTGCTATACAGGCCATTAAGTGGTAAGTATATACAACATTGATTGTAAAATTTCAAAGCTTATTTTTTTTGTTTGTTTTTAAAACTTGTAATTTCTTCTTTAGATCAGTATCTGTTGGGGCTCTGTTCCAGGGAGGGCCGCGGAGAAGTGCTATACAGGCCATTAAGTGGTAAGTATATACTACATTGATCGTAAAATTTCAAATCTTATTTTTTTTTGTTTGTTTTTAAAAAATGTACTTTCTTTCTTAGATCAGTATCTGTTGGGGCTCTGTTCCAGGGAGGGCCGCGGAGAAGTGCTATACAGGCCATTAAGTGGTAAGTATATACTACATTGATCGTAAAATTTCAAATCTTATTTTTTTTTTTTGTTTTTTTTTAAAAAAATGTACTTTCTTTCTTAGATCAGTATCTGTTGGGGCTCTGTTCCAGGGAGGGCCGCGGAGAAGTGCTATACAGGCCATTAAGTGGTAAGTATATACTACATTGATCGTACAATTTCAAATCTTATTTTTTTTGTTTGTTTTTAAAAAATGTACTTTCTTCCTTAGATCAGTATCTGTTGGGGCTCTGTTCCAGGGAGGGCCGCGGAGAAGTGCTATACAGGCCATTAAGTGGTAAGTATATACTACATTGATTGTAAAATTTCAAACCTTATTTTTTTGTTTGTTTTTAAAAAATGTACTTTCTTCCTTAGATCAGTATCTGTTGGGGCTCTGTTCCAGGGAGGGCCGCGGAGAAATGCTATACAGGCCATTAAGTGGTAAGTATATACTACATTGATCGTAAAATTTCAAATATTATTTTTTTTGTTTGTTTTTAAAAATTTTAATTTCTTTCTTAGATCAGTATCTGTTGGGGCTCTGTTCCAGGGAGGGCCGCGGAGAAGTGCTATACAGGCCATTAAGTGGTAAGTATATACTACATTGATCGTACAATTTCAAACCTTATTTTTTTAGTTTGTTTTTAAAAATTGTAATTTCTTCCTTAGATCAGTATCTGTTGGGGCTCTGTTCCAGGGAGGGCCGCGGAGAAGTGCTATACAGGCCATTAAGTGGTAAGTATATACATTGATCGTACAATTTTCAAATTTTATTTTTTTAGTTTTGAGTTTTTAAAAATTGTAATTTCTTTCTTAGATCAGTATCTGTTGGGGCTCTGTTCCAGGGAGGGCCGCGGAGAAGTGCTATACAGGCCATTAAGTGGTAAGTATATACTACATTGGTCGTACAATTTCAAACCTTACTTTTTTAGTTTTTTTTTAAAACTTGTAATTTCTTCCTTAGATCAGTATCTGTTGGGGCTCTGTTCCAGGGATAGCCGCGGAGAAGAAGTGCTATACAGGCCATTAAGTTTTAAGTATATACTACATTGGTCGTACAATTTCAAACCTTATTTTTTTAGATTTTTTTTTAAACTTGTAATTTCTTCCTTAGATCAGTATCTGTTGGGGCTCTGTTCCAGGGAGGGCCGCGGAGAAGTGCTATACAGGCCATTAAGTGGTAAGTATATACTACATTGATCGTACAATTTCAAATCTTATTTTTTTAGTTTGTTTTTAAAAATTGTAATTTCTTCCTTAGATCAGTATCTGTTGGGGCTCTGTTCCAGGGAGGGCCGTGGAGAAGTGCTATACAGGCCATTAAGTGGTAAGTATATACTACATTGATCGTACAATTTCAAATCTTATTTTTTTTTGTGTGTATTTAAAAATTGTAATTTCTTCCTTAGATCAGTATCTGTTGGGGCTCTGTTCCAGGGAGGGCCGCGGAGAAGTGCTATACAGGCCATTAAGTGGTAAGTATATACTACATTGATTGTAAAATTTCAAAGCTTATTTTTTTTGTTTGTTTTTAAAAACTTGTAAAATTTCTTCTTTAGATCAGTATCTGTTGGGGCTCTGTTCCAGGGAGGGCCGCGGAGAAGTGCTATACAGGCCATTAAGTGGTAAGTATATACTACATTGATCGTACAATTTCAAATCTTATTTTTTTTTTGTTTGTTTTTTAAAAATTGTTAATTTCTTCTTAGATCAGTATCTGTTGGGGCTCTGTTCCAGGGAGGGCCGTGGAGAAGTGCTATACAGGCCATTAAGTGGTAAGTATATACTACATTGATCGTACAATTTCAAATATTATTATTTTTTTTTTTTTTTAAAATTGTTTTTAATTTCTTCCTTAGATCAGTATCTGTAGGGGCTTCTGTTCCAGGGTGGGATGGGCCGCGGTAGAGCTAGAGAAGTGCTATACAGGCCATTAAGTGGTAAGTATATACTACATTGATCGTACAATTTTCAAATCTTATTTTTTTTAGTTTGTTTTTAAAAATTGTACTTTCTCTCTTAGATCAGTATCTGTTGGGGCTCTGTTCCAGGGAGGGCCGCGGAGAAGTGCTATACAGGCCATTAAGTGGTAAGTATATACTACATTGATCGTACAATTTCAAATCTTATTTTTTTTTGTTTGTTTTTAAAATTGTAATTTCTTTCTTAGATCAGTATCTGTTGGGGCTCTGTTCCAGGGAGGGCCGCGGAGAAGTGCTATACAGGCCATTAAGTGGTAAGTATATACTACATTGATCGTACAATTTCAAATCTTATTTTTTTTTGTTTGTTTTTAAAAAATGTACTTTCTTCCTTAGATCAGTATCTGTTGGGGCTCTGTTCCAGGGAGGGCCGCGGAGAAGTGCTATACAGGCCATTAAGTGGTAAGTATATACTACATTGATCGTAAAATTTCAAATCTTATTTTTTTTGTTTGTTTTTAAAAAATGTACTTTCTTTCTTAGATCAGTATCTGTTGGGGCTCTGTTCCAGGGAGGGCCGCGGAGAAGTGCTATACAGGCCATTAAGTGGTAAGTATATACTACATTGATCGTACAATTTCAAATCTTATTTTTTTTGGTGTATTTAAAAATTGTAATTTCTTTCTTAGATCAGTATCTGTTGGGGCTCTGTTCCAGGGAGGGCCGCGGAGAAGTGCTATACAGGCCATTAAGTGGTAAGTATATACTACATTGATCGTACAATTTCAAATCTTATTTTTTTTTGTTTGTTTTTAAAAATTGTACTTTCTTTCTTAGATCAGTATCTGTTGGGGCTCTGTTCCAGGGAGGGCCGCGGAGAAGTGCTATACAGGCCATTAAGTGGTAAGTATATACTACATTGATCGTACAATTTCAAATCTTATTTTTTTTGTTTGTTTTTAAAAATTGTAATTTCTTCCTTAGATCAGTATCTGTTGGGGCTCTGTTCCAGGGAGGGCCGCGGAGAAGTGCTATACAGGCCATTAAGTGGTAAGTATATACTACATTGATCGTACAATTTCAAATCTTATTTTTTTTGTTTGTTTTTAAAAAATGTACTTTCTTCCTTAGATCAGTATCTGTTGGGGCTCTGTTCCAGGGAGGGCCGCGGAGAAGTGCTATACAGGCCATTAAGTGGTAAGTATATACTACATTGATCGTACATTTTTCAAATCTTATTTTTTTTTTTGTTTGTTTTTAAAAATTGTACTTTCTTCCTTAGATCAGTATCTGTTGGGGCTCTGTTCCAGGGAGGGCCGCGGAGAAGTGCTATACAGGCCATTAAGTGGTAAGTATATACTACATTGATCGTAAAATTTCAAATCTTATTTTTTGTTTGTTTTTAAAAAATGTACTTTCTTCCTTAGATCAATATCTGTTGGGGCTCTGTTCCAGGGAGGGCCGCGGAGAAGTGCTATACAGGCCATTAAGTGGTAAGTATATACTACATTGATCGTAAAATTTCAAATCTTATTTTTTTTGTTTGTTTTTAAAAATTGTAATTTCTACCTTAGATCAGTATCTGTTGGGGCTCTGTTCCAGGGAGGGCCGCGGAGAAGTGCTATACAGGCCATTAAGTGGTAAGTTTATACTACATTGATCGTACAATTTCAAACATTATTTTTTTTTAGTTTTTTTTTAAAAAAATTGTAATTTCTCTCCTTAGATCAGTATCTGTTGGGGCTCTGTTCCATGGAGGGCCGCGGAGAAGTGCTATACAGGCCATTAAGTGGTAAGTATATACTACATTGATCGTAAAATTTCAAATCTTATTTTTTTTTTGTTTGTTTTTAAAAAATGTACTTTCTTCCTTAGATCAATATCTGTTGGGGCTCTGTTCCAGGGAGGGCCGCGGAGAAGTGCTATACAGGCCATTAAGTGGTAAGTATATACTACATTGATCGTAAAATTTCAAATCTTATTTTTTGTTTGTTTTTAAAAAATGTACTTTCTTCCTTAGATCAGTATCTGTTGGGGCTCTGTTCCAGGGAGGGCCGCGGAGAAGTGCTATACAGGCCATTAAGTGGTAAGTATATACTACATTGATCGTAAAATTTCAAATCTTATTTTTTTTTGTTTGTTTTTAAAAATTGTACTTTCTTCCTTAGATCAGTATCTGTTGGGGCTCTGTTCCAGGGAGGGAAGCGGAGAAGTGCTATACAGGCCATTAAGTGGTAAGTATATACAACATTGATCGTAAAATTTCAAATCTTATTTTTTTTGTTTGTTTTTAAAACTTGTAATTTCTTCCTTAGATCAGTATCTGTTGGGGCTCTGTTCCAGGGAGGGCCGCGGAGAAGTGCTATACAGGCCATTAAGTGGTAAGTATATACTACATTGATCGTACAATTTCAAATCTTATATTTTTTTGTTTTTAAAAATTGTAATTTCTTATTTAGATCAGTATCTGTTGGGGCTCTGTTCCAGGGAGGGCCGCGGAGAAGTGCTATACAGGCCATTAAGTGGTAAGTATATACTACATTGATCGTACAATTTCAAATCTTATTTTTTTTTTTTTAAATTGTAATTTTTTCCTTAGTTTAGTATCTGTAGAGGCTCTGTTATAGGGTGGGCCGCGGAGAAGTGCTATACAGGCCATTAAGTGGTAAGTATATACTACATTGATCGTAAAATTTCAAATCTTATTTTTTTTGTTTGTTTTTAAAAAATGTACTTTCTTCCTTAGATCAGTATCTGTTGGGGCTCTGTTCCAGGGAGGGCCGCGGAGAAGTGCTATACAGGCCATTAAGTGGTAAGTATATACTACATTGATCGTAAAATTTCAAATCTTATTTTTTTTTGTTTGTTTTTAAAAAATGTACTTTCTTCCTTAGATCAGTATCTGTTGGGGCTCTGTTCCAGGGAGGGCCGCGGAGAAGTGCTATACAGGCCATTAAGTGGTAAGTATATACTACATTGATCGTACAATTTCAAATCTTATTTTTTTAGTTTGTTTTTAAAAATTGTAATTTCTTCTTTAGATCAGTATCTGTTGGGGCTCTGTTCCAGATAGGGCCGCGGAGAAGTGCTATACAGGCCATTAAGTGGTAAGTATATACTACATTGATCGTACAATTTCAAATCTTATTTTTTTTTGTTTGTTTTTAAAAATTGTAATTTCTTCTTTAGATCAGTATCTGTTGGGGCTCTGTTCCAGGGAGGGCCGCGGAGAAGTGCTATACAGGCCATTAAGTGGTAAGTATATACTACATTGATCGTACAATTTCAAATCTTATTTTTTTTTGTGTGTTTTTAAAAATTGTAATTTTTTATTTAGTTCAGTATCTGTTGGGGCTCTGTTCCAGGGAGGGCCGCGGAGAAGTGCTATACAGGCCATTAAGTGGTAAGTATATACTACATTGATCGTACAATTTCAAATCTTATTTTTTTTTTGTTTTTAAAAATTGTAATTCTTTCCTTAGATCAGTATCTGTAGAGGCTCTGTTATAGGGTGGTCCGTGGAGAAGTGCTATACAGGCCATTAAGTGGTAAGTATATACTACATTGATCGTACAATTTCAAATCTTATTTTTTTTGTTTGTTTTTAAAAATTGTAATTTCTCCCTTAGATCAGTATCTGTAGGGGCTCTGTTCCAGGGAGGGCCGTGGAGAAGTGCTATACAGGCCATTAAGTGGTAAGTATATACTACATTGATCGTACAATTTCAAATCTTATTTTTTTTGTGTGTTTTTAAAAATTGTCATTTCTACCTTAGATCAGTATCTGTTGGGGCTCTGTTCCAGGGAGGGCCGCGGAGAAGTGCTATACAGGCCATTAAGTGGTAAGTATATACTACATTGATCGTACAATTTCAAATCTTATTTTTTTTTTGTGTATTTAAAAATTGTAATTTCTTTCTTAGATCAGTATCTGTTGGGGCTCTGTTCCAGGGAGGGCCGCGGAGAAGTGCTATACAGGCCATTAAGTGGTAAGTATATACTACATTGATCGTACAATTTCAAATCTTATTTTTTTTTGTGTATTTAAAAATTGTAATTTCTTTCTTAGATCAGTATCTGTTGGGGATTTGTTCCAGGGAGGGCCGCGGAGAAGTGCTATACAGGCCATTAAGTGGTAAGTATATACTACATTGATCGTACAATTTCAAATCTTATTTTTTTTTGTGTATTTAAAAATTGTAATTTCTTTCTTAGATCAGTATCTGTTGGGGCTCTGTTCCAGGGAGGGCCGCGGAGAAGTGCTATACAGGCCATTAAGTGGTAAGTATATACTACATTGATCGTACAATTTCAAAACTTATTTTTTTTTTGTTTGTTTTTAAAAATTTACTTTCTCTCTTAGATCAGTATCTGTTGGGGCTCTGTTCCAGGGAGGGCCGTGGAGAAGTGCTATACAGGCCATTAAGTGGTAAGTATATACTACATTGATCGTACAATTTCAAATCTTATTTTTTTTGTTTGTTTTTAAAAATTGTAATTTCTCCCTTAGATCAGTATCTGTTGGGGCTCTGTTCCAGGGAGGGCCGCGGAGAAGTGCTATACAGGCCATTAAGTGGTAAGTATATACTACATTGATCGTACAATTTCAAATCTTATTTTTTTTTGTTTGTTTTTAAAAATTGTACTTTCTCTCTTAGATCAGTATCTGTTGGGGCTCTGTTCCAGGGAGGGCCGCGGAGAAGTGCTATACAGGCCATTAAGTGGTAAGTATATACTACATTGATCGTACAATTTCAAATCTTATTTATTTTTTTTTTTTAAATTGTAATTTTTTCTTTAGATTAGTATTTGTAGAGGCTCTGTTCCAGGGAGGGCCGCGGAGAAGTGCTATACAGGCCATTAAGTGGTAAGTATATACTACATTGATCGTACAATTTCAAATCTTATTTTTTTTTTGTGTATTTAAAAATTGTAATTTCTTTCTTAGATCAGTATCTGTTGGGGATTTGTTCCAGGGATCGCCGCGGAGAAGTGCTATACAGGCCATTAAGTGGTAAGTATATACTACATTGATCGTACAATTTCAAATCTTATTTTTTTTTGTTTGTTTTTAAAAATTGTAATTTCTCCCTTAGATCAGTATCTGTTGGGGCTCTGTTCCAGGGAGGGCCGCGGAGAAGTGCTATACAGGCCATTAAGTGGTAAGTATATACTACATTGATCGTACAATTTCAAATCTTATTTTTTTTTTTGTTTATTTATAAAAATTGTCATTTCTACCTTAGATCAGTATCTGTTGGGGCTCTGTTCCAGGGAGGGCCGCGGAGAAGTGCTATACAGGCCATTAAGTGGTAAGTATATACTACATTGATCGTACAATTTCAAATCTTATTTTTTTTTGTGTATTTAAAAAAAAAAAAATTGTAGTACTTTCTTTCTTAGATCAGTATCTGTTGGGGCTCTGTTCCAGGGAGGGCCGCGGAGAAGTGCTATACAGGCCATTAAGTGGTAAGTATATACTACATTGATCGTACAATTTCAAATCTTATTTTTTTTTGTTTGTTTTTAAAAATTGTACTTTCTTTCTTAGATCAGTATCTGTTGGGGCTCTGTTCCAGGGAGGGCCGCGGAGAAGTGCTATACAGGCCATTAAGTGGTAAGTATATACTACATTGATCGTACAATTTCAAATCTTATTTTTTTTGTGTGTATTTAAAAATTGTAATTTCTTTCTTAGATCAGTATCTGTTGGGGCTCTGTTCCAGGGAGGGCCGCGGAGAAGTGCTATACAGGCCATTAAGTGGTAAGTATATACTACATTGATCGTACAATTTCAAATCTTATTTTTTTTGTTTGTTTTTAAAAATTGTAATTTCTCTCTTAGATCAGTATCTGTTGGGGCTCTGTTCCAGGGAGGGCCGCGGAGAAGTGCTATACAGGCCATTAAGTGGTAAGTATATACTACATTGATCGTACAATTTCAAATCTTATTTTTTTTTGTTTGTTTTTAAAAATTGTACTTTCTCTCTTAGATCAGTATCTGTTGGGGCTCTGTTCCAGGGAGGGCCGCGGAGAAGTGCTATACAGGCCATTAAGTGGTAAGTATATACTACATTGATCGTACAATTTCAAATCTTATTTTTTTTTTTGTTTGTTTTTAAAAAATTGTAATTTCTCTCTTAGATCAGTATCTGTTGGGGCTCTGTTCCAGGGAGGGCCGCGGAGAAGTGCTATACAGGCCATTAAGTGGTAAGTATATACTACATTGATCGTACAATTTCAAATCTTATTTTTTTTGTGTGTATTTAAAAATTGTAATTTCTTTCTTAGATCAGTATCTGTTGGGGCTCTGTTCCAGGGAGGGCCGCGGAGAAGTGCTATACAGGCCATTAAGTGGTAAGTATATACTACATTGATCGTACAATTTCAAATCTTATTTTATTTTTGTTTATTTATAAAAATTGTCATTTCTACCTTAGATCAGTATCTGTTGGGGCTCTGTTCCAGGGAGGGCCGCGGAGAAGTGCTATACAGGCCATTAAGTGGTAAGTATATACTACATTGATCGTACAATTTCAAATCTTATTTTTTTTGTGTATTTAAAAATTGTAATTTCTTTCTTAGATCAGTATCTGTTGGGGATTTGTTCCAGGGAGGGCCGCGGAGAAGTGCTATACAGGCCATTAAGTGGTAAGTATATACTACATTGATCGTACAATTTCAAATCTTATTTTTTTTGTGTATTTAAAAATTGTAATTTCTTTCTTAGATCAGTATCTGTTGGGGCTCTGTTCCAGGGAGGGCCGTGGAGAAGTGCTATACAGGCCATTAAGTGGTAAGTATATACTACATTGATCGTACAATTTCAAATCTTATTTTTTTGTGTATTTAAAAATTGTAATTTCTTTCTTAGATCATTATCTGTTGGGGCTCTGTTCCAGGGAGGGCCGCGGAGAAGTGCTATACAGGCCATTAAGTGGTAAGTATATACTACATTGATCGTACAATTTCAAATCTTATTTTTTTTTTTGTTTGTTTTTAAAAATTATACTTTCTCTCTTAGATCAGTATCTGTTGGGGCTCTGTTCCAGGGAGGGCCGCGGAGAAGTGCTATACAGGCCATTAAGTGGTAAGTATATACTACATTGATCGTACAATTTCAAATCTTATTTTTTTTGTTTGTTTTTAAAAATTGTAATTTCTTCTTTAGATCAGTATCTGTTGGGGCTCTGTTCCAGGGAGGGCCGCGGAGAAGTGCTATACAGGCCATTAAGTGGTAAGTATATACTACATTGATCGTACAATTTCAAATCTTATTTTTTTTTGTTTGTTTTTAAAAATTGTACTTTCTCTCTTAGATCAGTATCTGTTGGGGCTCTGTTCCAGGGAGGGCCGCGGAGAAGTGCTATACAGGCCATTAAGTGGTAAGTATATACTACATTGATCGTACAATTTCAAATCTTATTTTTTTTGTGTGTATTTAAAAATTGTAATTTCTTTCTTAGATCAGTATCTGTTGGGGCTCTGTTCCAGGGAGGGCCGCGGAGAAGTGCTATACAGGCCATTAAGTGGTAAGTATATACTACATTGATCGTACAATTTCAAATCTTATTTTCTTTTGTTTTTAAAAATTGTAATTTCCTCCTTAGATCAGTATCTGTTGGGGCTCTATTCCAGGGAGGGCCGTGGAGAAGTGCTATACAGGCCATTAAGTGGTAAGTATATACTACATTGATCGTACAATTTCAAATCTTATTTTTTTTTGTGTATTTAAAAATTGTAATTTCTTTCTTAGATCAGTATCTGTTGGGGCTCTGTTCCAGGGAGGGCCGCGGAGAAGTGCTATACAGGCCATTAAGTGGTAAGTATATACTACATTGATCGTACAATTTCAAATCTTATTTTTTTTGTGTATTTAAAAATTGTAATTTCTTTCTTAGATCAGTATCTGTTGGGGATTTGTTCCAGGGAGGGCCGCGGAGAAGTGCTATACAGGCCATTAAGTGGTAAGTATATACTACATTGATCGTACAATTTCAAATCTTATTTTTTTTTGTTTGTTTTTAAAAATTGTACTTTCTCTCTTAGATCAGTATCTGTTGGGGCTCTGTTCCAGGGAGGGCCGTGGAGAAGTGCTATACAGGCCATTAAGTGGTAAGTATGTACTACATTGATCATTGATCGTACAATTTCAAATCTTATTTTTTTTGTGTGTATTTAAAAATTGTAATTTCTTTCTTAGATCAGTATCTGTTGGGGCTCTGTTCCAGGGAGGGCCGCGGAGAAGTGCTATACAGGCCATTAAGTGGTAAGTATATACTACATTGATCGTACAATTTCAAATCTTATTTTTTTTTGTGTATTTAAAAATTGTAATTTCTTTCTTAGATCAGTATCTGTTGGGGCTCTGTTCCAGGGAGGGCCGCGGAGAAGTGCTATACAGGCCATTAAGTGGTAAGTATATACTACATTGATCGTACAATTTCAAATCTTATTTTTTTTTGTTTGTTTTTAAAAATTGTACTTTTTCTCTTAGATCAGTATCTGTTGGGGCTCTGTTCCAGGGAGGGCCGCGGAGAAGTGCTATACAGGCCATTAAGTGGTAAGTATATACTACATTGATCGTACAATTT
Organism: Pardosa pseudoannulata; assembly: GCA_032207245.1. NCBI lineage: Eukaryota > Metazoa > Arthropoda > Arachnida > Araneae > Lycosidae > Pardosa > Pardosa pseudoannulata. The sequence goes on from CM063501.1 coordinate 151,300,191, forward strand.
CAAATCTTATTTTTTTTTTGTTTGTTTTTAAAAATTGTACTTTCTCTCTTAGATCAGTATCTGTTGGGGCTCTGTTCCAGGGAGGGCCGCGGAGAAGTGCTATACAGGCCATTAAGTGGTAAGTATATACTACATTGATCGTACAATTTCAAATCTTATTTTTTTTTTTGTTTGTTTTTAAAAATTGTCATTTCTACCTTAGATCAGTTGGGAAATATCTGTTGGGGCTCTGTTCCAGGGATGGCCGCGGAGAAGTGCTATACAGGCCATTAAGTGGTAAGTATATACTACATTGATCGTACAATTTCAAATCTTATTTTATTTTTGTTTGTTTTTAAAAATTTTAATTTCTCTCTTAGATCAGTATCTGTTGGGGCTCTGTTCCAGGGAGGGCCGCGGAGAAGTGCTATACAGGCCATTAAGTGGTAAGTATATACTACATTGATCGTACAATTTCAAATCTTATTTTATTTTTGTTTATTTATAAAAATTGTCATTTCTACCTTAGATCAGTATCTGTTGGGGCTCTGTTCCAGGGAGGGCCGCGGAGAAGTGCTATACAGGCCATTAAGTGGTAAGTATATACTACATTGATCGTACAATTTCAAATCTTATTTTTTTTTGTTTGTTTTTAAAAATTGTACTTTCTCTCTTAGATCAGTATCTGTTGGGGCTCTGTTCCAGGGAGGGCCGCGGAGAAGTGCTATACAGGCCATTAAGTGGTAAGTATATACTACATTGATCGTACAATTTCAAATCTTATTTTATTTTTGTTTGTTTTTAAAAATTTTAATTTCTCTCTTAGATCAGTATCTGTTGGGGCTCTGTTCCAGGGAGGGCCGCGGAGAAGTGCTATACAGGCCATTAAGTGGTAAGTATATACTACATTGATCGTACAATTTCAAATCTTATTTTATTTTTGTTTATTTATAAAAATTGTCATTTCTACCTTAGATCAGTATCTGTTGGGGCTCTGTTCCAGGGAGGGCCGCGGAGAAGTGCTATACAGGCCATTAAGTGGTAAGTATATACTACATTGATCGTACAATTTCAAATCTTATTTTTTTTTGTTTGTTTTTAAAAATTGTACTTTCTCTCTTAGATCAGTATCTGTTGGGGCTCTGTTCCAGGGAGGGCCGCGGAGAAGTGCTATACAGGCCATTAAGTGGTAAGTATATACTACATTGATCGTACAATTTCAAATCTTATTTTTTTTTGTTTGTTTTTAAAAATTGTAATTTCTCTCTTAGATCAGTATCTGTTGGGGCTCTGTTCCAGGGAGGGCCGCGGAGAAGTGCTATACAGGCCATTAAGTGGTAAGTATATACTACATTGATCGTACAATTTCAAATCTTATTTTTTTTTGTGTATTTAAAAATTGTAATTTCTTTCTTAGATCAGTATCTGTTGGGGATTTGTTCCAGGGAGGGCCGCGGAGAAGTGCTATACAGGCCATTAAGTGGTAAGTATATACTACATTGATCGTACAATTTCAAATCTTATTTTATTTTTGTTTATTTATAAAAATTGTCATTTTTTACCTTAGATCAGTATCTGTTGGGGCTCTGTTCCAGGGAGGGCCGCGGAGAAGTGCTATACAGGCCATTAAGTGGTAAGTATATACTACATTGATCGTACAATTTCAAATCTTATTTTTTTTTTGTTTGTTTTTAAAAAATGTAATTTCTTATTTAGATCAGTATCTGTTGGGGCTCTGTTCCAGGGAGGGCCGCGGAGAAGTGCTATACAGGCCATTAAGTGGTAAGTATATACTACATTGATCGTACAATTTCAAATCTTATTTTTTTTTTGTTTGTTTTTAAAAATTGTACTTTCTCTCTCTAGGATCAGTATCTGTTGGGGCTCTGTTCCAGGGGGCCGCGGAGAAGTGCTATACAGGCCATTAAGTGGTAAGTATATACAACATTGATTGTAAAATTTCAAAGCTTATTTTTTTTGTTTGTTTTTAAAACTTGTAATTTCTTCTTTAGATCAGTATCTGTTGGGGCTCTGTTCCAGGGAGGGCCGCGGAGAAGTGCTATACAGGCCATTAAGTGGTAAGTATATACTACATTGATCGTACAATTTCAAATCTTATTTTTTTTTGTTTGTTTTTAAAAATTGTACTTTCTCTCTTAGATCAGTATCTGTTGGGGCTCTGTTCCAGGGAGGGCCGCGGAGAAGTGCTATACAGGCCATTAAGTGGTAAGTATATACTACATTGATCGTAAAATTTCAAATCTTATTTTTTTTTGTTTGTTTTTAAAAAATGTACTTTCTTCCTTAGATCAGTATCTGTTGGGGCTCTGTTCCAGGGAGGGCCGCGGAGAAGTGCTATACAGGCCATTAAGTGGTAAGTATATACTACATTGATCGTACAATTTCAAATCTTATTTTTTTTTTGTTTGTTTTTAAAAATTGTACTTTCTTCCTTAGATCAGTATCTGTTGGGGCTCTGTTCCAGGGAGGGCCGCGGAGAAGTGCTATACAGGCCATTAAGTGGTAAGTATATACTACATTGATTGTAAAATTTCAAACCTTATTTTTTTGTTTGATTTTAAAAATTGTACTTTCTTTCTTAGATCAGTATCTGTTGGGGCTCTGTTCCAGGGAGGGCCGCGGAGAAGTGCTATACAGGCCATTAAGTGGTAAGTATATACTACATTGATCGTACAATTTCAAATCTTATTTTTTTTTTTGTGTTTTTAAAAATTGTACTTTCTTTCTTAGATCAGTATCTGTTGGGGCTCTGTTCCAGGGAGGGCCGCGGAGAAGTGCTATACAGGCCATTAAGTGGTAAGTATATACTACATTGATCGTACAATTTCAAATCTTATTTTTTTGTTTGTTTTTAAAAATTGTAATTTCTTCCTTAGATCAGTATCTGTTGGGGCTCTGTTCCAGGGAGGGCCGCGGAGAAGTGCTATACAGGCCATTAAGTGGTAAGTATATACTACATTGATCGTACAATTTCAAATATTATTATTTTTTTTTTTTTAAATTGTACTTTCTCTCTTAGATCAGTATCTGTTGGGGCTCTGTTCCAGGGAGGGCCGCGGAGAAGTGCTATACAGGCCATTAAGTGGTAAGTATATACTACATTGATCGTACAATTTCAAATCTTATTTTTTTTTTGTTTGTTTTTAAAAATTATACATTCTCTCTTAGATCAGTATCTGTTGGGGCTCTGTTCCAGGGAGGGCCGCGGAGAAGTGCTATACAGGCCATTAAGTGGTAAGTATATACTACATTGATCGTACAATTTCAAATCTTATTTTTTTTGTTTGTTTTTAAAAATTGTCATTTCTACCTTAGATCAGTATCTGTTGGGGCTCTGTTCCAGGGAGGGCCGCGGAGAAGTGCTATACAGGCCATTAAGTGGTAAGTATATACTACATTGATCGTACAATTTCAAATCTTATTTTTTTTTTGTTTGTTTTTAAAAATTGTAATTTCTTTCTTAGATCAGTATCTGTTGGGGCTCTGTTTGAGGGAATGCCGCGGAGAAGTGCTATACAGGCCATTAAGTGGTAAGTATATACTACATTGATCGTACAATTTCAAACCTTATTTTATTTTTGTTTATTTATAAAAATTGTCATTTCTACCTTAGATCAGTATCTGTTGGGGCTCTGTTCCAAGGAGGGCAGTGGAGAAGTACTATACAGGCCATTAAGTGGTAAGTATATACTACATTGATCGTACAATTTCAAATCTTATTTATTTTTTTTTTGTTTGTTTTTAAAAATTGTACTTTCTCTCTTAGATCAGTATCTGTTGGGGCTCTGTTCCAGGGAGGGCCGCGGAGAAGTGCTATACAGGCCATTAAGTGGTAAGTATATACTACATTGATCGTACAATTTCAAATCTTATTTTTTTTTGTTTGTTTTTAAAAATTTTAATTTCTCTCTTAGATCAGTATCTGTTGGGGCTCTGTTCCAGGGAGGGCCGCGGAGAAGTGCTATACAGGCCATTAAGTGGTAAGTATATACTACATTGATCGTACAATTTCAAATCTTATTTTATTTTTGTTTATTTATAAAAATTGTCATTTCTACCTTAGATCAGTATCTGTTGGGGCTCTGTTCCAGGGAGGGCCGCGGAGAAGTGCTATACAGGCCATTAAGTGGTAAGTATATACTACATTGATCGTACAATTTCAAATCTTATTTTTTTTTTGTTTGTTTTTAAAAATTGTACTTTCTCTCTTAGATCAGTATCTGTTGGGGCTCTGTTCCAGGGAGGGCCGCGGAGAAGTGCTATACAGGCCATTAAGTGGTAAGTATATACTACATTGATCGTACAATTTCAAATCTTATTTTTTTTTTGTTTGTTTTTTTTAAAAATTTTTTTTTTAAATCTCTCTCCCTTAGATCAGTATCTGTTGGGGCTCTGTTCCAGGGAGGGCCGTGGAGAAGTGCTATACAGGCCATTAAGTGGTAAGTATATACTACATTGATCGTACAATTTCAAATCTTATTTTTTTTTTGTGTATTTAAAAATTGTAATTTCTTTCTTAGATCAGTATCTGTTGGGGCTCTGTTCCAGGGAGGGCCGCGGAGAAGTGCTATACAGGCCATTAAGTGGTAAGTATATACTACATTGATCGTACAATTTCAAATCTTATTTTATTTTTGTTTATTTATAAAAATTGTCATTTCTACCTTAGATCAGTATCTGTTGGGGCTCTGTTCCAGGGAGGGCCGCGGAGAAGTGCTATACAGGCCATTAAGTGGTAAGTATATACTACATTGATCGTACAATTTCAAATCTTATTTTTTTTGTTTGTTTTTAAAAATTGTAATTTCTTATATAGATCAGTATCTGTTGGGGCTCTGTTCAAGTAAGGGCCGTGGAGAAGTGCTATACAGGCCATTAAGTGGTAAGTATATACTACATTGATCGTACAATTTCAAATCTTATTTTTTTTTGTTTGTTTTTAAAAAATGTACTTTCTTCCTTAGATCAGTATCTGTTGGGGCTCTATTCCAGGGGGAGGGCCGCGGAGAAGTGCTATACAGGCCATTAAGTGGTAAGTATATACTACATTGATCGTACAATTTCAAATCTTATTTTTTTTTGTGTATTTAAAAATTGTAATTTCTCTCTTAGATCAGTATCTGTTGGGGCTCTGTTCCAGGGAGGGCCGCGGAGAAGTGCTATACAGGCCATTAAGTGGTAAGTATATACTACATTGATCGTACAATTTCAAATCTTATTTTATTTTTGTTTATTTATAAAAATTGTCATTTCTACTTTAGATTAGTATCTGTTGGGGCTCTGTTCCAGGGAGGGCCGCGGAGAAGTGCTATACAGGCCATTAAGTGGTAAGTATATACTACATTGATCGTACAATTTCAAATCTTATTTTTTTTTTTTGTTTGTTTTTAAAAATTGTACTTTCTCTCTTAGATCAGTATCTGTTGGGGCTCTGTTCCAGGGAGGGCCGCGGAGAAGTGCTATACAGGCCATTAAGTGGTAAGTATATACTACATTGATCGTACAATTTCAAATCTTATTTTTTTTTTGTGTATTTAAAAATTGTAATTTCCTCCTTAGATCAGTATCTGTTGGGGCTCTGTTCCAGGGAGGGCCGCGGAGAAGTGCTATACAGGCCATTAAGTGGTAAGTATATACTACATTGATCGTACAATTTCAAATCTTATTTTTTTTTGTGTATTTAAAAATTGTAATTTCTTTCTTAGATCAGTATCTGTTGGGGATTTGTTCCAGGGAGGGCCGCGGAGAAGTGCTATACAGGCCATTAAGTGGTAAGTATATACTACATTGATCGTACAATTTCAAATCTTATTTTATTTTTGTTTATTTATAAAAATTGTCATTTCTACCTTAGATCAGTATCTGTTGGGGCTCTGTTCCAGGGAGGGCCGCGGAGAAGTGCTATACAGGCCATTAAGTGGTAAGTATATACTACATTGATCGTACAATTTCAAATCTTATTTTTTTTTTGTTTGTTTTTAAAAATTGTACTTTCTCTCTTAGATCAGTATCTGTTGGGGCTCTGTTCCAGGGAGGGCCGCGGAGAAGTGCTATACAGGCCATTAAGTGGTAAGTATATACTACATTGATCGTACAATTTCAAATCTTATTTTTTTTGTGTATTTAAAAATTGTAATTTCTTTCTTAGATCAGTATCTGTTGGGGCTCTGTTCCAGGGAGGGCCGCGGAGAAGTGCTATACAGGCCATTAAGTGGTAAGTATATACTACATTGATCGTACAATTTCAAATCTTATTTTTTTTGTGTATTTAAAAATTGTAATTTCTTTCTTAGATCAGTATCTGTTGGGGATTTGTTCCAGGGAGGGCCGCGGAGAAGTGCTATACAGGCCATTAAGTGGTAAGTATATACTACATTGATCCTAAAATTTCAAATCTTATTTTTTTTGTTTGTTTTTAAAAATTGTACTTTCTCTCTTAGATCAGTATCTGTTGGGGCTCTGTTCCAGGGAGGGCCGCGGAGAAGTGCTATACAGGCCATTAAGTGGTAAGTATATACTACATTGATCGTACAATTTCAAATCTTATTTTTTTGTGTATTTAAAAATTGTAATTTCTTTCTTAGATCAGTATCTGTTGGGGATTTGTTCCAGGGAGGGCCGCGGAGAAGTGCTATACAGGCCATTAAGTGGTAAGTATATACTACATTGATCGTACAATTTCAAATCTTATTTTTTTTTGTGTATTTAAAAATTGTAATTTCTTTCTTAGATCAGTATCTGTTGGGGCTCTATTCCAGGGAGGGCCGCGGAGAAGTGCTATACAGGCCATTAAGTGGTAAGTATATACTACATTGATCGTACAATTTCAAATCTTATTTTATTTTTGTTTGTTTTTAAAAATTTTAATTTCTCTCTTAGATCAGTATCTGTTGGGGCTCTGTTCCAGGGAGGGCCGCGGAGAAGTGCTATACAGGCCATTAAGTGGTAAGTATATACTACATTGATCGTACAATTTCAAATCTTATTTTTTTTTTTTTTTTTTAAAAATTGTACTTTCTCTCTTAGATCAGTATCTGTTGGGGCTCTGTTCCAGGGAGGGCCGCGGAGAAGTGCTATACAGGCCATTAAGTGGTAAGTATATACTACATTGATCGTACAATTTCAAATCTTATTTTTTTTTTTGTGTATTTAAAAATTGTAATTTCCTCCTTAGATCAGTATCTGTTGGGGCTCTGTTCCAGGGAGGGCCGTGGAGAATTGCTATACAGGCCATTTAAGTGGTAAGTATATACTACATTGATCGTACAATTTCAAATCTTATTTTTTTTTGTGTATTTAAAAATTGTAATTTCTTTCTTAGATCAGTATCTGTTGGGGCTCTGTTCCAGGGAGGGCCACGGAGAAGTGCTATACAGGCCATTAAGTGGTAAGTATATACTACATTGATCGTACAATTTCAAATCTTATTTTTTTTTGTTTGTTTTTAAAAATTTTAATTTCTCTCTTAGATCAGTATCTGTTGGGGCTCTGTTCGAGGGAGGGCCGCGGAGAAGTGCTATACAGGCCATTAAGTGGTAAGTATATACTACATTGATCGTACAATTTCAAATCTTATTTTTTTTTGTTTGTTTTTAAAAATTGTAATTTCTCTCTTAGATCAGTATCTGTTGGGGCTCTGTTCCAGGGAGGGCCGCGGAGAAGTGCTATACAGGCCATTAAGTGGTAAGTATATACTACATTGATCGTACAATTTCAAATCTTATTTTTTTTTGTGTATTTAAAATTTGTAATTTCTTTCTTAGATCAGTATCTGTTGGGGCTCTGTTCCAGGGAGGGCCGCGGAGAAGTGCTATACAGGCCATTAAGTGGTAAGTATATACTACATTGATCGTACAATTTCAAATCTTATTTTATTTTTGTTTGTTTTTAAAAATTTTAATTTCTCTCTTAGATCAGTATCTGTTGGGGCTCTGTTCCAGGGAGGGCCGCGGAGAAGTGCTATACAGGCCATTAAGTGGTAAGTATATACTACATTGATCGTACAATTTCAAATCTTATTTTTTTTTTTGTTTGTTTTTAAAAATTATACATTCTCTCTTAGATCAGTATCTGTTGGGGCTCTGTTCCAGGGAGGGCCGCGGAGAAGTGCTATACAGGCCATTAAGTGGTAAGTATATACTACATTGATCGTACAATTTCAAATCTTATTTTATTTTTGTTTATTTATAAAAATTGTCATTTCTACCTTAGATCAGTATCTGTTGGGGCTCTGTTCCAGGGAGGGCCGCGGAGAAGTGCTATACAGGCCATTAAGTGGTAAGTATATACTACATTGATCGTACAATTTCAAATCTTATTTTATTTTTGTTTATTTATAAAAATTGTCATTTCTACCTTAGATCAGTATCTGTTGGGGCTCTGTTCCAGGGAGGGCCGCGGAGAAGTGCTATACAGGCCATTAAGTGGTAAGTATATACTACATTGATCGTACAATTTCAAATCTTATTTTATTTTTGTTTATTTATAAAAATTGTCATTTCTACCTTAGATCAGTATCTGTTGGGGCTCTGTTCGAGGGAGGGCCGCGGAGAAGTGCTATACAGGCCATTAAGTGGTAAGTATATACTACATTGATCGTACAATTTCAAATCTTATTTTTTTTTTTGTTTATTTATAAAAATTGTCATTTCTACCTTAGATCAGTATCTGTTGGGGCTCTGTTCGAGGGAGGGCCGCGGAGAAGTGCTATACAGGCCATTAAGTGGTAAGTATATACTACATTGATCGTACAATTTCAAATCTTATTTTATTTTTGTTTATTTATAAAAATTGTCATTTCTTTCTCTCTTAGATCAGTATCTGTTGGGGCTCTGTTCGAGGGAGGGCCGCGGAGAAGTGCTATACAGGCCATTAAGTGGTAAGTATATACTACATTGATCGTACAATTTCAAATCTTATTTTATTTTTGTTTGTTTTTAAAAATTGTAATTTCTACCTTAGATCAGTATCTGTTGGGGCTCTGTTCCAGGGAGGGCCGCGGAGAAGTGCTATACAGGCCATTAAGTGGTAAGTATATACTACATTGATCGTACAATTTCAAATCTTATTTTATTTTTGTTTATTTATAAAAATTGTCATTTCTACCTTAGATCAGTATCTGTTGGGGCTCTGTTCCAGGGAGGGCCGCGGAGAAGTGCTATACAGGCCATTAAGTGGTAAGTATATACTACATTGATCGTACAATTTCAAATCTTATTTTATTTTTGTTTATTTATAAAAATTGTCATTTCTACCTTAGATCAGTATCTGTTGGGGCTCTGTTCCAGGGAGGGCCGCGGAGAAGTGCTATACAGGCCATTAAGTGGTAAGTATATACTACATTGATCGTACAATTTCAAATCTTATTTTATTTTTGTTTGTTTTTAAAAATTGTAATTTCTACCTTAGATCAGTATCTGTTGGGGCTCTGTTCCAGGGAGGGCCGCGGAGAAGTGCTATACAGGCCATTAAGTGGTAAGTATATACTACATTGATCGTACAATTTCAAATATTATTTTATTTTTGTTTATTTATAAAAATTGTACTTTCTCTCTTAGATCAGTATCTGTTGGGGCTCTGTTCCAGGGAGGGCCGCGGAGAAGTGCTATACAGGCCATTAAGTGGTAAGTATATACTACATTGATCGTACAATTTCAAATCTTATTTTTTTTTTGTTTGTTTTTAAAAATTGTACTTTCTCTCTTAGATCAGTATCTGTTGGGGCTCTGTTCCAGGGAGGGCCGCGGAGAAGTGCTATACAGGCCATTAAGTGGTAAGTATATACTACATTGATCGTACAATTTCAAATCTTATTTTATTTTTGTTTGTTTTTAAAAATTTTAATTTCTCTCTTAGATCAGTATCTGTTGGGGCTCTGTTCCAGGGAGGGCCGCGGAGAAGTGCTATACAGGCCATTAAGTGGTAAGTATATACTACATTGATCGTACAATTTCAAATCTTATTTTTTTTTGTTTGTTTTTAAAAATTGTACTTTCTCTCTTAGATCAGTATCTGTTGGGGCTCTGTTCCAGGGAGGGCCGCGGAGAAGTGCTATACAGGCCATTAAGTGGTAAGTATATACTACATTGATCGTACAATTTCAAATCTTATTTTATTTTTGTTTGTTTTTAAAAATTGTACTTTCTCTCTTAGATCAGTATCTGTTGGGGCTCTGTTCCAGGGAGGGCCGCGGAGAAGTGCTATACAGGCCATTAAGTGGTAAGTATATACTACATTGATCGTACAATTTCAAATCTTATTTTTTTTTGTGTATTTAAAAATTGTAATTTCCTCCTTAGATCAGTATCTGTTGGGGCTCTATTCCAGGGAGGGCCGTGGAGAAGTGCTATACAGGCCATTAAGTGGTAAGTATATACTACATTGATCGTACAATTTCAAATCTTATTTTTTTTTGTGTATTTAAAAATTGTAATTTCTTTCTTAGATCAGTATCTGTTGGGGATTTGTTCCAGGGAGGGCCGCGGAGAAGTGCTATACAGGCCATTAAGTGGTAAGTATATACTACATTGATCATAAAATTTCAAATCTTATTTTTTTTTGTTTGTTTTTAAAAATTGTAATTTCCTCCTTAGATCAGTATCTGTTGGGGCTCTGTTCCAGGGAGGGCCGCGGAGAAGTGCTATACAGGCCATTAAGTGGTAAGTATATACTACATTGATCGTACAATTTCAAATCTTATTTTATTTTTGTTTATTTATATAAAAATTGTCCATTTCTACCTTAGATCAGTATCTGTTTTGGCTCTCTGTTTCCAGGGAGGGCCGCGGAGAAGTGCTATACAGGCCATTAAGTGGTAAGTATATACTACATTGATCGTACAATTTCAAATCTTATTTTTTTTTGTTTGTTTTTAAAAATTGTACTTTCTCTCTTAGATCAGTATCTGTTGGGGCTCTGTTCCAGGGAGGGCCGCGGAGAAGTGCTATACAGGCCATTAAGTGGTAAGTATATACTACATTGATCGTACAATTTCAAATCTTATTTTTTTTTGTGTATTTAAAAATTGTAATTTCTTTCTTAGATCAGTATCTGTTGGGGCTCTATTCCAGGGAGGGCCGCGGAGAAGTGCTATACAGGCCATTAAGTGGTAAGTATATACTACATTGATCGTACAATTTCAAATCTTATTTTATTTTTGTTTGTTTTTAAAAATTTTAATTTCTCTCTTAGATCAGTATCTGTTGGGGCTCTGTTCCAGGGAGGGCCGCGGAGAAGTGCTATACAGGCCATTAAGTGGTAAGTATATACTACATTGATCGTACAATTTCAAATCTTATTTTTTTTTTTGTTTGTTTTTAAAAATTGTACTTTCTCTCTTAGATCAGTATCTGTTGGGGCTCTGTTCCAGGGAGGGCCGCGGAGAAATGCTATACAGGCCATTAAGTGGTAAGTATATACTCTATTGATCGTACAATTTCAAATCTTATTTTATTTTTGTTTATTTATAAAAATTGTCATTTCTACCTTAGATCAGTATCTGTTGGGGCTCTGTTCGAGGGAGGGCCGCGGAGAAGTGCTATACAGGCCATTAAGTGGTAAGTATATACTACATTGATCGTACAATTTCAAATCTTATTTTATTTTTGTTTATTTATAAAAATTGTCATTTCTCCCTTAGATCAGTATCTGTTGGGGCTCTGTTCCAGGGAGGGCCGCGGAGAAGTGCTATACAGGCCATTAAGTGGTAAGTATATACTACATTGATCGTACAATTTCAAATCTTATTTTTTTTTTTGTTTATTTATAAAAATTGTCATTTCTACCTTAGATCAGTATCTGTTGGGGCTCTGTTCGAGGGAGGGCCGCGGAGAAGTGCTATACAGGCCATTAAGTGGTAAGTATATACTACATTGATCGTACAATTTCAAATCTTATTTTATTTTTGTTTATTTATAAAAATTGTCATTTCTACCTTAGATCAGTATCTGTTGGGGCTCTGTTATAGGGAGGGCCGCGGAGAAGTGCTATACAGGCCATTAAGTGGTAAGTATATACTACATTGATCGTACAATTTCAAATCTTATTTTATTTTTGTTTATTTATAAAAATTGTCATTTCTACCTTAGATCAGTATCTGTTGGGGCTCTGTTCGAGGGAGGGCCGCGGAGAAGTGCTATACAGGCCATTAAGTGGTAAGTATATACTACATTGATCGTACAATTTCAAATCTTATTTTATTTTTGTTTATTTATAAAAATTGTCATTTCTACCTTAGATCAGTATCTGTTGGGGCTCTGTTCGAGGGAGGGCCGCGGAGAAGTGCTATACAGGCCATTAAGTGGTAAGTATATACTACATTGATCGTACAATTTCAAATCTTATTTTTTTTGTGTGTTTTTAAAAATTGTCATTTCTACCTTAGATCAGTATCTGTTGGGGCTCTGTTCCAGGGAGGGCCGCGGAGAAGTGCTATACAGGCCATTAAGTGGTAAGTATATACTACATTGATCGTACAATTTCAAATCTTATTTTATTTTTGTTTATTTATAAAAATTGTCATTTCTACCTTAGATCAGTATCTGTTGGGGCTCTGTTCCAAGGAGGGCCGCGGAGAAGTGCTATACAGGCCATTAAGTGGTAAGTATATACTACATTGATCGTACAATTTCAAATCTTATTTTATTTTTGTTTATTATAAAAATTGTCATTTCTACCTTAGATCAGTATCTGTTGGGGCTCTGTTCGAGGGAGGGCCGCGGAGAAGTGCTATACAGGCCATTAAGTGGTAAGTATATACTACATTGATCGTACAATTTCAAATCTTATTTTTTTTTGTTTGTTTTTAAAAATTGTACTTTCTCTCTTAGATCAGTATCTGTTGGGGCTCTGTTCCAGAAGGGCCGTGGAGAAGTGCTATACAGGCCATTAAGTGGTATGTATATACTACATTGATCGTACAATTTCTTTTTTTTTTTTTTTTCCCCCCTTTTTTTCCCCCCCCCCTCTACAAATCTTATTTTTTTTTTTTTTTTTTAAAAATTGTACTTTCTCTCTTAGATCAGTATCTGTGGGGGCTCTGTTCCAGGGAGGGCCGCGGAGAAGCGAGAAAGTGCTATACAGCCATTAAGTGGTAAGTATATACTACTATTGATCGTTTTCAATTTCAAATCTTATTTTATTTTTGTTTATTTATAAAAAAAAAAAAAAAAAAAAATAAAAAAAAAAATTTTTTGTCTCATTTCTACCTTAGATCAGTATCTGTTGGGGCTCTGTTTGAGGGAGGGCCGCGGAGAAGTGCTATACAGGCCATTAAGTGGTAAGTATATACTACATTGATCGTACAATTTCAAATCTTATTTTATTTTTGTTTATTTATAAAAATTGTCATTTCTACCTTAGATCAGTATCTGTTGGGGCTCTGTTCCAGGGAGGGCCGCGGAGAAGTGCTATACAGGCCATTAAGTTGTATGTATATACTACATTGATCGTACAATTTCAAATATTATTTTTTTTTGTTTGTTTTTAAAAATTGTACTTTCTCTCTTAGATCAGTATCTGTTGGGGCTCTGTTCCAGGGAGGGCCGCGGAGAAGTGCTATACAGGCCATTAAATGGTAAGTATATACTACATTAATCGTAAAATTTCAAATCTTATTTTTCTTTGTTTGTTTTTTAAAAAATGTACTTCTCTCTTTTTTTTTTTTAGGATCAGTATCTGTTGGGGCTCTGTTCCAGGGAGGGCCGCGGAGAAGTGCTATACAGGCCATTAAGTGGTAAGTATATACTACATTGATCGTACAATTTCAAATCTTATTTTTTTTTTTGTTTGTTTTTAAAAATTGTACTTTCTCTCTTAGATCAGTATCTGTTGGGGCTCTGTTCCAGGGAGGGCCGCGGAGAAGTGCTATACAGGCCATTAAGTGGTAAGTATATACTACATTGATCGTACAATTTCAAATCTTATTTTTTTTGTTTGTTTTTAAAAAATGTACTTTCTTTCTTAGATCAGTATCTGTTGGGGCTCTGTTCCAGGGAGGGCCGCGGAGAAGTGCTATACAGGCCATCAAGTGGTAAGTATATACTACATTGATCGTACACTTTCAAATCTTATTTTTTTTTGTGTATTTAAAAATTGTAATTTCCTCCTTAGATCAGTATCTGTTGGGGGGGGGGACTCTATTCCCAGGGAGGGCCGTGGAGAAGTGCTATACAGGCCATTAAGTGGTAAGTATATACTACATTGATCGTACAATTTCAAATCTTATTTTTTTTGCGTATTTTAAAATTTGTAATTTCTTTCTTAGATCCAGTATCTGTTGGGGCTCTGTTCCCGGGAGGGCCGCGGAGAAGTGCTATACAGGCCATTAAGTGGTAAGTATATACTACATTGATCGTAAAATTTCAAATCTTATTTTTTTTGTTTGTTTTTAAAAATTGTACTTTCTCTCTTAGATCAGTATCTGTTGGGGCTCTGTTCCAGGGAGGGCCGCGGAGAAGTGCAATACAGGCCATTAAGTGGTAAGTATATACTACATTGATCGTACAATTTCAAATCTTATTTTATTTTTGTTTATTTATAAAAATTGTCATTTCTACCTTAGATCAGTATCTGTTGGGGCTCTGTTCCAGGGAGGGCCGCGGAGAAGTGCTATACAGGCCATTAAGTGGTAAGTATATACTACATTGATCGTACAATTTCAAATATTATTTTTTTTTTGTTTGTTTTTAAAAATTGTACTTTCTCTCTTAGATCAGTATCTGTTGGGGCTCTGTTCCAGGGAGGGCCGCGGAGAAGTGCTATACAGGCCATTAAGTGGTAAGTATATACTACATTGATCGTACAATTTCAAATCTTATTTTTTTTCTGTTTGTTTTTAAAAAATGTACTTTCTCTCTTAGATCAGTATCTGTTGGGGCTCTGTTCCAGGGAGGGCCGCGGAGAAGTGCTATACAGGCCATTAAGTGGTAAGTATATACTACATTGATCGTACAATTTCAAATCTTATTTTATTTTTGTTTATTTTTAAAAATTTTACTTTCTCTCTTAGATCAGTATCTGTTGGGGCTCTGTTCCAGGGAGGGCCGCGGAGAAGTGCTATACAGGCCATTAAGTGGTAAGTATATACTACATTGATCGTACAATTTCAAATCTTATTTTTTTTTTGTTTGTTTTTAAAAATTGTACTTTCTCTCTTAGATCAGTATCTGTTGGGGCTCTGTTCCAGGGAGGGCCGCGGAGAAGTGCTATACAGGCCATTAAGTGGTAAGTATATACTACATTGATCGTACAATTTCAAAAATCTTATTTTATTTTTGTTTATTTATAAAAAAATTGTCATTTCTCTCTTAGATCAGTATCTGTTGGGGCTCTGTTCGAGGGAGGGCCGCGGAGAAGTGCTATACAGGCCATTAAGTGGTAAGTATATACTCTATTGATTCTTATTTTATTTTTGTATTTAGTAAAAATTGTACTTTCTCTCTGACAATTTCAAAGGGCCCGCGGAGAAGTCTTATTTTATTTTTGTTTATTTATATTTTTTTTGGTGTAAAATTGTAATTTTCCTTATTTCTGTTGTGGGACCTTAGATCAGTATTCTGTTGGCCATTAAGGGTAGAGTATATATACTCTGTTCCAATTTCAAATCTTATTTTTTTTGGTATTTAAAATTGTAATTCTTTATTTAGAGGGCCGTTCCCAGGAGGCCAAGTGCTATACAGTGCCATTAAGTGGTAAGTATATACTACATTGATCGTACAATTTCAAACCTTATTTTATTTTTGTTTATTTATAAAAATTGTCATTTCTACCTTAGATCAGTATCTGTTGGGGCTCTGTTTTAGGGAGGGCCGCGGAGAAGTGCTATACAGGCCATTAAGTGGTAAGTATATACTACATTGA